>CM060916.1:391053746-391704996 GCA_030737875.1 Allium sativum | reverse complement strand
TCTTAACTTAACTACAAGTTTACATGGTTTGATTCATGTCACTTATGCTTTATGACCAAAGTATATGTTACCACTATGCAAGTACACCAGTTTCTATTTTGTAGTTCCAACGTCGCGTTGCAAGTTCATGCGTTCACATTCCCCTTTTTGTGTATGTAATCACGCTTTAAGCCTCCCCTTTTTCTCATGGCTAAGTTGGGCTTAAAAGCCTAAGCCCAACATATATTATGATAAACGAACGTATTAAACGGGGGAAAATAGCGTTGGGCCAAATTAATTAATAAATGAAAATATAAAGTAGAAGGGCCCAAATTCAAGTATGGGTTGGGCCCATGATTGGTGTAACCTTTACACCATTAACTTAATAATGGGCCGCAAATATTTACATATAAGAAGATAAAGAAGAAAGATAAAATATGTAAATGTAGAACATACGATGTGTTTAACCCGAGGTTGGATTGAGTTGTGATGTAAACCTGCCCGGAACCGCCCGGCTGTCCAGTAGTCACAACATTACCTATCCAATGTGGGAGGTTAAACATGGAGCCCAATAAGGACCCGAGGTTAGACTGAGTTGTGGCGTAAGACTTCCCGGAACCAACCGGCAACAGGCAGCCACAACAATACCTGTCTAATGTGAGAGGTCAAGGCTTTAATAAGACAATTAAGGCTGAGTCAGGATTGTTAGGATTAAGTGAACTAAAGACTTAATCAAAATGGAACATGCTAAACTAAACGGACTGGTGGGGGTTAGGTTAGAAAACACTTAACCAACTTAGCATGTTGGCTAGAGATAGAAAACCTAGTAACGGGGGACCCTTTTCAGCAGTAACCCTAGAAGGTGTATCATGATACCCTGAAACTAGGCAGGGTGGGGCACGATTACTGGGCTGATTGTAAGAGGTCAAATCGACGGCGGTGGTGTAGCAGTGTAGGTTCTAACGGGGTGCGGGCGTGCACACACTCCGGCGCAGAAAAATAAGGCACTGGACACCAGTAGCATACCTGTGCATTCTAGGATTGTGTCGGGCCGCCACCATGGGACTTGATACACCCCATGGTGGGACCAGCATAGGTAACTACAACATCGGGGGCCGTAAGACACATGTAACTATGCGAGTAGGAGCCGATCATCATAGAATGGATCACATCACCCTGATTATGGGGTGCCAGTTGGGAACTAGTTTATATGGGTTCAGAGATTTACATGGGGTACGATAGTATATTCGACCCTAGATAACTTAACCAAGTTTATAGTGCTTTCCCACTTCTTGTTTATACTTATCATACCCAGTTCTTTATTCATAGACAGAATAGTCCTAGACTTACTTAGGCTTTATGTCTGACTCTACTTTTCTTTCGTCTTCTTTTCTTCCGTTTCCCCCCCCCCCCCAGGTCCACAGGGAGGGAACACTGCAGCTTGACCAGCCTTAACATCCAGCTTGAAGAGGAGAAATGTATTGCTTGGACCTTTTCGTTTTGAACTATGGCTTTGGACAACCACTATGGGGCTTTTGCAGTTTATCTATGTTTTATTTATGCTTCTTTAAATAATGTAATCAAGACAGATTATGAAAGTGTTATGTTATGTTTTTGGAAAGGATGTAAGACAATTATGGTAATGTTGTTGTAACACGTATTTGCTTTTATGAAATAAAAGTTGTTGTTTTTCCGCTGTTCAAAAATATGTGTTCTTATATCTGTCTTGTATATCTGTGACTTATACTTATAAACCTCCACCAAAATTATGGCATTCCCTTTGAGAGTGACCCTAACGGAGGTGGGGTGTTTCACTTGGTATCAGAGCATAGGTTTACCAGATAAGATAAAAAGTTCTAAAAATTTATTTTCAAAAAGGAAATTTAAAGAAGCATTTTTAAAAGGAAAATATTATTTTGCTTTAAAAGGCAAAGTCCCCCCAAAGCCATAGGTACTATCTCTTATCCTTCGTTTTGAATCTATCCTTTTTGTTTCAGCATGTCCGAAGAACTCAACTTGCCGGAAGGGGTACCAATACCTGGTTGGTTTAGATGGTTCTTAGAGGCAAGGGCCACTCAGCCAGGTCCTACCGTTCCTCCTCCCCCAGATGCAGGAAATCATCCAGCTGCAGCGGCACCTTTTCCTCCACCTCCTCCACGGGGAAACACATTTGCTAAGATATGTAAAGATTTTAAAGCTATGGGAGGAAAGGATTTCCATGGAACTGAGTCCTTCGTGGCAGCTAGGAATTGGCTGAAAGAAACTGAGGACCTATTCATCATCTTTGAGGTAGAGGATAGACAAAAAGTACAATTGGCAGTGTGGCTATTGAAGGGCGAGGCTTCCTACTGGTGGGAAGTCACTAATGCAGAAAGACCAGTGGAGACATGGGAGGACTTTAGGGCAAGGTTTGAGACTAAATTTCTCTCAGATGCGGAAAGTAGTTTGCAGTTGGAAAAATTCTTATTTCTTAAGCAAGGGACAAGACAGTCAGAGAGTATGTGAATCAGTTCGATGAGCTGGCTAGGTTTGGGCTTGACCTAGTCAATACCCCGCACAAGAAGGCTCTCTGTTTCGTCAAAGGGTTGAATGAGCCATTACACAGTTTGGCCATGACCCATATACCCATGGGAGCCACGTATGAAAGATTGGTGCAAATGGCATTGCTGAATGAAGAGGATAAGGGCAAGAAGGAGACAAAGGCAGAGAGCTCTCAAGGGAAGAAAGAGGGTTTGTAGCCTAAGAAGACAGACTTTAAGAAGGGCGGGAAAGGCAACAAAGAGAAGAGGAAGTGCAATTTCTGTGGAAAAGTGGGACACTTAGTTAAGGACTGCCGGAAAAAGAAGGCCAAGGAGAATGGTGGGTGCTTTTCTTGCGGTGAGACAGGCCACAGGGCTAAGGACTGCCCAAAGAAACGAGGACAGGGGCAGAGGGCTGGATCCACCCCAGGGGCACAGGTTCATGTGCTGGAAGCGCCACCTCTGCAACATCGAGGTATAAATACTTCTGTAGAAAGTGTAGTTTATCTTTATGATCACCCCGTTCGCACTTTATTTGATTCTGGCGCATCACACTCCTTTATCTCATCTGCTTTAGTAGAATCTCTGCACCTAAAAACTAGTATGGTAGAGGACCCCTTAATTGTTTCAAACCCAATTGGGGGCCCAGCTCATTTGTCTATGATCTGTTTGGGATTGAAAATTTCTATTCTAAGTGTAGAATTTCAATGTAGTGCCTTTGTTTTGGGCTTTTCGGGTTATGGTTTGATTTTGGGTATGGATTGGCTATCCAGTAATGGGGCCATCCTTGATTGTGAGAAAAAGGTTGTTAGGCTCCTAACCCAGCTCGGTAATACTTTGGAAATTTCTTGTAATCCCTCATACGCGGTTATGCTTAGTTACCTTGAATCGCTAGATGCCTCTGTTGAAAATTTGCAATCAGTTAAAGTGGTCCGGGAATATCCGGATGTCTTCGAAGAGGTGAAGGGCTTGCCTCCGAAGCGGGAAATAGACTTCCACATATATCTTGTAGATAATGCAAAGCCCGTTGCGTTACCCGTTAGACACATGGCTCCACGGGAAAGGAAAGAGCTCAGTAAACAGATTAAAGAGCTTCTAGAAAAGGGGTTCATTAGGAGGAGCATTTCAGAATGGGACGCTCCAGTGGTGTTCGCTACAAAGGCGGATGGTTCACTCCGTCTATGTGTTGACTATAGGGAGCTCAACAAGCTAACGAAAAAGAATAGGCACCCTCTCCCTAGAATTGACGATTTATTTGACCAGCTTGTAGAAGCGTCTGTTTTCTCCCAACTCGATTTAGCAACCGGTTTTCATCAGCTAAGGGTGGCTGAAGATAGCATCGATAAAAGGCGTTCAGAACCCCAGACGGCTTCTTTGAATGGCTTGTCATGCCTTTCGGCTTGACAAATGCACCTGCTTACTTCGTGGACCTGATGAGTAGGGTATTCAGAGATTTCCTCAACAAATTCGTAGTGGTCTTCGTAGATGATATCCTTATCTTCTCAAAAAGTGAAGAGGAACATGCTCAGCACTTAAGGGCAATCATGGAAACTTTGCGAGTCCATCAAGTAAAAGCCAAATTCTCCAAATGCCACTTTTGGAGAGAAGAGGTGAGGTTCCTTGGGCACATAGTATCCAAACAAGGGTTAGCAGTGGACCCTGCTAAGGTAGTGGCGGTACAGGATTGGAAGACACCAAGGAATGCAACTGAGGTCCGAAGCTTTCTAGGACTAGCAGGTTTCTATCGAAAATTTATAAGGGATTTTGCGAAAATCTCAGCTCCGCTCACGAAATTAACTAAGAAGAATCTAGTGTTCAATTGGGATTTGGATTGCGAGTTTGCTTTCCAACGACTGAAAAGGGCTCTCACAACAGCCCCAGTTTTGATGCTGCCAGATGGGAGCAAGATGTTCACTGTTTATACGGATGCATGTGGGACAGGGCTAGGCGTCGTCTTAATGCAAGAAGGAAGGGTAGTAGCTTATGGCGGGAGGCAGTTGAAAGTGCACGAAAAGAACTACCCAACCCACGATCTTGAGTTAGCCGCCATCGTCTTTGCACTCAAGTCTTGGCGACACTATCTCCTAGGTGAGAAGTTCGAACTTTACAATGACCATAAATCGTTGAAATATCTTTTCTCGCAGAAGGATCTTAACTTGAGGCAACAAAGATGGATGGAGTTTCTTGCCTCGTACGATTTCGAAATCTCCTATACTCCGGGCAAAGGCAACGTAGTGGCAGACGCGTTGAGCCGAAAGAAATTGACCCTAAGCCCGTTGTTTGTTGAAAGACAAAGCCTAGAGTTTATAGCCAGCTTCGACTTTAGGCCCTCCTCCGATTTTGTACCAGGCTTGCTAGCATCTCTCGAAGTGCGCCCAACTTTAGTGGATTCAGTAGGGACAACACAACGCGAAGACCCTCAGCTTGTGGAAACAATTGATAGGCTAATTAGGGGTAAGACTTCAAGTCACCTCAACAGATATTCCATCGACGATAAGGGTTTGCTAAGACGAGACGGAAGACTATGCGTCCCACAGACAAAAGATTTAGTAAAGAAGGTTCTCGAGGAAGCACATCACTCCAAGATGACGATACACCCAGGCGGAGATAAAATGTACAAAGATATAAAAAGGACTTTCTTCTGGAACGGCATGAAAAAGGACGTGGCAGAATTCGTTTCTAAGTGCATGGTGTGCCAACAGATTAAGGCGGAACAGAAAAAGCCTGGCGGACTGCTACATCCTCTGGAGGTCGCGCAGTGGAAGTGGGATAGCATCTCAATGGACTTCATCGATGGGCTGCCTAGGTCTAGGAGAGGCAACACTAGCATTTGGGTAATAGTGGATAGGCTTACTAAAAGCGCCCACTTTTTACCTGTCAAAAGTAAAAGAACTGCCTCATCCCTAGCATCACTTTACCTCAAGGAAATCGTTCGACTCCATGGAATACCATCTAGCATTGTTAGTGACCGAGGCCCCATCTTCACCAGTGAGTTTTGGCGGAGTCTGCAAGAAGCAGTAGGAACGCAGTTATGCTTGAGCACAGCCTATCATCCCCAAACCGACGGCCAAACAGAGAGAGTGAACAGAGTTTTGGAAGACCTTTTAAGACTGTGCGTCCTTGACTTCGGAGGGACATGGGAAGACCACCTTCCTTTGGTGGAATTTGCCTACAACAACAGCTATCAAGCAACCATCGGAATGGCACCCTTCGAAGCTTTATATGGAAGACCGTGCCGATCGCCCACTTGTTGGTGGGAGTCTACTAATAAGCTCATACTTGGACCGGATATGATCCAAGAGACTTCAGAGAAAGTAGACTTAATACGAAGAAGGATGAAGACGGCCCAAGACAGACAAAAGTCCTATGCCGACAAGAGAAGGACCGACCTTGAATTTGAGGTTGGAGACAGAGTTTTTCTCAAGGTATCACCACTAAGAAACGTTGTTCGTTTTGGAACCACAGGAAAACTGGCACCAAGGTTCGTAGGGCCATTCCCTATCATCGAGAAAATTGGGAAAATGGCCTATAGATTAGAGCTACCCGAAAAGTTGGCCGGAGTCCACAACGTTTTTCACGTTTCACATCTCCGAAAATGTCTACATGAGTCAGCCGAGGTGGTAGAGCCAAACATCCTCGAAGAGGCCGAAGTGGAACGCGAAGCAACCATAAGAAGAGTTCCAACCCGCATATTAGGAACGGAAGTGAAGAAGCTACGCAACCGCGAAGTCAAGCTCGTCAAAGTTCAGTGGAGCGACGCCAAGGGAGACGCGACTTGGGAAACTGAAGCTAGAATACGCACTGCCTACCCTTTTCTGTTCGAGGGTACATCCTTGATCTTTCCTTTTCCTTGAGTTGCGCTTTTATCTATCTTATCTTTTAGGTAGAAACCCTTTGGATGGAAACATGTAATTGAAACATGTTATGGATGATGGTTGCAAGTGGTTGCAAGTGATTGCTAGTGGTTGCTCGTGGTTGCATATACACACACAATCTAGGTTTTAGATCGGCTCAGTCACTTCATATTGCATATGCATATATGTTTGCATTCGTATATGGTTGAACTCTAATGTGTTGTCATATGGATGTTGCATTTGTATTTAATGATTGTGCACTCATGTAGAATCATGAATAGGAAAATTTGCATACATAATGGATTCATGGCACTTACATAATTCGCATTAAGGAGGTCAACTGAATCAGTAGACCGCCTGATTTTGCATTTGATAAGTACATGTGCACACACACTTCGCATATGATCATGAAGCATTAGAAGTCTTTTAAGGACAATGGATGCTCGTGTTTGATGGATGAGTAGATGGATGATTGGATGTTAGGATATACATTCCTCCTAACTTGAAGATTTCGGGGACGAAATCCTTTTAAGTGGGGGAGAATGTAACACCCCGCGAATTCTATAACTGTGAAATTCACAAATTAAAGTATAATTAATTTCAAATCAAAGAACTAAGGGAAACGGGATACGCCATTGCGTTCGTCTCGGAAAAATACGCGAAATAGAGTCCGAGTTTTCGAAAAACGGAGTCCGTATGAAGAAGATATGGCCTTCGGAAGTTTCTAAATTAAGTTTAAAATTCGAACAGAATAAAACAGCTCAGAAAATCAAGTTTAAAATTAAAAACCGGGCCCAATTGGCCAGGGCGGGAAAATTCCCGCCTAATGCACCCAGGTCGACTGGGCTGTCGACCTGGTCTAGCCAGGTCGACAGGGCTGTCGACAGGGCTGTCGACCTGGTCCAGAGCCAGGTCGAACCCAGCCCAACCTGGCTGGCCTATTCTATGTTGGTCGATTTTCAGAAGTCTGCTTTGTCATTAGGGCTAGGTGGCAGGCTCTAATTGGTCTCTCTTTCGAATGAATGGCTATGATCAATCCAAGCAACATCGATGGTCCTAATCAGTTCATAAACCCTATAAAAATGACCCTAGACTCAACCTAATCTATTCATTCAAAAATAAGAACAAGGCCATCATGTTGCTGAGGAACGACTAAGAGTAGCCACCAATTGGAGAGAGGATTAGGAGGCAAATTCTAAAGCATAAAGCAACTTAATAAAATCAAATCAACAAGGAATCGCATCTCCAAAATTCCTAAATTGGAGAATTCGTCACACAATTGTAAGTAGAGTATTATTTTGGTATGAACAAATAATTGTGTTGGTTTGTATACTTGATTTGTGGCGATAAAGTAATTCATATTTGTGCGTTACTATGATTCTTATCGATTTGGAATATTGTATACGTTTGGATATTCTCGAATTATGTTATTCATTATAAAAAACTACATGTTTGCGGTAGTTTTATGCAAGTATACGTTTGGAATATTCGCAAATTATGTAATCCATGTTGAAGCTACATGTATGTAGTTGATTAATTGAAATTCATGCAAGTTTGGGGTTTTGCTACTATGCCACCATAATGTATATTTTTGTACAAAAATCATTTTGTACGTAATTGGAACAAATTTGGGTTATTATAGTTCATATGAAACTATGTTGAAATTTTGGCACCATGATCTATGTATTAAGCCATGCTTTTGTACTAGAAAACCTATTTGCAAACTTATGAATATGACTAGGCTATGATTGATATTTTGCATAATTGAAATCCATGTTAGGACTATATTGTTAACAAGAATTATATGATGACATATGTGGTACATAGCTAGGTTAGATTCAAAAAAATCCCTTTTGCAAGTTTGCATGACTAAAGTAAAAATCATGATTTCATGTTAGAAATATTTATGCCATGGTTATGTGAATAGATTTAAAATCATGATTAAGTTGAACTATACTTTTGTGTTAGTAACAAAAGTAAGCACCTTTGTAAACATGTAGTAATCTTATGAACATGATTTGCTTATGTTTGACATTATGCCTGAATAAAAATATAGGTTTATGTTGTAGTTAAGCCTATGTGTCAATAGTGATATTCTTAACTTAACTACAAGTTTACATGGTTTGATTCATGTCACTTATGCTTTATGACCAAAGTATATGTTACCACTATGCAAGTACACCAGTTTCTATTTTGTAGTTCCAACGTCGCGTTGCAAGTTCATGCGTTCACATTCCCCTTTTTGTGTATGTAATCACGCTTTAAGCCTCCCCTTTTTCTCATGGCTAAGTTGGGCTTAAAAGCCTAAGCCCAACATATATTATGATAAACGAACGTATTAAAAGGGGAAATAGCGTTGGGCCAAATTAATTAATAAATGAAAATATAAAGTAGAAGGGCCCAAATTCAAGTATGGGTTGGGCCCATGATTGGTGTAACCTTTACACCATTAACTTAATAATGGGCCGCAAATATTTACATATAAGAAAATAAAGAAGAAAGATAAAATATGTAAATGTAGAACATACGATGTGTTTAACCCGAGGTTGGATTGAGTTGTGATGTAAACCTGCCCGGAACCGCCCGGCTGTCCAGTAGTCACAACAATACCTATCCAATGTGGGAGGTTAAACATGGAGCCCAATAAGGACCCGAGGTTAGACTGAGTTGTGGCGTAAGACTGCCCGGAACCAACCGGCAACAGGCAGCCACAACAATACCTGTCTAATGTGAGAGGTCAAGGCTTTAATAAGACAATTAAGGCTGAGTCAGGATTGTTAGGATTAAGTGAACTAAAGACTTAATCAAAATGGAACATGCTAAACTAAACGGACTGGTGGGGGTTAGGTTAGAAAACACTTAACCAACTTAGCATGTTGGCTAGAGATAGAAAACCTAGTAACGGGGGACCCTTTTCAGCAGTAACCCTAGAAGGTGTATCATGATACCCTGAAACTAGGCAGGGTGGGGCACGATTACTGGGCTGATTGTAAGAGGTCAAATCGACGGCGGTGGTGTAGCAGTGTAGGTTCTAACGGGGTGCGGGCATGCACACACTCCGGCGCAGAAAAATAAGGCACTGGACACCAGTAGCATAACTGTGCGTTCTAGGATTGTGTCGGGCCGCCACCATGGGACTTGATACACCCCATGGTGGGACCAGCATAGGTAACTACAACATCGGGGGCCGTAAGACACATGTAACTATGCGAGTAGGAGCCGATCATCATAGAATGGATCACATCACCCTGATTATGGGGTGCCAGTTGGGAACTAGTTTATATGGGTTCAGAGATTTACATGGGGTACGATAGTATATTCGACCCTAGATAACTTAACCAAGTTTATAGTGCTTTCCCACTTCTTGTTTATACTTATCATACCCAGTTCTTTATTCATAGACAGAATAGTCCTAGACTTACTCAGGCTTTATGTCTGACTCTACTTTTCTTTCGTCTTCTTTTCTTCCGTCCCCCCCCCCCCACCCAGGTCCACAGGGAGGGAACAATGCAGCTTGACCAGCCTTAACATCCAGCTTGAAGAGGAGAAATGTATTGCTTGGACCTTTTCGTTTTGAACTATGGCTTTGGACAACCACTATGGGGCTTTTGCAGTTTATCTATGTTTTATTTATGCTTCTTTAAATAATGTAACCAAGACAGATTATGAAAGTGTTATGTTTTTGGAAAGGATGTAAGACAATTATGGTAATGTTGTTGTAACACGTATTTGCTTTTATGAAATAAAAGTTGTTGTTTTTCCGCTGTTCAAAAATATGTGTTCTTATATCTGTCTTGTATATCTGTGACTTATACTTATAAACCTCCACCAAAATTATGGCATTCCCTTTGAGAGTGACCCTAACGGAGGTGGGGTGTTTCATGTAGTGTCCGTCCATACAATCCCAACGCAACTTACGGTTCGTCAATCTGATATCGTATGTGTAAGTTATTCAGTTACGAAGTTATACACTTTTAAATTGAATAAACATGGATTAAAATAAACAGATGGGCCTTCACCTCAATATTTTTCCGGCCCATTCCCCTTCACACTACAGACCCGTATTCACTTTCTCCCCCAAATACTTAGAAATCCGAATCTCAGTAATGTCCCCCCCCCCCCTGTTGACCCCGTTTGACCTACCACTGCTCCCACTCCGGTCATCCATGTCGGCCGCAACCACCTTCATAGTACTCCCCTTCGCCATCTCTACCAACTCCACCCACACTTGCACAGTTCGACGCCACCCTTGGCTGACCCACTTCTTCTGTCGCGCCCACTCAAAGAGAAAGTCACGACAACTCTCATCGTTGAAATACCCAAAACTTGCAAGCAAACCTTTGAATCAGTCCCCCATTCTCAATACAGCATTGATTTCATGATTCGCTGCTTGAATTGCTCTCGAACTCGAACCTTATTTCGTGATTCAGGAAGTCGTGGCTCCCAAACAGATGTCGAACTCAGTAAGAACACCATAGAATCGAAGATAATGGTGATGGGAAGTTGAATAAACTTGTTTGGAGATTTAAGGATTTTACTTCTATTTTCTATGAATTTTCTTTTGGATCAAAGCTTTTCTACTACGTTGAGATTTGGTGGCGGCTGACCAAGTGAAGAGAGAAATTAGGTTGTAAGGAATTTAAAGGGCTATTTATAAGGTTATAAATATCTAGATATTTTAAAATAAAATATTCAATTATATTCTACCGAGCATTTTATGTTTTCACGACCACATGCTTCGTCCGACCATCACGAAAATTTGACAGGCAGCTACTGTTCGACATTACGGTCCCAACGAAACTGGTTTCGTCGAATTCCGACACCGTTTGCGAAAATCCCTTAGAAAATATTGATGAAAAACACCGAGCATTAATTCTTTAAAATTACAGAAAAAATCCTAAAAATATGAGGCCTTGACGTTTCACTAGACCTCTTCCTAAGGTTTTGTATGAAACTTGTTTCGTTGAATTTCAAGTTCGTTTGACTAGTTAACCATTCAAATAAAGTTACCCCTGTTTAAAACGCATAAATGGTTAACTCAAAATGAGGCGTTTTTGTCCGTTGAGGTCACATACGTCATCGGTTTGCCGCGAAACTTGACTTTCTTATAACGATAAATTAATACGAACCCAATGGCACACACTTCGTCGCATTCCGAGACTCTTTCCCGGTACGCTATTTCCTACGCACCGTAAGTGCTCCTTTAGACACCAAATTTTCCAATGTTCAAAAATAACAAACTATATATGTTTTCTGACTCTAAACGACGACGCGAATTCAATGGAACTGGTTTCGTGGCTTAATTCAATCGTCTGCTCCAGTTATGGTCAAAACCCCCTTTAAATCGAATTAAATTATTAATAATTCCACAGCGACTTTTCTAAAATTTGATTTGGCCATAAATCAAAATCTACACGACGAAATCCCGATTTTTCTCTTCCATTAGAAAAATATACTCCACCAGCTCCGTACGTTTCTTGTTTCACAGAAATCCGACTTGAAATGAACCCTGTACATTCAGTTGAAGTTCAAATCGTCAAATGGCGAACTGCCGCGCCATTCCGAGCTCGATTATAATTATAATATAATTATACGTTCAAATTGTCGTTATTATGATATATTCGTTATTCAAATTCAATTCTAAACTGAATTATATAAATTTGAATCGCCCAATTCACACCATATCGCCATTTCAGCCAATTCTGATTATTTCAGAATTAAATATATTATTTAATTATTATTTTAATTAAATATTCACTATTAATTTAATTCAACGGCCATTTGAATTCTAAATCACTATTTATATAATTAAATAGGTTAATTATATATCGTAGAAAAATGCGGGTTATTACATTCTTCCCCACTTAAAATAATTTCGTCCTCGAAATTGCTAAGCTAAGAAAACAAACCCTATTACTGGTTAGAACTTGTTTGTTCACTTACTACATTCAGTTTCGACTGAACCAATTTAATTTCAATTAAATATTGATTAATTCTTATCAACGAAAAATTTCAAAAATCCTGAAAATTTTCTAACACCTTAACTTTTCGAAAAATTTCGCCAGCACCTCCTTTGTACCGGCATATACGTCAAACCACAACTCGCCTCTCTAGGCCATCTCCTACCCAAAAGAAAATCAAACAGCCAAGCGGCTTGCCAAATCGGCTCATAAATTCCAAACTCATATAAAATATAAACTTGTACCTTTTTGTCGGGCATATCATTATATCCCTACCATTCGTTACCACTTCGGCATATAACAATGTAATACCAACTTGATCTCCAATCAGTTCATTCTCAAAACCAAATCATTCGCTTATACCTAAGTCGAATTCTATTTCCACTCGAGTTCCATTCTCGATTTCAAACTCTTAACTTGTTAATCCAATACCATTTCGGATTCTATCTCACAATTCAAAATCTGATTCTACTTGATATATCGTATCCAAATTCTATTTAACTTAGTTCAAGTTAAATTTCAGTTTATTTTTACCATCTCATTTTATTTAACTTCATAAGTTAAATTTAAATTTCATAATTCAAATTCCTGGGTTTATTTCAAATCAATTTGAAATCATAATAAAAATTCAAAACCTTTGAATTTCCGACCACCTTATTTTCTCAAACGATTTTAAAACAAAATCTTTGGTAGTAATCCATCACTTGCAACTCGAAAATGAACACCGATGATGTCATGATCATCATCGGAATCTATATTCCAGCTATCGAAGTGAGTTCAATACTATATCACTTTCAGTTTGAAACACGTTTTCAAAACCTCCCAGGAACTTAAAATTTCCTTATTTTTAATTCTGATTCATTTATCAACACTTACCCAAATCTCAGGAATTTTAATTCCAATTCTGATTCAAATTCAGACTTAATTCATCGGTTTTCATATACTTTACTTATATGAATTTGATTAGTTATTTATATAATCATTTCACATTTTATAATCTTATTCGATTATAATAACAACCAACACAACCAATTATACTATGTAAATTTCAAAACATATCAAGTTGGTTCATCGTATTCGAGTGTTTAGTAACCCATATCGATACAGTGGATCAAACTGATCGACTAGAACTCATAAATGACTCAACCAATAAATCTCCACATTATAAAACCATTTTATATTGAATAACATATACGCACTCATATATATACACTCAAACTCAATCTAGGATATTAGTAATCCCATCTCTACTGAGTTACACCACAGAGCCAAGGTAATTCGCTTAACCTTAAGCTCTGATACCAACTGTAGTGACCCGAAAATCCGGTCCAATTTGAGCTGACCAAATAACACAAGTCCAACCCAAACTGCACTAGAAAACCAGGAAACTAATAGAAATAAAACAGAGGGTGAGGATAGATAAGATAGAAACTTAGAATAGAAGAAGAAGAACACAACATTAGAGTAACACGAACCTCACAGCGGAACGAATAACATAGACTATATAACATAACTTTGAAATATAATAGTTATGTATACAGTAGCACTTATCAGAGTACAACACTTACAACACAGCGGAAATAACAATAGCTATATGATCCTAAAGCCTCCTGCTCCAAGCTCTCCAAGTATATCTGTAAAATCCTGACTACTTGACTGCCCGTACAAATTTAGGCACCCAAGAGTTTAGGGAAAACAACAAAGTAAACTCCGGGTCAGTCATGGGACTGGTGTGAGTAAAATAGTTTAACACAGTTTAACATATATATGATATCTCATAAGACCACGCCGTGAATACGGAACGGGTTTTTCCCTTATGAGAATCCAACATCTTTGACAAGCAATATCATTCTGATATTATAATAATGTCTAGGTACAAATATATATCAATCTAGCAGAAACGCTTTCATCTCACGTTCTACATATATAGTATACAATCAAAATCGCAAGCACGTATTGGATAATGGATTTCCAACTATGACAAGATATGGAACAACCTTCTGCTAGTGTACTTCTAGAGAGGAATACACTGGGTTCAACAAGAACTTCTTGCAACCCGGCCACATATGACCGACCATTCATTTCGCTTGAGTGTATCGAATGTATATCACCAACGGTTGGGATCAGCAACCGTTTCCCGAATGGGACAACATCAACAATAGATTATAGAAATAAATGAAACTCTAGATCAGGTTTTTATACACCTTAGTAGGTGCGACCTACATAGCCATGCTACCTGACCGATTTCTATCATTTACCGGATGTGAGGCTAGAAGCTACGCTTATCTTCACATCAGATTCACTTTAAATTCCACATCATCAAATCCATCCAAACACCGATTGACGTCCTCAACAATACATTATGTGTTAGCTAAAAGAAGTTTTCTTCTCCGCTTCCACTCTTGGTACGGTTGGAGAAATCAATTTACGTGATCGTCTGGAAATACTCTATCAGACATCCATCTTCATTCACTTAGAAATGTCACATCGTCATACCCACAAAATCACAAATTGATTTCCTCAAAGATACAACGGGTATACAGCTAAGAGAAACGAATTCCTACGCCACCACATATATACGTTTGAAGAGATCAACTTACACGATCCATTGGATATACTCTGTCAGACCTTCGTCCATACACGTTGTCCTGGGACTGGACAAACCGAAGGCACTATTCAGTATATCCATCTTAGTCACTGTTATCTAAGACTTATACAACAGCCCTTGCACTTTACTCCGTCTTCAATTATCTTTGGCATAAATGATTCGCAATGCTTATGCCAATACAGAGTGGTTCTTTGGATAATAATCCAACCGGTCTCTCCATATTAACAACGTTAAAATGGTCAAAACTCCGATAGTCTGTGATTTAACTATCAAAGAAAAACAAGTGTGCAAACAACGATATTATTTCCGGATGGAAATTATATCGATCAATCATCAACATATATATATATATATATTCATATTGCCTTATTTTCTATGTTTAGAAAATATATGTTATTAACACTGGAAAACGTTTCCATTTGCTTATTTACAAATCACTACTCTTCCCCAACTATCAGTCCCTGACTGTAAACTAGTATAAGAACAATCCCCTAAGTATAAATCCCGAAGGCCGAAACCAACATCAGACATGCACTTAGAAACCATTCAATTTACTTATCTCTAGTCAGTTCTAATTTTACTTAACTCTATTTGATTAACTCTGATTGATTAACTCATACTGGTTAATTTTAACCGATCAACTCTAACTGGTCAACCTAAATTAATTAACTCTAACTGGTTTTACTTGGTTTGACTAACTCAATTTATTAACTCGACTGACTAATTCAACTCGATTAACCTAACTTGATTTACTTATATCGATTAACTGAACTAATCACTTTGATTAACTCGACTAATTCACTTTGGTTAACTTAACCAATTCACTTAACTCCTGTCGAATAAACTATATTCGATAACTCATCTAACTCTATTCGAATAAACTATATTCGATTAACTCATTAACTCTATTCGAATAAACTATATTCGATTAACTCTTTTCTCTATTCGAATAAACTATATTCGATCAACTCATTTGATTTAACTCTAATCGATTAACTCCATGGAATAAACTATATTCGATAACTCCTTCGATTTAACTAATATTCTATAACTCACTTCGATTAACTAATAATCGATAACTCCTTCGAATAAACTATATTCGATAATATCCTCTCAAATAAACGATATTCGATAATCTTCCCTTTCGATTTAACAAATCGATAACTCCTTTTCGAATAACTAAATTCGATAACTCCTTTCGATTTAACTAATCGATAACTCCTTTTGATTTAACTAATCGATAACTCCTTTGTGTTTAACTCTATTCGAATAACTAATTCGAATCATTCTTATTTATTTAACTCTATTCGAATAACTAATTCGATTAACTCTAAATCTAATCTATTTCTCCTATTCGAATAACTCCTATTTGATAACGTTTATTCATTTATAAAGATTTACTTTTAGTAACGGTTCTTCACTTTATAAATGTCCTCTTTAATAATGTTACTTCACTTACACAAGTGTTGGGTACATATTCTATTTAAACTATCGGTGTTGAAACCAATATCTCTCCTCTATATAAGTTCAGACTTATATATTTCATTTATCAAATGATAAATATTTGTTTAATTTATAAACTATTATTTATAAATTAATCCTTTTTATTTATCTGTTAAAAACAGATTTCCAATTTCTATTCATCTTCTAAATATTCTTCTGATTTAGCTCTATTTATTTATCCAATAAATATCCCTTTTGTTTAATCCTATTTATTTATCCAATAAATATCCCTTTGATTAAATCCTATTTATTTAACAAATAAATATCTCCTTTAATCTTTATTTATTTCCTAAATAAATTAACCCTTTTACTTTTATTTATTTCCTAAATAAATAAATTCTTTTAACTCTTTATTTATTCCCTAAATAAATAATTCCTTTTAACTTGCTTTCAAATATATTTCCTTTATTTTTTATTTCAAATATATCTCTTTTTAACCCCTTTTGAATAGCATATTCGTTTTACTAACTTTCGAATACCATATTTGATTTACTCCCTTCGAATACCATATTCGATTTAACTCCTTTCGAATAACATATTCGATTTACTTTATTCACTTTATAAAGATTTCCTTTTTAACAACGTTTTATTCATTTGAAAAGATTTACTTTTAAATAACGGTTCTACACTTTAAAATTGATTTCCTTTTTATAACGTTTCCTTTTCAATTCTATTTGTAAATGGTTTACAAATATATCCTTTTCAAATTTATTCTTGAATAACTCCTTAAATTCTCTGAAAAATTCGCCATAACCACCTTTGTAACAGGAGCATCGGGAAAATCCCCAAACCCGCCACACAGGCCGTTCCATTCAAAAAGAAAATGGTTTGTAATTATTTCCTTTTTGAATATCTCCTATTTATAAATATTCCAATTTATAAACATTTCTTATTTATAAATATTCCACTTTATAAATATCTCTTATTTATAAATATCCCATTTTATAAATATTCTATTTTCAATATCACTTTGAAAATCCCCTTATCAACATTTCGGTATGTTATGGTATTCAATCATATCAAATCACGATGTTCAATATCGTCCAAGCACATATAATCGCCCACAGATTTTATATCACATCATATAACAATATATGAAAAACAATAAAATAACTATTGAGGAATCCAGTCGGATTCCTCCAACCTGTCTCTCTGCATCCACAGATGTTACACAATATGATTATCATCACTTTCAGTTCAATATAAATTATTCTGATAGAAGAATCAATATATAAATCTTTAACAGTTTATATATATATATATATATAATTACATATATATATATATATATAATTTTCACTAACTGACTAGCAGTTCAATAAATCAACCAACACACAGCAATCAACAGATGATAAACAGTTCTAAAAATACATTATAAAAATATAACTGTTCAGAGTTGGTGAGTTTTACTCACATTTGCAATTCATCGTTAAAGAACGATAAACTGTTATTTGATTTGAACCAAACAATTTATTTTTCCATAAATCGTAACGAGCTCGGATTCACTCCCGGTCAGCTCCATGGTGTAGTGTCCGTCCATACAATCCCAACGCAACTTAAGGTTCGTCAATCTGATATAGTATGTGTAAGTTATTCAGTTACGAAGTTATACACTTTTAAATTGAATAAACATGGATTAAAATAAATAGATGGGCCTTCACCTCAATATTTTTCCGGCCCATTCCCCTTCACACTACAGACTCGTATTCACTTTCTCCCCCAAATACTTAGAAATCTGAATCTCAGTAATGTCCCCCCCCCCCTGTTGACCCCGTTTGACCTACCACTGCTCCCACTCCGGTCATCCATCTCGGCCGCAACCACCTTCATAGTACTCCCCTTCGCCATCTCTACCAACTCCACCCACACTTGCACAGTTCAACGCCACCCTTGGCTGACCCACTTCTTCCGCCGCGCCCACTCAAAGAGAAAGTCACGACAACTCTCATCGTGGAAATACCCAAAACTTGCAAGCAAACATTTGAATCACTCCCCCATTCTCAATACAGCATTGATTTCATGATTCGCTACTTGAATTGCTCTCGAACTCGAACCTTATTTCGCGGTTCAGGAAGTCTTGGCTCCCAAACAGATGTCGAACTCAGCAAGAACACCATAGAATCGAAGAGAATGGTGATGGGAAGTTGAATAAACTTGTTTGGAGATTTAAGGATTTTATTTCTATTTTCTATGAATTTTCTTCTGGATCGAAGCTTTTCTGCTACGTTTAGATTTGGTGGCGGCTGACCAAGTGAAGAGAGAAATTAGGTTGTAAGGAAAGGGCTATTTATAAGGTTATAAATATGTAGATATTTTAAAATAAAATATTCAATTATATTCTACCGAGCATTTTATGTTTTCACGACCACATGCTTCGTCCGACCATCACAAAAATTTGACAGGCAGCTACTGTTCGACATTACGGTCCCAACGAAACTGGTTTCGTCGAATTCCGACACCGTTTGCGAAAATCCCTTAGAAAATATCGATGAAAAACACCGAGCATTAATTCTTTAAAATTACAGAAAAAATCCTAAAAATATGAGGCCTTGACGTTTCACTAGACCTCTTCCTAAGGTTTCGTATGAAACTTGTTTCGTTGAATTTCGAGTTCGTTTGACTAGTTAACCATTCAAATAAAGTTACCCCAGTTTAAAACGCATAAATGGTTAACTCAAAATAAGGCGTTTTTGGCCACCGAGGTCACATACATCATCGGTTTGCCGCGATACTTGACTTTCTTATAATGATAAATTAATACAAACCCAATGGCACACACTTCGTCGCATTCCGAGACTCTTTCTCGTTACGCTATTTCCTATGCACCCTAAGTGCTCCTTTAGACACCAAATTTTCCAATGTTCAAAAATAACAAACTATATATGTTTTCTGACTCTAAACGACGATGCGAATTCAATGGAACTGGGTTCGTGGCTTAATTCGATCGTCTGCTCCAGTTATGGTCAAGACCCCCTTTAAATCGAATTAAATTATTAATAATTCCATAGCGACTTTTCTAAAATTTGATTTGGCCATAAATCAAAATCTACATGACGAAATCCCGATTTTTCTCTTCCATTAGAAAAATATACTCCACCAGCTCCGTACGTTTCTTGTTTCACAGAAATCCGACTTGAAATGAACCCTGTAAATTCAGTTGAAGTACAAATCGTCAAATGGCGAACTACCGCGCCATTCCGAGCTCGATTATAATTATAATATAATTATACGTTCAAACTGTCGTTATTATGATATATTCGTTATTCAAATTCAATTCTAAACTGAATTATATAAATTTGAATTGCCCAGTTCACACCATATCGCCATTTCAGCCTATTCTGATTATTTCAGAATTAAATATATTATTTAATTATTATTTAACTAAATATTCAATATTAATTTAATTCAAAGGCCATTTGAATTCTAAATCACTATTTATATAATTAAATAAGTTAATTATATATCGTAGAAAAATGCGGGTCATTATAGTACCTAAAGGTATTATGAGTGACGGAGATCCATTATTTACTAGTGGGTTTTGGAAGAGCTTACAAGAGACTTTTGGATCAGAATTACATCTCAGTACCGCGTACCATCCTCAAACCGACGGTCAAACAAAGAGAGTGAATAATGTATTAAGGATCTCTTGAGAGCTTTTATATTGGATTTTGGAGGATCATGGGATGACCATTTGCATTTGGTTGAATTCGTATATAATAATAGTTATCAATCCAGTATTGGTATGGCTAAATTTGAAGCTTTGTACGGAAGAACGTGCAACTCACCATCATGTTGGTTAGAAACAAGTGAGAAATTTGTGCTTGGGCCGGACGTAATAACAGAAACTTCAGATAAGATCAAGGTTATTCAACAGCGAATGAAGGCTTCCCAAGATAGGCAGAAGAGTTATGCTGATAAAAGACGAAGAGAAATGAAATTCTCCGTGGGTGACTTGGTATTCATCAAAAATTTTCCATTAAAGGTTGTGATTCGATTTGGTAGGAGAGGTAAATTGGCATTAACGTTTGTTGGTCCATTTCCGGTTTTTGAACAAGTTGGGAATTTAGCGTATAAAGTTGGTTTACCAGACAAGATGGCAGGAGTGCACAACGTATTTCATGTTTCCCAATTAAGGAAGTTCGTGCATGATTCTGATATGACTATTTCACCAGATCAGTTGAATGATATCGAAGTGGAATTTGAGGCAGTTGGGAGCCACAGAACAATTCGTATTGTCGGACATGATATGAAGCAACTTCAAAGGAAGACGGGGAAACTGGTTAATGTCCAGTGGGGTGATAATAAGAATGACTGTACTTGGGAAATCGAGGAGAGCATAAGGAAGTCATATCCAGAGCTCTTTGCCTGGTAAGATTTTAATCGCGATTTAGTTATTCCCTTATTAGTAAACTGCATGCTAGGATAGGCTTATGATGTTATTATGTATGTTTGATTGTTTATAAATGGTTTATATTCATGCGGGCCACCATTGTATGCTTTGGTTAAGGAATTTCGGGAGCAAAATTTCTTTAGGGGGGAGAGTGTAACGACCTGCATTCTATGCAACGGAGGATTGTAGAATATTTATTCCATTCACACACGAAGTCATATGGTCATGTAACTTTGGAAAATGATTATTGGGGCCATTTCCCATGTTCAAGATTGTTGGCAAATTTTAAATGACCGTTTTGCCCCTAGTGAATCTTATTTTGCCTATAACTTTTGATTGGCAAGGAGTTTTGACCTAAAACCACTTCCATTGGATTCAGGTAATGATTTAGATTTTCGTAGAGTGGTCACATAATCAAACGGACTTACCATTTGGGAGATATGGCCGAAATAAGGTTTGGAAGATGAAAAAACATCATAATTGGCCTTAATGGGGTGATTACCAGCTAAGCCCATAGCCCATTTCGGGATTAGGGTTATGGGAGGGCTAAAAGGTTTTAGGAAAACATTCCCTTTCATTTTCTCAGTCACCACAAATATTCCTTGAACCCTAGCAATGGCTTCATCTTCTAAATCTCATTCTAATCGCTTCCTAATCGCTAACTAACCAAAACTACATCAAACCAAGAGAAATTAGCATCAAATCAGAGATAGAGTTGCTGCTATATAATGGACTTCGTGGCATATCAGTCATAGTTTCAAATCTAATATCCATTTGTGGCTTAGGTGAGTGATTTTCACTTTTATTCACTAATTACTATAATTAGGGGTGATTAGTGATAATTAGCAAAATTATGCATTATAAAAATATGGATAAATATGTAGAAATTCTTAAATATTATTTTATGTCACTGGTGAAAATTTGGATTAATTTGGACTAAGTTTGCTAATCCTGTAGTTAAAACATGGTTAAGAGGATTAAGGGGAAAATCACGCTTTTGGGTATGTTTGATCAAAAATATTTCATGTAAATGATGTTTTAATGTTTTCAATTGATTCTATATGTTGTTACTACTGTTTGGAATGTTTCGTGATGTCATAGGAAGGTTAGAATGATTGAAAATGTCGTCGTTTGGCGAAATTAGGTCGTAGGAAAAACTGCAGAAATTCGATTCCTGAAGGGGTAGGGGTCACGAACTGCCACCATGCCCATGAATTGCTCCAAGATGGTGGTCATGAACCGGGGGTGCTCACGAACTTGGGGGGTGTTCACGAGCCGGGTGGGGTGGTCACGAACCGGGGGGAGGGGGGTCATGAGCCACAAACCGACCCTGACGAGGACCACGACCTGAACCAAGATGATGACTCCAAACCAAACCAGATTCAAACTTCAACTACGCGGTGACGATTGCGGATTCTTCTAAAGATCAATTCCAACCCAACCAGAACCCGAGATGCAAAGGAACTCCAAGTAGGAAGTTATTACTCAGGATCTAGATGGGAACCAACGAGTTAACTTCTAGAGTTGGAATTTGCTGCAGGACGTATGCAAAGGGGTTATCGATATCTATAACTTTAGTCACCATTGAAGAGAGGGGGCATGTAGACAAACCTGCTGATAAAAAGATTTTGATCGACGCCAACGAATGAAGCTACTATTGGAATCAAATCATAAAGATAAGGTTTTATATATATATACACACACACACACATTGAGTCGTGTTAGAATTATGTTAAAATCTATCCTCAAGTATACACGAATGTGATAAACAAAGTTATATATATAATCATAAACCTTTATAAAAGCCAGATATATGCAAAAAATGGCCTACCAGTCAACTGATAGGAAATAGACCAATCGACTGGTTAAGTTGTTTTTGCATGTAACGGCTAGTTTTGAAAATCTTGTTTATACGATTTAATTCTACCAGTCAACTGATGATTTTTAACCAGTCGACTGATTCGACCCAGAAACTATTTTGTGAAGAGTCACCATCATTCATGAAGAGATTCCTCTTCATTAATCAAAGCAAATGGACATAACTTTTTATAGAAACTATTCATGAAGGATTGCTACTCTTATACCATTACATAAACAAGTTTAATCAGGTTTTACAATCACCGATTTTAACCAAATTATACTGATTTTTCTGATCATCATTATATTCTCTCCATTTATACTCTTTGCAATTAAAAGCTCTCCAATTCAAATAATTGTTGAATCCTTGAATTAATTTAATATTATTTGATTCAACAAGCAATCTTCTTCCTTAAAATATTCGCATTCAAATTATATACTCGAGGATCAGATTATAGGAAGGTTGTACTTAAATAGTTGGCTATCCGTGTTAATTCAAGAACACAAATCAAGAGTCAAATATTTGTAATTGTTGAAGACCTATGTAGTTGCTCAGGGGAGAGGCATCCTTGTTGGGGCTCGGGTGTACTGACCTATTCCTTCGGGTTAAGAGAGGGCGTTGTTAGGGAATTCTGAAGAGGAGCTTCAGGACTGGACGTAGGGCGGGACGTCCGAACCAGTATAAAAATTCCTGGTGTCACTTTACTTTATTTACCGCATTTACTTTGATTGTGATATATCTCTATAAACTATGTTTTACCTGCATAACTATTGCATATCAATTAGTTAGCATATCACATATAGTTCCGTTATACCTATATAAGATCCTTTTAAGTCGTACACATCGACTTTTCAGAACCAGAGTTAGGGAAGTGTGGACTGGTTGGCTCTTAACCTAGAGCCAGGGATGTGTGGACTGGGTAGGGTTATTGACTGTAGACCAGGGAAGTATGGTCATAGAAATAGTTGTACGGAGTTGTTGTCATAGCCCCAATAGATTTAGTGATCAAAGAGGTAGATATCGTATACTTTACGTACTGAGTGAGGGATATGAGGATGATTGCTGTGCTTGATGTTTGTTATCACCATGACACGCACGCTCCCATTTTTACACCTTATGTTAGCGTTAACTTAGAGTACTGTACATCTTGTTGTGCTAACTCTTTGGTTTCAGTATCAGGTTCAGGTATCATTATATATACATGTTATTGTTTTACTTTGCTGCTATCGCTCATACCAGACTTTTGTCTGACCCATAGTTTTATGTCTCTTCTTATTATTATGGGTGCTCCTAAACGAGCAAACTAGAGACAGGTTAGGTGGTTATGCAAGAGTAGTTGTCGAGGGACGAGTAGGAGGCTTCCACGTACTATTTACATATATTCTCCCTGTGTTATTGTTGGTCACTACTTTGGGCATTGGTAGTGTACCTTTTCTATTTTGCTTTAGAGACAGTATTTTGAAGTTGCAATAATGATGGTTTGGATCATAAGCTGTATTTTGGATTCCGCTGCTATGATGGTTTAGTTTTCAGCTTATGCAATGTCTCGCCTGTTTTATGTCAAGTTATGTTATTATTATATTTTATTCTATGAGCTGTGAGATATACTACAGGTTCTTTGGTGGTTCATAGTTTCGAACTCTTTTCTTTTGACGACCGTCTCGTGCTAGTCAGGCATTAGCATAGCGCATTTCGGGGAAATGTCGGCTGGTGCAGGGCGGGCCATCACAGGTCACATGTGAAGCATACAGAAGGCTTTTGGTAGTAAATTTTGCAGTTTTAGCGATGCACTAGCAATGGTGATGCATTAAAAATGTTAATGGTAATGACAAAAAAGTCGTTTTAGCCTTGGAAATGTTGTCTCCATACCTTACCGATGATGCACGCGAGTTATTATTTAATTGTTTACATTTAGAACTTGTTTTGAGCCACCTTTGTAGTTACATATGAAAATTTGGAGTACTTCAGGTCAAGCATGGTAAATTTCCTTTGTAGGATGTGAATTGGAAGGTTTATAACCAGTAAGAGTGTTGAATTCCCCACTTTAATTTCCATTTTCCAGCATAGGAGAAATTAATAAGAAGTGAGTTTATATACGTTGACGTGTTGGATATTAGGATTTGATACAAAATTGGTTTCTTCACACTTCTATTCATAGTTGTGTGAGGGTTTTGGATGAAAAATATTTTCAGAAAGCTACATTCATGTGGAATGTTAGTTTATTTTAGGATGTTTGCATTAAGTTTTCAGAAATGTTTTCAAAATAAAACGCATGCATATGGGAGGAACCGATTTAGAACTATTATTCATACATAGTTTATGTCTGGGAGTCATTATGTACATTGTGTACAAGCATATGTTTGGTTGCAAAATTGGATGTACACAAATTGAATGTGTAGTATAGAATATTAGGTGCTAACACCATGATTTAATTAATGGTAAAACTTTTGAATGAAATAACTTTTAAGGAGGGAATAATGTAACACCTTGGAATTTAGCATTAGTTAAATTAGTTATTTAATTAGGTTCCAAATTTTTTTGAGTAAACAATGAAATTTCACCATGAAATATGAAGGGTTATGTTTGTGAAGGAATTTTGGCTAACTTTCATGTTTGGAAAATCATAAATGGAGTTTATATGAAAAAGAAACGGAGGAAATACGAAAATGTAGGAAAAATAAAATATAAATAAACAAAACATTAATCCACCCCGACCACACATTGCTATGTCGACCTGTCGTCAATTGCATGATCGACCTCTTAGTCAATATGAGCAGGTAGTGGCTAGGGTTTTAAGCGTTTATTATTTATAACGATGGACGGAATTAATTTAAATTAAATCTAATGGTTTTGGATCGTTTGAGAGTTTATAAATAAAAGCTTAGACTCCTTCACCCTTTGCTCATATTTTCTGGAGCCAGTAGCGAAACTTTGCCATTTCCACTTCTCAAATCTCTCCTAAACTTTCTTAAATATAAATCAATTTTATGTCAAACAGATATGAATCGGAGAAGATGAATCTAGGAACAAAGGTTGATTCTATAACACCCCATAAAATATACATTAAGGCAATTAAATTCAAACATAAATAGTAATAAACAATAATAAATGTATAAGTTATTAATGGGATAAAAATAAGAATTTTGGAATAATTGATAATTGGGCCACGAAAGTATTACCATGTATTCGTGGCGAGATTCCAGTCCATTTTCATATTTTATTTGTCAAAAACGGAGTCTGTATAAAAAAGTTATTAATGAAACATTTTATATGATAATTGTATATACACAAATTTAAAATTCAATCTGAATAAATTTAAACTAGGAATAAAATTATATTCTTATTGGAATATTGGAATATTCCCTAAAGATTTAAATTTGTTTGTAAATATTTATATACAAGAGGGGGCAAGAATAAATAATAAACAGAAAGAGTCAATCAGATTTATAATGTAATTAATATAATAATAACATAAGGGGAGCGAATCTTCCTATGCTCGACTCAGAAGGGCTCGGCCTTCCCATAAGAGTGGGGATGACCCGGGGGTCAACCGCTTCCTTATAGAGAGGTCGACCACCCTCTAGGTTGAGGGTGGGAGAGAGGCACTTTTTGTTCAGGATTTTTATATAGTTTTGCTTAAACGAACTATCCAGATTAAATATAACTAATCCTCTGGTCCAAACACACCCTAGCTGCTATAAGAAACCCCTGGCCACTCCTTTTAACCCTATATTCATTCGCTTCTACGCCTCCATTCGGTCTCTCCTCCATGTTTTCTTAATTATAGAAACAGGTTAGGTTTCCTCTTTCTTTTAACGTATATTCTATCTCTTCTAAATCTGAATTCTAATATAAATTCCTTGAATTAAATATAATATATGTAAAACCCCAAATTTTAATAAATAATAATTAAATATAAAAGGGTAATAAATTAAATATTAATCAGAATAAACTTCGAAAATGGACAACGGGACTAGCACAATTGGGTCCGTTGTAATTTTACGACCAAAATGGACACATAGTTTGCTGAAATTGGAATTAAAATGTAAAAGTTCTATATTAAAGAAGTTAAACCAAAAAAATTAGAAAATAATAATATACTAAGTGGCTGGGACGACCCAGTTCCACACTTGGGTCGACCCAAGGAGGGCATGGGTAGACCTAGGCAGGCAAAGGCACATGTCTTAGCTGGCACAAAAGGCAACGAAGTTTTATTAATTTAGCACGTCATTTTTGATGACGTGGCTTTGTTTTATTGGTTTATTTTGAACCAAATGTGGATGTGGCGCTGGCGCTTTCTGATTGGTCCAATGACCTGGCTGGATCAGACCTAAGCCGAAATTTGGACGGCTAAGGACATCCAACAAACCATATAAATAAATTAGTAGAGTCTCTCTCATTTCTTCACATCCATTCCTCCTCTCTTCTCATTCTTCTTCCCCAGGCCTATCCTCAAAATTAGAAGTGCCAAATAATTATACATTTTACGAGTCTAAAGAAGTTCTATACTTTTAAATATTTATTTTCCGGAGGCGGTGGTTTTGCTAGAAGAAAGAAAGGCCAAGGGGAAGCTCTTTTCGTCAGATCTGTGAGTTTTTATGTGATTTCTAGATTAGTCATTTATGTAGGAAAAATTAGACAGTTAAATAGTTTGGTTATTGCAAGTTTAATGTTTACAAGATCAGAGAAAGTTACTGTAATTTATTTACTATCTATGCCTATTTCTTTCCAGTTGTTTACTGTTTATAAGTAATTCTCCTTCTTCTATCCCCTTCTCTGTTGTGGTTTTATTTACAGTTATACATATGCCCTATTTTATTTGTTTTGTTTAATTTTGAGCTTAGGCCTTGCAAGTAGCCTAGAACAATCCCTTTTTCTTTTAGCGTTGAGCTTAGGCCTAAAGAGAGCCTAGGCCTTTATCATTAATTTTGTACTAAAACTGGAATATTAATGAGTTGAATAAAGATGGATTATTGGGCGTGTTAGAACCAATTAAACATTATGATCAGTATTGGACCGTAAATTAGGGATAAAACTTAATATGTATTGGAGAACATGTAAACATGTAAACTGGAATAGGTAACTTAGTTGGACGTTAAGTAACGTGGGGGTTTGGTTGTACAAAAAGGATAAACATTATTAGGAATGTTTAATACAACCTAGGATTATAACATGCAGTTATATTAGGATTTATTGGTACGCTTAAATTGTGTTAAGTTAAATTGAAGATAAATTAATAAACTAAGATAGTGAGTCGGTTCCGGCAGCATGGGGCTGACTGGGGAAAATAATTGGCTCGGAAGTCCATTCCGGCAACATGAGGCTAATTAGGGAAAATAAGAGGGCTAATAAAATAATGAAATTGTATTACGAGTCCATTTCGGCAGCGTGGGGCTGATTGGGGAAAACAAGTAGTTCGTAGGTCTGTTCCAAGAGCGTAGGGATGATTGGAGGAAATAAGAGGCCTAATAAAATGATAAAATTTTAGTTTAGGTCTGTTCCGGTAGCGTGGAGATGATTAGAGAATCTAAGTGGCCAAATAGAAAAATAAGTAGGGACCAAGTCCATGGGGTGACTTGTGTTAATTGCATATTTGATTGGGGACCCATATCAAGCAGTTTCCCTATTATAATCTACGGAGGTCTCAAACTAGGTAGAGACGAGGGCACACTTTACTGCGTTGGATTGCAAGAGGTCTAACCGAGGTGGGTAGGGGCCGTTCTGGCGGGACAATGAGCGTGCATCATGCCAATGGGGGAAAATAAGCCGTTGTAATGCCTATGATTGTTATGTCCTTTTAGTTGATAGGTTCGGGATTGATAATCCAGAGTCCATAGCTGGCACAGGTTGTCACATTATGGTTATAGGAGCTGATTGATGATTGGAAATAAATTAAAGCTTAATTATGATATCTTGGTAAGTTGGTGTCGAAATCTTGGATATGAATGAGAATCCAATCATTATTTATGGTGGACTTTGTTTACTTCGTTTATATCTTAATGTCTTATGTCCTTAAAATATGTTCATCTATCTAATGCTTCCTTAATTGGTGCTTATGATAGAAATAAATAGAACTCAACAGACATATGTTTGACCTAGTTTCTTTTATCTTTCTCATTTCTTCCCCCTAGGTTGGCAGGATGGAGGGTCTCAGTAGTAACTCTGGACTTTTCTGTTTATCTTGGATGCAGACTCATTTCAGACTCCTGTATTGGGTCATTTCTCATTTTCTGGTTATTGTATTGACAATCAAGAGGGATGTTGTTATTTATGTATGATGATATTATGGTTTTTCATGAAGCGTATTTGGTTTTATGTTGATGACTATTTGGTTTTTATGAAATGTAATAAGCATAGTGATTTGATTTGCTTTATTGAATGATGTTTTATAATTTCCGCTGTGGTTTAAATTTCTGTCTAGTTAATTTTAGTATCAGTGTTGTTACTTTATACCTAAGCGCTTTATAAACCGAAACACATTCTCATATGGGTGACGTTAAGGGGTGTGGGATGTTTCATTTGGTATCAAAGCCTAAGGTTACAAGATCAGAGAAAGTTTTTGAAAAGGAATTTTTAACAATAAATAATTTCTAAGTAGATTTGTTTTTGGAAAATATCCCCACAAGTCAACTACAATATTCCTTTAATTCGTTTTTGAATCCTTGTCTCTTTTCTTTTTCAGCATGTCTAGGGCTGTCAACTTTCTAGAGTGTATTCCTATTCAGGCATGGATTCGTAGATATGTTGAAGCTACGACGCCTACCGAAGGGCAAGAAAATGCCCAACCACTAGCTGTAGCGACCATAGTTTCACTGAATCCGGCTGTTTAAGCTCTGTAAGGATTTTTCTTCTATGGGCGACAAGTTATTCCTTGGATCGAAGAGCTTTGTTAATGTTCATGATTGGCTTGGAGAGACCGATCGTGTATTTGGATTATTAAAGCTTGACGATGGGAGGAGGATTGAGTTGGATGCCTAGCAACTAAAAGGAGAAGCTTTATATTGATGGGAAATGGATGAGGCAGAACATGTTGTGAGGACATGGGACGAGTGTAAGGATAAGTTTGAGAAGAAGTTTTTATCACAAGCTGAAGAAGGGATGCAGTTGGAGAGACACTTGAGTTTGAGACAGGGTGATATGTCAGCTAAGGAGTGTGTGAATGGGTTCAATAAGTTGGCAAGATTTGGCTTGGATCTAGTTAATACTGCGCATAAGAAGGCTTTCAGGTTTGCAAAGGGGATGAACCAACCCCTCTAAGGGCTAGCATTGACACATGTTCCGACGAGTGCAACTTTTAAGGCTTTAGTGGGGATGGCTATTATGCACGATGGTGGGAAGGAGAGTACACATGAGGCTAAGACTGAGGTGACCAAGACAGGTTTTAGAATGAAAAAGTGGCGACCTAAGAAAGGTGGAATGAAAAAGGGAGAGAAACCGGATAAAGAACGGATCAAGAAGGAAGTGAAGTACCATGGATGTGGTATGATGGGGGCACTTCATCAGAGATTGCAAGAAGATAGCTGCTAAGAAGGATGTTTGCTTTCAATATGGACAGGTGGGATATTATAGCAGACTATGCCGTCAGAGGTAGGGACAGATGGCAGGTTTATCTAGAGCATAGGTTCATGCGCTTGAGGCGGATCAGACTGGTGGTAGCGGTAAGGACAGAGGTAGGAAGGTCATTGTAGAAGGTTTGATTTCTCTTTTCGACTTTCCCATTAGGACCTTGTTCGATTTCGGTGCTTCTCATTCTTTCATATCCAGTTCTATTGTTGATAGTTTTCACCTAGATGCTTCTATTATTTCTGATCTAGTAGTTGTCTCAGACCCCATAGGAGGTACAACTCACCCATATACGATGTGCAGGGGTTTGAGGATTTATATTCTTGGCGTTGAGTTTGGTATGACGCACATGTACGGGGTTTCATGGAGTATAGACATCTTCTAGGGGTGGACTGACTGGCCATGTATGGCGCCATCCTTGACTGCGAGAGGAGAGTAGTGAGGCTTTTGACGTGCCATGGTAGGTCTCTCGAGATTTCTTGCGACCCGCGAGGTTCAGTCTGGCTCGGTTTCTTGGATTCCCTAGATGCTTCTATATACGATCTCAGTTTGGCGCCCATAGTTTGAGACTTTCATGATGTGTTTGAGAAGGTGAGAGGGCTACCTCTAAGGGGTGAGATTGGTTTCCAAATATACTTGATGGAGAATGCTAAGCCTGTTGCATTGCCAGTGTGTCACGTGGCTTCGAGTGAGAGGAAGGAGTTTAGTAAGCAAGTGGGTGAATTGTTCGTGAAAAGGGTTTATTAAGCGAAGCATTTCTAAGGAGCATCAGTCATCTTCACGACTAAGGCAGACGGCTCTTTTCGTCTATGTGTTGATTACAAAAAATTGAATAAGCTCACGAAGAAGAATAGACACCAACTCCCTTGGATAGTTGACTTGTTTGATCGGTTGGTAGGTGCTTCAATTTTCTCACAGTTGGATTTGGCTATAGGTTTTCATCAGCTCATAATGGAGGATGATAATATAGATAAGACTTCCTTTAGGACTCCAGACGGATTCTTTGAGTGGATAGTTACGCCTTTTGGGCTAACTAATGCACCGGTATATTTTGTGGATTTGATAAGACAAATATTTAGGGAGTTCGTAAATAAGTTCATGGTGGTTTTTGTTGATGATATCTTGGTGTTCTCAAGGAGCGAGGATGAGCATGTCTTGCACTTGGGAGAGGTCCTCCGTGCTCTCCGCGCACATCAGTTGATGGTGAAGTTTTCTAAAGGCCATTTGTAGTGGAAGGAGGTGAGGTTCTTAGGACATGTTGTCTCTAGAGATGGTATAACGGTGAATCCCGCTACGGTTGTTGCAACATAGGATTGGAAAGCCCTGAAGAATGTGACATAGGTAAAGAGCTTTCTAGGTTTGGCAGGTTACTATCAGAAGTTCATTAAGGATTTTGCGCGGATCTCAGCTCCGCTTGCCCGTCTTACGAAGAAAACCTAGTATTTGCTTAGAATGTGGATTGTTATAATGCATTCTTGTGGTTGAAGAAGGCTCTCACATCAGCTCCAGTATCGACTCTTCTTGATGGTACGAAGATGTTCAATATGTATATGGATGATTGCAGCATGGGTTTAGGTGCGGTGCTTATGTAGAACGATAGGTTTGTCTATTATGGGAGTAGGCAGTTGAGGGTACATGAGAAGAATTACCCTACCCATAGTTTGAAGCTAGCAGCAATAATGTTTGCACTTAAGTCATAGAGACATTATTTATCAGGTGAGAGGTTTGAGCTACACAAAGACAATTAGTCTCTCAAGAACTTGTTGTCGCAAAAGGATCTTAATTTGCAACAGCAGCGCTGGATGGAGTTTCTTGCATCTTATGACTTTGAGATAGCATATACCCCAGGCAAAGGGAATGTAGTAGCAGATTCATTAAGTAGGCAGAAGATGACTTTAAGTACATTATTTGTAGAGTGATAGAGTTTGGAGTTTATCTCATCAGTCGATTTTAGACCATCTACGGATTATGCACCAGAGTTATTATCATCATTGGAGGTGCGACCTACCCTCTTAGAGCGCATTGGATTCAATCAGCGTGAGGATCAACAATTAGCAGATATCTTGGACCGACTCAGTAAAGGAGGGGCCTCTAGTCACCTTGCTAGGTATTCTGTGGATGAGAGAGGGTGGATACATCATGATGGGAGATTATGTGTTCCTCAAGTTGATGATTAGTTGGTATTGGTGTTGGAGGAGGCTCATCGTTCTCGGATGACCATCCATCCGGGAGGTGACAAGATGTATGAAGACATGAGGAGGGTTTTCATTGGATTGGGATGAAGAAGGACATGGAAGAGTATGTGGCTAGATTTATGACTTGTTAGAGAGTGAAGGCTGAGCAGAGAAAACCTAGTGGATTGCTTCAGCCTCTTGATGTGCTACATTGGAAGTGGGAGAGCATCTTGATGGACTTCATATATGAGTTGCCCAGATCGAGGAAGAGCAACATCAATATTTGGGTTATACTCGATAGATTAACTAAGAGCGCTCACTTTATCTTGATTAAGAGCAAGCAGACAACAACTTGGTTGACATTATTATATCTTAGAGAGATCGTCCTGCTTCATGGAGTTCCCTTTAGTATTATTAGCGATAAAGACCCCATCTTTACCAGTGAGTTTCGGAAGAGCCTGCAAGAGCCATTAGGGACACAGCTATGACTTTGCACTCCCTATCACCCTCAGACAGATGAATAGACAGAGAGGGTTAATAGGATTCATAAGGACTTATTGTGGCTGTGTATCTTGGACTTCAGAGTCACTTAGGAGGAGCATCTTCCATTGGTAGAGTTTGCGTATAATAACAGCTACCAAACGAGATTGTTAGGGAAACCTCAGAGAAGATAGATTTGATTCGGAAGCAGATGAAGGCAACTCAGGACAAACAGAAGTTGTATGCATGTCAACAAAGGACAGACCTAGAGTTTGAGGTAGGAGACTTGGTTTTCATTAAGGTGTCACCCTTGAGGAGTGTTGTTCGGTTAGGCTCTATGGGGAAATTGGTGCCGAGGTACTTAGGGTCATTCCCTCTAGTAGAGAGGATAGGTCATATGGCCTACAAGCTTGGACTACCGGAGAGATTGGAAAGTGTTTATGACGTATTCCATGTTTTGTAATTGCAAAAGTGCTTACATGATTCCGTGATAGTGGTAGAGCCGAGTACCCTATAGGAGATTGAGGTTGAGAAGGGGCATCGATCAGGAGAGTTCCTACATGGATATTAGAATCTAAGGTGAAGAAATTGAGAAATAAAGAGATCAAACTTATTAAGATTCAGAGGAGAGAGGACATCGATGATGCGACTTAGGAAAAATGGATAGGATTCACGCTTCTTTTCTAGTTTCTCTTCGATAGTACGCTCTTAATCCTTTCTTAAGCTTTGAATTTGAATCTATTTTTATATCATTTGAATTATAAGTCTTAGGTAGAAGCCTATGAATGGTAGGAAATGGTTCGAAACAAGATAATAAGACATGTTATGGTTGAATGGATTCATGTGGATGCAAGTTTTTGCTAGTTGATGCAATGGATGCATACACACACACACTAGGCACTAGTTAGAGGTCAGAAAACTAGGAAACTTACATAATTGCATATGGATGCATGAGCATTTTTAACTTAGTTTAAATATGGATGAAATTGGTTGAATCACCACTTGGATGTTGCGTTTTGGTGAATGGATATATGCTGGATTGGTAACAAATGAAAGCGATATAGTTGAATGCCCGACAAAAACAAGTTTATTTATATATGAGTTTGGTGATTTATGAGCCTATTTGGAAAGCCTCTTGGCTGATTGTTTTTCTTTTGGTTTGGAGAAGGCCTAGAAAGGCGAGTTGTAGCTGTACCGATTAAACCATACAAAAGAGGCGTTGGCGAAATTTTTCAAAAATTTAAGGTGTTAGAAAATTTTCAGAATTTTTGGTTAATAAAAATGAAGTAATATTTAATTGAATTAATTGTCTCAGTGGAAACTGAAGTTAAAGAAGTAAACAAATAATTTTTAACCTAGTTAATAGGGTTTGTTTTCTATCTTAGCAATTTCGAGTACAAAATTATTTTAAGGGGGGAAGAATGTAACATCCCGTATTTTTACGGTATAATATTTAATTTATTTAATTGTTTAAAAAGTGATTTAGAGATTTAAATGTTTTGAATAAATAATATTTATATTTAATTAATATAAATAATAGAATAATATATTTAATTCCAAAATAGTCAAAAATATTAGAATTCACAATATTGTGTGACTTGGATTATTTACAAGATATAATTCAATTTGAATTGAATTATAATAACGAATATATTTAATAAACGATGGTTGAACGTATTAATTATAATATAATTAAAATCGAGCACGTAATGTCGTGGTAGTTCGTAATATTGAATTTTGAACTTCATTTGAATATATAGAATCCGTTTTAAATCGAATTTCAATGAAACAAGAAACGTTCGGATCTGGTGAACTATATTTTTCTAATGGAAGAGGAAAATCTGAATTTCATCGTGTAGATTTTGATTTATGTCCAAATCAAATTTTCAAATAATCGCTATGGAATTGTTTATAAACCATAACGTTATATTCAATTGTAATTAAGTATTGGTTTCATATTTGGACAAGGTCTTCATGACGTATTCTCAGTTTAATTTTTAGAATTCTACTGTAATTTTTAATTTGGAAAATAAGCCACTTTTTATTTGGAGTGTTTTACACCCTAAGTCAGTATTTTGATATTTCACAGAATAAATTAACTGGTCTATTTTATTGTGTTTTTGAGATCGTGGCCCCTTGCTTGTCGCGATCATATTTTTATTTATGTCCGTAGCAATCCGTATGTGAATGGAATTTTTTGTAGCAAGTTACACTAAACTAAAATAATAATAAAAATGTTTCAATATGCGTGTTCTCTTTGTGCTCTTCACGTGTTCAGATCGTTTATTTGCCAATTTCGAAATATGGACGTGCTTTTTTACTTAGCAACTAAGTTAATTTGTAAATATATATCTGCACTGTCTCTCAGTATATGTCACTACCCTTTCAAAATCAATGCGCATGTCCCTTCCAGTGCTTTTCCCGACATTTGCGTGTTCCCTTTTCACATCCTTAGCAATGAAGATAACTCCTTTTACTTAGCTTCGAAGCATGTCCTTGTGTGTGTGTGTGTGTGTGTGTATATATGGATACACGCAAGGCAGGAATCCCTTTTGTTTTATAGCATACGAAATACATGGCTTCCAAGAAAGAAAGTAAATAAATAAATCATTGTATTAATGGAGATCGCGATCCAAACCAGTGCTCGCATGCAACAGAGTAGTTAGGAGGAACGTTATGGAAAAGGGTCTTTATGCATTGGAAAGGAGGAACATACCATTCCAGGTAGCATGGGATTTCAAATACATGGAATAACGTTGCGGGTGGAGGAATTTAATACAATGGAGGAGTTAAATAGAAGGACGATGAAGAAAAGAATGATGTTTCCTATAGCAGCTGAAGGGGATGTCGGAACCGCGTGCGAGTTATGCAATGTGGGGGGGGGGGGGGAGAGTTGCGCAGTGGATGATTCAGTGATAAGGAGTGACACATGATCTCTGTAGGCAGCGAGTTAGGTCAGAGGAACAAAAGTGTTTTAAGAGTTGATCTGAGTATATCTAAATTGGGCGAGTTCAATGTTGGGTGGGTTTGTGTTTTGTGAAGAAGGAGTTGCAAACAGTAGAGACAACGAGCAAGGGAAGCGTAGGGTAAAAGGTGCACTATGGAAAAAGGAAGCAGTTTAAATGAAAAATAAATAAATGATGCGGTAATGGGTAACTGTAGAGGAGCCAGCTACGTTTTAAATGCTGAGAGGAATGGTACAATATTGGAGAAGAAAGGAATAGACACATGTAGGTCTGGGTTTTGAAGAGGAAAGATGGGCCGATATTTAATATTGGTAAAGCCCATTTATATTATTAATTAAGTTTTTATTTAATAAATAATGTGTACCCACTTATAAACGAAATATCTTAGGCATACAGATTCAGTTTTACGAATGGTTGGTCACATTGGAATCGTATGGACAACTGTTATACAATGGAACTGATTCGGAGTGAACTGGAGCTCATTACAATTTATAGCGAAATAAATTGCCTGATCTGAATCGACGATCGCTTATAATTACTTAATGATAACCGACCAATGTGATATAACTCACTAACTCTGCACAATTTATATTTTTATAACATATTTTTAGAATTGATAAATGATGATTGATTATTGTATGTTGACTGTTTGGATTAACTGCTAATTAATTGGTTGAAATTATAAGATATAGTTATATATATATATTGATTCTATTTCTCAGAATATTTCATATTGAAATGAAATTGATGTTAATTTTATTGTCTAACATCTGTGGATGCAGGGAAACAGGTTGGAGAGATCCAAGTAGATTCCTCAATATTTATAATGTTGTTTGTTTTCATATATTGCGATATATGATGTGATATATAATTTTTGATTAATTATGATGACATTAGTCTTGTTATTTGGTATTTTAAATACCATAAGAAATACTGGAATGTAAAAAGGGAATTTTCAAAGTGTATATTGAAGAATATATATATATATATATTGAAATAAATAGAATTATAAAAGGGATTACTTAGGAAATAAATAGAATTACAAAAGGAATTATTTGGGAAATAAATGGAATTATAAAAGGAATTACTTGTGAAATAAATAGAATTATAAAAGGAATTATTTGGTAAATAAATATAATTATAAAAAGTAGTATTTGTAAAATTAATATAATGAAAAAAAGGAAATGGCGGGATATAAAAAGAACTATGGAATGGATTTAAAGTAGATATTAAATGGAATCTGTTTTAACAAATAAATTGAGAAGATTAATTTATAAATAATGTTTTATAAATTAAATAAATTATTTATCATTTGATAAATGGAATATATAAGTCTGAAATTATATAGTGAAGTAAAATTGGTTTCAACACCAATATTTAAAATCGAATGTGAACGTAGCAGTTGTAAAGGGAGTTATAAATAAATTTATTATGAATAGTCTATAAACAGAAGCATAAATAGAATTTGGAATTGAGATATTGTTTTTAAATGCAAAATCGATCTGTTTGATTTGATAAAAGAAATATTTTTCACATTTGTTGTGAATAAGGGATTTAAGTAAATATTTTGCGAAATGAAAATATTATAAAGAAAACTAGGTTTTGGAATAGGAATTTAAATTGGAGTTAATGAAATTAGAAAATGACTGGAGATTAGTTACATTGAACAACTGTCTAGGTATTGATCTGATGTTGGTTTCGGCCTTCGGGGTTAACACGTGGGGAGTTGTTAGTTTTTAGTTAGAGATTGATAGATGTGGGGGAGTAATGATGTGTGAATAAGAAAAGGAAATGTTTTCCAATGTTAATAATGTATGTTTTCTAAATTTAGAAAATAAAGATTGATGAATATATGGAAAAAGGAAACGGGGAAATGAATAAATTAATGATAAATTAATTTAAAGGGAAAAATGATGATTGATGATTGATCGATAAAATTTCCATTTGCAAATAAGATCGTTGTGTGTATGGATGTTTTCCTTTGATAGTTAAATAACCGACTATCAAAGTTTTGACAAATTTTCCATTGTCAGTACGGAGATACCGAAATCAAATTTATTATCTAAAAACCACTTTATATGGGCATTAGCGTTTCGAATCAAATATGATGAAGATAATTGAAGATGGAGTTTATGAAAGGGTTGTTCTAGCAAATCCTAGGTAAAAATTTCCTAAGATGGGTTTACAGAATAGTGCCTTCAGTTTGTCCAGTCCCAGGACAACCTGTGTGGAAGAATGTCTGACAGAGTATATTTTATAGATCGCGTAAGTTGATCTCTTCAAACGTATTTATGTTTAGTGGCAGAGGAATTTGTTTCTCTTAGTTGTATACCCGTGGTATTTTCGAAGGAATCAAATTGTGATTTGGCGGGTATGGCTATGTGACATTCAAAGTAAATAAAAGGCGCGATCTACACGTTATGGCCTCTAGCCTCACAACCAAATGGTATAGAATCGGGTAAGTTACATGGCTAAGTGGGTAGCTCCCAATTAGGGTATATTGTCACTTGATCTGAATAAATTTCATTTAATTCTTTAACCTATTTCGATGATGTCCCTTTCGGGAAACGGTTGATGATCCCAACCGTTGGTGATAATACATTTGGTTCACTCAAGCGAAAAGAGTGACCGATCATGTTTAGCCTGGGTTACAAGGTGTTCTTGTTGAACCCTGTGTGTTGCTCTCTAGAGATACACTGCTGGAAGGTGGTCCCATACCTTTCCAGTTGGAATTCATTACCTAATAAGCGCCCGTGGTTTTTTGATTATATATTATGTATGTGGAACGTGAGATGAAAGCATTCCACTAGATTGTTATTTATTTGATTTAGACATTATTATAATATCAGAAGTGTATGTAGTTTAAAAGAATGCTTTGGGTTATCGTAAGGTAAAAACCATCCGTGTTTATGTGTGGATTGGTCTTATGATTATTCGTTGTTTTAAAAGGATTTTAAAAGTTAAACAAATGGTTGGAGTTTACTCGCACCAGTCACATGACTGACCCAGAGTTAATTTTATTGTGTTTTCCCTAAACTCTTGGGTGCCCAATTTTGTACGGGCAGTCAAGTAGTCGAGATATACATATATATTAGAAGGAGCTTGGAGAAGGAGGCTTCAGCAACATATTTTAGCTACTACTTATTTTCCACTGTGATGCAAGTGTTGTACTCAAATGATGGTATGTATATACAAACGACAGATTGTATTTTAAAGTTATGTTATATACTATATTTTATTCGTTCCGCTGTGAGATTTGTGTTACTCTGATTCTATTGTTATGTTCTTCTTCCTCTTCTATTCTAATTTTCTATCTTATCTATTTCTCACCCTCTAACTTCTTTCTATTAATGATCTGGAATGTTCGATACCTGAATAATTGACATAGTTATGACACCCCACGTCCATTAATGTCACTCTCTAAGGGAATGCATTAAGTTCCGTGAAGCATTATAGGTAAACAGACAAAGAATAATTACAAGACAGATATAAATAAGATAGCAGCAGACATTTAAATTTTTATTTCAACATAAATTAAAATACCGTGGTCCACAATACCATGAGTCACAAAAACCGTTACAATAAAATAACTTCTGTCTTGCATCATCAGAGTACATAGGAATATAAAAACATGATTCCCCAGTTGAAAGAGTTAAGCCATAGTAGAGACAAAAACTTGAGCCATACTTCAGAAGTAGCTCCTAGCAAGGTGATATCTGAGTCCTTACTAAGCGTAGGTGCTTCCTCCCTGAGAACCTGGGTGGAGGGGGCGGAAGAAAGAAGGAGAAACAAAAGAGTCAAACATAAAGTTTGGCGAGTCTAGTTAATTTTAGCCAGTAAATAAATAAAAGTAACATGACAGGCATATAAAGTGGATAAGGGAGATCACTACATAAATGGTAGGTGTAACAAGGTAGACAGGATAAGGTGTATATGCTTCTAATGATTACTCTGCACTGTTACTAGTATATCCGAAAGAAATGATCCCTTCAACTTTAAGGTGGTAGACTTAGGTATACGTCCAAATGTATCCTAACTACTACCCTGATCGACTTGGCTCCCTAACCCTCGTAGATACCTTATGCTGGCCCAACAATAAGAGGTATCACTTCCTAAAGTGGCAACCCCTCGTCGTAATGTGCGCAACCATATCTACAGGTGTCACGGTCATCTTATCCCCCTCTGCCCGGCTCATGCACACAGATGGCCCGGTTGGTTTGTGCCGCCTACACTGTCCTCCACGTTTGTATCTCTTACAATCAGTCAGTAAGCTTTCCCCTTCTCCGCCTAGTACGAAGTACTTTTTTTGACACCTACTCCGGGTTACTGACTGAAATGGGTCCCACACAATATGATACAAGCTCTCCCCTTTGTTTTGTATCCCGCACTAGGTTTTCATTGACTATGTATACTGCTAGGTGTTTTAATTACATAGCCTTATTTATTTCTACTAGTTATGCTTACCCTAAAGGGTGTCTTTAATTACATAACTTTATTATTTCCTCCAGTTGTGTATACCACTAGGTGTCTTTAATTACATAACCTTAACGGGTTAAGTTTGTGGACCTATATGTGAATATTACCGACCCCCTCTTCAGATTTACTTAACCCACCCCTTTTTTCAACTATGTTTACTTAACCCCCAACTTAAATTTAAGTTCACACAATCCATATGGATTAACTTAGGTTAAGTAGTCCAATTCTTTACCATGTCCATTTATGGTTTCATAATGGGCCAGACCTCCCACATTAGGCCTACAACATGTGGATGTTGGATATGCCGGTCGGGTCCGGGAAGACTTATTCCATAGTTGGGCCTAACCTCGTGTCATAGCTCGATTCGTATTTACGTACTTAGACCTCCCGCATTAAGTTCAACATTAGTGGCTGCTGGATATGTGGTCGGGTCCGGGCAGACTTCCACCACTAATGCAACATAACCTCGTGTCATAAGTACAATTACAATTCCTAATTGTAATTACTAGACATTCCATTTTTAATTAATTTTCCAATTAATTAATGCTTTCCTTTTATAGGTGTCAATACCTATTTTACCCAATAATTTTAATTACATGTCCAAAAATGTTCATATTCAAATTATGCCATTTTAAGCCCTTTTTCCTCCGTTCCTTAACTAGCGCCCTCACAAAATTGGCAACATGCCTAGGCTAGACAATAGCCTAGTCATAAACGATAATAGGGAAAATAATGGGAATATAACTAAAATGATCATCTTGGCATAAACATAAACTAGTATGATAATAAGGTGAACATACATACTAACATGGACACGAAATTGTCATCATAACAAGGTGGACATAAAACTGATGAACGGTCATCAATCAATAACTATGATGTCACAATAAGCATAATAAGATCTAAATTAGCAATTTAGATGTCAATTCGGTTTAGATCTAACATGATAATCACAAGGTGATAAATTAGATCACATAATTCAGATCTAGAGGTTAAAATAGATCTAACATGATAACATAAGGAGATAATTTAGATCACATATAATAGATCTAACATGATAACATAAGGTGATAATTTAGATCACATAAAATAGATCTAACATTATAACATAAGGTGATAATTAGATCACATAAAATAGATCTAACATAATAACTTTAGGTGATAATCTAGATCTGTCTAACAGTTTCAATGTCCACATAAATTAGATCTACTAGTTTAGAAATAGATCTACACACATCCACATCATAACATGTCATAAAAGTTACAATTAAGATAAAGGTTTAGATCCAATCCTAACCAATTCAAGGTGACATATGTTCATTATTTACATAAATGATTAGATCTATCCATTGATATAACTGTCCAAATTAATAGATCTATATTAACCACAATATAGTTACAAACCAAGATCCATAATAATAACATAGTAAAATAATCACGATTGAATTGGATCTAGAGAAATAGATCTATCATGACATAGCATGAGATCTAACAATAACATAGGTTCAAGGTTTACAACGTATGCAAATCACAGTCTTTCATAATTCACTTTTATATATCTAAACCTAAAAGCAACTAGAAACTCACTGTGATTGGATTGCTAAGATGATAGAAAAGAAGTTGGTGCCGAGTCTATGCTTGAACCTCTGAATTTGATATGCTTTAGTTGACAGAAGAAGATGAGAGACCCTAGTTCATTTCATACTCCGGCAGAGTTTGGCCGCCATGATTTCTAGTGAAGAAATATGTGAAATAGCTATGTATTTAAAGCTGCGGAACCCTCTGGAACCGACTGCCACATAGGCCCTAGGGTAAGTCAGGTCGCAGGTCACCTCCCACTTAGGAAAGGGTCCGAATACCCAAAAACTATTCTGGGCGCACTTTACAGGTGCGTCAGTGCAAAATTGCCTTGGCGTACTTAGCAAGTGCGTCTGTTATACCAGTTTTCAACTTTTTATCATCCGTAACTTCTTCATATGTTATTCGTTTTACAAAAACTAGGTGTCTATCCTGACCAGAATTTCGAGATGGACATAATAATGTTGTCAGTTTACCTTAATTCTTAATATTAAATTAATTATTATTTAATTTATCCTCTTTAATGTTAATAAAATTACGGGGTGTTACATTCCCCCCTACTTAAAGGATTTCTTCCCTGAAATCTCCAAGTTGAGAAGAATGCATATCCTACCATCCATCATCCATATACTCATCCATCAATCACTGACATCCATTGTCCTTGAGGATTTCTAATGCTTTCATGAATATATGCAAAGGTGCGTGTATATGTCCCAACACTAATGTGAAGATCAGGCGGTCTACTGATTCAGTTGACCTCCTTAATGAAATGTATGATAGTGCCATGAATCCAATATGTATGCAACCAAGCCTATTATAACATATAAGCTCTACACGTGTGCACACTCATTCATCCAAATGCAACTTCCATATGCTAGTTCATCCATTTCCATCCATAAAAGAAAAGAAAATGCACACACATCCATATGCAGTATGAGAGTGATTAAGCCGATCTTAGTGCCAAATGTGTGTGTATATGCGTCTACAGGCAACCAGTAGCAAACACTTGCATCCATCAAACATAACATGTTTCGAATACATGTTTACATCCATAGGATTCCTATTTAAAGGTCGAAAAATACTATGGATAAGATATACTCAAATGAATAGAAACAAGTACTGATAAGTCTTTGGAAAAAGAAGTTAAAAACATACCCTCGAAGAGAAAAGGGTTTGAAGCAAGAATCTTGTCTTCGGTCTCCCAAGTTACATCCTCTGGGTTATCTCCCCATTGAACCTTTAGCAACTTGAGCTCTTTATTGCATACCTTCTTAAATTCTAATCCAAGAATACGGGAAGGAACTCGCCTAACTGTCATCTCCCCTTCCACTTCTACCTCTTCCAATATACTCGGCTTAACAACTTCCGCAGTGTCATGCAATCACTTCCGAAGATGAAAAATATTGAAAACATCATGAACATCAGATAGATTTTCAGGAAGCTTTACCTATATAGGCCATTTGGCCAATCCTCTCGGTTATGGGAAATGGTCCCACAAACCTAGGTGCCAACTTCCCTACTGATCCGAAGCGAACCACATTCCTCAGAGGTGACCTTCGATAAAAACCAAGTCTCCTACTTCAAATTTGAGGTCAGTCCTTCTCTTGTCTGCATTGGATTTCTTCCTATCTTAAGTTGTCTTCATCCGCCATCGAATAAGGTCAATCTTTTTGGATGTTTCTCTAACCATATCTGGTCCAAGTAATAATCTTTCTGTAGATTCCCACCAACAAGTTGGTGATCTATAAGGTTGTTCGTACAATGCTTTGAAGGGTGCCATGCCGATGCTGGCCTGATAGATGTTGTTATAGGCAAACTCTAATAAAGGAAGATGCTCTTCCCAAGTCCCTCCGAAGTTTAGGATACGCAGCCATAAAAGATCTTCTAGAATTTTGTTCACCCTCTCCGTTTTCCCATCGGTCTGAGGATGATAAACGGTGCTCAAACACAACTGTGTAACTAATGCTTCTTGCAAGCTCCTCCAAAATTCGCTAGTAAAGATGGGGTCATAATCGCTTACGATGCTGGAAGGAACTCCATGAGGACGAACTATCTCTCAGACATAAATTGCTGCTGACCAATGGATGACGTGGCATTTTTTGATTAGTCTAATGACATGGCTGGACCAAACTAACCCTGAATTTGGATGGCTGAGAACATCCAGCAAACCCTATAAATAGACTAGTAAAGCCTCTCTCATTTCTTTACATCCATTCCTTCTTTCTTCTCCTTCTTCCCCTGGCCTGTCCTCAAAATTAGGAAAGGCCAAATAATTAAACTTTTTATAAGGATAAAGAAGTTCTATACTTTTAAATATTTATTTTCTGGAGGCGAAGGTTCTGCTATAATAAAGAAAGGCGATGGGGGAAGCTCTTTTCATCAGATCTATGAGTTTTTATGTGATTTCTAAAGTAGTAATTTATGTAGGAAAAGTTAGATAGAAAAATTGTTTAGGTTTTGCAAGGTTAATGTTTACTGTTATTTAGACTATTTATATGTTTAGTCTGTTTATGCCTATTTCTTTCCAGTTATTTACTGCTTATAAGTAATTCTCCATCTTCTATCCTCTTCTCTGTTGTGGTTTTATTTACAGTTATACCTATGACCTATTTTATTTGTTTTGTTTATTTTTGAGTCTAGGCCTTACAAATAGCCTACACTATTTCCCTTTTTCTTTTAGCACTCAGCTTAGGCCTAAAGAGAGCGTAGGCCTTTATCATTAATTTTATGTTAAAACTGGAATAATGATGAATTAAATACAAATGGATTATTAGGCATGTTAGAACTAATTAAAGAATATAATCAGCATTGGACTGTAATTGGGGATTAAACTTAATATGTAACCGGAGAACATGCAAACTGGAATAGGCAACTTAGTTGGACGCTAAGTAACGTGGGGGTTGGGATGTACAAAAAGGATAAGCATTATTAGGAATGTTTAATACAACCTAGTATTATAACATGAGGTTATGTTAGGGCTTATTGATAAACTAAATTGTGTTAAGTTAAATTGAAGATAAATTAATAAGATAAAATAGTGAAGTCCGTTCCATCAACATGGGATTGAATGGGGAAAATAAGAGGCTTAATAAAATAATGAAATTGTAGTAGGAGTCCTTTCCGACATCATGAGGATGATTGGGGAAAATAAGTGGTTCGTAGGTCCGTTCCAGCAGCGTGGGGCTGATTGGGAAAATAGAAGGCCTAATAAAATGAGAAGAATATAGTTTAGGTCTGTTCCGGCAGCGTGGCACTGATTAGGGAAACTACGTGGCTTAATAGAAAAATAAATGGGGACCTAGTTTATGAGGTGACTTGTGTCAATTACATTTATTGCTGGGGACCTATATCAGACAGTGTCCCTATTATCACATATGGATGTCTCACACTAGGTAGGGGCGAGGGCACACTTTACTGCGCTGGATAGTAAGAGGTCCAAAAGAGGTGGGTATGGACGAGTTTCCACGGGACAATGAGCGTGCATCGAGCTGGTTGGGGGGAAATAATTCATTGTAACGCCTGCGATTAACGTCTATCTCCTTTTAGTTGATGGGTTCAGGATTGATAACCCTGAGATCCATAGCTGACATAGGTTGTCACATTGTGGTTATATGCGACGATTGAGGGGTAAAAATTAGATAAAGCCTAATTATGATATCTTTGTAAGTTTTTGCAAAAATCTAAGATATGAATGAGAAGCCAATTGTTATTTATGCTTGACTTTGTCTACCGCTTTTATACCTTTATGTCTTTTGTCCTTAAAAGATGTTCATCTATGTAATGCTTCCTTAGTTCGTGCTTACGCTAGAAATTATTAGAACTCACTAGACGTATGTCTGACCTAGTTTGTTTTCTCCTTCTCTCCCCCCCCCCCCCCCCCCAAGTTCGTAGGCTGGAGGGTCTCAGCATTGATTCTTGACATTTCTGTTCGGCTTGGATTCAGACTCATTTCAGACTGTATTGGTTCATTTCTCATTTTCTGGTTATTGTATTGACATTTGTGAGGGTTGCTTTTACTTACGTACTCTGATATTAAGGTTTTCCATGAAACGGTGTGCTTGAATTTATGTTAATCAATATTTCGTATTTACGAAATGTAATAAGAATTGTGATTATACTTGCTTTATTAGATGATGTTTTAGAATTTTCTATAACAACCCAGATTTTTAACCATTTTGTTTGAACATTTAAATTTATTTTAAATGTTGATTTGGAAATATATACAGATTTTTATTTATTAATTAAATGAAGTTTAAACATATAATTTATATTTAATTATTGTTGATCTTGTAACGTCGTGGTAGTTCAAAATATTACGTTTTGAACTTCAACTGAATATACAAAGTCCATTTTAAGTCGGAATTATTTGAAACAAGAATCGTTCGAATCTATTTTATTATAATTTTCTAATGAAGGAGAAAAATCAAAATTTCATGTTGTATATTTTGAGTTATGCCAAAATCAAATTTTCAAATAGTCTCTATGGAATCGTTTATAAATTATAATGCTTTATTTAATAAAATAAAAGAGTTTTTAATATAATTGAATATTGTTTTAATTTGAAATTGATTAAAGATGGTTTCTGAATAGTTATATTTGTTTTTGGTATATAATGGAAGTTAACAGATTTTTAAAATATTTTGTTTAATTTTGATTTGGCAAAAATGTGAATTTAATATTGATTTAATCCAATTAAAAATAGTGAATTGTGAAATAGTTAGGAATTTCAACGAAATCAGTTTCATTGGACCCATAATGTTAAATTATTGTATAAAAATAAATTTTGAGGTAATTTGATGTTGTGTGTGACCTTGGTAGCTATAAACGCACAACTAATTTGCATGGCAATAAATAAATTTAATTTAATTAGAAGGAATTTGTATATAACTTGAGCAAATGATCAATTAAATCTCGAAACCTATTCCAGCATGCTTAAATAACGATTAAAGCTAGAGACGTCAACCAAGGTGTTTTTATTGGAGTTCGGAATCACAAGATATTTTATTAAGTGAGCATCACTTTTAGAACGTCATGTTATAAAAATTTAAAACCTGTGCAAATCTTCGTTCAAACCTTACAAATCAAAAATGAAATCCAAACATAATATTATTAAAATCTTTGATCAGGTTCCATGTGCCTACTATCAATGATATCAGTAGCCGTATATTAAAATAAAATCTTGCAAGATCATTTCTATAGCTCGGACTGTTGTTTTGGGTCAATAGTCAAAAAAATTGGTTAGATTTGTTGTCCTCGCAAATATTTTTACTGGCAAATCGATAAGGAAATCCCTAGCACAAAATAAAAATCCTATCTGATCACGTAGGAACCCTGGCATGTTACTTTTTTGGGTTCTAAAGTCAAAAATGTCGGCCACACCTTATTATTATGCCTTATCTATACAAATCTCTACACATCAGTTCAACAAAAAAAGGATAAATCTACCTTGTTTTGATTCAAATCTTAGCGAATCTATTCATTTCGAAATTTGGATTGGTAAAAAATTGTGGCTGCTTCTGTTCATTTGAAAGCAATGTACTTCGTTATATATATATATATATATATATATATATATATATATATATACACACATACACATATACATACATACATACATATATGGCTTGCTACTCCTACACAACGAACGACCATGCACCTTCCTTCTTTCTCCTCCGATTTTCTCCTAATCCTTTCGGTAAATCAAAAATTGTCCAACAACAATTATGTTGGGCTTGACAAATAATGCAAGATGATCGGTAGATATCATATTTAGGGCTTCGAGTTGGCCAGTATGTCATCTAAAAGCCCAGCGGTTTATGGGTTATTATAGGTGATAGGAGAGGTCGAAACAGTCGAAGTTTGGTTTGAATGTTGAGAGCGGTGAGGCGCGTGGTTTGGTGTTAATGGATCGAAGTCCGATCAACGTGGGTGGGCACAGTAATGTAAAAACCCGCAACTTCCCCGGTGAGGAAAGCGCGGATAGTTTGAGAAAAAGCCACAGCAGAACGCAGACGGAAGGACATTTCATTGTATATTACAACAATGCATCAGATTACAAGAATATACAGAGTATATTACACAGAAATATCAGAGATTACGATAAATTACATAGCAGCGGAAAATAATACAATACACAACTAGAAGAGATATACGGATACAAAGCTTTCCGGATATCATTCCAGCTGTAAACCAGGATCCTGTGAATATAAATCTGCAAAACCAAAACTACTAGCTGCCCGTGCCAAAATAAGGGCACCCAGAGTTTAGGTTAAAACAATGAACTCCAGGTCAGTCATGTGACTGGTGTGAGAACTAAAACGTTTATTAATCTTTATTTTAAAGCTCGGTAAATCAAGGGACCACGCCGTATAACACGGAACGGGTTTCCTCCCAAGAATACCAGTGCATGAAACAACAGCGCAATGCTAAATAAAGAAAAATGAAGCTATTATAAGACCCAGGTCCTATCACACAATGCAACGCAAGCCGGGGGATAGGGATTTTACCTTATAATAGCCAAGAATGCTTGATACGTTTAAAAGAAATCATTTTGATGCTATTATAAGTGTATAGTGTATAAAACAACTTCAATCATAAATATCAATCATAGGCGACATGAGCGTCCCATGTCACTATGTCGCCATATATAGGTTTACAAATAAAACCGCAAATGTCACGTATTTGGAAATTGGATTTCCATCTATGAACCGAGGCCAGGGATCGTCCTCTACCGATTCGAGACAATCTAGCCCATGTCTCAGGCAAGTACTCAGTCAAGCCTTGGAGCGACAGGGCCGGTCCACCGATGTGGATTAAAATGCCTAAACACTACGTTTCCCCGCCCTTTGGGGCGTAAATGAGCCAACGAATGACTCCATCGGACCCGGATCGTCCAATCAAACCGAGGCGCCTCGCAACAGCAACAACCACACAGGTGAAAAGTATATAAATGTCAGGGCTGGTAGGTCACTGACACCACCCTAGCTAGAAGGAAACGCGTGCCCTCCCTGAGGTCCTCTCCCGTTTTTGGTTCACAACCGGGGTGCGAAACTCGCGAAGTAAACGTTACACAAAGCTACGCCATAATGGCCGTGCTTCGATCATCAACCACAAGACTTTGCTTTTCAACAGAAGCCTTGATCATTTGCATCTTAGCATGCCACACAGGCAATTCACTCCATGCGATTGATATCCATCAATATATAACCCCTGAGCTCGTACGTCTCAGAGAAGGGCGTTAAGCAAGAGAATAAATTCTCCGCCGCCAAACAGGTATATATTTAATAGAGATCAATCACACGGACTAAAATCCAATGTCAGACACACAGTCCATTTACAAGTTCGTTCTGGGTCTGAACGAAACCGGAGGCACCTAGTACCCCGCATATCCATCGATCTCCAAGTACGTCTGGAAGATCACCAACTGTTTCCATCTTCTTGGGTGTACAGTCCAATCAAGATCGTCAGTAATTACCCAAATGACGTGAAGACTTCTGGTCTTCGACCACCGTCTTCATCTTCGACTTATCGTCGAATTGATTATTCAGAATGGGTATAAACCCGGCCTTTCCGAACAACCAGCGTATATTAAAGATAAATGTTACACAAAACACAACATACGCCTCATTCCAATTTATCAGTCACTAACCGTAAATTAATCAAGAGAATAATTCCCCAAATATTAACCCCGAAGGCCGAAACCAACATCAGATCAATATCCAGAAAACCATTCTGCTTAGCTAACTGATAGTTAGTTTCTAAATTTCACATTCATAGGGAAAGGTTCCCATTAATTTTATCCAAGATAAATTTCTTGAATTTATTCTTAAATCTATTTTTGAATATCAATTCAAACTAGTCGGGATTAGCGAACCTTACCGAAGTAATCATTTGTTTTAATTTCCCAATCCCAACCTATTCATCCCATGAAGTAAAACTGGTTATACTTCATATCTAACACCACGGTGTTATCGGTAAATTCAATTACCATTTCACGTTCAAATCTAATTAAAGATTTAACTATCGCCTGGAGCAAAACTGGTGGTATTCCATTTTCGATCTTTTCAATCTAATTAAAGATTCATTAAAACTCCACTTAGTTTTAATCTTTAACTGGGTTAAAGAATCAGTGTCATTTAAAACACAGTTCACGATAAACCCAAAATCACATTCATTAATTATCGGGTTAAAGAACGAGTGTTATTTAAAACACTGTCCACGATAAACCCAAAAATCAATATCAATTCAATTACCATTTCATTAAATCTAAATAAAAAGATTTAATCTTTTCTCAACTGGGTTCAAGAACAGTTTTAATGAAGACACCATTCACGACAAACCCAAATCACATTTGATATTAAACACAAGGCTCTGAATAGAAAATATACCGGCTTATATTCAATATCAAATTCTGCGACTAACAAATATCGTATTGGAAATAACGATATATATATCTTTCAAATTCCCATAACAATATCTGTATCATCATGAAATCCAACATCGAAACAATCCAAAGACAATTTCGATTCAAATCCACTCCCATATAATTATTGGAAATTCTGGTTATTTTCAAAACCATTTTCAAATTCAATTTATTTATTTAAAAATAAATAGAATAATAATCCTAGTTCAAAACTAGTTCATTTCGATAAAAATCTATTTTTATCTTTTCAAATATGGAGTTTTTCATCCCAATTCTTTCTAAATCATTTCTTATGATTTTACACAAATTATTGATATTTTTAATGATTTTATCAAGGCCCGTACAGTCGATTTCCTTCAATGGCCATCGAACTGCACTTACAGCGACCTTTTTCAAATTTGATTTGGACATAATTCCAAATCCAACCGTTAGATTTCTAATTTCTAATATTCGTTAGAAAGCTCTTTTCGATACGAACCCAACGGTTCCAGTTTTAGGAGAATCCGACGGTCGGATCTCCCGTAATGTCCGTTTGAAATAAATGGTCGAAATTCACGAACTGCTACGGCGCGGCGCGTTCTATTCAGGCCATTATATAATATATATAATATATATTATATATATTTCGTCGATTTCTATTTACAACGAATTATATAAATAGTTTTGAATTCGTTTCAAAAACATTTTCAACTTCCATTTCAATTCAAATCAAAATTGAATTCTTCCTTATAAATTCGTTTTAAAATTCATTTCTATTCAATTCAAATTTCAATTCAATTTGAATTCATTTCAATTCGGTTTCAATTCAATTCGAATTCGTTTTCCATTCGATTCGAATTCGTTTTCAATTCAATTCGAATTCGTTTTCAATTCAATTCGAATTGGTTTTATATTCAATTCAATTCAAATTCATTATCTATTCAATTCATTTCGAAATCGTTATCTATTCAATTCATTTCGAAATCGTTATATATTCAATTCATTTCGATTCGTTATATATTCAATTCATTTCGAAATCGTTATATATTCAATTCATTTCGAAATCGTTATATATTCAATTCATTTCGAAATCGTTATATATTCAATTCATTTCGAAATCGTTATATATTCAATTCATTTCGAAATCGTTATATATTCAATTCATTTCGAAATCGTTATATATTCAATTCATTTCGAAATCGTTATATATTCAATTCATTTCGAAATCGTTATATATTCAATTCATTTCGAAATCGTTATATATTCAATTCATTTCGAAATCGTTATATATTCAATTCATTTCGAAATCGTTATATATTCAATTCATTTCGAAATCGTTTCAAAATATGCGTTTTCGAAATCACTTTTCAATATGCATTTTAAAATGAATAAAATCGATATAAATATCGTTCACGTCAAAATGGCGTCAATCTAATCAATACGGCTTCATATATTTCTATTTTCAAATATTCTATTCAACAAATGAATATTTATTTTTGTCAACACACGACTAATCTCAACGAATGAGTACTGTCCACGTGTGACAATTTTTGTTAAATTATTTCGTTCAACACATGACTAATCTCAACGGATGAGTACAGTCAACACATGAACCTTTTATGTTATAATATTCTTTATTTTCTAAATTGGAATGAGGCCCAATCAATCACCATATAAAATTAATTATATGGATTTTCATACATCACACGCATATAATAGCATTGAAAAGTAATCAACCATCAACCAAAGTGCACTACACTGTATAAGCATCAAATATAGATATCTAACGCTTATAACAGCCTGTCAATCAATCGATCGACATATTTAATCAATCAGGATGAGTGAACTCCAAATTTCATCCCAACACCCGTGTGGGGTTTCAAACAATCAAACACAGATTTTATTTGTGCAGTTGGGCGATGTGTAAAATTTATCGTCCCAATCAATGTCCTTCAAATAGGTGTACATAAACAAACCGTCCGGTTTGTAAATGAATATTTATTTATTCACATTCACGTTAAAAATTATATTTTTAACGATCAAAATATTTTATTCAAACTATGAATATTATATTCGGTTCATTTATTAAATAAAATGTTATCTTTATTTTTCTAACTTATTTTTAGAAAACTTCGGCGGCATAACGGGACGAGGCCTAGCCTTATCCCCGGTCTAGTGAAGGCCCACGCCATTCACACATCAATCAAATCAATTCATTTCACCAAACAATTCAACTCAAACTAAATAATCTAACCAACTACACAACCAAACAATTAAACAAACAAGCCATCCATGGTCTGTGGATGACGGGTGTCGGGTGCTACTAAACACCGTCTGCATTCTAGTATATATATATAACTAGAAAAAGAATTTTGAGTGAGAAGTTCTCACCAATAGCTATCCAACTCCACGACACTTCTTTTATAGAAATCTTCATCGTTATCGCATCTTTGTCATCTTCGTTGCCCGTAGCCACTACATATATAAAAATCGAATTTTTACTATGCTATTCAATATAAAAAAATCAAATTTTTACTTTGCTATTCAATATATAAAAATCAAATTTTTACTTCGATGTTCAATATATAAAAATCGAATTTTTACTTCGATGTTCAATATATAAAAATCGAATTTTTTACTTCCAACATCATATTTTTAAAACTGATTTTTAAAACTAATGCTATAGAAAATAAAATAAATTAATTAAATAAAAACTTACTTTCGTTCAACGGAGAGGGAGGAGGCATTCATTAGCGTTCGAGGGTGGTCAGAGGTTGAAGGGGATCAGCGGGGTGTTATTTGCAAAACCTAAATCATTGAAAATGGGATTTTTATTTGCCGGAGGCCCCAAGGTCGGAGTTGGGTGGTCTGTGGGGGCGGCGCTGAGGTCGTGGGTTGTCGAGGAGGACGGCAGGGGGTGCGTGGCCAGTGGTGGTCGGAACGGCTGATTCTGGGCGCGGGTCTTTATTGGACGGAGAGGAGAGAGAGGGGGAAAAAGGGGGGTCGCCGTGGGGTCAGGAGGTGGCGGCGAGGGTAGGGGTGGCCGGCGCTGGGGTGCGATGGCGCCTGGAGGGCGGTGGCGGCGGGAAATCGAGGGTGACGGGGGCATCGATTTGGGGGAACGACGGGTTAGGGATTTAGTGTTTTTTCTTTTTTTTTATATTTTTTTCTTTGGAAAATTGTGGCCTTCAAAATATATATATAACTCTCACATTCAACCACCAAAACGAACCCGCCGCCTGACATCCCTAGCTAAATACCCCCATTCCGGACACAATGGGATATGTCTCGTAACCCAATTCGGCCATTACAATCATTTTTTACTTAAATCAAAATATAAATCTTTATAAGTTCCGTTTGAACATACATTTTAATTTATCGGGGTCACATACGAACTCGAAAAATTCCCGAAAAATATTTTCTGGCTTCGTATTGATGATACGGTCCTAACAAAACTAATTTCGTCGAATTCTGAGACTGTTGGAAAAATGGCCATTTTCCAGTCGATTAAAATCAACTGAAACTGGTCAAACGCGTTTTCCTTTGCCACGCTCACATATTGATTCGAAAAATTATGAAATTTGGAATATATCAATAATTTGACAACACGGACCCAACAAAACTGGTTTCGTCGAAATCCGAGGTCGCTTGCAAAATTTCCATTTTTAAGGGCCTGAATTCCATAGCGACTATTCAGAATTTTCAACTGGACATATCTTTTGATCCCCGCTATGAAATTTTGATTTTTCGGATTCGTTGGAAAGATATCCTCGAATAGATCCTATTGTTTTTGGTTTCACTAAAATCCATTTTATTTTGCACCCAGTACATTCAATTGAAGTTTGAAATCGAATTATCGAACTGCCGCGCCATTTTCAATTCCTTTTATAATTATATATATAATTATTTATATTCTAACGTCGATCTATATAAATATATTCGATTGAATTTTATTCAAAAGAAATTTTCTCGTCGATATTATTTAAAATAATTCATTTTAAATAATCAAAATTCGCTAAAATTGCCAAAACAAAAATTTTAAACTGGCCCAGATTTTCGGGTTGTTACAATCTCCCCCACTTAAAACTTTTCGTCCTCGAAAAGGAACAAAGTCGAAAGTGGTTTGATCAATCAACTCTACGCTCGATCTGGCTTTCATTCTCCAACTTTTCAGTTTCTGAGAATTTTCAAATTTTCAAAAATTTGGCTAACACCCTAAATTTTCGAAAAATTTCGCCATAACCTCCCCTGAACCGGGAGCATCGGAGAATTTCAAATAGCTTCCCCCGTCCTTCTAATCTCAAAAAGAAAAAGAAAAAGCCAAGCGGCTAGCCAATAGGCTCATAAAATCATCATCACCCAAACAAAACAGTAAATTATATAGTAAACATGTACCTATTTGTCGGGCAAACAAATTTTATTCTCTGCTCTAGCCTTCTTGCTATGACCTGTTCAATGTAAACACATATATATGCAAGCAAATGCGACCAATCTCAATACAAGTCACTATTCGGTTCAATTAGGCTAAATGGTTCAAAATTAGCAAGAGAATAGACAAACAACACAAACATCAATCAATTAGTGGATTAACGTTTCAAATTCATAATTTTGATACATATCCATATACAGAAAATCATGTTTTTGATGCCAATTCACAAGAATAAGCCCTATCTAGTTTTGGTTCTCACACCAGTCAATTGGAAATATATAGAAATCTCACTTTCGTCGCTCGAAAATAAATACTTGCGATGGTGCCCCGTCACCAGAATTATCCCCGGGCACTAGAGGGATTCTATATCTACCCAGTATATTAAAACTTCGAACACGCGTTTGCAAGACATATATACAAAATCTTTATATATTGGATTGCCCAAATTCATATAAATAAATAATCAAATACGAATAATTGATTTAAGTTTCAAAAAAAAAAATTTGTTTTCATGTTAAAATTTACTCCTCACACTCGTTCTAGGATACTACTGATCCCATCTCTAACGAGTCATTCTAATTGGATATTACTAATCCAATATCTGATGAATTCTTTCGTACGGTTCTAATGTGCCTTGTTCTCTAGCTTTGTAAACCAAAGCTCTGATACCAACTGTAAAAACCCGCAACTTCCCCGGTGAGGAAAGCGCGGATAGTTTGAGAACAAGCCACAGCAGAACGCAGACGGAAGGACATTTCATTGTATATTACAACAATGCATTAGATTACAAGAATATACAGAGTATATTACACAGAAATATCAGAGATTACAATAAATTACATAACAGCGGAAAATAATACAATACACAACTAGAAGAGATATACGGATACAAAGCTTTCCGGATATCATTCCAGCTGTAAACCAGGATCCTGTGAATATAAATCTGCAAAACCAAAACTACTAGCTGCCCATGCCAAAATAAGGGCACCCAGAGTTTAGGTTAAAACAATAAACTCCAGGTCAGTCATGTGACTGGTGTGAGAACTAAAACGTTTATTAATCTTTATTTTAAAGCTCGGTAAATCAAGGGATCACGCCGTATAACACGGAACGGGTTTCCTCCCAAGAATACCAGTGCATTAAATAACAGAGCAATGCTAAATAAAGAAAAATGAAGCTATTATAAGACACAGGTCCTATCACACAATGCAACGCAAGCCGGGGGATAGGATTTTTACCTTATAATAGCCAAGAATGCTTGATACGTTTAAAAGAAATCATTTTGATGCTATTATAAGTGTATAGTGTATAAAACAACTTCAATCATAAATATCAATCATAGGCGACATGAGCGTCCCATGTCACTATGTCGCCATATATAGGTTTACAAATAAAACTGCAAATGTCACGTATTTGGAAATTGGATTTCCATCTATGAACCGAGGCCAGGGATCGTCCTCTACCGATTCGAGACAATCTAGCCCATGTCTCAGGCAAGTACTCAGTCAAGCCTTGGAGCGACAGGGCCGGTCCACCGATGTGGATTAAAATGCATGAACACTACGTTTCCGCGCCCTTTGGGTCGTAAATGAGCCAACGAATGACACCATCGGACCCGGATCGTCCAATCAAACCGAGGCGCCTCGCAACAGCAACAACCACACAGGTGAAAAGTATATAAATGTCAGGGCTGGTAGGTCACTGACACCACCCTAGCTAGAAGGAAACGCGTGCCCTCCCTGAGGTCCTCTCCCGTTTTTGGTTCACAACCGGGGTGCGAAACTCGCGAAGTAAACGTTACACAAAGCTACGCCACAATGGCCGTGCTTCGATCATCAACCACAAGACTTTGCTTTTCAACAGAAGCCTTGATCATTTGCATCTTAGCATGCCACACAGGCAATTCACTCCATGCGATTGATATCCATCAATATATAACCCCTGAGCTCGTACGTCTCAGAGAAGGGCGTTAAGCAAGAGAATAAATTCTCCGCCGCCAAACAGGTATATATTTAATAGAGATCAATCACACGGACTAAAATCCAATGTCAGACACACAGTCCATTTACAAGTTCGTTCTGGGTCTGAACGAAAACGGAGGCACCTAGTACCCCGCATATCCATCGATCTCCAAGTACGTCTGGACGATCACCAACTGTTTCCATCTTCTTGGGTGTACAGCCCAATCAAGATCATCAGTAATTACCCAAACGACGTGAAGACTTCTGGTCTTCGACCACCGTCTTCATCTTCGACTTATCGTCGAATTGATTATTCAGAATGGGTATAAACCCGGCCTTTTCGAACAACCAGCGTATATTAAAGATAAATGTTACACAAAACACAACATACGCCTCATTCCAATTTATCAGTCACTAACCGTAAATTAATCAAGAGAATAATTCCCCAAATATTAACCCCGAAGGCCGAAACCAACATCAGATCAATATCCAGAAAACTATTCTGCTTAGCTAACCGACAGTTAGTTTCTAAATTTCACATTCATAGGGAAAGGTTCCCATTAATTTTATCCAAGATAAATTTCTTGAATTTATTCTTAAATCTATTTTTGAATATCAATTCAAACTAGTCGGGATTAGCGAACCTTACCGAAGTAATCATTTGTTTTAATTTCCCAATCCCAACCTATTCATCCCATGAAGTAAAACTGGTTATACTTCATATCTAACACCACGGTGTTATCGGTAAATTCAATTACCATTTCACGTTCAAATCTAATTAAAGATTTAACTATCGCCTAGAGCAAAACTGGTGGTACTCCATTTTCGATCTTTTCAATCTAATTAAAGATTCATTAAAACTCCACTTAGTTTTAATCTTTAACTGGGTTAAAGAATCAATGTCATTTAAAACACAGTTCACGATAAACCCAAAATCACATTCATTAATTATCGGGTTAAAGAACGAGTGTTATTTAAAACACTGTCCATGATAAACCCAAAAATCAATATCAATTCAATTACCATTTCATTAAATCTAAATAAAAAGATTTAATCTTTTCTCAACTGGGTTCAAGAACAGTGTTAATGAAGACACCATTCACGACAAACCCAAATCACATTAGATATTAAACACAAGGCTCTGAATAGAAAATATACCGGCTTATATTCAATATCAAATTCTGCGACTAACAAATATCGTATTGGAAATAACGATATATATATATCTTTCAAATTCCCATAACAATATCTGTATCATCACGAAATCCAACATCGATATAATCCAAAGACAATTTCGATTCAAATCCACTCCCATATAATTATTGGAAATTCTGGTTATTTTCAAAACCATTTTCAAATTCAATTTATTTATTTAAAAATAAATAGAATTATAATCCTAGTTCAAAACTAGTTCATTTCGATAAAAATCTATTTTTATCTTTTCAAATATGGAGTTTTTCATCCCAATTCTTTCTAAATAATTTCTTATGATTTTACACAAATTATTGATATTTTTAATGATTTTATCAAGGCCCGTACAGTCGATTTCCATCAATGGCCATCGAGCTGCACTTACAGCGACCTTTTTCAAATTTGATTTGGACATAATTCCAAATCCAACCATTAGATTTCTAATTTCTAATATTCGTTAGAAAGCTCTTTTCGATACGAACCCAACGGTTCCGGTTTTAGGAGAATCCGACGGTCGGATCTCCCGTAATGTCCGTTTGAAATAAATGGTCGAAATTCAAGAACTACCGCGGCGCGGCGCGTTCTATTCAGGCCATTATATAATATATATAATATATATTATATATATTTCATCGATTTCTATTTACAATGAATTATATAAATAGTTTTGAATTCGTTTCAAAAACATTTTCAACTTCCATTTCAATTCAAATCAAAATTGAATTCTTCCTTATAAATTCGTTTTAAAATTCATTTCTATTCAATTCAAATTTCAATTCAATTTGAATTCATTTCAATTCGGTTTCAATTCAATTCGAATTCGTTTTCCATTCGATTCGAATTCGTTTTCAATTCAATTCGAATTCGTTTTCAATTCAATTCGAATTGGTTTTATATTCAATTCAATTCAAATTCGTTATCTATTCAATTCATTTCGAAATCGTTATCTATTCAATTCATTTCGAAATCGTTATATATTCAATTCATTTCGATTCGTTATATATTCAATTCATTTCGAAATCGTTATATATTCAATTCATTTCGAAATCGTTATATATTCAATTCATTTCAAAATCGTTATATGTAACAACCCGTAAAATGCGAGCCAGTTTGAAAATTTTATTTTGGCAATTTTAGCGAATTTTGATTATTTAAAAGGAATTATTTTAAAGAATATCGACGAGAAATTTATTTTGAATATAATTCGATCGTATATATTTTACGCGTCGTCGTTAGAATATATAATAATTATATATAATTATAAAAGGAATTGAAAATGGCGCGGTAGTTCGATAATTCGATTTCAAACTTCAATTGAATGTACCGGGTGCAAAACAATCCGGATTTTAGTGAAACCGAAAATAATGGAATCTAATAGTGAATATCTTTCCAACGAATCCGAAAAATCAAAAGTTCGTAGCGGGAATCAAAAGATATGTCCAGTTGAAAATTCTGAATAGTCGCTATGGAATTCAGGCCCTTAAAAATGGACATTTTGCAAACGACCTCGGATTTCGACGAAACCAGTTTTGTTGGATCCGCAGTGCCAAGTTATTGCTAAATTCCAAATTTCATAATTTTTCGAATCAATATGTGAGCGTGGCAAAGGAAAACGCGTTTGACCTGTTTCAGTTGATTTTAATCGACTGGAAATTGGCCATTTTTCAAACAGTCTCAGAATTCGACGAAACTAGTTTTGTTAGGACCGTATCGTCAATACGAAGCTAGAAAATATTTTTCTGCAATTTATAGAGTTATTATGTGACCCCGGTAATTTGAAATGTACGTTTAAAATTCAATATAGTGATTTAAATGTAAATTTAACGGAAACTGATTCAAACGGTCGAATCAGCTTACGATACATATCCCATTGTGTTCGGAATGGGGGTAATTCGCTATGGACGACAGGCGGTGGGCCTCGTTTCGAGGTCTTAGGTAAAAGTCAACTTTATGCAATTAAATTAATAAAAAAAAAAAAAATATCTTTCTCTTTTATCCTCCAGGCCCCCCCCCCCGTTCAAAAAAATTAAATTTCAGAATAAAAAAAAAAAGAGGGCGGAGCCCTAAAACCGCTCGACGGAGCCACATCGCGCGAGGCGCTGCTCCCCCCATCTCCGACAACTCCTCCGCCGCCCTCTCAGGTGAACCCCCCCTCGTGAAAACAACCGAGCGCCTCCCCTTGAAGCCCTCGACGCCGACGAAGAAGCCGCGCCACCCCCCCCCCCTCGAAGCAGCCCCTCCTGCCACCACCGATCGAAGACCCAAGCCGCCGACGAACTGCGAAGACCTCCCCCCCCCTCTCAGTAAGAATTTCTGTTTATTTTATTATTATTATTTTTTTATTTTTATTTTTTTTAAAAACCGATTTTAATAATGATTTTGTTTTAAAAATAAAAACTGAAAATGTTTAAAAGTAAAAAACTAAATATTTTTAAAGGTATAAAACTGAATATTTTTAAAAGGAATTTTTAAAAGTAATAAAACAGGAATTTTTAAAAAGTATTAAAAACTGGAATTTTTAAAAGCATTTTAAAAACCTGAATTTTAAAACATAGAAAAAAAAACTGATTTATTTATAAAGTATTAAAAACTGAAATTTTTATAAAGTATAAAACTGGATTTTTTTTATAAAGTATTAAAACTGAATTTTTTTTAGAAATAAAAACTGGTTTTTGAAATAAAGGATAAAAACTGAATTTTATAAAAAAAAAAAAATAAAAACTGATTTAGTTTTAAAGGTAAAAGCTTTAACATGGGAAGAAAGGTTTGAACTTTCAAGCAAAGTAAAAATCATATTTTTATATGGTGAAAGCAAAAGTAAAAATCATATTTTTATGTGTTGAAAGTCGAAATAAAAATCATATTTTTATATGTTGAAAGTCAAAGTAAAAATCATATTTTTATATATTGAATAGCGAAGTCAAAATTCGATTTTTACATATTGAGTAGCATAGTAAAAATTCTATTTTTACATATGTAGAGGATACGGGCGAAAGCGACAATAGGCGAAGATTTCTATTAAGAAGAGTCTTGAAGTTGGATAGCTATTGGTGAGAATTTCTCACCTTTCAATTTATTTTCTAGTTATATATATATACTAGGATGCAGACGGTGCTTAGTAGCACCCGACACCCGTCCACAGACCATGGACTTGTTTGTTTGGCTGTTTGGTTATTGATTGTGATATTGGTTTGAATGTGGTTTGTGGTGTGGAAAATCGAATCGATAAATTGGTTAGGAGTAGACGTGCGCCGTTATAAGGCGAAGGAGTAAGGCTAGGTTAGACCCTTACTCCAAATTTTGTGGTTTGCAAAATGAAATTGATTTGATTGATGAGTGAATGGCGTGGGCCTTCACTAGACCGGGGATAAGGCTAGGCCTTGTCCCGTTTCTAGTATCGTGCCGTTATGCCGCCGAAATTTTCTAAAATAAGTTAGAAAAATAAAATTAGCATTTTATTTAACGAATGAACTGAATATAAATTCATATGTTAAAATAAAATGTGTTATCGTTAAAAATATAATTTTTAACGTGAATGTGAATAAATAAATATTCATTTACAAACCAGACGGTTTGTTTATGTACACCTATTTGAATGACGTTGATTGGGTCGATAAATTTTACACATCGCCTAACTGCACAAATAAAATATGTGTTTGATTGTTTGAAACCCCACACGGGTGTTAGGATGAAATTTGAAGTTCACTCATCCTGATTTATTAAATATGTCGATCGATTGATTGACAAGCTGCTATAAGCGTTAAATGTCTATATTTGATGCTTATACAGTGTAGTGCACTTTGGTTGATGGTTGATTATTCATCGTTGTTGATATATACATGTGTTGTAGAAAATCCATATAATTAACATTATATGGTAATTGATTGGGCCTCATTCCAGTTTCGAGAAAAATAGAAATATTTGAAATAGAAATATTTGAAATAGAAATATTTGAAATAGAAATATTTGAAATAGAAATATTTGAAATAGAAATATTTGAAATAGAAATATTTGAAATAGAATATTTGAAAATAGAAATATGTGAAGCCGTGAGGATTAGATTGACGCCATTTTGACGTGAACGATATTTATATCGATTTTATTCATTTTAAAATGAATATTGAAACGTGATTTCGAAATCGAATATTTTGAAATGAATTGAATTGAAAACGATTTCGAAATGAATTGAATTGAAAACGATTTCGAAATGAATTGAATTGAAAACGATTTCGAAATGAATTGAATTGAAAACGATTTCGAAATAAATTGAATTGAAAACGATTTCGAAATGAATTGAAAACGAATTCAAATTGAATTGAAAGCGATTTCGAAATAAATTGAATTGAAAACGATTTCGAAATGAATTGAATTGAAAACGATTTCGAAATGAATTGAATTGAAAACGATTTCGAAATGAATTGAATTGAAAACGATTTCGAAATGAATTGAATTTTAAAACGATTTCGAAATGAATTGAATTGAAAACGAATTCAAATGGAATTGAAAGCGAATTGAAATGAATTCAAATTGAATTGAAATTTGAATTGAATAGAAATGAATTTTGAAACGAATTTATAAAGAAGAATTCAATTTTGATTTGAATTGAAAAGGAAGTTGAAATTGCTTTTGAAACGAATTTAAAACCATTTATATAATTCGTTTTAAATAGTAATCGACGAAATATATATTATATATATTATATATATAATATAATGGCCTGAATAGAACGCGCCGCGCTGCGGCAGTTCGCGAATTTCGATCATTTGTTTCAAACGGACATTACGGGAGATCCGACCGTCGGATTCTCCTAAAACCGGAACCGTTGGGTTCGTATCGAAAAGAGCTTTCTAATGAATGTTAGAAATTTGAAATCTAACGGTTGGATTTGGAGATACGTCCAAATCAAATTCGAAAAAGGTCGCTGTAAGTGCAGTTCGATGGCCGTTAATGGAAATCGACCGTACGGGCCTTGATAAAATTATTAAAAATAGTAATAATTTGTGTAAAATCATAAGAAATGATTTGTGAAAGTTTGGGATGAAAAACTCCATATTTGAAAAGATAAAAATAGATTTTTATCGAAATGAACTAGTTTTGAACTAGAATTATAATTCTATTTATTTTTAAATAAATAAATTGAATTTGAAATGGTTTTGAAAATAACCAAAATTTCCAATGATTGCATTGGAGTGGATTTGAATCGAAATTGTCTTCGGAATATTTCGATGTTGGAATTCGTGATATTACAGGTGTTGTTATGGAAATTTGAAAGATATATATGTATATCGTTATTTCCAATACGACATTTGTTAATCGTAGAATTTGATATTGAATATAGGCCGATATAGTTTCTATTCAGAGCCTTGTATTGAATATCGAATGTGATTTGGGTTTGTCGTGAATGGTGTCTTCACTAACACTGTTCTTGAACCCAGTTGAGAAAAGATTAAATCTTTTTATTTAGATTTAATGAAGTGTACCAATTAAATGATATTTAATTGGAATTGAAGTGATATTGATTTTTGGGTTTATCGTGAACAGTGTTTTAAATAACACTTGTTCTTTAACCCGATAATTAATGGGATGTGACTTTGGGTTTATCGTGAACCGTGTTTTAAATGACACTGATTCTTTAACCCAGTCACAGATTAAAACTAAGTGGAGTTTTAATGAATCTTTAATTAGATTGAAAAGATCGAGAATGGAGTATCACCAGTTTTGCTCCAGGCGATAGTTAAATCTTTAATTAGATTTGAATGTGAAATTTAGAAACTAACTGGCGGTTAGCCAAGCAGAATGGTTTTCTGGATATTGATCTGATGTTGGTTTCGGCCTTCGGGGTTAATATTTGGGGAATTATTCTCTTGATTAATTTACGGTTAGTGACTAATGAATTGGAATGAGGCGTATGTTGTGTTTGTGTAACACTTTTATAATATATACGCGAGTTATTCGGAAAGACCGGGTTTATCCCATTCTGAATAACTGATACGACGATAAGTCGAAGATGAAGACGATGGTCGAAGACCGGAAGTCTTCACGTCGTTTGGGTGATAACTGATGATCTTGATTGGGCTGTACACCCAAGAAGATGGAAACAGTTAGTGATCGTCCAGACGTACTTGGAGATCGATGGATATGCGGGGTACTAGGTGCCTCCGGTTTCGTTCAGACCCAGAACGGACTTGTAAATGGACTGTGTGTCTGACATCGGATTTCATTCTGTGTGACTGATATCGGTTGCATAGGATGGCTTGCCTGTGTGGCATGCTAAGATGCAAATGATCGAGGCTTCTGTTGAAAAGCAAAGTCTTGTGGTGATGATCAAAGCACGGCCTTTGTGGCGTAGCTTTGTGTAACGTTTACCTCGCGTGTTTCACACCCGGTATGAACCAAAAACGGGAGACGGACCTCAGGGAGGGCATGCGTTTCTTTCTAGCTAGAAGTGGCGTCAGTGGTTTTACACGCCCTGACGAGTTTGACTTATGTGGTTGTTGCTGTTGCGAGGCGCCTCGGTTATATCGGTTTCGGCCGAATGCATTCTGGTCGGCTGACGGACCAGACTTACACCCCATAGGGTGGGGAGACGTATTGTTCAGGCATAATAATCCACTCCGTGTGGACCGGCCCTGACGATCCAAGGCTTGCCTGCGCGCTTGCCTGAGACATGGGCTAGATTGTCTCGAATCGGTTGAGGACTATCTTTTGCCTCGGTTCATAGATGGAAACCCAATTTCCAAATACGAGACTTTGCGGTTTTGATTGTATATCCTATATATGGCGACATAGTGGGATGGGGCGCTCATGCCGCCTATGATTGATACTTATGATTTGAAGTGTTTTATATACTATGCACTTATAATAGTATCAAATGATTTGTTTTAAACGTATCAAGCATTCTTTGGCTGTTATAAGGGAAAACCCTATCCTCGACTGCGTTGCATTGTGTGATGGGACCTGGGTCTTATAACAGCTTCATTTTTCTTTATTTAGCATTGCGCTGTTGGTTTTATGCACTGGTATTCTTGGGAGGAAACCCGTTCCGTGTTATACGGCGTGGTCCCTTGATTTACCTAAAGATTTGAAATAAAGATTAATAACTGTTTTAGTTCTCACACCAGTCACATGACTGACCTGGAGTTTATTGTTTTAACCTAAACTCTGGGTGCCCCTATTTTCGACACGGGCAGCTAGTAGTTTTGGTTTTGCAGATTTATATTCACAGGATCCTGGTTTACAGCTGGAACGATATCCGGAAAGCTTTGTATCCGTATATCTCATTCTAGTTGTGTATTGTATTATTTTCCGCTGCTATGTATTTAAATGTAATTTAAATCTCTGATATTTCTGTGTAATATTCATTTATACTCTGTATATTCTTGTAATCTGATGCATTGTTGTAATATACAATGAAACGTTCTTCTGTATGCGTTCTGCTGTGGTTTGTTCTCGAACTATCCGACGCTTTCCTTTACGGGGAAGTTGCGGGTCTTTAAAGTTTGGTATCAGAGCTTTGGTTTACAAAGCTCAGAGAACAAGGCACATTAGAACCATACGAAAGAATTCATCAGATATTGGATTAGCAATATCCAATGGAATGACTCGTTAGAGATAGGATCAGTAGTATCCTAGAACGGGTGTGAAGAGTATATTTTTCAAATGAAAACATTTTGTTTTGAAAATTTAAATCAACTATTCGTATTTGATTATTTGTTTATATTGATTTTGGGCAATTCAGTATATAAAGAATTTGCATATACGCCTTGCAAACGTATATTCAAAGTTTTAATATACTGGATAGATATGGAATCACATTCTAGTCGCCCGGAGATGGTACTGATGATTGTCATGACATCATCCGTATTTATATTCGTGTTTCGAATGTGTGATTTTCTATATATTTCCATTAGGCTGGTGTGAGAACCCAAAACTTATATAGTTAGAATTCATTGTTGTGATTTGGCATCAAAACATGATTTTTTGTATATGTATCAAAATTATGAATTTGAAACTCTAATTCACTAATTGATTGATGTTTGTATTGTTTGATAATTTTGAATCATTATGCCTAATTGAATCAAATATTGAATTGTATTGAAATTTGGTCGCATTTGCTTGCATATACATATACTTACATTGAACAGGTCATAGCAAGGAGGCTAGAGCCAGAGAATAAAATTTGTTTGCCCGACAAATAGGTACATGTTTATTACATAATTTACTGTTTTGTTTGGGTGATGATGATTTTATGAGCCTATTGGCTAGCCGCTTGGCTTTTTCTTTTTCTTTTTGAGATCTGAAGGACCGGGAACGCTATTTGCAATTTCCCGATGCTCCCATTGCAGGGGAGGTTATGGCGAAATTTTTCGAAAATTTAGGGTGTTAGCCAAATTTTTGAAATTTTGAAAATTCTCAGAAACTGAAAAGTTGGAGAATGGAAGCCAAATCGAATGTAGGGCTGAATAATCAAACCACTTTCGACTTTGTTCCTTTTCGGGGACGAAAAGTTTTAAGTGGGGGAGATTGTAACAACCCGTAAAATGCGAGCCAGTTTGAAAATTTTATTTTGGCAATTTTAGCGAATTTTGATTATTTAAAAGGAATTATTTTAAAGAATATCGACGAGAAATTTATTTTGAATATAATTCGATCGTATATATTTTACGCGTCGTCGTTAGAATATATAATAATTATATATAATTATAAAAGGAATTGAAAATGGCGCGGTAGTTCGATAATTCGATTTCAAACTTCAATTGAATGTACCGGGTGCAAAACAATCCGGATTTTAGTGAAACCGAAAATAATGGAATCTAATAGTGAATATCTTTCCAACGAATCCGAAAAATCAAAAGTTCGTAGCGGGAATCAAAAGATATGTCCAGTTGAAAATTCTGAATAGTCGCTATGGAATTCAGGCCCTTAAAAATGGACATTTTGCAAACGACCTCGGATTTCGACGAAACCAGTTTTGTTGGATCCGCAGTGCCAAGTTATTGCTAAATTCCAAATTTCATAATTTTTCGAATCAATATGTGAGCGTGGCAAAGGAAAACGCGTTTGACCTGTTTCAGTTGATTTTAATCGACTGGAAATTGGCCATTTTTCAAACAGTCTCAGAATTCGACGAAACTAGTTTTGTTAGGACCGTATCGTCAATACGAAGCTAGAAAATATTTTTCTGCAATTTATAGAGTTATTATGTGACCCCGGTAATTTGAAATGTACGTTTAAAATTCAATATAGTGATTTAAATGTAAATTTAACGGAAACTGATTCAAACGGTCGAATCAGCTTACGATACATATCCCATTGTGTTCGGAATGGGGGTAATTCGCTATGGACGACAGGCGGTGGGCCTCGTTTCGAGGTCTTAGGTAAAAGTCAACTTTATGCAATTAAATTAATAAAAAAAAAAAAAATATCTTTCTCTTTTATCCTCCAGGCCCCCCCCCCCGTTCAAAAAAATTAAATTTCAGAATAAAAAAAAAAAGAGGGCGGAGCCCTAAAACCGCTCGACGGAGCCACATCGCGCGAGGCGCTGCTCCCCCCATCTCCGACAACTCCTCCGCCGCCCTCTCAGGTGAACCCCCCCTCGTGAAAACAACCGAGCGCCTCCCCTTGAAGCCCTCGACGCCGACGAAGAAGCCGCGCCACCCCCCCCCCTCGAAGCAGCCCCTCCTGCCACCACCGATCGAAGACCCAAGCCGCCGACGAACTGCGAAGACCTCCCCCCCCCTCTCAGTAAGAATTTCTGTTTATTTTATTATTATTATTTTTTTATTTTTATTTTTTTTAAAAACCGATTTTAATAATGATTTTGTTTTAAAAATAAAAACTGAAAATGTTTAAAAGTAAAAAACTAAATATTTTTAAAGGTATAAAACTGAATATTTTTAAAAGGAATTTTTAAAAGTAATAAAACAGGAATTTTTAAAAAGTATTAAAAACTGGAATTTTTAAAAGCATTTTAAAAACCTGAATTTTAAAACATAGAAAAAAAAACTGATTTATTTATAAAGTATTAAAAACTGAAATTTTTATAAAGTATAAAACTGGATTTTTTTTATAAAGTATTAAAACTGAATTTTTTTTAGAAATAAAAACTGGTTTTTGAAATAAAGGATAAAAACTGAATTTTATAAAAAAATAAAAATAAAAACTGATTTAGTTTTAAAGGTAAAAGCTTTAACATGGGAAGAAAGGTTTGAACTTTCAAGCAAAGTAAAAATCATATTTTTATATGGTGAAAGCAAAAGTAAAAATCATATTTTTATGTGTTGAAAGTCGAAATAAAAATCATATTTTTATATGTTGAAAGTCAAAGTAAAAATCATATTTTTATATATTGAATAGCGAAGTCAAAATTCGATTTTTACATATTGAGTAGCATAGTAAAAATTCTATTTTTACATATGTAGAGGATACGGGCGAAAGCGACAATAGGCGAAGATTTCTATTAAGAAGAGTCTTGAAGTTGGATAGCTATTGGTGAGAATTTCTCACCTTTCAATTTATTTTCTAGTTATATATATATACTAGGATGCAGACGGTGCTTAGTAGCACCCGACACCCGTCCACAGACCATGGACTTGTTTGTTTGGCTGTTTGGTTATTGATTGTGATATTGGTTTGAATGTGGTTTGTGGTGTGGAAAATCGAATCGATAAATTGGTTAGGAGTAGACGTGCGCCGTTATAAGGCGAAGGAGTAAGGCTAGGTTAGACCCTTACTCCAAATTTTGTGGTTTGCAAAATGAAATTGATTTGATTGATGAGTGAATGGCGTGGGCCTTCACTAGACCGGGGATAAGGCTAGGCCTTGTCCCGTTTCTAGTATCGTGCCGTTATGCCGCCGAAATTTTCTAAAATAAGTTAGAAAAATAAAATTAGCATTTTATTTAACGAATGAACTGAATATAAATTCATATGTTAAAATAAAATGTGTTATCGTTAAAAATATAATTTTTAACGTGAATGTGAATAAATAAATATTCATTTACAAACCAGACGGTTTGTTTATGTACACCTATTTGAATGACGTTGATTGGGTCGATAAATTTTACACATCGCCTAACTGCACAAATAAAATATGTGTTTGATTGTTTGAAACCCCACACGGGTGTTAGGATGAAATTTGAAGTTCACTCATCCTGATTTATTAAATATGTCGATCGATTGATTGACAAGCTGCTATAAGCGTTAAATGTCTATATTTGATGCTTATACAGTGTAGTGCACTTTGGTTGATGGTTGATTATTCATCGTTGTTGATATATACATGTGTTGTAGAAAATCCATATAATTAACATTATATGGTAATTGATTGGGCCTCATTCCAGTTTCGAGAAAAATAGAAATATTTGAAATAGAAATATTTGAAATAGAAATATTTGAAATAGAAATATTTGAAATAGAAATATTTGAAATAGAAATATTTGAAATAGAAATATTTGAAATAGAATATTTGAAAATAGAAATATGTGAAGCCGTGAGGATTAGATTGACGCCATTTTGACGTGAACGATATTTATATCGATTTTATTCATTTTAAAATGAATATTGAAACGTGATTTCGAAATCGAATATTTTGAAATGAATTGAATTGAAAACGATTTCGAAATGAATTGAATTGAAAACGATTTCGAAATGAATTGAATTGAAAACGATTTCGAAATGAATTGAATTGAAAACGATTTCGAAATAAATTGAATTGAAAACGATTTCGAAATGAATTGAAAACGAATTCAAATTGAATTGAAAGCGATTTCGAAATAAATTGAATTGAAAACGATTTCGAAATGAATTGAATTGAAAACGATTTCGAAATGAATTGAATTGAAAACGATTTCGAAATGAATTGAATTGAAAACGATTTCGAAATGAATTGAATTTTAAAACGATTTCGAAATGAATTGAATTGAAAACGAATTCAAATGGAATTGAAAGCGAATTGAAATGAATTCAAATTGAATTGAAATTTGAATTGAATAGAAATGAATTTTGAAACGAATTTATAAAGAAGAATTCAATTTTGATTTGAATTGAAAAGGAAGTTGAAATTGCTTTTGAAACGAATTTAAAACCATTTATATAATTCGTTTTAAATAGTAATCGACGAAATATATATTATATATATTATATATATAATATAATGGCCTGAATAGAACGCGCCGCGCTGCGGCAGTTCGCGAATTTCGATCATTTGTTTCAAACGGACATTACGGGAGATCCGACCGTCGGATTCTCCTAAAACCGGAACCGTTGGGTTCGTATCGAAAAGAGCTTTCTAATGAATGTTAGAAATTTGAAATCTAACGGTTGGATTTGGAGATACGTCCAAATCAAATTCGAAAAAGGTCGCTGTAAGTGCAGTTCGATGGCCGTTAATGGAAATCGACCGTACGGGCCTTGATAAAATTATTAAAAATAGTAATAATTTGTGTAAAATCATAAGAAATGATTTGTGAAAGTTTGGGATGAAAAACTCCATATTTGAAAAGATAAAAATAGATTTTTATCGAAATGAACTAGTTTTGAACTAGAATTATAATTCTATTTATTTTTAAATAAATAAATTGAATTTGAAATGGTTTTGAAAATAACCAAAATTTCCAATGATTGCATTGGAGTGGATTTGAATCGAAATTGTCTTCGGAATATTTCGATGTTGGAATTCGTGATATTACAGGTGTTGTTATGGAAATTTGAAAGATATATATGTATATCGTTATTTCCAATACGACATTTGTTAATCGTAGAATTTGATATTGAATATAGGCCGATATAGTTTCTATTCAGAGCCTTGTATTGAATATCGAATGTGATTTGGGTTTGTCGTGAATGGTGTCTTCACTAACACTGTTCTTGAACCCAGTTGAGAAAAGATTAAATCTTTTTATTTAGATTTAATGAAGTGTACCAATTAAATGATATTTAATTGGAATTGAAGTGATATTGATTTTTGGGTTTATCGTGAACAGTGTTTTAAATAACACTTGTTCTTTAACCCGATAATTAATGGGATGTGACTTTGGGTTTATCGTGAACCGTGTTTTAAATGACACTGATTCTTTAACCCAGTCACAGATTAAAACTAAGTGGAGTTTTAATGAATCTTTAATTAGATTGAAAAGATCGAGAATGGAGTATCACCAGTTTTGCTCCAGGCGATAGTTAAATCTTTAATTAGATTTGAATGTGAAATTTAGAAACTAACTGGCGGTTAGCCAAGCAGAATGGTTTTCTGGATATTGATCTGATGTTGGTTTCGGCCTTCGGGGTTAATATTTGGGGAATTATTCTCTTGATTAATTTACGGTTAGTGACTAATGAATTGGAATGAGGCGTATGTTGTGTTTGTGTAACACTTTTATAATATATACGCGAGTTATTCGGAAAGACCGGGTTTATCCCATTCTGAATAACTGATACGACGATAAGTCGAAGATGAAGACGATGGTCGAAGACCGGAAGTCTTCACGTCGTTTGGGTGATAACTGATGATCTTGATTGGGCTGTACACCCAAGAAGATGGAAACAGTTAGTGATCGTCCAGACGTACTTGGAGATCGATGGATATGCGGGGTACTAGGTGCCTCCGGTTTCGTTCAGACCCAGAACGGACTTGTAAATGGACTGTGTGTCTGACATCGGATTTCATTCTGTGTGACTGATATCGGTTGCATAGGATGGCTTGCCTGTGTGGCATGCTAAGATGCAAATGATCGAGGCTTCTGTTGAAAAGCAAAGTCTTGTGGTGATGATCAAAGCACGGCCTTTGTGGCGTAGCTTTGTGTAACGTTTACCTCGCGTGTTTCACACCCGGTATGAACCAAAAACGGGAGACGGACCTCAGGGAGGGCATGCGTTTCTTTCTAGCTAGAAGTGGCGTCAGTGGTTTTACACGCCCTGACGAGTTTGACTTATGTGGTTGTTGCTGTTGCGAGGCGCCTCGGTTATATCGGTTTCGGCCGAATGCATTCTGGTCGGCTGACGGACCAGACTTACACCCCATAGGGTGGGGAGACGTATTGTTCAGGCATAATAATCCACTCCGTGTGGACCGGCCCTGACGATCCAAGGCTTGCCTGCGCGCTTGCCTGAGACATGGGCTAGATTGTCTCGAATCGGTTGAGGACTATCTTTTGCCTCGGTTCATAGATGGAAACCCAATTTCCAAATACGAGACTTTGCGGTTTTGATTGTATATCCTATATATGGCGACATAGTGGGATGGGGCGCTCATGCCGCCTATGATTGATACTTATGATTTGAAGTGTTTTATATACTATGCACTTATAATAGTATCAAATGATTTGTTTTAAACGTATCAAGCATTCTTTGGCTGTTATAAGGGAAAACCCTATCCTCGACTGCGTTGCATTGTGTGATGGGACCTGGGTCTTATAACAGCTTCATTTTTCTTTATTTAGCATTGCGCTGTTGGTTTTATGCACTGGTATTCTTGGGAGGAAACCCGTTCCGTGTTATACGGCGTGGTCCCTTGATTTACCTAAAGATTTGAAATAAAGATTAATAACTGTTTTAGTTCTCACACCAGTCACATGACTGACCTGGAGTTTATTGTTTTAACCTAAACTCTGGGTGCCCCTATTTTCGACACGGGCAGCTAGTAGTTTTGGTTTTGCAGATTTATATTCACAGGATCCTGGTTTACAGCTGGAACGATATCCGGAAAGCTTTGTATCCGTATATCTCATTCTAGTTGTGTATTGTATTATTTTCCGCTGCTATGTATTTAAATGTAATTTAAATCTCTGATATTTCTGTGTAATATTCATTTATACTCTGTATATTCTTGTAATCTGATGCATTGTTGTAATATACAATGAAACGTTCTTCTGTATGCGTTCTGCTGTGGTTTGTTCTCGAACTATCCGACGCTTTCCTTTACGGGGAAGTTGCGGGTCTTTAAATTATATATTCAATTCATTTCGAAATCGTTATATATTCAATTCATTTCAAAATCGTTATATATTCAATTCATTTCGAAATCGTTATATATTCAATTCATTTCGAAATCGTTATATATTCAATTCATTTCGAAATCGTTATATATTCAATTCATTTCGAAATCGTTATATATTCAATTCATTTCGAAATCGTTATATATTCAATTCATTTCGAAATCGTTATATATTCAATTCATTTCGAAATCGTTATATATTCAATTCATTTCGAAATCGTTATATATTCAATTCATTTCGAAATCGTTATATATTCAATTCATTTCGAAATCGTTATATATTCAATTCATTTCGAAATCGTTTCAAAATATGCGTTTTCGAAATCACTTTTCAATATGCATTTTAAAATGAATAAAATCGATATAAATATCGTTTACGTCAAAATGGCGTCAATCTAATCAATACGGCTTCATATATTTCTATTTTCAAATATTCTATTCAACAAATGAATATTTATTTTTGTCAACACACGACTAATCTCAACGAATGAGTACTGTCCACGTGTGACATTTTTTGTTAAATTATTTCGTTCAACACATGACTAATCTCAACGGATGAGTACAGTCAACACATGAACCTTTTATGTTATAATATTCTTTATTTTCTAAATTGGAATGAGGCCCAATCAATCACCATATAAAATTAATTATATGGATTTTCATACATCACACGCATATAATAGCATTGAAAAGTAATCAACCATCAACCAAAGTGCACTACACTGTATAAGCATCAAATATAGATATCTAACGCTTATAACAGCCTGTCAATCAATCGATCGACATATTTAATCAATCAGGATGAGTGAACTTCAAATTTCATCCCAACACCCGTGTGGGGTTTCAAACAATCAAACACAGATTTTATTTGTGCAGTTGGGCGATGTGTAAAATTTATCGTCCCAATCAATGTCCTTCAAATAGGTGTACATAAACAAACCGTCCGGTTTGTAAATGAATATTTATTTATTCACATTCACGTTAAAAATTATATTTTTAACGATCAAAATATTTTATTCAAACTATGAATATTCTATTCGGTTCATTTATTAAATAAAATGTTATCTTTATTTTTCTAACTTATTTTTAGAAAACTTCGGCGGCATAACGGGACGAGGCCTAGCCTTATCCCCGGTCTAGTGAAGGCCCACGCCATTCACACATCAATCAAATCAATTCATTTCACCAAACAAATCAACTCAAACTAAATAATCTAACCAACTACACAACCAAACAATTAAACAAACAAGTCATCCATGGTCTGTGGATGACGGGTGTCGGGTGCTACTAAACACCGTCTGCATCCTAGTATATATATATATAACTAGAAAAAGAATTTTGAGTGAGAAGTTCTCACCAATAGCTATCCAACTCCACGACACTTCTTTTATAGAAATCTTCATCGTTATCGCATCTTTGTCATCTTCGTTGCCCGTAGCCACTACATATATAAAAATCGAATTTTTACTATGCTATTCAATATATAAAAATCAAATTTTTACTTTGCTATTCAATATATAAAAATCAAATTTTTACTTCGATGTTCAATATATAAAAATCGAATTTTTACTTCGATGTTCAATATATAAAAATCGAATTTTTTACTTCCAACATCATATTTTTAAAACTGATTTTTAAAACTAATGCTATAGAAAATAAATAAATTAAATAAAAACTTACTTTCGTTCAACGGAGAGGGAGGAGGCATTCATCAGCGTTCGAGGGTGGTCAGAGGTAGAAGGGGATCAGCCTTGTGTTATTTGCAAAACCTAAATCATTGAAAATGGGATTTTTATTTGTCGGAGGCCCCGGGGTCGGAGTTGGGTGGTCTGTGGGGGAGGCGCTGAGGTCGTGGGTTGTCGATGAGGACGGCAGGGGGTTGCGGCAGGGGGTGCGTGGCCGGTGGTGGTCGGAACGGCTAATTCTGGGCGCGGGTCTTTATTGGACGGAGAGGAGAGAGAAGGGGAAAAAGGAGGGTCGCCGTGGGGTCAGGAGGTGGCGGCGAGGGTAGGGGTGGCCGGCGCTGGGGTGCGATGGCGCCTGGAGAGCGGTGGCGGCGGGAAATCGAGGGTGACGGGGGCATCGATTTGGGGGAACGACGGGTTAGGGATTTAGTGTTTTTTCTTTTTTTTTATATATTTTTTTCTTTTGAAAATTGTGGCCTTCAAAATATATATATAACTCTCACATTCAACCACCAAAACGAACCCGCCGCCTGACATCCCTTGCTAAATACCCCCATTCCGGACACAATGAGGTATGTCTCGTAACCCAATTCGGCCATTACAATCAGTTTTTACTTAAATCAAAATATAAATCTTTATAATTTCCGTTTGAACATACATTTTAATTTATCGGGGTCACATACGAACTCGAAAAATTCCCGAAAAATATTTTCTGGCTTCGTATTGACGATACGGTCCTAACAAAACTAATTTCGTCGAATTCTGAGACCGTTGGAAAAATGGCCATTTTCCAGTCGATTAAAATCAACTGAAACTGGTCAAACGCGTTTTCCTTTGCCACGCTCACATATTGATTCGAAAAATTATGAAATTTGGAATCTATCAATAATTTGACAACACGGACCCAACAAAACTGGTTTTGTCGAAATCCGAGGTCGCTTGCAAAATTTCCATTTTTAAGGGCCTGAATTCCATAGCGACTATTCAGAATTTTCAACTGGACATATCTTTTGATCCCCGCTATGAAATTTTGATTTTTCGGATTCGTTGGAAAGATATCCTCGAATAGATCCTATTGTTTTTGGTTTCACTAAAATCCGGTTTATTTTGCACCCGGTACGTTCAATTGAAGTTTGAAATCGAATTATCGAACTACCGCGCCATTTTCAATTCCTTTTATAATTATATATATAATTATTTATATTCTAACGTCGATCTATATAAATATATTCGATTGAATTTTATTCAAAAGAAATTTTCTCGTCGATATTATTTAAAATAATTCATTTTAAATAATCAAAATTCGCTAAAATTGCCAAAACAAAAATTTTAAACTGGCCTAGATTTTCGGGTTGTTACAAGTAATCAATTGTTTCGTGTGAGGTTCAGGAAATTGTGGTAACGAAGAGAACAGGGAGCGAGGAGAAGTAATCAAAGTCGGCTTGTACTATTATGAAAGTAATTAGACAAATTAGTTTAATAGTAATTATTAATTAAGGAATTAAATTAAAATCCTATACTAAAACATGAATTACTTTTTGTGCCTTGAACAAGAGCACATGTATTCATCATTCAAACAAGAGGGCTCCTGCGGTGGTTAAACAAAGTAATTAAATTATTAATAATATAGGATTAGAAGAGGATAATTAATCGTGGACTAATAATAATTATAACTGATACATATCTTTTTAGAATGGAACAAACCAAGGGGCATTGGAATCAAGGTTACAAACGCTACATTCTGGAAACTAGTTTGGAGAAATATGGAAGCACTTGGAATTTTTAATTGAATTTAACGTTGGTTTAATTTAATTAAAACCAAATCGCTTTAGCGACAATGGGATTCTGTGAATATAACTCACTCAGTTTATCCAACTTATATTTTTATAAGTCAGGTTTAATATTTAGGTGCTATGGTTGTTTTTTGTTGGATGATTACTGAATGTTTATTTACATATTGACTGAACTGATTAAATTAAGCGCTCATTTAAATTGAATCCCAATCGTTATTTTTATGATTATTTCCAATTGAAGTAACTTACCTTGTTGGTTACGTTTATAGTAATATAAACATATAATTTAAAAGATAGATGCTTGAATAGTTGTTATTGATTGATTATTATCGACTGGACCTATTATTTCCGCTTATCAAAGTGGATAATGATAATTATATTGTCATGTTGAATGGATGATTTTATTTGAGGAACCGATTTGGATGCAGTGAAAAACAGGTTGGAGGGATGCAACAGGATTCCTCACTTATATTGATAACATTTATTATATATGTTGAATATATTTGGCTGAAACATGAAATTGGATGAAATAACCCTTATCTCACTGTTTGGTATTTAGCAGTGGTTTGGCCCTTTAAAATAAGGAATTGTTGAATCGATTTTAAATCAAGCCTGAAACGTTTTTAGATGAATATCTTTTTGAGATGCTGATTGTCGTCAGGCGAATCGGTGTAATTTAAGTTATAAAAATTATTTTTATAACTAGAATAAGATTTTCAAGTATATTTTATATGTTGTATAAAAATAGAGGTTCTATAAAGAAATGTTTATAATCGGTTTTGTAAAATATAACTAAATGATTTATATAGCGATTTCTTATTTTTAAGCAAGTAAATTGGAAATTAACTAAAGGGTTAATGATTTGGAATATTTTTTTTTTTGAGAAAACAATTAAGAAAGATGGTTTAAAATTAATTATATTATTAATTGAAGCCGAATGATTAGATAGAATCAGTTAACAAGTTAACTGATGGGTTTTTTCCAAGTTGAGTAAGTCAACTGTTTAACTAGAACTGGTTATCAGATTAATTGGGTTTCTAACTAATCTAATAAAAATAGTTTCGATAAATGATTTTTAAATATAATAAGATTTCGTTAAAATTTATCAAGTCTTCTAATCAGCTATAATTAAGAAAATCATCAAGTAATTTTAAATAAAATTAATTATTATTTTAATAACCTTTAAAAAGAAATTAATTATTTTATTTTTAATTAATAATATAATTAACTACTTTTAGGGTAGTTAATGATGAAGCCAATTATTCAATTAATGATAATTGAAGTGATTACTTTTTTCAAAATTAAATTAAGAAAGTAATCACGATTGTGATGAGACATGTGTTGAATCTTGAAAGGGATTTTAATAATATCTTAGTTTTATAAACCAAGTTTATAAAAGAAATTTAAATCAAGCAAGATGGTTTTAAAAGAACATTTACTTAATATCTGAATTAAGTAAGACGACTAAAGCAAAAAAGGATTTTCAAAAAAAGGAATGGTTGTTAAAAACCATATTTTAATTGAAAGGAAAAATTAGATTTGTGATATTAGAATTTATATCGATTTCAGAGTTACGAACTCGTATCTATCTCAAGATAATAATGTGGCCGATCAAGGATTGGGAGGTAAATAAAATACCCTAACTTGAACGATTTCACTATCATCAAGAAATGATATCAGTTTGTAATGGTGGAGGATGTTGGAAATAATATGGTTTCTTTTCCAAAAGTAAGTAAAATGGGAAAAGCATATATAAGTGAATGTATATACATATATAAGAACTATAAAAGGGCTTTCTTATATTAAAAAGGATTTCCACGTAATGGTTTGAATGTTGGCTATTGGGTTATGAACAAGCTGAAGAAAAAGTTGTCAAATATTTGCATAGCAAATTGAATATAATTCAATAACTAAAGAAGGGTTAATGATTTTTGAAGTGGAATCTATAACATGTTTTACGAACATTAAGTTGAACTGATTTGGTTAATAATCGTATATTTTTATAAAGAGGAAGTCTGCTTTCGATTTTAGATAATAAATAATGATCTTATCAAATGTTTTGCAAATGGCATTTAAAACGGAAATTTGGGGTTGGTTATAAGATATTACCTAAGTATAAAAAATGAAGTAGTTTGAGAATATTCTTATATTAAATAAGAAGTAAATGTTGTGTCTCAATTATCGAAAAGATTTTGAAGTTTAATAAACGAATGGTGAATTAAAGAGGCAAAGTAATGCCATATATCAAACTAGTGAGTTCATTTTTATTTTATAATTGAATGGTGGTTTATTGATAGTTAAATAACCAACTATCAAATCTAGTCTAATATTTGTTGGTACGGAAAGACTGGGACTGAATTAATATTCAAAAACCATTCCAAATAAAAACACATAAACGTTGAAGATATTAGAAGATGGTCGAGATGAAGCATTTGAAGATCCGTAGAATTTCATAAAACGGAAGGATTACTTATAATCTCTGATTAGCTCCCAGAGATAAACTGTGATCGGTCATGGTTGAAATATATGGTTTTGCAAGGACATAACTATATTGACCCTTGGGGTGATTCCTATATAAGGATGTGGTAGGAGGGTGACTTCGGTTCATCTTTTTTCTAGATGGCTTGTATGGACGAATGTCTGACAAAGTATATCCTGAGGATCTCGTGTTAGGGACTGCGGAATGGATCGTTCTTGCAAAGCAAACACTTGAGGGGGTGAAAAGTGTTTGTAGAAATTTAAACAAAACTAAAATCTAGAGAGAACTATGGGATGAATCAAACACCACAAACACAAGCACAGGAACATATTCAAACACAGAGCCAAAATAAACAAAAACAAAAATGCAGAAAAGGAAAGAACACACTGAGTTTTATACTGGTTTGGATTACTCCTACGTCCAGTCCCACACAACGCTGGGTAGTGCAGAGTTTATTACTCTTTCAATAGTCAATTACACCCTCCTGGATTTCACGGCTCACAAGGAAACACCGATTCCTACTTTCTTGATTTCACGGCTCACAAGAACTCACCGACTCCTATTTCTTTGATTTCACGGCTCACAAGGACACACCGACTCCTCTTTGACTCACAACAAGGTTTATTCAACCCAACCAATTACAAAACAGCACTATAACTCTTCAATAGCACTTGATTCAAAGAGTAGAAAGTGTAGAGAGAAGAAGTTTTATCAAAACAGAATTGAACTCGGCAGAATATAAGTGTAAAATCCATAAAAATGATTAAGAATAATGGTAGGATGAAAGGGTATAAAGTTAGAGAAGAAGATATATTAGAAAATTTGGTTTTAACCTCTTTTTATAGGTTATGAATGGTTGCAACGGTGCTGAAGCGTTTCAAATAATGAAAAGGCACTTCCCTTCAAATTTAGAAAAATAGCTATTATATGTCGACATACATATTTTGCTATGTCGACATAGTCAAGTGTAATTTTCATTTTCAAAGCATTTTTCAAGTATATTGATATAAAATTAATTCTGAATATTCTTGAATAAAATTCTAATGTTGTAAATCAATATTATATGATAGAAAAACATATGAAAATATATTTTCAAACTATATAAATATATTTATAAAATTATAAGGTTTTAAACTATATAAAATATAAATAAAGTATATATATAAAACTTAAGTTTGAAAGCCAAAGAAGAATGAAAATAGAATAAAATAGAAAAACAAAATAGATAAGATTGAGGATAAAAAGAAAACAAAAATAGAGAGGATTGAGGGTAGAATTGAAAATCAGAATTTGAATTTAAGTTTGAATTTTGAATTTGAACCTAGAGTGCCATTTGGAGTCTTACAAAATCTAGACCCTATAAAAATATTATTCTTGAAATCTTGATTACTCATGAGTCTTGAATCTACTCTGAATTCCAAATCTCTAAAATCTCTTTAACTGTACAGTCTTCAGTATTAATTCCTGTATACAAATTCTATTTATATATATATATATTATAAATAAATATGTTAGTATATATTTTATAATCAATGATAATTAAAATAAGGTTGTTGTCATCAAAACTCCATTCTCCAACAATCTCCCCCTTTTTGATGATGACAACCTTAGTTTATAAAATATCATACTTGTGTATACCTGTGTACACCTGTTTGATGATGATCTTCTTATACTCTCCATGTCTATAAGAATTTTATAAAACTACGCCTATATTTTATTATTTCTCCCCCTTTGGCATTATCAAAAAGAAAGATTAAAGACACTTCCCCTAAGTTTAAACAACTGTAGAAAATAAGTAATACTCTAAAAAAGTGTCCCCCTAAATTTTATAATTCCCTAATTATGACATAAAATAATCCCCCTTAATTTATTAACTATTCCTAAGTAGAATACCCTCTTAATCTATTAAACTAAAGAAAATAATACTTAATATGATGATTAAATACACATCAATCCAAGTATTATTACATATGTTTGTCAAATTCATATACAAACCAATCCAAACTAAATCATACCATATGTCTTAATATGTACAAGTTTCAAACAATATAATCTAATTCACACCACACAGTACGAAAACAAATCAATCAAATCGTACCAAACAACTAAACGTCTCTTGGAACTTCAACCCATTCATCTTGTCCAGTAATTAGGTTCTTCTGGATGTCCTTCCACTCTTCTTCAACGTTTTGTGATGTTTGGTTATTTTCTTTTCCGGTTTTTTGATCCTTTTATTTATGATTTTCTGAACTTTGAATTACTGTAAAGCATATATTTATATTTCCGTTTTCTGGTTCTTCGTCACTTGATGACGAATATGAATCGTCTAACATTGTTGCATATGCTTTCTTTCTTTTCTTTGATGAATTTGAGTTATCCGGTTGTTGAGTAGATTTGTTTGGATGTGGACACATTCTCTTTATATAACCTGATTTATTGCGGTTAAAACATCGTCCAACATTTAACTTTGCTTGATTATAACCCTTCCTTCTATACTTTAGAAATCTTCTAAAATGATTTGTCATGAGTGCTGTTTCTTCATCATCTTCACTACTTTAGTCAGAATCATTTGTTGTTGCTTTTAGTGCAATAGATTTCTTTTCAGTTGATTTATTTTCTTTTCTTTTCTGTAATTGAACTTCATATGACATTAGATTCCCAATTAACTCTTCAATCTCCATTTCATTGACATCATTTGCCTCTTCTATAGCCAAAGTCTTCTAATCCTATTCTTGAGTAAATGAATTTAATATTTTTCTAACTTGATCTGCTTTGGAATAAGTTTTTCCAAGTGCTGTTAGTGAATGCACTATCTCTTGAAATCTACAATGCATATCGGAAATAGACTCATTCTCATTCATTTTAAATAATTCAAATTGATTGACTAGCATTCCTATCTTTGTCTCCTTAACTTTACTAGTTCCTTCATGAGTAACTTGTAAAGTTCTCTAGATTTCATAAGCAGTTTTACATACTGATACTCTATTAAACTCATTTTTATCTAATGGACAAAATAACATATTCATGGCTTTGGAATTGCTCTTTACAGCAGCCTTTTGTTCATTTGTCTATTGCGTAAATGCAGTTGTGGGTTCAACATAATTATTTTGTATACTATTCTATGTGTCTAATCCTATAGACTGTAAATAAATTTTCATCCTACATGCCCAATATGAATAATTACTACCAATAAACAATGGTGGTCTAATAGTGGATTGACCCTCTATAAAAGAACTATTGTTGCTATCAGTTTTGGTTGCCATTTTGCAAAATTTTCAAAAATCAGATTATGAACTTTTTGAAAGACCTTAGTAGCAATTGTTAGGGACTACAGATTGGATCGCTCAGGCAAAGCAAACACTAGAGGGGGTGAATAGTGCTTGTAGAAATTTAAACAAAACCAAAAACTAGGGAGAACAATGGGATAAATCAAACACCACAAACACAAACACAGACACATATTCAAAAACAGAGGCAAAATAAACAAAACCAAAAATGCAGTAAAGGAAAGAACATACCAGATTATATACTGGTTTGGATTACTCTTACGTCCAGTCCCACTCAACATTGGGTTGTACAAAGTTTTATTACTCTTTCAATAGTAAATTACACCCTCTTGATTTCACAGCTCACAAGGAGACACTGATTCCTACTTTCTTGATTTCACGGCTCACAAGAACACACCGGCTCCTATTTCCTTGATTTCACGGATCATAAGGACACACTAACTCCTCTTTGATTCACAACAAGGTTTATTCAACCCAACCAATTACAAACATCCCTATAACTCTTCAATAGCACTTGATTTAAAGGGTAGAGATTGTAAAGAGAAGAAATTTTATCAAAACATAATTGAATTCGGCAGAGTATAAGTGTAAAAACCATAAAAATGATTAAGAATAATGGTGGGATGAAAGATATGAAATTAGAGAAGAAGATATATTGGAAATTTTGGTTTTAACCTCTTTTTATAGGTTATGAAGGGTTGCAACGGTTTTGAAGCGTTTCAAATAATAAAAAGACACTTCACTTCAAATTTAGAAAAATAGCTGTTATATTTTGATATACATATTTTGCTATGTCTTCATTTCCAAACCATTTTTCAAGTATATTGACATAAAATTAATTCTGAAAATTCTTGCATAAAATTTTAATGTTGTAAATCAATATTATATAATAGAAAAACACATGAAAATATATTTTTAAACTACATAAATATATTTATAAAATTATAAGGTTTTAAACTATATAAAATATAAATAAATTACATATATAAAATTTAAGTTTGAAAGTCAAAGAAGAATGAAAATAAAATAAAATAGAAAAAAAATAGATAAGATTGAGGATAAAAAGAAAACAAATATAGAGAGGATTGAGGATAGAATTGAAAATCAGGATTTGAATTTGAGTTTGAATTTTGAATTTGAACCAGGAGTGCTATTTGGAGGCTTACAAAATCTAGACTCTATAAAAATATTATTCTTGGACTCTTGATTACTCATGAGTCTTGAATCTACTCCGAATTCTGAATCTCTAAAATTTCTTTAACTATACAGTCTTCAGTATTAATACCTGTACACAAATTCTATATATATATATATATATATATATATATATTCTAAATAAAGATGTTAGTGTATATTTTATAATAAATGATAATTGAAATAAGGTTGTTGTCATCAAAACTCCATTCTCCAACATCACGTACGCTGATTTTTACAAATATACCAAGTTTGGTTGCGGAGAAGGAAATTCTCTTAGCTGAACACCCAGAGTGTATATGTGGACGTCAATTATAGTGATTTGATAGATCTAATGATGTGGCATTAAAAGATATTAAGATGTTGTCTAAAAGGTAATCGTGACCTCAAGCTTCATCAACCAGGAAAATGACAGAAACCAAGGAGGTAGCATGGCTAAGTGATAATTCCTATTAGGGTGTATTGTCACCATCCAGTGAAAATTCTTGTCATTCTTCTTTCGTTTCTGTATCTCCCAAGAAGTATGGTGGGCCCATAAGATTGTATAGTGACAATATACTTGATACACTCAAGTGATAATGAGTGGTCAATCATGTGTGGCCGAGTTGCTAGATGTTCTTGTTAAACCCTAGTGTATTGCTTTCTAGAGGTACACTTTCGGAAAGTGGTCCATATCTTATCATAGTTGAAAATCCATTCTCCAATAAGCGCCATGTCATTTTCGATCATATACTACATGTGTGGAGTGTGAGATTCAAGCATTCTGTTAGATGGTTATTTATTTGTGATTTGATAGACACTATTAAAATATCACTGGATTTTGATATATAAAAATGTTTTGGGTTTTTTGTAAGATTAAAACCATTTGTGATTATGTGTGGATTGGTCTTACGATTATCCTTTTCTTTCCAAAGGATTTTCTAAAGTTAATAAAGTTAGATGATACCCTTAAACGTAGTGATTTTACTCATGCTGGTTCACCAGACTGATCCGTGGCATTTGCAATGCTCGGGTCATACCGAGTTTTACAGGTTCAGATTAAGATGCTATGAATCTCATAAGATATGCTGGAGAAGCCCAAACTATAATAACTCGGAAATTCTGAGCCAATTTAAATTTTTTATTTCGGCAATTTTAATGAATTTTGAATATTTAAAATGGATTATTTTAAAAAATAACGAAGAGGAATTTATTTTTATTGGAAATAGAACGTATATATTTATATAGATCATCATTAGAATATAATTATTTTATTTTAAATATAAAAGGAATTAAAAATGGTGCGGTAGTTCGAAAATTCGATTTCGAATTTCAATTGAATATACAGGATTCAATATAAGTCAGAATTGAACGAAACAAGAAATATTTGAATCTGTTTGATGATATCTTTCTAACGAAGTTAAGAAACTGAGATTTCACTTTATATAGTGTAAGATATGTTCAGTTTAAAATTCAGAAAAGTCGCTGTGGAATTTATATTTTTTTAATATATATAAAGGCCCTTAAAAATGGAAATTTTGCAAACGACCTCAGTTTTCGTCGAAACCACTTTTGTTGGATCCGGGATGTCAAATTATTGCTAGATTTCAAAATTCAAAATTTTTGAAGTCAATATATGAGCGTGGCGAAGTTAAACGTTTTTAACAGTTTCAGTCAATTTCGATCGACCAAAAAATGGCCATTTTGCAAACAATCTCAGAATTCGACGAAATTAGTTTCGTTAGGACCGTATCGTCAATACGAAGCTAGAAAATATTTTCGCAAATTTTTAGAGTTAGTATGTGACCCCAGTAAATTGAAATGTGCGTTCAAATTCAATATATTGATTTTAGCGAAAAATGATCGAAACAGCCGAACTAGCTTACGATACATATCCCATTGTGTTCCGAATGGGGGTAATTAGCTAGGGACGACAGTCGGTGGGTTCGATTTCGGGTTCGAAATAAAACGTTACTTTTTGAAATTAAAAATAAAATATATATATAACCCCCTCATCCCTCTACTTCCCTGTTGACTTCATTTCAGATTTGAAAATAAAAAAAGAAAAAAAAACCAGAAACCCGTCGCCCCCTCCCCCCCTGATTCACGACGCTAACCACCACTGTGCCCCCCCAGGCGGCGGCGCACCTTGCCAGACCCCCCTCTCGCCGGACCCTGTTCTCCCTCCCCCACCTCAAAACCCCAATGCCCACAAGCCCTAAAACCGCCGCAATCGCCACCGTAGCCGCGCCTCCATAGCCTCAGATCCGCCACCATACCCCCTCCGACCACCGCGGTTGCCCCTGCACCACCCCCAAGCCCTAACTCGCGATTTCAGACCGCCATTCCCTCCCCACTTAATCACCTGTAAGTTTTTTCTAATTTATTTCTTTTTATTTATAATAAAACGATTTTCAGTTATAATAAAAATATGATTTGTAAATAAAAAAAATGAAAGAAGCTAAGATGTGTAGTTAGAAACATTATATTTTTATGTATTAGAAAGATCATATTTTTACTTAGGGAAGTATTGATTTTTATAAGTGGAAAAACTCGATTTTTATAAGTAGGAAAGCTCGATTTTTTTAAGTAGGAAAGCTTGGTTTTTAGAAACGAAAAGATTTGATTATTTTTAAATGAAAGATTTGATTATTTTTAAACGAAAAGATTTGATTATTTTTAAATGAAAGATTTGATTATTTTTAAATGAAAGGTTTGATTTTTATATAAATGAAAGGCGATATTTTTATGTAATGAAAGGCGATATTTTTATGTAATGAAAGGCGATATTTTTATATATGTTGTAGCAAAATAAAAATTCGATTTTCACATATATGAAGTAACGATAAAAATTCGATTTATATATATATATATATATTAGAAATAAGAATATAATTTTTATAACGAAGTAGCAATGTAAAAATATGATTTTTATATATATAACTGAATAATAAAAATGTGATTTTTACTATGAACAAAGTGAATTATATTGCGATGGAACTGACTGAGATCAAAACGAAGTCCGAACCGTTCAGAAATAAAGAATGACGGAGTGGAACCCAAAGGTGGGAACTCCTCACTTTTATTTTAATTTCTAGTTTAAAATATATACTAGGATGCAGACGGTGCTTAGTAGCACCTGACACCCGTCGTCCACGGACCATGGATGGCTTATTTGTTTGATTGATGTGTTGTGAAATTTTATTGTGGGATGTGGAAGGAATAAAATATTTTATAATTGAAAATATTTTATAGTTAAAAAACATAATTTTTAACATGTATATAAAATAAATATTTATAAACCAATCGGACGATTTGTTTATATACACTGATTTAACTGATATTGATTGGGACGATAAATTTTACACATCGCCCAACTGCACAAATAAAAATCTATGTTTGTTGATTTGGAACCCCACACGGGTTTTGGGATGATATTTGACCTACACTAATCCCGATTGTTTAGTTGTATGTCAATCGATGGGTTGACAGACTGTGTAAGCGTTAATTATTTGTATTTAATGCTTATGCAGTTGTGTGGTGCACTCTGGATGATGGTTGATGATTTATCGTTGCTATTATTAACATGTGTTGTAGAAAATCCATATAATTAACATTATATGGTAATTGATTGGGCCTCATTCCAATTTGGAAAATAAGGAATATTATAAAAGAAAAATTCATGTGTTGAATAGAATAAAAATTCATGTGTTGAATAATATAAATTCATGTGTTGAATAGAATATAAATTCATGTATTGAATAAAATAAATTCATGTGTTGAATAGAATAAAAATTCATGTGTTGAATATAATAAAAATTCATGTGTTGAATAGAATATAAATTCATGTGTTGAATAGTATAAATTCATGTGTTGAATAGAATAAATATTCATGTGTTGAATAAAATAAATATTCATGTGTTGAATAAAATAAACATTCATGTGTTGAATAAAAGTCGTGTTGATTAGATTGACGCCATTTTGACGTAAACGATATTAATATCGATTTTATTCATTTTTATAATGAATATAGAAAAGGAAGTGATTTCAAAATATAACGTTTTGAAAATATTATCATTTGTATATTGATGATGTGGAATATTCAATTTTGATTCGAAATTGAATATGAAGTTGAAATCGTTTCGAAAACGAATTTAAAACGATTTAGAAAATACGTTTTAAAAGGAAATCGACGAAATATATATATATGTATATATATATATATATATATAATGGCATGAATAGAACACGCCGCGCAGCGGTAGTTCGCGAATTTCGTCCATTGACTTCGAATGGACATTACGGGAGATCCGACCATCGAATTCTCCTAAAACCGGAACCATTGGGTTCGTTTCGAAAAGATATTTCTAACGAATATTATAAATTAGAAATCTAACGGTTGGATTTGTAATTATGTCCAAATCAAATTTGGAAAAGTTCGATGTAAGAGCAGTTCGATGGCCGTTGATGGAAATCGACTGTACGGGCCTTGATAAAATTATTATAAATAGTAATAATTTGGGTAAAATCATAAGAAATGATTTAGAAAGAATTGGGATGAAAAAATCCATATTTTAAAAGATAAAAATAGATTTTTATCGAAATGAACTAGTTTGGAACTAGAATTATAATCCTATTTATTTTTAAAATAAATAAAGTGGATTTGAAATGGTTTTGAAAATAACCAGAATTTCCAGTATATAAAGTGGAAATGGATTTGAATCGAAATTGTCTTTGGAATATTTCGATGTAGGATTTCATGATTATACATATATTGTTATGGAAATTTGAAAGATATATTTATATCGTTATTTCCATACGATATTTGTGGGTCGTAGAATTTGATATTGAATATAAGCCGATATATTTTCTATTCAGAGCCTTGTATTTAATATCAAATGGGATTTGGGTTTGTCGTGAATGGTGTCTTCATTAACACTGTTCTTAAACCCAGTTGAGAAAAAGATTAAATCTTTTTATTTAGATTTAATGAAATATACCAATTAAATGATATTTAATTGGAATTGAATTTGAATTGATTTTTGGGTTTATCGTGGACCGTGTTTTAGATGACATTGGTTCTTTAACCCAGTTAAAGACAGGATATGATTTCCCAAGTTAGACAATCATTGATATGATTTTTGGGAAGATTAAAACCAAGTAGAGTTTTAATGAATCTTTAATTAGATTGAGATGATCGAGAATGGAGTACCACCAGTTTTGCTCCAGGCGATAGTTAAATCTTTAATTAAATTTGAACGTGAAATGGTAATTGAATTTACCGATAACACCGTGGTGTTAGATATGAAGTATGACCAGTTTTACTTCATGGGATGAATAGGTTGGGATTGGAAAATAAAATAAATGATTACTTCGGTGTGGTTCGTTAATCCCAACTAATTTGAATTGATATTCAAAAGAAGATTAAAGAATAAATTTAAAGAATTTATCTTTGATAAAATTAATGGGAACCTTTCCCAAATTATAAGAATATTTCAATAAAAGAATATTCTGAATTGGGATGAGGCGTATGTTGTGTTTATGTAACACTTGTTGATAAAATACACGAGTTATTCGGAAAGACCGGGTTTATTCCATTCTGAATAACTGATACGACGATTAGTCAAAGATGAAGACGGTGGTTGAAGACCGAAGGTCTTCACGTCGTTTGGATAATTACTGATGATCTTGATTGGGCCGTACACCCAAGAGGAGGGAATCAGTTAGTGATCGTCCAGACGTACTTGGAGATCGATGGATATGCGAGGTACAACGTGCCTCCGGTTTCGTTCAGACCCAGAACGGACTTGTAAATGGACTGTGTGTCTGACATTGGATATCATTATGTGTGATTGACGGACATCGGTTGCATGGAGTGGTCTGCCTGTGTGGCATGCTAAGATGCAAATGATCAAGGCTTATGTTGAAAAGTAGAGTCTTCTAGATGATGATCAAAGCACAGCCTATGTGGCACAGCTTTGTGTAGCGTTAATTCGTGAGCCTCACACCCCGGTGTGAACCAGAAATGGGAGAAGGACCTCAGGGAGGACATGTGTAATGACCCAAAATTCCGGTCCAATTTTAGCTGACCAAAAACACAAGTCCAACGCCAAATTAAACTGAAAATCAGGAAATTAATAGAAAGAAAACAGAGGGTGAGGAAAGATAAGATAGAAACTTAGAATAGAAGAAGAAGAAGAAGAAGAAGAACACAACATCAGAGTAACACGAACCTCACAGCGGAACGAATAACATATAATATATATAACATAACTTGAAATATACATCTATACTTGAATATACATCATTATCAAAGTACAACACTTAAAACACAGCGGAAATAATCTATAGCTATATGATCATGAAGCCTCCTGCTCCAAGCTCTTCCAGTATATCTGTAAATTCCTGACTACTTGACTGCCCATACAAAATTGGGCACCCAAGAGTTTAGGGAAAACAAAACAAAATAAACTCCGGATCAGTCATGGGACTGGTATGAGTAAAACGGTTTAAAACAGTTCAAGCAGGTAAATGATATCTTTATATCAAAAATCTTTTGATAATATAAAAATGTCTATCAACCACGGCTATAATAATCATCTAGCAGAAACGCTTTCATCTCACGTTCTACAGATATAGTATAACATCAAAACCGCAAGCACGTATTGGGTAATGGATTTCCAACTATGACAAGGTATGGAACCACCTTTCGCTAGTGTACCTCTAAAGAGGAATACACTGGGTTCAACAAGAACATCTTGCAACCCGGCCACACATGACCAACCACTCATTTCACTTGAGTGTATCGAATGTATATCACCAACGGTTGGGATCAGCAACCGTTTCCCGAATGGGACAGCATCAATAATAGATGTTTAGAAGTAAATGAAACTCTAGATCAAGTGATTATACACCCTACTTCGGTGTGACCGACTAAGCCATGTTGCCTGCCCAATTTCTGTCATTTACCGGTTGTGAGGCTAGAAGCTACGCTTTATCATCACACCAGATTCACTTTGAATGCCACATCGTCAAATCCATCAAATCACCGATTGACGTCCTCAACCATACATTATGTGTTAGCTAAAAGAAGTTTCCTTCTCCACTTCCACTCCTTGTACGGTTGGAGAAATCAATATACGTGATCGTCTGGAAATACTCTATCAGACATCCGTCCATACAAGTCATCCAGGAACAGGATGAACCGAAGGCACTATTCTGTAAACAGGATAGCCCTTCCATAACTCCGTCTTCAATTACCTTTGGCATATATGATTCGCAACGCTTATGGCAATACAGAGTGGTTCTTTGGATAATAATGTAACAACCCGAAAATCTGGGCCAGTTTAAAATTTTTATTTTGGCGATTATAGCGAATTTTGAATATTTAAAATGAATTATTTTAAATAATATCGACGAGAAATTTATTTTGAAAAGAATTCGAACGTATATATTATATACGTCGTCGTTAGAATATAAATAATTATATATAATTATAAATAGAATTGAAAATGGCGTGGTAGTTCGATAATTCGATTTCAAACTACAATTGAATGTACCGGGTGCAAAACAATCCGGATTTTAGTGAAACCAAAAATAATAGGATCTAAAAGAGAATGTCTTTCTAACGAATCCAACAAATCAAAATTTCATAGCGGGAATCAAAAGATATGTCCAGTTGAAAATTCTGAATAGTCGCTATGGAATTCAGGCCCTTAAAAAATGGAAATTTTGCAAATAACCTCGGATTTCGACGAAACCGCTTTTGTTGGTTCCGCGGTGTCAAGTTATTGCTAGATTCCAAATTTCATAATTTTTCGAATCAATATGTGAGCGTGGCATAGGAAAACGCGTTTGACCAGTTTCAGTTGATTTTAATCGACTGGAAATTGGCCATTTTTCAAACGGTCTCAGAATTCGACGAAACTAGTTTTGTTAGGACCGTATCGTCAATACGAAGCTAGAAAATATTTTTCTAGAATTTTTAAAGTTCGTATACGACCCCGGTAATTTGAAATGTAGGTTTAAAATTGAATATATAGATTTATATTTTAATTTCAATCAAAACTGATCGAAACAGTCGAATTGGGTTACGAAACATATCCCATTGTGTTCGGTATGGGGGTAATTAGCTAGGGGTGACAGTCGTTGGGCTTGAATCGAGGTTCGAAATAAAAGTCAGTTTTAGTGAGGAATTAAATATTAATAAAATTAAATTGAAAGGGGTATAAAGGGAAAATCGTTAACCCTAGTTTCCCCGTTCATTTCAGTAGCCGCCCCTTTTTAAAATTAAACCCCTCGTCGATTTCAATCTACTCTCGACCAAATCGGAGGCGCCGCCTCGTCCATCGCCGGAGCTGGAGACCGCCACCCCCCTTTCAATCCGTCGTCCCCCCAGACCGAGCTCCGGCCTCCCCCGCAGCCCTCCAACCCGATCCTCCATAACCCCTCGTTCGAACCCCCTACAGCTGCGAACCCTAAATCGAGACCCCCCCCCCTCATCTCTTCTGAAAGCCGCCAGCATACGAGGGCCCCACCGCGAGCCTGAGGCGCCGCCACCGCCATCAGGAGGACTGCTTCGCCTCTCCTGCCACCTCGAGATGCTGGTGCTACTCCCCCTCTGGCCGTGGAGCCTCCGGCAACCCAAAACAGTGAGTGTACATTTTATTTTTCATTTTTACTTAATAAAATCGGTTTTTAAGTTATAAAAATTATCTTTTATACATACATAAAAATTGGTTTTTATTTGTTTGAATGGTAATATAAAAGTTAGATTTTTATAAATAAAGATACGATTTTTATAAAGTAAAGAATATAAAAAGGGAAGGGTTTTATACAGGTAGCGAATAAAAATATAATCTTTATCTTATAGAAGGACTAAAAATATTATCTTTATGTGGTAGAGATAATAAAAATATAATTTTTATATAATATAGACAATAAGAATTCGATCTTTATTATGTAGGAAGTATAAAGATATGATTTTTATAAGGTAGAAGTATTAAAAATATGATCTTTGCTAAGTAAAAATATAATTTTTTATCTATATAGTGGCAATGTAAAAATAGAATTTTTATTCATATAGTAAAGTAAAAATTCGACTTTTATATATTGAATAGTAAAGTAAAAATTCGATTTTTATATAGAGTATAGCGAAGTGAAAATTCGATTTTTAAATGTATGAAGCGATTGTAAAAATATGATTTTTAAATTGAAAGTGAATAAATAAAAATGTGATTTTTATTTTAAAGACATCAATATATAAAAATGTGATTTTTACATATGTAGAGAATACGGGCAACGAAGGTGATAAAAAGGCGAGAACGGTGAAGACTTCTCTAAATGAAGAGTCGTGATATTGGATAGCTATCGGTGAGAATTTCTCACCTTTCAATTTCATTTTCTAGTTATATATATATACTAGGATGCAGACGGTGTTTAGTAGCACCCGACACAATCGTCCACAGACCATGGACTTGTTTGTTTGGTTGCATAGATTAGTTAGATGATTTGATTTGAATTTGGTTGTTTGGTGAATTTGGTTGATGTGTGAATGGCGTGGGCCTTCACTAGACCGGGGATAAGGCTAGGCCTCGTCCCGTTTCTAGTATCGTGCCGTTATGCCGCCGAAATTTTCTAAAATAAGTTAGAAAATAAAAATATCATTTTATTTAAAGAATGAACCGAATAAAAATTCATATGTTAAAATAAAAATGTTTTATCGTTAAAAATATAATTTTTAATGTGAATATGAATATAGTGAATGTGAATAAATAAATATTCATTTACAAACCGGACGGTTTGTTTATGTACACCGATTTGACTGACATTGATTGGGACGATAAATTTTACACATCGCCCAACTGCACAAATAAAATCTGTGTTTGATTGTTTGAAACCCCACACGGGTGTTGGGATGAAATTTGAAGTTCACTCATCCTGATTGATTGAATATGTCGATCGATGAATCGACAGGCTGTTATAAGCGTTAGATATCTATATTTGATGCCTATACAGTGTAGTGCACTTTGGATGATGATTGATTACTTATCGTTGCTATTATATACATTTGTTGTATGAATATTCATATAATTAATTTTATATGGTGATTGATTGGGCCTCATTCCAATTTAGAAAAGAAAGAATATTATAAAATAAAGGTTCATGTGTTGATTGTACTCATCCGTTGAGATTAGTCATGTGTTGAACGAAATATTTTAATAATAAAATTTACATCTTTATCAATATAAAATAAAGGTTCATGTGTTGACTGTACTCATCCATTGAGATTAGTCATGTGTTGAACGAAATATTTTGATAATAACAACTATTTTGAAAAAGAAATATTTGAAATAGAATATTTGAAAATAGAAATATATGAAGCCATATTGATTAGATTGACGCCATTTTGATGTGAACGATATTTATATCGATTTTATTCGAAATGAATTGAATATAAAACGATTTCGAAATGAATTGAATTGAAAACGATTTCGAAATGAATTGAATTGAAAATGATTTCGAAATGAATTGAATATAAAACGATTTCGAAATGAATTGAATTGAAAACGATTTTGAAATGAATTTAATTGAAAACGATTTCGAAATGAATTGAATTGAAAACGATTTCGAAATGAATTGAATTGAAAATGATTTTGAAATGAATTGAATATAAAACGATTTCGAAATGAATTGAATTGAAAACGATTTCGAAATGAATTGAATTGAAATCGATTTCGAAATGAATTGAATTGAAAACCAATTTGAATTGAATCGAATAGAAAACGACTTTGAAACCGAATTGAATTGAAAACGATTTCGAAATGAATTGAACTGAAAACGATTTCGAAATGAATTGAATTGAAAACGATTTCGAAATGAATTGAATTGAAAACCAATTTGAATTGAATTGAACAGAAAACGACTTTAAAACCGAATTGAATTGAAAACGAATTCAAATTGAATTGAATGCGAATTGAAATGAATTCAAATTGAATTGTAATTTGAATTGAATAGAAATGAATTTTAAAACGAATTTATAAAGAAGAATTCAATTTTACTTTGAATTGAAATGGAAGTTGAAATGAATTTTGAAACGAATTTAAAAACTATTTATAAAATTCGTTTTGAATAGTAATCGACGAAATATATATTATATATATAATATAATGGCCTGAATAGAACGCGCCGCGCCGCGGCAGTTCGTGAATTTCGACCATTTATTTCAAACGGACAGTACGGGAGATCCGACCGTCGGATTCTCCTAAAACCAAAACCGTTGGGTTCGTATCGAAAAGAGCTTTCTAACGAATATTAGAAATTAGAAGTCTAATGGTTGGATTTGGAATTATGTCCAAATCAAATTTGAAAAAGGTCGTTGTAAGTGCAGTTCGATGGCCGTTGATGGAAATCGACTGTACGGGCCTTGATAAAATTATTAAAAATAGTAATAATTTGTGTAAAATCATAAGAAATGATTTAGAAAGAATTGGGATGAAAAACTCCATATTTGAAAAGACAAAAATAGATTTGTATCGAAATGAACTAGTTTTGAACTAGAATTATAATTCTATTTATTTTTTTAAATAAATAAATTGATTTTGAAATGGATTTGAATCGAAATTGTCTTCGGAATATTTCGATGTTGGAATTCGTGATTTTACAGATGTTGTTATGGTAATTTGAAAGATATATTTATATCGTTATCTCCAATACAACATTTGTCAATCGTAGAATTTGATATTGAATATAAGCCGATATATTTTCTATTCAGAGCCTTGTATTTAATAATCAAATGTGATTTGGGTTTGTCGTGAATGGTGTCTTCATTAACACTGTTCTTGAACCCAGTTGAGAAAAGATTAAATCTTTTTATTTAGATTTAATGATGGGTACCAATTAAATAATATTTAATTGGAATAGAATTGATATTGATTTTTGGGTTTATCGTGAACAGCGTTTTAAATAACACTCGTTCTTTAACCCGATAATTAATGGAATGTGATTTTGGGTTTACCGTGAACCATGTTTTTAAATGACACTGATTCTTTAACCCAGTCAAAGATTAAAACTAAGTGGAGTTTTAATGAATCTTTAATTAGATTGAAATAATCGAAATGGAGTATCACCAGTTTTGCTCCAGGCGATAGTTAAATCTTTAATCAAATTAGAACGTGAAATGGTAATTGAATTTACCGATAACACTGTGGTGTTAGATATGAAGTATCACCAGTTTTACTTCATGGGATGAATAGGATGGGATTGGGAAATTAAAACAAATGATTACTTCGGTAAGGTTCGTTAATCCTGACTAGTTGAATCAAAATTCAAAAGAAGATTAAAGAATAAATTCAAGGAATTTATCTTTGATAAAATTAATGAGAACCTCTCCCTATGAATGTGAAATTTAGAAACTAACTATCGGTTAGCCAAGCAGAATGGTTTTCTGGATATTGATCTGATGTTGGTTTCGGCCTTCGGGGTTAATATTTGGGGAATTATTCTCTTGATTAATTTACGGTTAGCGACTGATGAATTGGAATGAGGCGTATGTTGTGTTTGTGTAACACTTATTTAAAATATACGCGAGTTATTCGGAAAGACCGGGTTTATCCCATTCTGAATAACTGATACGACGATAAGTCGAAGATGAAGATGATGGTCGAAGACCGGAAGTCTTCACATCGTTTGGGTGGTTACTGATGATCTTGATTGGGCTGTACACCCAAGAAGATGGAAACGGTTGGTGATCGTCCAGACGTGCTTGGAGATCGATGGATATGCGGGGTACTAGGTGCCTCCGATTTCGTTCAGACCCAGAACGGACTTGTAAATGGACTGTGTGTCTGACATCGGATTCCATTCTCTGTGACTGATATCGGTTGCATAGAATGGTTTGCCTGTGTAGCATGCTAAGATGCAAATGATCAAGGCTTCTGTTGAAAAGCAAAGCCTTGTGGTGATGATCAAAGCACAGCCTGTGTGGCACAGCTTTGAGTAACGTGAATTCGCGAGCCTCACACCCCGGTATGAACCAGAAACGGGAGAAAGGACCTCAGGGAGGGCCTACGTTTCCTCCTAGCTAAAAGTGGCGTCAGTGGTTTTACACGCCCTAACGAGTTTGACTTATGTGGTTGTTGCTGTTGCGAGGCGCCTCGGTTAGATCGGACGATCCGGGTCCGATGGAGTCACTAGTTGGCTCGCTTACGCCCCAAAGGGCGGCGAAACGTAGTGCTCAGGCATTTTTAATCCACTCCGTGTGGACCGGCCCTGTCGCTCCAAGGGTCGATGCGTTCTGATCCTGAGACTCGGGCTAGGCAGTCTCGAATTCGGTAAGGACTATCTTTTGCCTTGGTTCATGACGGAAATCCAATTTCCAAATACGTGATCTTGCGGTTGTAGTTGTAATCCTATATATGGCGACATGATATATGGTACCCATGCCGCCTATGATTGATACTTACGATTTGAAGTTGTTTTATACACTATGCACTTATTATAGTATCAAATAATCTGTTTTAAACGTATCAAGCATTCTTTGGCTGTTATAAGGGAAAACCCTATCCCCCGGCTTGCATTGCATTGTGTGATAGGACCTGGGTCTTATAACAGCTTCATTTTTCTTTATTTAGCATTGCGCTGTTTGTTTTATGCACTGGTATTCTTGGGAGGAAACCCGTTCCGTGTTATACGGCATGGTCCCTTGATTTACCTAACTTTAAAAATAAAGATTTATAACTGTTTTATTTCTCACACCAGTCACATGACTGACCTGGAGTTTATTGTTTTAACCTAAACTCTGGGTGCCCTTATTTTGACACGGGCAGCTAGTAGTTTTGGTTTTGCAGATTTATATTCACAGGATCCTGGTTTACAGCTAGAACGATATCCGGAAAGCTTTGTATCCGTATATCTCCTTCAGTTGTGTATCGTATTATTTTCCGCTGCTATGTATTTAAATGTAATTTAAATCTCTGATATTTCTGTGTAATATTTATTCATACTCTGTATATTCTTGTAATCTGATGCATTGTTGTAAAATAGAGTGAAATGTTCTTTTATATGCGTTCTGTTGTGGCTTGTTCTCAAACGATCAGGGGTTTCGAACGGTCTGGGTCGGTTTAGCGACTGGTACGGACCGAGCGAAATTCCTTCTCATCACAGTTGGTATCAGAGCTTTGGTTTACAAAGCAGAGAACATGACACAGTAGAACGATACGAAAGAATTCATCAGATATTGGATTAGTAATATCCAATTAGAATGACTCGTTAGAGATGGGATCAGTTGTATCCTAGAACGAGTGTGAAGAGTATATTTTTAAAATTGTAAACCAATTTTGTTTTGAAAATTTAAAATCAATTATTCGTATTTGATTATTTATTTTATATTGATTTGGATAGTTCAGTATATAAAGAATTTGCATATACGCCTTGCAAACGTATATTCAAAGTTTTAATATACTGGATAGATATAGAATCACATTCTAGACACCCGGAGATGGTTCTGATGATTGATCGATCATCATCAGAACTTATGTTCGTGTTTCGAAGGTGTGATATCTATATATTTCCTATTGACTGGTGTGAGAACCAAAAATTAGATAGGGCTTATTGTTGTGATTTGGTATCAAAAACATGATTTTTGTATATGTATCAAAATTATGAATTTGAAGCTCTAATTCACTAATTGATTGATGTTTATGTTGTTTGTTTGCTAATTTTTAGCCATTTAGCCCAATTGAATCAAATATTGAGTTGTATTGAAATTTGGTCGCATTTGCTTGCATATATATGTACTTACATTGAACAGGTCATAGCAAGGAGGCTAGAGCAGAGAATAAAATTTGTTTGCCCGACAAATAGGTACATGTTTACTACATAATTTACTGTTTTGTTTGGGTGATGATGATTTTATGAGCCTATTGGCTAGCCGCTTGGCTTTTTCTTTTTCTTTTTGAGATCTGAAGGACCGGGGAAGCTATTTGAGATTTCCCGATGCTCCCATTGCAGGGGAGGTTATGGCGAATTTTTTCCAAAATTTAGGGTGTTAGCCAAAGTTTTGAAGTTTTTGAAAATTCTCAGAAAGTGAAAAGTTGGAGAATGGAGGCCAGACCGAACATAGAGTTGATTAATCAAACCACTTTCAATTTTGTTCCTTTTCGGGGAAGAAAAGTTTTAAGTGGGGGAGATTGTAACAACCCGAAAATCTAGGCCAGTTTAAAATTTTTATTTTGGCGATTATAGCGAATTTTGAATATTTAAAATGAATTATTTTAAATAATATCGACGAGAAATTTATTTTGAAAAGAATTCGAACGTATATATTATATACGTCGTCGTTAGAATATAAATAATTAAATATAATTATAAATAAAATTGAAAATGGCGCGGTAGTTCGATAATTCGATTTCAAACTACAATTGAATGTACCGGGTGCAAAACAATCCGGATTTTAGTGAAAAAAATAATAATAGGATCTAATAGAGAATGTCTTTCCAACAAATCCAACAAATCAAAATTTCATAGCGGGAATCAAAAGATATGTCCAGTTGAAAATTCTGAATAGTCGCTATGGAATTCAGACCCTTAAAAAATGGAAATTTTGCAAATGACCTCGGATTTCGACGAAACCACTTTTGTTGGATCCGCAGTGTCAAGTTATTGCTAGATTCCAAATTTCATAATTTTTCGAATCAATATGTGAGCGTGGCATAGGAAAACGCGTTTGACCAGTTTTAGTTGATTTTAATCGACTGGAAATTGGCCATTTTTCAAACGGTCTCAGAATTCGACGAAACTAGTTTTGTTAGGACCGTATCGTCAATACGAAGCTAGAAAATATTTTTCTGAAATTTTTAAAGTTCGTATGCGACCCCGGTAATTTGAAATGTAGGTTCAAAATTGAATATATAGATTTATATTTTAATTTCAATCAAAACTGATCGAAACAGTCGAATTGGGTTACGAAACATATCCCATTGTGTTCGGTATGGGGGTAATTAGCTAGGGGTGACAGTCGTTGGGCTTGAATCGAGGTTCGAAATAAAAGTCAGTTTTAGTGAGGAATTAAATATTAATAAAATTAAATTGAAAGGGGTATAAAGGGAAAATCGTTAACCCTAGTTTCCCCGTTCATTTCAGTAGCCGCCCCTTTTTAAAATTAAACCCCTCGTCGATTTCAATCTACTCTCGACCAAATCGGAGGCGCCGCCTCGTCCATCGCCGGAGCTGGAGACCGCCACCCCCCCCCTTTCAATCCGCCGTCCCCCCAGACCGAGCTCCGGCCTCCACCGCAGCCCTCCAACCCGATCCTCCATAACCCCTCGTTCGAACCCCCTACAGCCGCGAACCCTAAATTGAGACCCCCCCCTCATCTCTTCTGAAAGCCGCCAGCATACGAGGGCCCCACCGCGAGCCTGAGGCGCCGCCACCGCCATCAGGAGGACTGCTTCGCCTCTCCTGCCACCTCGAGACGCTGGTGCTACTCCCCCTCTGGCCGTGGAGCCTCCGGCAACCCAAAACAGTGAGTGTACATTTTATTTTTCATTTTTACTTAATGAAATCAGTTTTTAAGTTATAAAAATTATCTTTTATACATACATAAAAATTGGTTTTTATTTGTTTGAATGGTAATAGAAAAGTTAGATTTTTATAAATAAAGATACGATTTTTATAAAGTAGAGAATATAAAAAGGGAAGGGTTTTATACAGGTAGCGAATAAAAATATAATCTTTATCTTATAGAAGGACTAAAAATATTATCTTTATGTGGTAGAGATAATAAAAATATAATTTTTATATAATATAGACAATAAGAATTCGATCTTTATTATGTAGGAAGTATAAAAATATGATTTTTATAAGGTAGAAGTATTAAAAATATGATCTTTGCTAAGTAAAAATATAATTTTTTATCTATATAGTGGCAATGTAAAAATAGAATTTTTATTCATATAGTAAAGTAAAAATTCGACTTTTATATATTGAATAGTAAAGTAAAAATTTGATTTTTATATAGAGTATAGCGAAGTGAAAATTCAATTTTTAAATGTATGAAGCGATTGTAAAAATATGATTTTTAAATTGAAAGTGAATAAATAAAAATGTGATTTTTATTTTAAAGACATCAATATATAAAAATGTGATTTTTACATATGTAGAGAATACGGGCAACGAAGGTGATAAAAAGGCGAGAACGGTGAAGACTTCTCTAAATGAAGAGTCGTGATATTGGATAGCTATCGGTGAGAATTTCTCACCTTTCAATTTCATTTTCTAGTTATATATATATACTAGGATGCAGACGGTGTTTAGTAGCACCCGACACAATCGTCCACAGACCATGGACTTGTTTGTTTGGTTGCATAGATTAGTTAGATGATTTGATTTGAATTTGGTTGTTTGGTGAATTTGGTTGATGTGTGAATGGCGTGGGCCTTCACCAGACCGGGGATAAGGCTAGGCCTCGTCCCGTTTCTAGTATCGTGCCATTATGCCGCCGAAATTTTCTAAAATAAGTTAGAAAATAAAAATATCATTTTATTTAAAGAATGAACCGAATAAAAATTCATATGTTAAAATAAAAATGTTTTATCGTTAAAAATATAATTTTTAACGTGAATATGAATAGAGTGAATGTGAATAAATAAATATTCATTTACAAACCGGACGGTTTGTTTATGTACACCGATTTGACTGACATTGATTGGGACGATAAATTTTACACATCGCCCAACTGCACAAATAAAATCTGTGTTTGATTGTTTGAAACCCCACACGGGTGTTGGGATGAAATTTGAAGTTCACTCATCCTGATTGATTGAATATGTCGATCGATGAATCGACAGGCTGTTATAAGCGTTAGATATCTATATTTGATGCCTATACAGTGTAGTGCACTTTGGATGATGATTGATTATTTATCGTTGCTATTATATACATTTGTTGTATGAAAATCCATATAATTAATTTTATATGGTGATTGATTGGGCCTCATTCCAATTTAGAAAAGAAAGAATATTATAAAATAAAGGTTCATGTGTTGACTGTACTCATTCATTGAGATTAGTCATGTGTTAAACGAAATATTTTAATAATAAAATTTACATCTTTATCAATATAAAATAAAGGTTCATGTGTTTACTGTACTCATCCATTGAGATTAGTCATGTGTTGAACGAAATATTTTGATAATAACAACTATTTTGAAAAAGAAATATTTGAAATAGAATATTTGAAAATAGAAATATATGAAGCCATATTGATTAGATTGACGCCATTTTGACGTGAACGATATTTATATCGATTTTATTCGAAATGAATTGAATATAAAACGATTTCGAAATGAATTGAATTGAAAACGATTTCGAAATGAATTGAATTGAAAATGATTTCGAAATGAATTGAATATAAAACGATTTCGAAATGAATTGAATTGAAAACGATTTTGAAATGAATTGAATTGAAAACGATTTCGAAATGAATTGAATTGAAAACGATTTCGAAATGAATTGAATTGAAAACGATTTCGAAATGAATTGAATATAAAACGATTTCGAAATGAATTGAATTGAAAACGATTTCGAAATGAATTGAATTGAAAACGATTTCGAAATGAATTGAATTGAAAACCAATTTGAATTGAATCGAATAGAAAACGACTTTGAAACCGAATTGAATTGAAAACGATTTCGAAATGAATTGAATTGAAAAAGATTTCGAAATGAATTGAATTGAAAACGATTTCGAAATGAATTGAATTGAAAACCAATTTGAATTGAATTGAATAGAAAACGACTTTGAAACCAAATTGAATTGAAAACGAATTCACATTGAATTGAATGCGAATTGAAATGAATTCAAATTGAATTGAAATTTGAATTGAATAGAAATGAATTTTAAAACGAATTTATAAAGAAGAATTCAATTTTGCTTTGAATTGAAATGGAAGTTGAAATGAATTTTGAAACGAATTTAAAAACTATTTATAAAATTCGTTTTGAATAGTAATCGACGAAATATATATTATATATATTATATATATAATATAATGGCCTGAATAGAACGCGCCGCGCCGCGGCAGTTTGTGAATTTCGACCATTTATTTCAAACGGACAGTACGGGAGATCCGACCGTCGGATTCTCCTAAAACCGGAACCGTTGGGTTCGTATCGAAAAGAGCTTTCTAACGAATATTGGAAATTAGAAATCTAACGGTTGGATTTGGAATTGTGTTCAAATCAAATTTGAAAAAGGTCGTTGTAAGTGCAGTTCGATGGCCGTTGATGGAAATCGACTGTACGGGCCTTGATAAAATTATTAAAAATAGTAATAATTTGTGTAAAATCATAAGAAATGATTTAGAAAGAATTGGGATGAAAAACTCCATATTTGAAAAGACAAAAATAGATTTTTTCGAAATGAACTAGTTTTGAACTAGAATTATAATTCTATTTATTTTTTTAAATAAATAAATTGATTTTGAAATGGATTTGAATCGAAATTGTCTTCGGAATATTTCGATGTTGGAATTCGTGATTTTACATATGTTGTTATGGAAATTTGAAAGATATATTTATATCGTTATCTCCAATACAACATTTGTTAATCGTAGAATATGATATTGAATATAAGCCGATATATTTTCTATTCAGAGCCTTGTATTTAATAATCAAATGTGATTTGGGTTTGTCGTGAATGGTGTCTTCATTAACACTGTTCTTGAACCCAGTTGAGAAAAGATTAAATCTTTTTATTTAGATTTAATGAAGGGTACCAATTAAATAATATTTAATTGGAATAGAATTGATATTGATTTTTGGGTTTATCGTGAACAGCGTTTTAAATAACACTCGTTCTTTAACCCGATAATTAATGGAATGTGATTTTGGGTTTACCGTGAACCGTGTTTTTAAATGACACTGATTCTTTAACCCAGTCAAAGATTAAAACTAAGTGGAGTTTTAATGAATCTTTAATTAGATTGAAATAATCGAAATGGAGTATCACCAGTTTTGCTCCAGGCGATAGTTAAATCTTTAATCAGATTAGAACGTGAAATGGTAATTGAATTTACCGATAACACTGTGGTGTTAGATATGAAGTATTACCAGTTTTACTTCATGGGATGAATAGGATGGGATTGGGAAATTAAAACAAATGATTATTTCGGTAAGGTTCGTTAATCCCGACTAGTTGAATCAAAATTCAAAAGAAGATTAAAGAATAAATTCAAGGAATTTAACTTTGATAAAATTAATGAGAACCTCTCCCTATGAATGTGAAATTTAGAAACTAACTATCGGTTAGCCAAGCAGAATGGTTTTCTGGATATTGATCTGATGTTGGTTTCGGCCTTCGGGGTTAATATTTGGGGAATTATTCTCTTGATTAATTTACGGTTAGCGACTGATGAATTGGAATGAGGCGTATGTTGTGTTTGTGTAACACTTATTTAAAATATACGTGAGTTATTCGGAAAGACCGGGTTTATCCCATTCTGAATAACTGATACGACGATAAGTCGAAGATGAAGACGATGGTCGAAGACCGGAAGTCTTCACGTCGTTTGGGTGGTTACTGATGATCTTGATTGGGCTGTACACCCAAGAAGATGGAAACAGTTGGTGATCGTCCAGACGTGCTTGGAGATCGATGGATATGCGGGGTACTAGGTGCCTCCGGTTTCGTTCAGACCCAGAACGGACTTGTAAATGGACTGTGTGTCTGACATCGGATTCCATTCTCTGTGACTGATATCGGTTGCATAGAATGGTTTGCCTGTGTAGCATGCTAAGATGCAAATGATCAAGGCTTCTGTTGAAAAGCAAAGCCTTGTGGTGATGATCAAAGCACAGCCTGTGTGGCACAGCTTTGAGTAACGTGAATTCGCGAGCCTCACACCCCGGTATGAACCAGAAACGGGAGAAAGGACCTCAGGGAGGGCCTACGTTTCCTCCTAGCTAAAAGTGGCGTCAGTGGTTTTACACGCCCTGACGAGTTTGACTTATGTGGTTGTTGCTGTTGCGAGGCGCCTCGGTTAGATCGGACGATCCGGGTCCGATGGAGTCACCAGTTGGCTCGCTTACGCCCCAAAGGGCGGCGAAACGTAGTGCTCAGGCATTTTTAATCCACTCCGTGTGGACCGGCCCTGTCGCTCCAAGGGTCAATGCGTTCTAATCCTGAGACTCGGGCTAGGCAGTCTCGAATTCGGTAAGGACTATCTTTTGACTTGGTTCATGACGGAAATCCAATTTCCAAATACGTGATCTTGCGGTTGTAGTTGTAATCCTGTATATGGCGACATGATATATGGTACCCATGCCGCCTATGATTGATACTTATGATTTGAAGTTGTTTTATACACTATGCACTTATTATAGTATCAAATAATCTGTTTTAAACGTATCAAGCATTCTTTGGCTGTTATAAGGGAAAACCCTATCCCCCGGCTTGCGTTGCATTGTGTGATAGGACCTGGGTCTTATAACAGCTTCATTTTTCTTTATTTAGCATTGCGCTGTTTGTTTTATGCACTGGTATTCTTGGGAGGAAACCCGTTACGTGTTATACGGCGTGGTCCCTTGATTTACCTAACTTTAAAATAAAGATTTATAACTGTTTTAGTTCTCACACCAGTCACATGACTGACCTGGAGTTTATTGTTTTAACCTAAACTCTGGGTGCCCTTATTTTGACACGGGTAGCTAGTAGTTTTGGTTTTGCAGATTTATATTCACAGGATCCTGGTTTACAGCTGGAACGATATCCGGAAAGCTTTGTATCCGTATATCTCCTTCAGTTGTGTATCGTATTATTTTCCGCTGCTATGTATTTAAATGTAATTTAAATCTCTGATATTTCTGTGTAATATTTATTCATACTCTGTATATTCTTGTAATCTGATGCATTGTTGTAAAATAGAGTGAAATGTTCTTTTATATGCGTTCTGTTGTGGCTTGTTCTCAAACGATCAGGGGTTTCGAACGGTCTGGGTCGGTTTAGCGACTGGTACGGACCGAGCGAAATTCCTTCTCACCACAAATAATCCAACTGGTCTCTCCATATTAACAACGTTAAAATGGTCAAAACTTCGATAGTCTGTGATTCAACTATCGAAGAAAAACAGGTGTGCAAACAATGATATTATTACCAAATGGAAATTTATATCGATCAAACATCATTCAACATTTATCTCTTTATTTCGTTAATTTACATATCTCCTGTTTCCCTATATTCAATATTTCTTATTTTCAAAATTTGGAAAACATTCGTTATTAATAATGGAAAACATTTCCATTTCTTGTTTTCTTTATTAGAAAACATTTCTGGTTTCTTATTTGGAAAACATTTCCAAAGCTTCTTCATTGGACTTAGACAGATATTTAAACAAACCATTGCGATGCCAACTCAAACCATTTCCTTTAATTACTAAATTCACTTAACCATCCTTTACTATCGAACCTTAACCATTCCTTAGTTAAAAATAAAGTCAATCAAGTTGGGGTAATACTACCTCTCAGACCTTAACTGAACAACGTTTCTAACCTTGAAATAGACAAAGTTCACCCTTCTAATTCTTTAACAAACTTCCTTACATAACTCTCTTTCAAATCTTTTCTATTCGATAATTCTTTCCTTCGATAAGGTATATTCGATAACTCTATTCAATTTATTCTATTCACTTAAAACTTTTGATTTAACTCTAACTCTATTCACTTAACTCCTATCGAATAAACTATATTCGATAACTCTTTTAATTCTATTCGAATAAACTATATTCGATTAACTCCTTTTACTTTCTATTCGAATAAACTATATTCGATTAACTCCTTTTACTATATTCGATTAACTCCTTTTACTTTCTATTCAAATAAACTATATTCGATTAACTCCTTTTACTCTATTCGAATAAACTATATTCAATTAACTCTATTTGCTTTAACTCTAATCGATTAACTCCAACTGGTTTAACTCTAACTGGTTAACTCTAATTGATTAACTCCATCTGGTTAACTCTAACTGGTTAACTCTAACTGGTTTAACTCTAACTGGTTAACTCTTATTCGAATAACAAATATTCGATTACTCTATTCAACTGACTCGACTCGACTAACCCCTTTCGAATAACTAATTTGATTTACTACTTTCGAATACCATATTCGATTTAACTCCTTTATTCGCTTTATAAAGATTTCCTTTTTAACAACATTTATTCATTTTAAAATTTACTTTTAGTAACGGTTCTCCACTTTAAAAATGATTTCCTTCTTATAACAGTTTCCTTTTTATAACGTTTTCCCTTTTTCTAAATATCTCCTATTTATAAATATTCCAATTTATAAATATTTCTTATTTATAAATATTCCATTTACAAATATTTTATTTCAAATATCACTTTGAAAATATTCCCTTATCAACATTTCGGTATGTTATGGTATTCAACATATCAAATCACGATGATCAGTATCTCCAAACACATATAATCGACAACAGATTATATATCACATCATATATCACAATATATGGAAAACAGTAAAATAATGTTGCGGAACCCAGTCGGATTCCTCCAACCTGTTTCCCTGCATCCACAGATGTTACACAATAAAATCAACATCACTTTCAGTTCCATATGATATATTCTGATAAACAGAATCAATATAGAAATTCAACTAACTGACTAGCAGTTCAATCAAACGGTCAACACACAGTCAATCAGCCAATATTTAACAGTTCTAAAAATACAACATGAAATTATAAACTGTTCAGAGTTAGGAGATTTACTCACATTACGCGTTAACCGTTAAATAACGATTTGCGTTAGCTGATTCTGATTAGACAATTTGTTTCGCCATATATTAGAACGAGCTCCACTCCCAGTGAGTTTCATTGGGTAGTGTCCGTCCATACGATCCCGATGGATCTTGTTTCGTTGAATTCTGATACGGTATGGCGAAGTTACAACATTTACAAGCTTTACTATATTTAAATTAAAAATAAACTAAATTAATATATGATTTGGGCTTTACCACTAACCTGGCCCGTTTATCACTTCCCTAAGCCCACGTTTTATCTCATTCTCCCCCTAAGAAACATCGGCCGCTCCAGTTCTAATCCAAACCACCATTGTCGACGTTCAACCGATCACCTCCCTCTCTTTACTTCACGATCTCACCAACTGAAAATATCAATCTTCCTCTCTTCGCAAACTCGTTCTTCTCATCCTACTTCAAATCAACTCGAACCCCTACCCACAATTGCGTCGCAGCAGGTACCCACGCCCTGAATACTGTCGATCGACACTCTATTTCATCGAAACCCACCAAAACCTGCGTACCCACTCCATTCGACACTACAAACCCACATATAAACTTGAAATCAACTAATTCGCCCCTGGTTCCAAGAAAACCCGAACCCTAGGCTCACAATACAAAAACCCCAGCGTCGCATAGCATAATCGAACACCATGAAATGGGTGTGAAATCGAAGAGCTCCTCCATGCGAACCCAAGGAGATCGACTTTGTGATTTATTGGATTTTATTTCCTTTTGATTTTGATTTTCATTTACTTGCGTTTTGGCTGAGGATGGAATGAGATGGAGGTGGATTATGTTGACTGAGGAATGAATGGAAATAAGGGTTTAAGGTGTTAAAGGGGTTATTTATAAGGGTTCTTTATAATATTTTTATATTATGTGTTTTTGTTCATTTCGCTCTACCCACGATCACATATACTATCCAAAAATCACCAAACTGGACATGTAGCTAGAGTTCGACATTACGGTCCCAACGAAACTGGTTTCGTCAAATTCCGACTTCGTATGCTCACACAGTGTATTTTTAACTGTTAAAATACTGACTGTTTTCTACTCTAAAAATCTATACGGCCACACAGTGAATCTAAAAATCACGGAAACTGACATCTAGCAACTACTTGACATTGCGGATCCAACAAAATTAGTTTCGTTGAATTCCGACTTCGTTTGCAAAAGTGGCTATTTTTAAAGCTCTGGATGACCCATTTAAATATATAAATATATTTAAATATAATTACATTAAATATTTATAAATAAATATTAACATCTATATTCACGGTGGAATACCATACAGCTTCAGAAAATCCTATATTGATTTCTAACTCGATATTTCAATCTAGGTCAACCCGATATTCGATTTATATCGAAATTCCCTTTTAAAATATAAATAATTCCTTTATAAATTATAAAGAAATTCCACAGTGAATTTTCTAAAATTTGATTTGGATGTGAATCAAAATCTACATGACGAAATCCCGATTTTTCTCTTTCACTAGAAAGATATACTCCACTAGCTCCACATGTTTCTTGTTTCACAGAAATCTGGCTTAAAACGAATCCTGTACATTCCGTTGAAGTTCGAATCGCCAATTTACGAACTGCAGCGCCATTTCGAGCTCGATTTTAATTATAATATAATTATACGTTCAAACGGTCGTTTATATAATATATTCGTTATTCAAATTCAATTCCAAGTTGAATTAAATATCACAGATGATCCGGTTCACACCATATCGTCATTTCAGCCAATTCTGATTATTTCAGAATTAAATATATTATTTAATTTATTATTTTAATTAAATATTCACCATTATTTAATTCCACGACCATCAAATTATCTATATCACTATTTATATAATTAAATAAATAAATTATAACACCTCTGCCAATGCGGGTCATTACAATCTTCCCCACTCAAAATAATTTCGTCCTCGAAATTGCTAAAAGGTAGAGAACGACCCTATCGACTGGTTAGAACATATTTGTTCACCTCTTAACTTCAGTTTCCAACTGGACCAATTTAATTTTAATTAAATATTAATTAATTCTTATCAACGAAAATTTCCAAAAATCCTGAAAATTTTCTAACGCCTTAACTTTTTTTCTGAAAAATTTCACCAGCACCTCCTTTGTACTGGTCAATCGGTCAAACTCCAACTCGCCTCTCTGGGCCATCTCCAGCCCAAAAGAAAATCAAACATCCAAGCGGCTTGCAAATTTGGCTCATAAATCTTATATCCAATAGAAATATAAACTTGTACCTTTTTGTCGGCATATCATTATATCCTTTCCACCTGTTATCAATTCAGCGGAAACAATTGTTATCCCAAATCAAACTCCGAAATCACTTTTATCTCCAACACAACCATTCGCTTTTTACCAAGCCAAATATCATTTCAACTCGAATTTCTTCTTGATTCCCAACTCTTAACTTGATTATCACATTACACTTAAAATTTAAATCTCACAATCCATTTTTTCTTGATATCATTCTAATTCAATCTCAGTTACCACTTTACTGGCTTTACTTTAATTCAATTTTGCTTTCACAAATTTCTGTTAAATTTGTTTTTAATTCAAACAGTCTTTCCCTGGGAGTTTTTAAACAGATTACTCTTTTCAAAACTCAAATTTTCCTTTTGAACATGTCACTGAGCCCTTAATTAATATTCCATTAGTTAAATCACGTCTCTATTTCTTTATCAATATTTGTTAACCAAATATTTTCAATAACCATATTGGCCCTTTTATGTTATTTGGAAAACATTTCCGAATATCGCCTTCCTTTATTTTCTAAACTTTAGAAAATATATGATATTTATAATTGGAAAATATTCCAATTATTTATCTCTTTTCCGATCTCGTTTATTTCTATACTTAGGAAATATTCTTTATTATATTTCCAAGCTTACACTTTTTTTTGGGGTTAAAACGGATGTTGTGTAAAACATCGTTACAGCAACCCAAATATTGTATTCAACTAACTCTTATTCAACATTGATCTTCGAGCCTGAAATCTTACTATTTATTTGTTAATAATGAAATCAATCAAGTTGGGGTAGTTATACCTCTCAGACCTTGACTGGATAACATTTATAACATCAAAACAGATATGACTACTTACTCGAATAATCAATACCATACAACTACTTATTCACTTTTAAACACGTATACGCTTCCTCTTTCTATTCTTAGTCTTCCTTTTTGATTTTACTATTCTATTTCTAAGTTCGTTTCCTTATCGACTTCTATATATATATATATATATATATCGATACGTTGATTTCTAACTGTCAAATTATCTTAAAAAATATTCTAACTCCTTAAATTCCCAGAAAAATTCGCCATAACCTCCTTTGTACTAGGAGCATCGGGATATTTCAAATAGCCTCCCATGGCCCTCACCAATCCAAAAGAAAAAGAAAAAGCCAAGCGGCTAGCCGATACGGCGCATAAAATCTCATATATGAAATAAATACGTACCTTTTCGTCGAGCATTCTATTTATATACCTTTATACCTTATCCATACATATCTCATGTATATTTATACCTGCCCAATCTATTTTAACTATACCTGATCGTTTTAACTCAATTCGTTAATTAATTTGTTAGTTAACTCTTTAGTCTATTTTACTTTTATATTTGAACATGACATGTTCAAATATATTTTAACTTGCTTGTTAACTAATTTGAATCCAAATTTCAAATTTAAGTTCTATATTCGACATCGAATATCCATTCACAAATCCAATTCACCTTTCAAAGTTTAACTTCAAATTCAAAACTCGATTAACTAATTCCTCTTCGACTTAGTTAATTCTATTCAATTTCTATTCAAATTTTATTCAAATTCTATATATTCAAATCCTATATATCAAATTCTGTTCAAATTCTATATATCAAATTCTATTCAAATTCTATATTATAAATCCCATTTTGAAATTCAACACAATTGTCTTTCCCAAAACAAATTCAAAACAGTATCTCTGGTAGTAATTCGTCACATACAACTCGAAAATGAATACTGATGATGCAGCTGTCATCATCGGAATCTAATTTCCAGCAATCGAAGTGAGTTCAATACTATAAAACCATTTCTAAACATTTCCACTTTGAAATTCATTTCAAAATATAATTCACACTGCTTGTAAAACAATTTAAAATCTCCCAAGATCTTAGATTTTCCTTATTTTTAATCCAAATCCATTTACAAACACTCATCCAATTTTCTAGAATTTTAATTCAATTTCTGGCTTAAAATTTTAGATTCAACTCATCTGATTTCATGTATTTCACTTATATGAATTCTGATTGGTTATTTACATAACCATTTCACATTTTTATAATCTTATTCGATTATACTATCAACCAATATATCTACTATATTATAATTTTGATATATATATATATATCTTCTCTATATCAAGATATACCTTGGGTAAACTTATTTTAATTTACCATCTTTTCAAAACATATCGTGTCGACCCATCGTATTTGAGTGTTTATAAACTCCTACCGATACAGTGGATCAAACTGATCGACCAGAACTCATAAACAACTCAACCAATAAATCTCCATAATATAAAAAAAATTATATCAATAACAAATACGTTCACTCGTATATATACACTCAACTCAATCTAGGGTATTACTAACCCTATCTCTACCGAGTCACGCCACAGAGCCAAGGTAATTCACTTAACTTAAGCTCTGATACCAGCTGTAATGAACCAAAATTCCGGTCCAATTTGAGCTAACCAAGAACACAAGTCCAACCCCAAATTAAATTGAAAATCAGGAAATTAATAGAAAGAAAACAGAGGGTGAGGAAAGATAAGATAGAAACTTAGAATAGAAGAAGAAGAAGAAGAAGAACACAACATCAGAGTAACACAAACCTCACAGCGGAATGAATAACATATAATATATATAACATAACTAGAAATATACATCTGTACTTGAATATACATCATTATCAAAGTACAACACTTACAACACAGTGGAAATAATCTATAGCTATATGATCCTAAAGCATCCTGCTCCAAGCTCTTCCAGTATATCTGTAAATTCCTGACTACTTGACTGCCCATACAAAATTGGGCACCCAAGAGTTTAGGGAAAACAAAACAAAATAAACTCCGGGTCAGTCATGGGACTGGTATGAGTAAAACGGTTTAAAACAGTTCAAGCAGGTAAATGATATTTTTATATCAAAAACCTTTCGATATTATAATAATGTCTATCAACCACAGCTATAATAATCATCTAGCAGAAACGCTTTCATCTCACGCTCTACATATATAGTATAACATCAAAACCGCAAGCACGTATTGGGTAATGGATTTCCATCTATGACAAGGTATGGAACCATCTTTCGCTAGTGTACCTCTAGAGAGGAATACACTGGGTTCAACAAGAACATCTTGCAACCCGGCCACACATGACCGACCACACATTTCGCTTAAGTGTATCGAATGTATATCACCAACGGTTGGGATCAGCAACCGTTTCTCGAATGGGATAGCATCAACAATAGATTTTTAGAAGTAAATGAAACTCTAGATCAGGTGATTATACACCCTACTTCTGTGCGATCGACTAAGCCATGCTGCCTGCCCGATTTCTGTCATTTACCGGTTGTGAGGCTAGAAGCTACGCTTTATCATCACACTAGATTCACTTTGAATGCCACATCGTCAAATCCATCAAATCACCGATTGACGTCCTCAACCATACATTATGTGTTAGCTTAAAGAAGTTTCCTTCTCTGCTTCCACTCTTGGTACGATTGGAGAAATCAATATACGTGATCGTCTGGAAATACTCTATCAGACATTCGTCCATACAAGTCATCCAGGAGCAGGATGAACCGAAGGCACTGTTCTGTAAACAGGATAGCCCTTGCATAACTCCGTCTTCAATTTCCTTTGGCATATATGATTCGCAACACTTATGCCAATACAGAGTGGTTCTTTGGATAATAATCCAACCAGTCTCTCCATATTAACAACGTTAAAATGGTCAAAACTTCGATAGTCTGTGATTTAACTATCGAAGAAAAACAGGTGTGCAAACAACGATATTATTTCCAAATGGAAATTTATATCGATCAAACATCATTCAACATTTATCTCTTTATTTCATTAATTTACTGATCTCCTGTTTCCCTATATTCAATATTTCTTATTTTCTAAATTTGGAAAATATACATTATTAACAATGGAAAACATTTCCATTTCTCGTTTTCTTTATTAGAAAACATTTCTGGTTTCTTATTTGGAAAACATTTCCAAAGCTTCTTCATTAGACTTAAACAGATGTTTAAATAAACCATCACGATGCCAACTCAAACCGTTTCCTTTAATTACTAAATTCACTTAACCATCCTTTACTATCGAACCTTAACCATTCCTTAGTTAAAAATGAAGTCAATCAAGTTGGGGTAATACTACCTCTCAGACCTTAACTGAACAACGTTTCTAACCTTGAAATAGACAAAGTTCACCCTTCTAATTCTTTAACAAACTTCCTTAAATAAGTTTCTTTCAAATCTTTTCTATTCGATAATTCTTTCCTTCGATAAGGTATATCCCGTAACTCTATTCAATTTATTCTATTCACTTAACTCTTTTGATTTAACTCTAACTCTATTCACTTAACTCCTATCGAATAAACTATATTCGATAACTCTTTTAATTCTATTCGAATAAACTATTTTCGATTAACTCCTTTTACTTTCTATTCGAATAAACTATATTCGATTAACTCCTTTTACTCTATTCGAATAAACTATATTCGATTAACTCCTTTTACTTTCTATTCGAATAAACTATATTCGATTAACTCCTTTTACTCTATTCGAATAAACTATATTCGATTAACTCTATTTGCTTTAACTCTAATCGATTAACTCCAACTGGTTTAACTCTAACTGGTTAACTCTAATTGATTAACTCCATCTGGTTAACTCTAACTGGTTAACTCTAACTGGTTTAACTCTAACTGGTTAACTCTTATTCGAATAAAAAATATTCGATTACTCTATTCAACTGACTCGACTCAACTAACAATTCGATTTACTACTTTCGAATACCATATTCGATTTAACTCCTTTATTCGCTTTATAAAGATTTCCTTTTTAACAACATTTATTCATTTTAAAGATTTACTTTTAGTAACGGTTCTCCACTTTAAAAATGATTTCCTTCATATAACAGTACCTTTTTATAACATTTTCCCTTTTTCTAAATATCTCCTATTTATAAATATTCCAATTTATAAATATTTCTTATTTATAAATATTCCATTTATAAATATTTTATTTCAAATATCACTTTGAAAATATTCCCTTATCAACATTTCGGTATGTTATGGTATTCAACATATCAAATCACGATGATCAGTATCGTCCAAACACATATAATCGACAACAGATTATATATCACATCATATGTCACAATATATGAAAAACAGTAAAATAAATGTTGAGGAACCCCGTCGGATTCTCCAACCTGTTTCCCTGCATCCACAGATGTTACACAATAAAATCAACATCACTTTCAGTTCCATATGATATATTCTGATAAACAGAATCAGTATAGAAATTCAACTAACTGACTAGCAGTTCAATCAAACGGTCAACACACAGTCAATCAGCCAATATTTAACAGTTCTAAAAATACAACATGAAATTATAAACTATTCAGAGTTAGTGAGATTTACTCACATTACGCGTTAACCATTAAATAACGATTTACGATAGCTGATTCTGATAAGACAATTTATTTCGCTATAAATTAGAACGAGCTCCACTCCACTCCTAGTCAGTTCCATTGGTTAGTGTCCGTCCATACGATCCCGATGGATTTTGTTTCGTTGAATTCTGATACGGTATGGCGAAGTTACAACATTTACAAGCTTTACTATATTTAAATTAAAAATAAACTAAATTAATATATGATTTGGGCTTTACCACTAACCTGGCCCGTTTATCACTCCCCCAAGCCCACGTTTTATCTCCTTCTCCCCCTAAGAAACGTCGGCCGCTCCATTTCTAATCCAAATCACCATTGTCGACGTTCAACCGATCACCTCCCTCTCTTTACTTCACGATCTCACCAATTGAAAATATCAATCTTCCTCTCTTCGCAAACTCGTTCTTCTCATCCTACTTCAAATCAACTCAAACCCCTACCCTCCGTTGCGTCGCAGCAGGTACCCACGCCTTGAATACTGTCGATCGACACTCCATTTCACTGAAACCCACCAAAACCTGCGTACCCACTTCATTCGACACTACAAACCCACATATAAACTTGAAATCAACTAATTCGCCCCTGGTTCCAAGAAAACCCGAACCCTAGGCTCACAATACAAAAACCCCAGCGTCGCACAGCATAATCGAACACCATGAAATGGGTGTGAAATCGAAGAGCTACTCCAGGCGAACCCAAGGAGATCGACTTTGTGATTTATTGGATTTTATTTCCTTTTGATTTTGATTTTCTTTTACTTGCATTTTGGCTGAGGATGGAATGAAATGGCGGCGGATTATGTTGACTGATAAATGAATGGAAATAAGGGTTTAAGGTGTTAAAGGGGTTATTTATAAGGGTTCTTTATAATATTTTTATATTATTTGTTTTTGTTCATTTTGCTCTAAAAATCCCCACGATCACATATACTATCCAAAAATCACCAAACTGGACATGTAGCTAGAGTTCGACATTACGGTCCCAACGAAACTGGTTTCGTCAAATTCCGACTTTGTATGCTCACACAGTGTATTTTTAACTGTTAAAATACTGACTGTTTTCTACTCTAAAAATCCGTACGGCCACACAGTGACTCTAAAAATCACGGAAACTGACATCTATCAACTATTTGACATTGCGGATCCAACAAAATTAGTTTCGTCGAATTACGACTTCATTTGCAAAAGTGGCTATTTTTAAAGCTCTGGATAACCCATTTAAATATATAAATATATTTAAATATAATTACATTAAATATTTATAAATAAATATTAACGTCTATATTCACAGTGGAATACCATACAGCTTCAGAAAAATCGTATATTGATTTCTAACTATATATTTCAATCTGGGTCAACCCGATATTCGATTTATATCGAAATTCCCTTTTAAAATATAAATAATTCCTTTATAAATTATAAAGGAACTCCACAACGACTTTTATAAAATTTGATTTGGACGTGAATCAAAATCTACCCGACGAAATCCCGATTTTTCTCTTTCACTAAGAAGATATACTCCACTAGCTCCACACATTTCTTGTTTCACAGAAATCCGGCTTAAAACGAATCCTGTACATTCAGTTGAAGTTCGAATCGCCAATTTACGAACTACAGCGCCATTTCGAGCTCGATTTTAATTATAATATAATTATACGTTCAAACGGTCGTTTATATAATATATTCGTTATTCAAATTCAATTCCAAGTTGAATTAAATATCACAGATGATCCGGTTCACACCATATCGTCATTTCAGCCAATTCTGATTATTTCAGAATTAAATATATTATTTAATTTATTATTTTAATTAAATATTGACCATTATTTAATTCCACGACCATTAAATTCTCTATATCACTATTAATATAATTAAATAAATAAATTATAACACCTCTGCCAATGCGGGTCATTACAATATGCGTTTCTTTCTAGTTAGAAGTGGCGTTAGGGGTTTTACACACCCTGACGAGTTTGACTTATGTGGTTGTTGGATTGTGAGGCGCCTCAGATATATCGGTGACTATGTGGATCCGATGGAGTCATTGGACTCGTTTACGCCCCAAAGGGTGGGTAAACGCAGTGTTCAGGCATTTTAATCCGTATCGGTGCACCGGCCTTGACGATCCAAAGGCAAGACTGAGTAGTTGCCTGAGGGGCGAGCTAGAGGCTCTCGAATTGGTAAGGACTGTCTTTTTCCTTGGTTCACAGATGGAAATCCAACTTCCAATACATGATAATTGCGGTTTTGATTGTAGAACCTAGTATTGGCGATATGATATATGGTTCCCATGCCGTGTAGGATTGATACATTTATATTTGAAGTTGTTTTATAAACTATGCACTTATAATAGTATCAAATGATTTATTTTAACGTATCAAGCATGCTTTGGTTATTATAAGGTAAAACCCTATCCTTCGGCTTGTGTTGCATTATGTGATGGGACTTGGGTCTTATAACAGCTTCATTATTCTTTATTTAGCATTGCGCTGTTGTTTTATGCACTGGTATTCTCAGGAGGAAATTCATTCCGTGTTATACGGCGTGGTCCCTCGATTTACCTAACTTTAAAATAAAGACTAACTGTTTTAGTTCTCACACTAGTCACATGACTGACCTGGAGTTTATTGTTTTAACCTAAACTCTAGGTGCCCCTATTTTCCACACGGGCAGCTAGTAGTTTTGGTTTTGCAGATTTATATTCATAGGATCCTGGTTTACAGCTGGAATGATATCCGGAAAGCTCTGTATCCGTATATCTCTTTCAGTTGTGTATTGTATTATTTTTCCGCTGCTAAATAATGTGTTGTAATCTCTGATATTTTGTGATGTATAATATTTATTCATATGCTGTATATTCTTGTATTTTGATGGAATTGTTGTAATAAGCAATGAAATGTTCTTCTGTTTGTGTTCCAATTTGTCGTGTTCTCAAAATAATCAGGGGTTTCGAACGGTCTTGGTCGGTTTAGCGATCGATTCGGATCGAGCGAAATTCCTTATCGTTACACAAATGTATTAATATTTATTCCACTGTGTATTGTGTATGAGGACAGGTTGTTATAACTGTCTGGATTAGTCTATTGCACTCTGATGTATGTAAGTATACTATTTTAATTTCTTATAAAGGTTTACTCCTCTGCTGCGATGTGAGACTCTGTGTTGTGTTGTGTTGTGATTTTTCTTCTTTTATTCTAATATTTCTTTCTCTCTCTTTCTCACCCTCTAATTCTTTTCTCCTATCTATCCGCTTTTTCATGTAATTTGGTTTGGACTTGGGTTGTAATAGTCAGGTCAAATAGCACGGAAAAGTCGGTATGTTACATTTTAGTTGCGTTTTATATTTATGTCTTATGAATTTTAGTCTTTGTGTTGTTACTTTATACCTAAGCACCTCATAATCCTTAATGCATCCTCATATGGGTGACGTTAAGGGGCATGGGATGTTTCAGCATATATATGATTGAGATTCTAAATTTGATACTTGCATATACATATACATACATACATACATACATACATATATATATATATATATATGAGGATTTGGAGTATGCTGAATCGAAAGGCTCAATCCAGATTTGTTAGATTCTACACTGATTTATTATTCTTCTCTTCCTATCTCTATGAGTTGAAATTACACGAGTCTTCTGATTTCTATATTTTGTAGTGTAGACTTGGATTGTTATGCCTAAATAGGTTTGGATTTTCATGAAAACAAAGTATAAACAAATCTTCAAATCCTTTGTAATTTGCGGAAAAGGTCAATTAAGTGGTATATATTGGGTTTTTGTTATTGATGTAATAAAAGATAGGCTTTTGGATGTTGTACAATTTCTGATAATGTTCTGATTGTTTTCTTGTAAAATTATAAAATTATGTTTGTGTGTAGAAAGGCATAAGACTTGAGTATTGTAGATTCAATATGTTTAAGCATCTATCTTTAAAATAGGTAGTTTGAATGTACTATATACAAAACACTATCTTCTTAAGTTTTTGTATATATGTATATAACTCATATGAAATAATTGAAGCATTACCAAAAAAGATATTTTACATATATAATTAGAATATTGCACCTTGTCTTTCTTTTATTATTTAAATAATCTTTCAAACATTGGTTATTATGTATATTTTGTTATTTACCTGTTGTTGATTGAATGTGAATATACATGTTAATGCCATGTTAATTATGTTAGGGAAATAAACTAGAAAACCTTATTTTGATGTTAGGATTGACATTGACATTTCAACGGTATAGGGCGTTTCTTACGCTTGCTTGATTTACATTTTATTTATTACTATTGATAACATAATAAATGTATTATAAATGCATATTTAATTTGTATTAAGAGCATATCAAATGCATCAAATAGAAATTTAATTATAAATGTCCCTATAAGAAATTTGTATTTGTGTGAGTATTAATAGATTTAATTAGTATTAATGACAGATAGACATGAGATTAATTCTTACATCTAGTAGAAGCCTGCTCGGAATCGACCGACATATCCGGCATCTACAAGTTAGTCAGGTCAATTGTAAAAACCCGTAACTTCCCCGGCGAGGAAAGAGCGGATACTTTGAGAAAAACACACAAAAGAACGCAGACGGAAGAACATTTCATTGTATATTACAACAATTCCATCAGAATACAAGAATATACAGAGTTTGAATAAATATTACACAGAAATATCAGAGATTTAAATTACATTTAAATACATCGCAGCGGAAGTAATACAAAACACAACTGAAGGAGATATACGGATACAAAGCTTTCCGGATATCATTCCAGCTGTAAACCAGGATCCTGTGAATATAAATCTGCAAAACCAAAACTACTAGCTGCCCGTGTCGAAAATAAGGGCACCCAGAGTTTAGGTTAAAACAATAAACTCCAGTTCAGTCATGTGACTGGTGTGAGAACTAAAACAGTTATTAATCTTTATTTTTAAAGTTAGGTAAATCAAGGGACCACGCCGTATAACACGGAACGGGTTTCCTCCCAAGAACATCAGTGCATAAAACAACAGCGCAATGCTAAATAAAGAAAAATGAAGCTATTATAAGACCCAGGTCCCATTACATAATGCAACGCATGCCAGAGGATAGGGTTTTTACCTTATAATAGCCAAGAATGCTTGATACATTTAAACAAATCATTTGATACTATTATAAGTGCATATTGTATAAAACATCTTCAAATCATAAGTATCAATCATAGACGGCATAAGCGCCCCATCCCACTATGTCGCCATACTAGGCTCTACAAATAAAACCGAAATACACGTATTGGAAAGCTGAATTTCCATCATGGTGGCTCCTGATTCGAAAGATCGATCGCGTAGTGCAATTCCCCATGGCTTACGTCCCAGCAAGAGAAAACACCGTCTGCACATCCGCACTTTTGGGACCAGAGTATCACCGCGGCTTACGTCCCAGCGAGAGAAAACACCGGTTACTCTATCCCTGAGCACTAAGCTCATCTCGGTCGACCGAATCCACGACACCACTAAGGTGCCCATCCACTAAAATCATACTGATCAAACCATCAGTTTACCACCATACCGGTGTGTGAGGCTCGCGAATCAACGCTATACACAAATCCATGCTATATTAAAGCTGCGCTTTGATCATCATCCACCAAACTTTGCTTTTCAACAAAAGTCTGGATCACTGCATCTCAGCATGCCACACTATCAATCCATATCGTACCACTGATTTCTGCTAATATATAACCTCTGAGCTCGTATGTCTCAGAGAAGGGCGTTAAGCAAGAGAATAAATTCTCCGCCGCCAAACAGATATATATTTAGCAGAGATCAACGAATACAATATAAAGGAATACAATGTCAGACACACCAACCATTTACAAGTCCGTTCTAGATCTGAACGAAACCGGAGTCACTTTCCTCGCATATCCGTCGATCTCCAAGTACGTCTGGACGACCACCAACTGATTCCCTCATCTTGGGTGTACAGCCCAATCAAGATCATCAGTAATCACCCAAACGATGTGAAGACTTCCGGTCTTCGACCACTGTCATCATCTTCGACTTATCGTCGAATCGGTTATTCAGAATAGGTATAAACCCGGCCTTTCCGAACAACCCGCGTATATAGTAAACAAATGTTACACAAACACAACATACGCCTCATTCCAATTCATCAGTCACAAACCGTAAATTAGCAAGAGAACAATTCCCCAAATATTAACCTTGAAGGCCGAAACCAACATCAGATCAATATCCAGAAAACCATTTTGCTTAGCTAACCGACAGTTAGTTTCTAAATTTCACATTTCTCAGGGAAAAGTTCCCATTAATTTTGTCAAAGATAAATTCCTTTAAATTTATTCTTTAATCTTCTTTTGAATATCAATTCAAACTAGTCGGGATTAACGAACCATACCGAAGTAATCATTTGTTTTAATTTCCTAACCCCAACCTATTCATCCCATGAAGTAAAACTGGTAATACTTCATATCTAACACCACGGTGTTATCGGTAAATTTAATTACCATTTCACGTTCAAATCTAATTAAAGATTTAACTATCGCCTGGAGCAAAAATGGTGATACTCCATTCTCGATCATTTCAATCTAATTAAAGATTCATTAAAACTCCACTTAGTTTTAATCTTTAACTGGGTTAAAGAATCAGTGTCATTTAAAAACGGTTCACTATAAACCCAAAATCACATTACATTTCAATCAGACCCTAACCATAAATTAGCAAGTGAGCAATTCCCTAAGTATTAACCCCGAAGGCCGAAACCAACATCAGATCAATACCCCAGAAACCATTCAACTTAACTAATCTCCAGTTAGTTTCTGATTTTCTTAACTCCTTTGGGTCTAAGAACAGTATTATTGAAGATACCGTTCACGACAACCCAAAATCTCATTCCATTAATTATCAGGTTAAAGAATAAGTGTTATTTAAAACACTGTTCACTATAAACCCAAAAATCAATATCAATTCAATTCCAATTAAATATTATTTAATTGGTACACTTCATTAAATCTAAATAAAAAGATTTAATCTTTTCTCAACTGGGCTTAAGAACGGTGTTAATGAAGACACCATTCACGACAAACCCAAATCACATTTGATATTAAATACAAGACTCTGAATAGAAAATATACCGGCTTATATTCAATATCAAATTCTACGACCAACAAATATCTTATTGGAAATAACGATATAAATATATCTTTCAAATTTCCATAACAATACCTGTATAATCACGAAATCCAACATCGAAATAATCCAAAGACAATTTCGATTCAAATCCATTCCAATTCAATTATTGGAAATTCTGGTTACTTTTAAAACCCTTTTCAAATCCAATTTATTTATTTAAAAATAAATAGAATTTTAATTCTAGTTCAAAACTTGTTCATTTCGATAAAAATCTATTTTTATCTTTTCAAATATGGAGTTTTTCATCCCGATTCTTCCCAAATCATTTCTTATGATTTTACACAAATTGTTGATATTTTTAATAATTTTATCAAGGCGCTTACAGTCGATTTCCATCAACGGCCATCGAACTGCACTTACAGCGACCTTTTCCAAATTTGATTTGGACATAATTCCAAATCCAACCGTTAGATTTCAAATTTCTAATATTCGTTAGAAAGCTCTATTCGATACGAACCCAACGGTTCTGGTTTTAGGAGAATCTAACGGTCGGATCTCCCGTAATATCCGTTCGAAGTCAATGGTCGAAATTCGTGAACTGCCGCGGCGCGGCGCGTTCTATTCAGGCCATTATATTATATATATATATATATATAGTATATATAATATATACTTTGTCGATTTCCTTTTAAAACGAATTTTATAAATTGTTCTTAAATTCGTTTTCGAAACGATTCCAACTTCATTTCAAATTCAAATCAAAATTGAATTTTCCAATATAAATTCGTTTTAAATTCATTTCAAATCGATTTCAATTCAAATTGATTACAAATTCAATTTCAGTTCGAATTCAATTCAATTCAATTTCAATTCGAAGACATTTCTATTCAATTTCAATTCGAATTCATTTCTATTCAATTTCAATTCGAATTCATTTCTATTCAATTTAATTCGAATTCATTTCTATTCAATTTAATTCGAATTTCAATTCTTTTCAATATATCAGATTTTGAAATCACTTTCGATATACGTTATAAAATGAATAAAATCGATATAAATATCGTTCACGTCAAAATGGCGTAAATCTAATCAACACGGCTTCATATATTCCTATTTTCAAATATTCTATTTTAAATATTTCCTTTTCAAATATTTCTTTTTCCAAACTGGAATGAGGCCCAATCAATTACCATATAATGTTAATTATATGGATTTTCTACAACACATGTATACAATAACCACGATGAATAATCAACCATCATCCAAAGTGCATTCTACACTGTATAAGCATCAAATATAAATATTCAACGCTTATAACAGCCTGTCAATCCATCGATCGACATACAACTAAACAATCGGGATTAGTGTACGTCAAAAATCATCCCAATACCCGTGTGGGGTTTCAAACAATCAAACACAAATTTTATTTGTGCAGTTGGGCGATGTGTAAAATTTATCGTCCCAATCAATATCAGTCAAATGTGTGTATATAAACAAATCGTCTGATTTGTTTATTTTTATTTCATTTCATATACACATTAAAAATTCTATTTTTAACTATAAAATATTTTCCACTATAAAATATTTTATTTCAACTATATAAATATTTTATTTCATTTCACATCACGTCACACAGTCAACTACACATCAAAATCAAACAAATAAGCATACAAGCCGTCCATGGTCTGTGGACGACGGGTGTCGGGTGCTACTAAACACCGTCTGCATCCTAGTATATATTTTAACTAGAAAATTAAATTAAAAGTGAGAAGTTCTCACCTTGGAGATCCACTCCGCCATTTTATATTTCTGAGCGGTTCAGATTCACATTTGTTTTGCACCAGTTCCATCACACAATATTTCACGCTATTCATAATAAAAATCACAATTTTATTTCGTTATCTTCATAATAAAAATAATATTTTTATTTCACTAAAATATATATAAAAATCATATTCTTACTTCATAAAAATTCTATCTTTTCAGTTTTAAAAATCTAATCTTTTCAGTTTTAAAAAATCTAATTTTTCAGTTTTTAAAAATCTAATCTTTTCAGTTTTTAAAATCTATCACTGTATATTTATTTTTCAAAAACAATGTATGTTTACTCTTCTACTTTAAAAAACAATGTACATTTTTTTAAACACAAAGTATATTTTTTTCTTTAGAAAAAACAAATATTGTTTATATTTCTAAAACAAATGTTATTTACATTTTATAAAAACTATGTTATTTATCAATTAAAATTTCCGATTTTAAGTAAACTAAATTAATTAAGCTATTAATTACCTTCTTCATCGTTTTCTTCTCCTGGAACAAGCACAGTGCATCGCTCATCATTGCTCAGATCTAGGGTTGCAATTTCCGCCCGCCTCCGACCTCATGAACCTGATCTTCGACCACCACGCCCGCCGCCTACCAGCGACACCCCTCCAGCTCTGACCCCGGCCAGTTCGAACCACCCCTGCGCCTCCTAGGACCCACGAACGACGCCCCGCATCGAAGAGGATTCCGGCGCCTCCAGTTCGACTTTTCCGATCGTGACCGTCCACATCGAGGAGCTCATCAAGCTCTTCAATTTGCTTCAGGGAGATTTCCATTTAAATGCGTGGACCGTGAGAAAGAAGGAGGAGAAGGATCGGGCGATTTCCGCCCTTCAATCGTTGAGAGCGGCGGGTCAAAGGGTTTGACCACCTGAAATGATTTCTAGGGTTTTTTTTTATTTGGAAAATTTATATATATAATAATTTTAATTTCCATAAATGGAAAGTTTTTAAAACGAACTTCAAATCGAACCCATCGACTGTCGTCCCTAGCTAATTACCCCCATTCCGAACACAATGCGATATGTCCGGTAAGCCAATTCGGCCGTTACGATCAATTTTTCTTTAAATTACAATATAAATCAATATATATTTAATTTAAACATACATTTCAATTTACTGGGGTCACATACAGACCCCAAAAATTCCAGAAAAATTATTTCTAGCTTCGTATTGACGATACGGTCCTAACAAAACAAATTTCGTCAAATTCTGAGACCGTTTGAAAAATGGCCATTTTCCGGTCGATTAAAATCAAGTGAAACTGGTCAAACGCGTTTTCCTTTGCCACACTCACATATTGATTCGAAAAATTACGAAAATTGGAATCTAGCAATAACTTGACATCACGGATCCAACAAAAGTGGTTTCGTCGAAATCCGAGGTTGTTTGCCAAATGGCTATTTTTAAGGGCCAGAATTCCATAGCGACTATTCTGAATTTTCATTTGGCCATATCTTTTGATTCCCGTTATGAAATTTTGATTTTTCGGATTCGTTGGAAAGATATTCTCAATTAGATTCTAATATTTTTGGTTTCGCTAAAATCCGGTTTATTTTGCACCCGGTACATTCATTTGAAGTTTGAAATCGAATTATCGAACTACCGCGCCGTTTTCAATTCCTTTTATAATTTAAAATAAATATTTATATTCTAACGATGATCTATATAAATATATTCGTTCGAATTCTATTCAAAATAAATTTCTCGTCGTTATTATTTAAAATCTTTCATTTTAAATATTCAAAATTCGATAAAATTGCCAAAATAAAATTTTAAATTGGCTCGGATTTCCAGGTTATTACAATCTCCCCCACTTAAAACTTTTCGTCCCCGAAAAGGAACGAAGCTGAAAGTTGTTTAACTAATCAACTCAACTTTCACTATTTTCATTACGGCTTAAGTTCTTCAATTTTTCAGTTTCTAAGAACTTTTCAAATTTTTCAAAAATTTGGCTAATACCCTAAATTTTCGAAAAATTTCGCCATAACCTCGCCTGCACCGGGAGCACCGAGAAAATCCCAAAATTGCCATACAGACCCTCTGATCTCAAAAAGAAAAAGCCAAGCGGCTAGCCAATCGGCTCATAAAATCATCATCACCCAAACAAAATAGTAAATTATGATAAACATGTACCTATTTGTCGGGCAAACAATTTTATTCTTCTGCTCTAGCCTCTTTGCTATGACCTGTTCAACGAAAGTACATGTATATGCAAGCAAATGCGACCAAATTTCAATACAATTCACTTTTTGGTCAATTTGGCTAAAGGTTCAACATTTAATTAATCAAACTATAATCAAACAACACAATCAACAATCAATTAGTGAATTATCAATTCAAATTCATAACTTTGATATATAGTCAAAAAATCATATTTTTTATGCCAATTCACAACAATAAGCCCTATCTAATTTTGGTTCTCACACCAGTCAATAGGAAATATATAAATATCACACCTTTGAAACTCGAATACTAATTCTGATGATGTTCGAACTATCATCAGAATCATCTCCGGGCGCCTAGAGTGTGATTCTATATCTATCCAGTATATTAAAACTTCGAATACACGCTAGCTAGGCGCATATGCAAAACCTTTATATATTGGATTGTCCAAATCAATATAAAATAAATAATCAAATATGAATAATGGATTTAAATTTTCAAAACAAAACTTGTTTTCATTTTAAAAATATACTCTTCACACTCGTTCTAGGATACTACTGATCCCATCTCTAACGAGTCATTCCCATTGGATATTACTAATCCAATTATCTGATGAATTCTTTCGTATGGTTCTAATGTGTCTTGTTCTCTGAGCTTTGTAAACCAAAGCTCTGATACCAACCGTAAAAACCCGTAACTTCCCCGGCGAGGAAAGAGCGGATACTTTGAGAACAACACACAAAAGAACGCAGACGGAAGAACATTTCATTGTATATTACAACAATTCCATCAGAATACAAGAATATACAGAGTATGAATAAATATTAACCAGAAATATCATAGATTTAAATTACATTTAAATACATCGCAGCGGAAGTAATACAAAACACAACTGAAGGAGATATACGGATACAAAGCTTTCCAGATATCATTCCAGCTGTAAACCAGGATCCTGTGAATATAAATCTGCAAAACCAAAACTACTAGCTGCCTGTGTCGAAAATAAGGGCACCCAGAGTTTAGGTTAAAACAATAAACTCCAGGTCAGTCATGACTAAAACAGTTATTAATCTTTATTTTTAAAGTTAGGTAAATCAAGGGACCACGCCGTAAAACACGGAATAGGTTTCCTCCCAAGAACATCAGTGCATAAAACAACAGCGCAATGCTAAATAAAGAAAAATAAAGCTATTATAAGACCCAGGTCCCATCACACAATGCAACACAAGCCGGAGGATAGGGTTTTTACTTTATAATAGCCAAGAATGCTTGATACGTTTAAACAAATCATTTGATACTATTATAAGTGCATATTGTATAAAACATCTTCAAATCATAAGTATCAATCATAGACGGCATAAGCGCCCCATCCCACTAAGTCGCCATACTAGGCTCTACAAATAAAACCAAAATACATGTATTGGAAAGTTGGATTTCCATCATGGTGGCTCCTGATTCGAAAGATCGATCGCGTAGTGCAATTCGCCATGGCTTACGTCCCAGCAAGAGAAAACACCATCTGCACATCCGCACTTTTGGGACCAGAGTATCACCGCGGCTTACGTCCCAACGAGAGAAAACACCGGTTACTCTATCCCTGAGCACTAAGCTCATCTCGGTCGACCGAATCCACGACACCACTAAGGTGCCCATCCACTAAAAGCATACTGATCAAACCATCAGTTTACCACCATACCGGTGTGTGAGGCTCGCGAATCAACGCTATACACAAAGCCATGCTATATTAAAGCTGCACTTTGATCATCATCCACCAAACTTTGCTTTTCAACAAAAGTCTGGATCACTGCATCTCAGCATGCCACACTATCAATCCATATCGTACCACTGATTTCTGTCAATATATAACCTCTGAGCTCGTATGTCTCAGAGAAGGGCGTTAAGCAAGAGAATAAATTCTCCGCCGCCAAACAGATATATATTTAGCAGAGATAAACAAATACAATATAAAGGAATACAATGTCAGACACACCATCCATTTACAAGTCCGTTCTAGGTCTGAACGAAACCGGAGTCACTTTCCTCGCATATCCGTCGATCTCCAAGTACGTCTAGATGACCACCAACTGATTCCCTCATCTTGGGTGTACAGCCCAATCAAGATCATCAGTAATCACCCAAACGATGTGAAGACTTCCGGTCTTCGACCACCGTCATCATCTTCGACTTATCGTCGAATCGGTTATTCAGAATGGGTATAAACTCGGCCTTTCCGAACAACCCGCGTATATAGTAAACAAATGTTACACAAACACAACATACGCCTCATTCCAATTCATCAGTCACTAACCGTAAATTAGCAAGAGAACAATTCCCCAAATATTAACCCCGAAGGCCGAAACCAACATCAGATCAATATCCAGAAAACCATTCTGCTTAGCTAACCGACAGTTAGTTTCTAAATTTCACATTTCTCAGGGAAAAGTTCCCATTAATTTTATCAAAGATAAATTCCTTTAAATTTATTCTTTAATCTTCTTTTGAATATCAATTCAAACTAGTCGGGATTAACGAACCTTACCGAAGTAATCATTTGTTTTAATTTCCCAACCCCAACCTATTCATCCCATGAAGTAAAACTGGTAATACTTCATATCTAACACCACGGTGTTATCGGTAAATTTAATTACCATTTCACGTTCAAATCTAATTAAAGAATTAACTATCACCTGGAGCAAAATTGGTGATACTCCATTCTCGATCATTTCAATCTAATTAAAGATTCATTAAAACTCCCCTTAGTTTTAATCTTTAACTGGGTTAAAGAATCAGTGTCATTTAAAACACGGTTCACTATAAACCCAAAATCACATTACATTTCAATCAGACCCTAACCATAAATTAGCAAGTGAGCAATTCCCTAAGTATTAACCCCGAAGGCCAAAACCAACATCTGATCAATACCCCAGAAACCATTCAACTTAACTAATCTCCAGTTAGTTTCTGATTTTCTTAACTCCTTTGGGTCTAAGAACAGTATTATTGAAGATAACGTTCACGACAACCCAAAATCTCATTCCATTAATTATCGGGTTAAAGAACAAGTGTTATTTAAAACAGTGTTCACGATAAACCCAAAAATCAATATCAATTCAATTCCAATTAAATATTATTTAATTGGTACACTTCATTAAATATAAATAAAAAGATTTAATCTTTTCTCAATTGGGCTTAAGAACGGTGTTAATGAAGACACCATTCACGACAAACCCAAATCACATTTGACATTGAATACAAGACTCTGAATAGAAAATATACCGGCTTATATTCAATATCAAATTCTACGACCAACAAATATCGTATTGGAAATAACGATATAAATATATCTTTCAAATTTCCATAACAATACCTGTATAATCACGAAATCCAACATCGAAATAATCCAAAGACAATTTCGATTCAAATCCATTCCAATTCAATTATTGGAAATTCTGGTTACTTTTAAAACCCTTTTCAAATCCAATTTATTTATTTAAAAATAAATAGAATTTTAATTCAAGTTCAAAACTAGTTCATTTCGATAAAAATCTATTTTTATCTTTTCAAATATGGAGTTTTTCATCCCATTCTTCCCAAATCATTTCTTATGATTTTACACAAATTATTGATATTTTTAATAATTTTATCAAGGCCCGTACAGTCGATTTCCATCAACGGCCATCGAACTGCACTTACAGCGACCTTTACCAAATTTGATTTGGACATAATTCCAAATCCAACCGTTAGATTTCAAATTTCTAATATTCGTTAGAAAGCACTTTTCGATACGAACCCAACGATTCTGGGTTTAGGAGAATCCGACGGTCGGATCTCCCGTAATATCCGTTTGAAGTCAATGGTCGAAATTCGCGAACTGCCGCGGCGCGGCGCGTTCTATTCAGGCCATTATATTATATATATAATATATATAATATATATAATATATACTTCGTCGATTTCCTTTTAAAACGTATTTTATAAATCGTTTTTAAATTCGTTTTCGAAACGATTCCAACTTCGTTTCACATTCAAATCAAAATTGAATTTTCCAATATAAATTCGTTTTAAATTCATTTCAAATCGATTTCAATTCAAATTGATTTCTAATTCAATTTCAGTCCTAATTCAATTCAATTCAACTTCAATTCGAATTCATTTCTATTCAATTTCAATTCGAATTCATTTCTATTCAATTTCAATTCGAATTCATTTCTATTCAATTTAATTCGAATTCATTTCTATTCAATTTAATTCGAATTTCAATTCTTTTCAATATATCAGATTTTGAAATCACTTTCGATATTCATTATAAAATGAATAAAATCAATACAAATATCGTTCACGTCAAAATGGCGTAAATCTAATCAACACGGCTTCATATATTCCTATTTTCAAATATTCTATTTTAAATATTTCCTTTTCAAATATTTCTATTCAAATATTTCTTTTTCAAAACTGGAATGAGGCCCAATCAATTACCATATAATGTTAATTATATGGATTTTCTACAACACATGTATACAATAACCACGATGAATAATCAACCATCATCCAAAGTGCATTCTACACTGTATAAGCATCAAATATAAATATTCAACGCTTATAACAGCCTGTCAATCCATCGATCGACATACAACTAAACAATCGGGATTAGTGTACGTCAAAAATCATCCCAATACCCGTGTGGGGTTTCAAACAATCAAACACAGATTTTATTTGTGCAGTTGGGCAATGTGTAAAATTTATCGTCCCAATCAATATCAGTCAAATGTGTGTATATAAACAAATCGTCCGATTTGTTTATTTTTATTTCATTTCATATACACGTTAAAAATTCTATTTTTAACTATAAAATATTTTCCACTATAAAATATTTTATTTCAACTATATAAATATTTTATTTCACATCACGTCACACAATCAACTACACATCAAAATCAAACAAATAAGCATACAAGCCGTCCATGGTCTGTAGACGACGGGTGTCGGGTGCTACTAAACACCGTCTGCATCCTAGTATATATTTTAACTAGAAAATTAAATTAAAAGTGAGAAGTTCTCACCTTGGAGATCCACTCCACCATTTTATATTTCTGAGCGGTTCAGATTCGCATTTGTTTTCCACCAGTTCCATCACACAATATTTCACGTTGTTCATAATAAAAATCACATTTTTATTTCGTTATCTTCATAATAAAAATAGAATTTTTATTTCACTAAAATATATATAAAAATCATATTCTTACTTCATAAAAATTCTATCTTTTCAGTTTTAAAAATCTAATCTTTTCAGTTTTAAAAATATAATCTTTTCAGTTTTCAAAAATCTAATCTTTTCAGTTTTTAAAAATCTATCACTGTATATTTATTTTTCAAAAACAATGTATGTTTACTCTTCTACTTTAAAAAACAATGTACATTTTTTTTTAAACACAAAGTATATATTTTTCTTTAAAAAAAACAAATGCTGTTTATATTTCTAAAACAAATGTTATTTACATTTTATAAAAACAATGTTATTTATCAATTAAAATTTCCGATATTAAATAAACTAAATTAATTAAGCTATTAATTACCTTCTTCATCGTTTTCTGCTCCTGGAACAAGCACAGCGCGTCGCTCATCATTGCTCAGATCTAGGGTTGCAATTTCCAGCCGCCTCCGACCTCATGAACCTAATCTCCGACCACCACGCCCTCCGCCTACCAACGACGACCCTCCAGCTCTGACCCCGGCCAGTTCGAACTACCCCTGCGCCTCCTAGGACCCACGAACGACGCCCCGCATCAAAGAGGATTCCGGCGCCTCCAGTTCGACTTTTCCGATCATGACCGTCCACATCGAGGAGCTCATCAAGCTCTTCAATTTGCTTCAGGAAGATTTCCATTTAAATGCGTGGACCGTGAGAAAGAAGGAGGAGAAGGATCGGGCGATTTCTGCCCTTCAATCGTTGAGAGCGGCTGGTCAAAAGGTTTAACCACCTTATTTGGAAAATTTATATATATAATAATTTTAATTTCCATAAATGGAAAGTTTTTAAAACGAACTTCAAATCGAACCCACCAACTGTCGTCCCTAGCTAATTACCCACATTCCGAACACAATGTGATATGTCCGGTAAGCCAATTCGGCTGTTACGATCAAGTTTTCTTTAAATTACAATATAAATCAATATATATTTAATTTAAACATACATTTCAATTTACTGGGGTCACATACGGACCCCAAAAATTCCAGAAAAATTATTTCTAGCTTCGTATTGACGATACGGTCCTAACAAAACTAATTTCGTCAAATTTTGAGACCGTTTGAAAAATGGCCATTTTCCAGTCGATTAAAATCAGCTGAAACTGGTCAAACTTGTTTTCCTTTGCCACGCTCACATATTGATTCGAAAAATTACGAAAATTGGAATCTAGCAATAACTTGACATCACGGATCCAACAAAAGTGGTTTCGTCGAAATCCGAGGTCGTTTGCAAAATGGCTATTTTTAAGGGCCAGAATTCCATAGCGACTATTCTGAATTTTCATTTGGCCATATCTTTTGATTCCCGTTATGAAATTTTGATTTTTCGGATTCGTTGGAAAGATATTCTCAATTAGATTCTAATATTTTTGGTTTCGCTAAAATCCGGTTTATTTTGCACTCGGTACATTCATTTGAAGTTTGAAATCGAATTATCGAACTACCGCGCCGTTTTCAATTCCTTTTATAATTTAAAATAAATATTTATATTCTAAGGACGATCTATATAAATATATTCGTTTGAATTCTATTCAAAATAAATTTCTCGTCGTTATTATTTAAAATCTTTCATTTTAAATATTCAAAATTCGCTAAAATTGCCAAAATAAAAGTTTTGAATTGACTCGGATTTCCGGGTTATTACATCAATGTTAGGGGTCTAAGTGCCATGAGACATTATAATTATCAAACGAGTACATGAAGTGAAGCTTAACTTATAGTAGAAGTCAGGCCGGAACCACCCAACAAATCTATCATCTACAAGTGCTCGGTTTAATGTGTTATGTTTTTGTGTGTGTGTATTTATACATATGCGTGTATGTATGAAGTAGGCCTTCCCCATGAGGGTGTTAAGTGGTTGACCTACTTGGTTTAGGTATTAAGTGGTTAGGACGTTAGGCATCTTCCAATGTTTATTCTTTAGAAGGGTTGAAGTCATGGAGCCCACCCTTATTAGGTCTTAAATTTTCATTGGGTCTGCCTTTCTCTTATAAACTTGTGAGCTGTTAAATGGTCCTTAGTAAAACGATATATATATGAGTAAGGTAGTTCTCCGGAAGTTGTCCACTTCTTATGTAGGGGCTAAGTGAGGGCATACCTGAGGATGGGCAAATAAGAGTTCCTGAGAAAGCTAAGGGGACTGCCTCTCCAAGGGAAGTATTAAGTGACTAGGAGTTCACCTGCAATGACTATTAGATAGTAACCCACGGGTCTAGGTGAAGGGTCATAAATGGCGATGAGTGTCTACCTAATTCTGACATTTGTGAACATAAAAAGGTTTTCCGGTTAATAATATAAATTGGAATATAAATAATAATAATAATAATAAGTTAGATTTATAATACGAAACCGTTAGTTTATAATAATTCCATTTTTGAAAAGATTTAAATTTTCTTTCAAAAAGGCAAAGGAAAATCTTTCTTCCTGATTTGGGGTATTTGGTTTGCGAATCGTTTATTTGTTTTCAGCTATGTAACGGGAAAATCCGTTTTAATTTAATTATGAATATCTAGATGAATTTTTTGGGAAATTCATTTGTTTGTTGTGTGGTCACAACATCGTTGTTGAGACTACTTTGGATCTTTGGAGATAGTTCAAAGTTTAATTTTGGTCTTTGATACCACCATGATGAGGATAATTGTTTTTCGGGTCGCATCAAACCTTAAAAGATGACAGGGGAGGTCCCATATTTTAATCCAACTTAATAAGGTCAAGGTTCAATCTTTACCCAATACTCATTTGACATTTGATTGTTAGCGTTATACCTAGAGTGGTCAACTTGGATCTAGGACTCAATCGTAAAAGTTGTGTCCAAATCACTTCCCTTAACTTCTTTCTTTTGTCCTTCTTTCCTCATCCATAAGAACCATATTCTTATCCTTCTTCTCTTTCTTTGTTGTCGCCACATCTCCTCATTTTTGCGCTTGTTCGCGCATTAGATCTCACCCCATTAGTACTCAAAGATCTCAATCCAATTTCTTTTTTTCGATAATTTCCTATTCCATAATACCTACTTTCACTTCTTGATATTTATTGTACCACTTAAGTCTCATCCTTAGAGAGAGATCATTTGGTTGGATCGGAATGAGCAAAACGGTATCACCGCTTTAAGGTTAAGAAAATTTGTCATGGCAGTTGGACTTGCACCAGTCCTTTGCTTTGAGATCTTTGTATAGGGTTGTTGTTTGTATTGCTCCTGCCTTTGTCATATCTTGTTTTAAGAGATTTCTACGAAGGCAATATTCATTTCGGAGGTGAAGATTGAGCTGTCTTTATATGGTATTTTTTGAGGAGAATCTCAGTGAGATTTTGGAGGCATTTGTGTTTTACGCGGACTTGAATGGTCTTTTTGCTAACCTGTTATTGAAGTTTTGCAAAAAAATTCTTTTTCTTAATGTTGGTTCTTGAGTTCAAGAACCTATGTTCAAACTGCCCACGTAGATGTGTGACCAATTCAGCACATTATTTCATAGATAGGAAGTTATGACTAGATTTATCTCATGATGCGGAAATTAATCATTTGCTTGATCAATGGCGTAACCATCATTTAGTGCCACATCATATTTGATTCATCTTGTTGTCTTTGTGTGTAATTTCATGGAGTTATTTTATGTATCTTCATCCATCCATGTTATCCTTAAATAATGTTAGGTGAATGTGTCATGAAATGCAGCTTTATGGCAGGCTTCTTTTCTTATCACAAATTGTCTCTTAGAAGAGATGGTGATGTGGGAAAATCCAACATCATCGGCAGTGTTTGTAACACGATATTGACCATTTTACTATCATGAAATAATTAATCTAATGTAATAAAAATGGTTTAGGCTCCAGTCATGGAGTAAGACACCTCGTTCTTTATAGGCATTGTTTTGGAAGTTTTGGTGTTGTTTTGTTCTCGTCTTTGTTGTTTTCCATTTCTAGCATTAGGTTCTTGGCTTTGTGATAATTCGTGCTTGGAACTATTAATGTTTGTTGTCTTTGACATCACACAACTTCTATTTATGAGATTTCTATGTTTGGAAATATTTATGTCGTTCCCGCATACCCATTTCAATGAAACCTCGTTTTATTGTCTAACTAATAGTTGTCCAAGAGCTGGAAAGAATAGAATTCTGTGTTGGATAAATTTTAGCAAAGGACCGGTTTTGTATTGTTTTCATTATAGGTGTAATTAATCAGCGTTCCTTGTTAAGCTAAAATTTATTGCATTCTTTTTTCTGTGATTTCAGTTTTCACATTTTTGCATGACCGACTTCCTTTTTCGCCAATATGTGACTTGAATCGTTTAAGTTTCCACGAATTTTATTTTCGAAACATTTTGCAAATGTTGTCTAAAAAAACACTTTTATTGTTTTTTTACATATTTACTTTCTTTTATTTCGGTTTGCACGAAAACAAAGAATTTGGTTACGGAAGTTTATGCATGTGTAAACGTCTATTATACATTAAAGTAGATGATTTGAATGGCGCAAGGCGCACGTTATCAAAATTTAAGTTTTCTTGTGAATCTCATATGGAAAGTGAAACGGTGTTGAAAAGAAATTTTCAAGATTTATGTAAAAAGTTTTAAAGCGGAAATTTATTTCTGCGAAGAAATTCGATTTTTGGTCACATGAAAGGCGTAAGGAAGATTTTTGGATGGTTTGTGTGCGCGTTCTAGCAGTGCAGTAGGACCGATGATGAAATAAAAATGTTAACGACGACAAGGAACATGTTGTTTTAGCCTTGGAAACGTTGTTTCCATACCTTGTCAATGATGCGCGCGAGTTGTTAATTAGTCCGTTTTACGTTTTAAAGCTTATTTTAAGTCTCCTTTATAGTCTACAGATGGTAATTTTGGGAGTATTTTGGGAACTGAGTTGAAGTTTCTACTGTAGGACAGGAAATGGAATATTAAAACATTAAAATTCTTTGCTTTGATATCATTTTTTCGGTTTAGGAGAAATTATTTAGGAAGCGATTAGATGCGTTGACATCCTGGATGGTAGGATTTGGATGCAAAAAACGGTTGCTTCATACTTCTATCTGTTGTTGTGTAGGGGTTATCGGTGGAAAAGGATTTTAGAAATCTGCATTTATATAGAACTTCCAGTATATTTATGATGTTTTGCATCATGTTTTCAAAAGTGTTTAAAAAATTCAATGCGTACATATAGAAGGATCCGATTTAAAATCGTTGTACATACCTTTTTTGTGGTTGAAATGCATTATGTACACTATGCACATGCGCACATAGTTGCAAAGTGAATGTACACAAATTGGTTTTGAAGGATAGGATAAGTAGGTGTTAGAATTTCGGTACAAAATTCCTTTTAAGGGGGAAGAATGTAATAACCCGGAATTTTGACAATAAATAAATTAGTTATTTAATTAGATTTAGAAAAGAGAAATTTATGCAAATGATGTAATTTGACCATGAAACTTTAACCGTTCCATTTGTCATAGAATTCTGGTCAACTTTCATGTTTGGAGTTTCGCGAAAGGAGTCTGTATGAAAAAATTACGGACAAAATACGAAAAATGGACGGAAATAATAAAACATTGTAGATGTAATATTATTTTCTTCTGTAACCCACCTTCACTGGACGAAATAGCTGTAGGGTGGTCGACACCCTGGTAGAAGTGGTCGACGGCTTCGAGCCAGATCAGCCCAGAATGGCTAGGTTATAAGGGTGTAGTTTTATATGTATTATTATATAAACAGACGGATGTTTACATAATCTAATCTAATGGTTTGTGACCAATTTAACCCCTATAAATAAAGAGGTAAGGCCTTATTCATTTCCACATAAGTCTGTAGGAAGCAACGAAGCTATGTCATTTCCTTTTCTCTTCAAGCAAATTTTAAATCAAATATCGGTTCATATACACACAAAATCAAATATAAACAATACAATTTGAATGGGATAATCAAATTTAAGTACAAACGGATATGGATAAATGTCTAAGCTCTTCATCACCAGATTCTCTCCTCTTTTCCTATTTTCTTGCAAATATACAAATTTAAAAGTATCTCCTTTTAAGAATAACTGTAAATCTATAAGAATTTAGGAATTGTAGGCAAAAAAGATTATTCAGATTTCAAATTCGGATGCTTTTAGGTGAGTGACAAATTTATATACAAAGTTACAATAACTTATTATTTCATTTGTATTAGATCTTAAATATATGCCTAACATTTATCAGATCTATTTATAATATTGTTAAATCTAAATGATGCGTATCAGATCTGTTTATGAATGTTGTCAAAATCTAGAAGTATAAATTAATGGTTTGAATAATATTATAAATTATAGGCTTACTTAATTGTTTATATTATTCCCTACAATTGTGCTTGAAAATATATTATGGTTATTGCAAGACACTGTAGATCTGGAAATCAGTCCCATAAAACACTGTTAAGGTGTAGTTTTATTCCAGATCTGTAGTTTCAGTGTTAAACAGTAAATTATGTAATTTTGATTAAAAAGATATAAGCCTATTTGTGTTCAAATTTTTTGGGGTTTTAACTTAGTTATTGTAATTGTGCCTTTTTGCTCTTTTTTAAATAAAAAGACACTATTTGAAACCAATAAGAAATACGTTCAATATTGAAAACAAGAAAGTTGTGTAAATTTACGTATAAATATAAATACATATATATTTGTGTGTAGTTTACATTAGCTATTCCAAAATATACATAATATATAAATTTCTTATGGTTTGAAATGTGTTTATTTCAATTTTCAGGCATAATTTGCAATAATTATAGTTGACAATCTTTTGTAAGATTTAGAACCTCATTTCAGAACTGAATGCAAAAAAAATGTTTGGTTTTTAGTTTGAACTAAAACATTTAATTTAATAATAATGATGATAAAAATATAATAACTACGTCAACTACGCGAATACACACACACACACACTCTGTTCGTCCAAATCTACGTAAACAACGAAATATACATTACAATGAATGTTTATGTATTTGAATGGTTTTCATTTTATGGAATTATATATGTAAATGTAATCCATGTTAAATGAAAATATATGCGATGACCATTGTAATAATTAGTGCAATTGACTGCTATAAATAGTGTCATGAATAAATAAATAACTATTGTAACCGTCATTGATTAGGGGAAAAAAATTAATTAGGTAGTTAAGTCTAATGGTTACAATTTCTAAATTGGCTAGAATTAGTGTTGTATACCCCAATTAGGAAATTAAACTATAACCGCACTAAGACATGAGGTTAAGCTCAACTTGTGGTAGAAGTCTACCCGGAACCACCCAGAAAATCCAGCGTCCACAAGTGGTCGACTTAATGTGAGGGGTCTGATGCATAAACACATATATACAGCAGACAATAAATTAATAAATTAGTAGTGTCTGTTGGGGTACAACAAATAAATATTTCGGAACTGATAATTAAGGATAATTAATGCCTTAGGAAAATATGACAATTATGGTCATAAATGGCAATAACCCTATTAAACAAAAACCAATGAAATAAAAAGGGATTTATAGTTATTAATTTTCGTTTTAAATACTAAGTCCAATAAGAAAAATAATTAAATAAGTATCCCATCCTAGGAAGGATATATTTTTCCTTATTTTATAATAGTTAATCTATAACTTATAATTAAAAGTTACAATTGGACTTAGTAGGTTAATGATGCGAGGTCAGTTACCTTATCGACATAAGTCTGCACTTTCCAGCAGTCGAATATATGTCCAATTGATGTGAGATATTATTAGCCATAGGAATCCGTGACAATAGGTAGTTTGTGTACGTATGATATTTCCGTAAAGAGAAACTAACCGGAAATAACTTAACAACGTAGCATGCTGTGGGATTAAGGTCTTAAGTGGTTAGATTCACCTATAAAAAGGTATTAAGCGATAGCGTAGCCCACCTCCCATAAATGGAAGCATTAAAGGTTAATTGGGTACGAGCTTGATAATCTTTGCGAATAGTTCGCTTCCTTGGGTCTTAAGTTACTTGGGTCGAGAAGTTCACCCGATATTAGGTCCTCTAGTTAGGGGTCTTAAGTGGTGTGTGAATCCTACCTAAACCTGGATTTTATAATGTCCGGTATGGTCAACCCATAGGGCTATCTATCCTACGGGAAGTATTAAGCGTCTAAGAGATTATCTAATAAGGTCAGTTAGATTGTAATGAATGGGACATCCACCGAGTGTCTTAAATGGTGTGCTACGTCTACCTAACCAAGTGGTCTTAGGTGGATGCTTATCATCTCTCGCTTTGTGCGAGGCATGGGTTTATATGACTAAATGACAGAAGCCTTAATTAGTAGGACCTGTAGCTTGTGTCCTCTAGTTTGTAATAATGTTGAGTAAGCTATTGAGAGGTATTAAGTGACCAATAAGTCCGCCCAGGGTCTTAAGTGATCGAGAGGATCCACCCTTATCTATATTTGATAGTGAGGCGTTAAGTGGCCAAGTAGACACAAATAAGTAATTAAATGTTGTAGCTAGGAGTCCACCTCTCGGTTTAGTAATCGGTTGAATGATGGTTTAAGGACTTCATAAATGTTTGTATAAACGTTCTATCTTGGTATCATTCTCATTGGGAATACCACCTCGAGTATGGCGGTTAGAGTCGTGCGTAAATGTTCACAAGGTTAGGTTAGAATTTCTAGCCTTGTAGACATATATCTTTTGTCGAACCAAACAGGATACATCCGTGTATTGTAAACTGTGTTATACTCTTCCTATTCACCAAAATTTATTGTTCTGACACCCTCCTCATTACAACCTCCCAGGTTTTCTAAAGAAGGTCGGGTTTTCACAGGCGTCTAAGTTTGGCTTTCGGTTCTCGTTCTCTCTTATGCTTGGTATTGACATGGTGACTTACTTTGAAAAAGGTAGTTACTTAGGTTAATACTAGTCTATCCTATTCTATTTCTGCTGTGAGTTATTTTACTGTACTCTGATTATGATCATGCTCATTTATTTGCAGGTACAGGATTTACACGCTCCATGCTTGAACGTGTTCAAATTTCGATTTTTTTTAATTTGTGCTCAGAAAAGTGTGAGGCGTTACAGGATGATCCTTCCCCTTAACCTTGTTTCTGAGGGCACTGCATGATGTAATGTCTCATTTGTCCGCACTAAAAACAAGTACCTCTCTTAGTTGTCTTCTTACAGTATTTGATGAAGTGTCCCATCATACCACAACCATGACACTTAACTTCCTTCTTGATCTGTGCCTTATCAGGCTTCTCTCCCTTCTTCACTGCACCATTCTTAGGCCATCACTTTTTCTTTCCCATATTTGGCTTGGCCTCCTCGGTCTTTTCTTCTTGCTTATTCATCTTTACATCCTCGTGCATCAGATTCATATCCACTAGCCTGTCAGACGTGGCTCACATCGGAATATGTGTCATTATCAATCCTTGAAGGGCTTGGTTCAGTTCCCCCGCAAATGTCAAAGCCTTCTTGTGCGTTGTATTAAGTAATCCAGGCCAAGCCTCTCCAACTCATTGAAACTATTCATATACTCCTTCAGTGACATACTACCATGCCTCAGACTCAAGAACTTTTCCAACTGCATCCCCTCTTCAGCTTGTGATAAAAAATTCTTCTCGAACTTAACCTTGAATGCATCCCATGTCTCGATGACATGCTCAGCCTCAACTACTTCCCACCAATACGACGCCTCTCCTTTCAGTTACCAAGCGACCAACTGGATCCTCCTCCGGTCACCAAGCTCTAATATTCTGAACACACTCGGCCTCTATCATCCAATTACGAGCATCAACAAAACTTTTTGATCCAAGAAATGGCTTGCCTTTCATAGTAGAAAAGTCCTTATAGAGCTTAGAGAAATTAACCGTTGTATTAGATGGAATTATCATGACTACAGCTGGAGATGGGCGGTTTCCTTGCCCTTCAGTAGGCGTCGTAGCTTCAACTTATCTACGGAACCATGTCGGAATTGGAACGCTTTCTGGAAAATTGGGAGCTCCAGATATGCTAGAAAGAAAAGTGACCAGGATTTCGAAAGGGATCAAAGGAATATTGTAATTGACTTGAGGGGGTATTTTTTGAAAATAAGTTTTACATGAAAATTCTTTTATTTTCTAAAACACTTTTTCAAAAAAAATTCTCTAATCTTGTAGCCTTAAGCTCTAATACCAAGTGTGACACCCCACATTTTTAAATGTCACCCATATGAGGATGCGTCAAGTTTTTGAAGCGCTTAGATATAAAATAACAATATTGAGGCTAAAATTCACAAGACAAAAATATAAAACGCAGCGCAAACTTTTAAAAAATTATTAAACTAAGCAAACCAAGTCACAACACTTGTTACATTTCAAAGTACCAGATAGTCATCATAAAACAAAAATACTATCTCATGGAAATTATTAGAGTACATAAGTAAAACCTAAAATGTTATCCCTCTCATAAGTCAATACAATGATCAGAAAACAAGAAACTAAAACAATACATGAATCCGGAAAGAGTTTGAATCGAAGCTGAAACAAATAATCAAGAATCACCATTGAGACCCTCCACGCTGTGAACCTGGGGGGAAAGGAAGAGAGAAGGAGAAAAACAAACTAGGTTAGACATACCTCTTGTGAGTTCTAGTAATTTCTAGCATGAGCATAAGATAAGCAAGCATTTAGATAGATGAATTGTTCTAAGAGCAGTGGACATAAGAGCATAAGTGAAATAGGAAAAAAAGATAAATGCTAATAAAGATAGGTTTCTCATTCATATCCAAAAATTATTGCACCAACTACCAAAATATCATAGTTAGGCTTTCTCTAATTTCAACCGTCGATCGACTACTATACCCAATTGTGATAACTTGTGCCAGCTATGGAACTCGGGATTATCAATCCTGAACCCATTAACTAAAAGGACACAATCGTTAATCACAGGCGTTACGATGGCTTATCTTCCCCAGTCAAAATGATGCATGCTCATCGTTCCGCTGGAATGCTCCCGTACCCACCTCATTTGAACCACTTACTATCCACTTCGGTAAAGCATTCCCTAGCCTCTACCTAGTGTGAGACTCCATGATAACAAAGGGGTACTGACTAATATGGGTTCCTAAACAAAAATGCAACTAACATAAGTCATCCCTGGACTTGGTCCCCAATTCATTACTAGGATTTCATCATACTATTAGGCCTCTTATCTTCCCTAATCAGCCCTGTGCTACCAGAACAGACGTAATCTACGAGTCACTTATCTTTCTAAATTAACACCGTGCTGCTGGAATGGACTCCCTCTGTCACAGCTTATTAATTTCATAAATTTAACTTAACACATTTAAGTTTATTAATAAGCCCAATATAACAAATGTTATATTCCCAAGTTGTAATTAACATTTCTGATTGATGTAATCTTTTCATACAACCCTTCCCCTCGCTACTTAATGTTAATTAAATGCATTTTATTACAATTTACATGTTTTCCAATTACATGTTACTTAATATCCAATTAAGTGCAATTTATTTGAATTCATAACCTTGAGTGTTCTTCTAGTAAAAATTTATCCCAATTTACAGTCCATTATTTGAACATAATATTCATCAATTTCCAACATTCCCAAAAGCCCTTTTTAACATATTTTCAATATTATTCCATTTTTTATGCAAACTAAATGATAAAGGCCTAGGCTCTCGTTGGCTTAGGCTCATCTCAAAAATAAATAAAAAGGGAAAATTGGTCTAGGCTACTTGTAAGGCCTAGACTCAGAAATGAACAAAATAAGTAAAATAGGTCATTGCAAGATTATAAATAAAATCATAGCAGAGAAGGGGATAATGAAGAAGAACTGCTTATAAATAAATAAACAACTGAAAAGGAATAAACATAGACAACAAATAGATTGTAATAACTTGCAGAAAACAAACTTGTAAACATTGTAAATATAAAACTTGTAGATTCACACTATTTTACTATCTCATTTTTCTTATGTAAATAGCTGATCTAAATATTAAATGAAACTCATAGAGTAAAAAGATTGCAAAACCAGAAAAAGGTTTTAGTAGAAGGAGATTCCTTCAGATCTACAATTGGACAGTACCCCGCTCTATTCTCCAATTTTATTTTATTTTAGAACATAGTGGAGTGGAGGCTAAGAGAATAAAGAAGGATAAGTGTGGAGGAAAAATGAAGAGTACCAGTCAATTTATAGGTGTAGAAGGATCATATAAGCCTTAGGATTATTACATTTTCAATCACAACTCTTAAAAACACATCAGCAAGAAGTCTCCAGAACCATACAACGACATCAATTTCGTGTCAGGCACGAAATCGTTCGTGGATCGATATGGCACCTATGTGGGTTGACATAGGGTCGACCCACATTGGTCCTAGGTCGCCCAATTACTCTGCTGATTTAGTTGAATTTACTAATTAATTTTTGGTTTAAATTTCAAACTTTAACTGATCATATCTTGATCGTTTTTTGTCTGGTTTACATAAACTAAAAGTCTATCCGAACCAGAATTTCGTAATGGACCCAAAGGTGAAATCCTTTTTACCCAATTCTAAATATTATTTTAATTAATATATTTTTATTATATTTTCTATTTAATTATAATTTATTAAAATTCGAGGTGTTACAGGGCTTCTTTTCTACATATCCTGCTTCTTCTTTATATAGATCAACTTTAATAAGATACCGAAGGGTGATTACAAAACAATGGGGTATATAAGTGCTTATTTAATAGAAATACAAATACATAATAGTTTGGTAATCCCAACCCTATGATATTACTTTGATCTGTCGGTTTAATTTTGAAAATCCTTGTGAACTAAATGTTCTTTCAAATTTGCATAAACCTATGCGCTTATACCTAATTTGCAACACCTCATCCTCCAAGGCCAAAAACACAAACTTACAGATACTGTATGTGACGGCCCGGAATTTCGCTCGATCCGAATCAGTCGTTAAACCGATTTAGACCGTTCGAAACCCCTGATCGTTTGAGAACAGGACAAATCAGAACGCAGACGGAAGAACATTTCATTGTTATTACAACAATTCCATCAGAATACAAGCATATACAGGGTATAAATGAATAAATTACATTCGACAAATATCAGAGATTACAATAAATTACATAGCAGCGGAAAATATACAAAACACAACTGAAAGTGATACATGGATACAGAGCTTTCTGAGAATCGTTCCAGCTGTAAATCAGGATCCTGTGAATATAAATCTGCAAAACCAAAACTACTAGCTGCCCGTGTTGAAAATAGGGGCACCCAGAGTTTAGGTTAAAACAATAAACTCCAGGTCAGTCATGTGACTGGTGTGAGAACTAAAACAGTTATTAATCTTGATTTTAAAGTTAGGTAAATCAAGGGACCACGCCGTATAACACGGAACGGGTTTCCTCCCAAGAATACCAGTGCATAGAACAAACAACGCAATGCTAAATAAAGAAAAATGAAGTTGTTATAAGACCCAAGTCCCATCACACAATGCAACGCAAGCCGGAGGATAGGGTTTTCCCTTATAACATCCAAAGCATGCTTGATACGTTTAAAACACATTATTTGATACTATTATAGGTGTATAGTGTCAAAACAATTTCAATCATAAATATCAATCATAGGCGACATAGCTACCATCTACTATGTCGCCATAATAGTTCTACAATTAAAACCGCAATACACGTATTGGAAGTTTGATTTCCGTCATGAGTCGAGGCAAGGGGCAAGCTCCTCTCCGCGTTCGGGACACTCTAGCAAATGTCCCAGGGTTACGCACTCTGGGCAACCCCTGGATCTTCAGGGCCGGTCCTCACTTACGTTAGAGGATTAGTTATGCCTGAACACACGTTTCCCGGTCCTTACAGACCTAAAATCGAGGCGCCTCGCATTCCAACAACCACATAGGTGAAAAGTATATAAATGTCAGGGCTGGTAAGTCACTGACACCACCAAAGCTAGAAAGAAACGTCGTGCTCTCCCTGCAGTCCGTATCCTGTTTTTAAGTCATACCGAGGTGTGAGGCTCGCGAATTCACGTTATACACAAAGCTATGCCACAAAGGCCGTGCTTTGATCATCAACCACAAGACTTTGCTTTTTAACAGAAGCCTTGATCCATGCAACTCAGTGTGCCACACAGGCAATTCATGTCATGCGATTGATATCTGTCTATATATAACCTCTAAGCTCGTACGTCTCAGAGAAGGGCGTTAAGCAAAAGAATAAATTCTCCGCTGCCAAGCAGATATATATTTAACAGAAATCAATCAACACAGAATAAAATCCAATGCCAGACACACAATCCATTTACAAGTCCGTTCTGGGTCTGAACGAAACCGGAGGCACTTTCCTCGCATATCCATCTGTCTCCTGGTACGTCTGGACGACCACTAACTGATTCCCTCATCTTGGGTGTACAGCCCAATCAAGATCATCAGTAATCTCCCAAACGATGTGAAGACTTCCGGTCTTCAACCACCGTCTTCATCTTCGACTTATCGTCGAATCGGTTATTCAGAATGGGTATAAACCCGGACTTTCCAAACAACCCGCGTATATTAAAACAAATGTTACACAAACACAACATACGCCTCATTCCAATTCATTAGTCACTAACCGTAAATCAGTAAGAGAGAAATTCCCCAAATATTAACCCCGAAGGCCGAAACCAACATCAGATCAATATCCAGGAAACCATTCTTCTTAACTAACCTACAGCCAGTTTCTAAATTTCATATTCTTAGGGAAAGGTTCCCATTAATTTTATCCAAGATAAATTCTTTAAAATTTATCCTTTAATCTTCCTTTGGATGTCATTTCAAACCAAATTATGGTTTTTCAAACTAGTCGAGATTAGCGAACCACACCGAAGTAATTATTTATTTTATTTCCCAATCCCAACCTATTCATCCCATGAAGCAAAACTGGTAATACTCCATATCTAACACCACAGTGTTATCGGTAAAATTAATTACCATTTCATGTTCAAATCTAATTAAAGATTTGACTATCGTTTTGGAGCAAAACTGGTGATACTCCATTCACGCTCAATTTCTAAATTTGATAATTTAAATTACCAATGCTCCTTTCAATCTAATTGCAGATTCATTAAAAACTCCTTTTACTGGGTTAAAGGACTAGTGTCATTTAAAACACAGTTCACGACAAACCCAAATCACATTCTAATTATTATCGGGTTAAAGAACTAGTGTTATTTAAAACACCGTTCACGATAAACCCATGAATCAATTCTATTTAAACCCATTTCGAATCCAATTTATTTATTTAAAAATAAATGGGTTTTAATTTTAGTTCAAAACTAGTTCATTCCGATAAATATATATTTTTATATTTTCAAATATGGAGTTTTTCATCCCAATTTTTCCCAAATCATTTCTTATGATTTTACGCAAATTATTACTATTTTTAATAATTTTATCAAGGCCCGTACAGTCGATTTCCACCAACGGCCATCGAACTGCACTTACAGCGACCTTTTTCAAATTTGATTTGGACGTATCTCCAAATCCAACCGTTAGATTTTGAATTTCCATTATTCGTTAGAAAGCTCTTTTCGATACGAACCCAACGGTTCCGGTTTTAGGAGAATCCGACGGTCGGATCTCCCGTAATGTCCGTTTGAAATAAATGGTCGAAATTCACGAACTGCCGCGGCGCGGCGCGTTCTATTCAGGCCATTATATTATATATATAATATATATTATATATATTTCGTCGATTTCTATTTAAAACGAATTTTATAAATAGTTTTGAATTCGTTTCAAAAACATTTCAACTTCCATTTCAATTCAAATTAAAATTGAATTTTTCCTTATAAATTCGTTCAAAATTCATTTCTATTCAATTTAAATTTCAATTCAATTTTAATCCATTTCAATTCGTTTTCAATTCAATTCAAATTCGTTTTCTATTCGATTTAATTCAAATTGGTTTTCTATTCGATTCAATTCAAATTGGTTTTCTATTCGATTCAATTCAAATTGGTTTTCTATTCGATTCAATTCAAATTGGTTTTCTATTCGATTCAATTCAAATTGGTTTTCTATTCGATTCAATTCAAATTGGTTTTCTATTCGATTCAATTCAAATTGGTTTTCTATTCGATTCAAATTCATTTCGTTTTCTATTTGAATCAAATTCATTTCGTTTTCTATTTAAATCAAATTCATTATATATTCAATTGAAATCAAATTCGTTTTATATTCAATTCGAATTCGTTTTCTATTCAATTTAATTCAAATTTCATTTCAAAATATGCGATTTCGAAATCACTTTTCAATATTCATTTTAAAATGAATAAAATCGATATAAATATCGTTCACGTCAAAATGGCGTCAATCTAACCAACACGGCTTCATATATTTCTATTTTCAAATATTCTATTCAACAAATGAATATTTATTTTTGTCAACACACGACTAATCTCAACGAATGAGTACTGTCCACGTGTGACTATTTTTGTTATTTAATATATTTTATAAAAATTAGGGTATCCATCGTTTGATATCAAATCAGACTCCAACCGTAAATTAGTAAGAGAACGATTCCCTAAATATTAACCCCGAAGGCCGAAACCAACATCAGATCAATATCCAGGAGACCACTCATCTTATCTATCTTCCAGTTAATTTCTGATTTCATATATGATAAAGATGTAAATTTTATTGTTAAAACATTTCGTTCAACACATGACTAATCTCAACGGATGAGTACAGTCAACACATGAACCTTTATTTTACATTGATAAAGATGTAAATTTTATTATTAAAATATTTCGTTCAACACATGACTAATCTCAACGGATGAGTACAGTCAACACATGAACCTTTATTTTATATTGATAAAGATGTAAATTTTATTGTTAAAATATTTCATTCAACATATGACTAATTTCAATGGATGTGTACAGTCAACACATGAACCTTTATTTTATAATATAAAGATGTAAATTTTATTGTTAAAATATTTCGTTCAACATATGACTAATCTCAATGGATGAGTACAGTCAACACATGAACCTTTATTTTATATAATCCTTTATTTTCTAAATTGGAATGAGGCCCAATCAATTACCATATAAAGTTAATTATATGGATTCCATACAACACATGTATATAATAGCAAAGATAAATAATCAACCATCATCCAAAGTGCACTACACTGTATAAGCATCAAATATAGATATCTAACGCTTGTAACAGCCTGTCGATCCATCGATCGACATACAACTAATTATTGGGATTAGTGTATGCCGTATTTTATCCCAACACCCATGTGGGGTTTCAAACAATCAAACGCATATTTTATTTGTGCAGTTGGGCGATGTGTAAAATTTATCGACCCAATCAATATCAGTCAAATCAGTGTATATAAACAAATCGGACGATTTGTTTATAGATATTTATTTATTCACATTCACGTTAAAAATATTTTTAACGATAAAATATTTTTAACTATATAAATATTTTATTTTCTTTCAACACATTAATTTCTATTTAGTTCATTTACCCAATAAAATGATATTTTTATTTTTCTAACTTATTTTAGAAAATTTCGGCGGCATAACGGCACGATACTAGAAACGGGACAAGGCCTAGACTTATCCCCGGTCTAGTGAAGGCCCACGCCATTCACACATCAATCAAATCCATTCCATTTCACCAAACAATTCAATTCAAACCAAATAATCTAACCAACTACACAACCAAACAAACAAGTCCATGGTCTGTGGACGATTGTGTCTGGTGCTACTAAACACCGTCTGCATCCTAGTATATATATATATATATATATATATATATATATATATATATATAACTAGAAAAAGAAATTGAAGAGTGAGAAATTCTCACATATAGCTATCCAATCATCTTGACTCTTCTTTTATAGAAATCTTCGCCGTTCTCGCCTTTTGTCGCTTTCGTTGTCCGTAGCCACTACATATATAAAAATCACATTTTTATATACTGATGTCTTTAAAATAAAAATCACATTTTTATTTGTTCACTTTCAATTTAAAAATCATATTTTTAAAATCACTTCATATATTTAAAAATTGAATTTTTATCTCGTTATTCAATATATAAAAATCTCGCCTTTTCAAATATCATTATAAAAATCACATTTGTATTTTGCTACACATATAAAGATGATATTTCTAATATTCCTATCATGTAAAAATTATATTTTTAATTCTCTACATAAACAAAAACATATTTTTACATCTTCTATATAGTAAAGATTATATTTTTAATACTTTAAAAATATAAAAATTATATTTTTATTTCACTTTCATATTGCTATTTTTATTTTAAAGACCATGCCCTTTCTATTTTAAAAATCCTAACTTAACTAATTTAAAAATCCAATTTTTTTCTATTCGAAAAATCTAACTTTTCTATTCGAAAAATCTATTCTTTCTATTCGAAAAATCTAACTTTTCCATACACTACTAACATAAAAATAGTATTTTTGTATCTTCTACTATATAAAGGTCATATTTTTAATACTCTACATAAGTAAAAATCATATCTTTTCTTCACTACATATATAAAGATCAAATTTTTATAATGTTAAAAATCCTGTCTATATTTTTGCTGTAAAAACAATGCCCTATTTTCTTTTGTAAAAACTGATTTTATATTTTCAAAACGATGGTATTTTATACGATTTAAAAAAACATATTCCTACAGTTCCAAACACTAAAAATAAATAAATGCAAATAAAATAAAATAAATGCTTACTGTTAAGGTTGGAGGGGGTCGGAGGCGCGCTGAGGTGGCGCAGGCGGAGGGGCGAGGCTGCGTTTGGGCGCTGCTGGGTTTAAATGTGGGGGTCTCGTTCGTGATGGAGGTGGAGCTGAAGAAGGGGAGGCGGAGCTGTGGCAGGCGGTGGATCGCAGGGCGTAGGGGCTTGCGGTGCGGTGGCCTTCAAATCGAAGAGGAGAGGGACAGTCACGAGGGGAAGAGGGAGATCGTAAGTGGGAGGGCGGTGCAGCTCCGCCACCTGCGGCAGCGCGTGGTCATCGGGGAGGGGAGGCGGCTCCTCTCCGCGTTCGTCTTCTTTTTTTTTTTTTAATCGTTCGATTGAAAATGAACGAAAGCAGGGGGGCCAGAGAGAAGTTAAGGGAAGAGGAAAGAGGTTTTTAATTTTTAATTTATTTAATTATTTTATTTTCACCAAAAAGCAACTTTTATTTTCGACCTCAAAACGAGGCTCACCGCCTGTCGTGCATAGCGTTTCACCCCCATTCCGAACACAATGGGAAATGTATCGTAGGCTGATTCGACCGTTTCGATCAGTTTCCGTCAAAATCAACATATAACTCTATATATTGAATTTGAATGCGCATTTCAATTTACCGGGGTCACATACTAACTAGAAAAATTCCAGAAAAATATTTTCTAGCTTCGTATTGACGATACGGTCCTAACAAAACTAGTTTCGTCGAATTCTGAGACCGTTGGAAAAATGGCCATTTTCCAGTCGATTAAAATCAACTAAAACTGGTTAAACGTGTTTTCCTTTGCCACGCTCACATATTGATTCGAAAAATTATGAAATTTGGAATCTAGCAATAACTTGACATCACGGATCCAACAAAAGTGGTTTCGTCGAAATCCGAGGTCGTTTGCAAAATTTCCATTTTTAAGGGCCTGAATTCCATAGCGACTATTCAGAATTTTCAACTGAATATATCTTTTGATTCCCGCTATGAAATTTTGATTTTTCGGATTCGTTGGAAAGATATCATTAATTATATCCTATTATTTTTGGTTTCACCAAAATCTGGTTTGTTTTGCACCTGGTACGTTCAATTGAAGTTTGAAATCGAATTATCGAACTACCGCGCCATTTTCAATTCCTTTTATAATTATATATAATTATTTATATTCTAACGACGATGCATGTAATATATACGTTCGAATTATATTCAAAATAAATTTCTCGTCGATTTTATTTAAAATAATCTATTTTAAATATTCAAAATTCGCTAAAATTGCCAAAATAAAACTTTTAAACTGGCCCAGATTTTCGGGTTATTACAATCTCCCCCACTTAAAACTTTTCGTCCCCGAAAAGGAACAAAGTCGAAAGTGGTTTGATTAATCAACTCTACGTTTGATCTGGCTTCAATTCTCAAACTTTTCAGTTTCTGAGAATTTTCAAATTCTTCAAAAATTTGGCTAACACCCTAAATTTTCGAAAAATTTCGCCATAACCTCCCCTGCACCGGGAGCCATGGGAAAATCCTGAAATTGCCATATAGGCCTTCTGATCTCAAAAAGAAAAAGTAAAAGCCAAGCGGCTAGCCAATAGGCTCATAAAATCATCATCACCCAAACAAAACAGTAAATTACATAATAAACATGTACCTATTTGTCGGGCAAACAAATTTTATTCTCTACTCTAGCCTCCTTGTTATGACCTGTTCAATGTAAGTACATGTATATGCAAGCAAATGCGACCAATTTTCAATACAGTTCAATATTTGATGCAATTAGGCATAATGGTTAAAAATTATCAAACAAATAAACAAACAACAAAAACATCAATCAATTAGTGGATTAACATTTCAAATTCATAAATTTGATATATATATATATATATATATATATATATATATATATATATACAGGAAATCATGTTTTGATGCCAATTCACAACAAATAAATCTATCTATATAAGTTTTGGTTCTCACACCAGTCTAATGGAAATATATAGATTTCACACCTTCGTCACTCGAAAATAAATACTGGTGATGGTATACTTCATCATCAGGACCATGCCCGGGCGACTAGAGTGTGACTCTATATCTATCTAATATATTAAAACTTCGAATATACGTTCATGACGCGTATATGCAAAACCTTTATATACTATATTGTCCAAATTCAAAATAAATAAATAAAGTACGTTTTAAAATGGTTTAAATTTAGAAACAAAATTGTTTTCATTTGAAAAATATACTCTTCACACTCGTTCTAGGATACTACTGATCCTATCTCTAACGAGTCATTCAAATTGGATATTACTAATCCAATATCTGATGAATTCTTTCGTATGGTTCTAATGTGTCTTGTTCTCGAGCTCTGTAAACCAAAGCTATGATACCAAATGCGACGGCCCGGAATTTCGCTCGATCTGAATCAGTCGTTAAACTGATTTGGACCGTTCGAAACCCCTGATCGTTTGAGAACAGGACAAATCAGAACGCAGACGGAAGAACATTTCATTGTTATTACAACAATTCCATCAGAATACAAGAATATACAGGTTATAAATGAATAAATTACATTCGACAAATATCAGAGATTACAATAAATTACATAGCAGCGGAAAATATACAAAACACAACTGAAAGTGATACACGGATACAGAGCTTTCCGAGCATCGTTCCATCTGTAAATCAGGATCCTGTGAATATAAATCTGCAAAACCAAAACTACTAGCTACCCGTGTTGAAAATAGGGGCACCCAGAGTTTAGGTTAAAACAATAAACTCTAGGTCAGTCATGTGACTGGTGTGAGAACTAAAACAGTTATTAATCTTGATTTTAAAGTTAGGTAAATCAAGGGACCACGCCGTATAACACGGAATGGGTTTCCTCCTAAGAATACCAGTGCATAGAACAAACAGCGCAATGCTAAATAAAGAAAAATGAAGCTGTTATAAGACCCAAGTCCTATCACACAATGCAACGCAAGCCGGAGGATAGGGTTTTCCCTTATAACAGCCAAAGCATGCTTGATACGTTTAAAACATATTATTTGATACTATTATAGGTGTATAGTGTCAAAACAATTTCAATCATAAATATCAATCATAGGCGGCATAGCTACCATCTACTATGTCGCCATACTAGTTCTACAATTAAAACCGCAATACACGTATTGGAAGTTTGATTTCCGTCATGAGTCGAGGCAAGGGGCAAGCTCCTCTCCGCGTTCGAGACACTCTAGTAAATGTCCCAGGGTTACGCACTCTGGGCAACCCCTGGATCTTCAGGGCCGGTCCTCACTTACGTTAGAGGATTAGTTATGCCTGAACACACGTTTCCCGGTCCTTACAGACCTAAAATCGAGGCGTCTCGCATTCCAACAACCACATAGGTGAAAAGTATATAAATGTCAGGGCTGGTAAGTCACTGACACCACCAAAGCTAGAAAGAAACGTCGTGCTCTCCCTGTAGTCTGTATCCCGTTTTTAACTCATACCAAGGTGTGAGGCTCGCGAATTCACGTTATACACAAAGCTATGCCACAAAGGCCGTGCTTTGATCGTCAACCACAAGACTTTGCTTTTCAACAGAAGCCTTGATCCATGCAACTCAGTGTGCCACACAGGCAATTCATGCCATGCGATTGATATCTGTCTATATATAACCTCTAAGCTCGTACGTGTCAGAGAAGGGCGTTAAGCAAAAGAATAAATTCTCCGCCGCCAAGCAGACATATATTTAACAAAAATCAATCAACACATAATAAAATCCAATGTCAGACACACAATCCATTTACAAGTCCGTTCTGGGTCTAAACGAAACCGGAGGCACTTTCCTCGCATATCCATCTGTCTCCAGGTACGTCTGGACGACCACTAACTGATTCCCTCATCTTGGGTGTACAGCCCAATCAAGATCATCAGTAATCACCCAAACGATGTGAAGACTTCCGGTCTTTAACCACCGTCTTCATCTTCGACTTATCGTCGAATCGGTTACTCAGAATGGGTATAAACCCGGACTTTCCGAACAACCCGCGTATATTAAAACAAATGTTACACAAATACAACATACGCCTCATTCCAATTCATTAGTCACTAACCGTAAATCAGTAAGAGAGCAGTTCCCCAAATATTAACCCCGAAGGCCGAAACCAACATCAGATCAATATCCAGGAAACCATTCTTCTTAACTAACCTACAACTAGTTTCTAAATTTCATATTCTTAGGGAAAGGTTCCCATTAATTTTATCCAAGATAAATTCTTTAAAATGTATCCTTTAATCTTCCTTTGGATGTCATTTCAAACCAAATTATGGTTTTTCAAACTAGTCGAGATTAGCGAACCACACCGAAGTAATTACTTATTTTATTTCCTAATCCCAACCTATTCATCCCATGAAGCAAAACCGGTAATACTCCATATCTAACACCACAGTGTTATCAGTAAAATTAATTACCATTTCACGTTCAAATCTAATTAAAGATTTGACTATCATTTTGGAGCAAAACTGGTGATACTCCATTCACGCTCAATTTCTAAATTTGATAATTTAAATTACCAATCCTCCTTTCAATCTAATTGCAGATTCATTAAAAACCCCTTTTACTGGGTTAAAGGACTAGTGTCATTTAAAACACAGTTCATGACAAACCCAAATCACATTCTAATTATTATCGGGTTAAAGAACTAGTGTTATTTAAAACACCGTTCACGATAAACCCATGAATCAATTCTATTTAAACCCATTTCAAATCCAATTTATTTATTTAAAAATAAATGGGTTTTAATTTTAGTTCAAAACTAGTTCATTCCGATAAATATCTATTTTTATATTTTCAAATATGGAGTTTTTCATCCCAATTTTTCCCAAATCATTTCTTATGATTTTACGCAAATTATTACTATTTTTAATAATTTTATCAAGGCCCGTACAGTCGATTTCCACCAACGGCCAACGAACTGCACGTACAACGACCTTTTTAAAATTTGATTTGGACGTATCTCCAAATCCAACCGTTAGATTTTGAATTTCTATTATTCGTTAGAAAGCTCTTTTTGATACGAACCCAACGGTTCCGGTTTTAGGAGAATCCGACGGTCGGATCTCCCGTAATGTCCGTTTGAAATAAATGGTCGAAATTCACGAACTGCCGCGGCGCGGCGCGTTCTATTCAGGCCATTATATTATATATATATATAATATATATTATATATATTTCGTCTATTTCTATTTAAAACGAATTTTATAAATAGTTTTGAATTCGTTTCAAAAACATTTCAACTTTCATTTCAATTCAAATCAAAATTGAATTTTTCCTTATAAATTCGTTCAAAATTTGTTTCTATTCAATTTAAATTTCAATTCAATTTGAATCCATTTCAATTCGTTTTCAATTCGAATTCGTTTTCAATTCAGTTCAAATTCGTTTTCTATTCGATTCAATTCAAATTGGTTTTCTATTCGATTCAATTCAAATTGGTTTTTTATTCGATTCAATTCAAATTGATTTCTATTCAATTCAATTCAAATTGGTTTTCTATTCGATTCAAATTCATTTCGTTTTCTATTTGAATCAAATTCATTTCGTTTTCTATTTAAATCAAATTCATTATATATTCAATTGAAATCAAATTCGTTTTATATTCAATTCGAATTCGTTTTCTATTCAATTTAATTCAAATTTCATTTCAAAATATGCGATTTCGAAATCACTTTTCAGTATTCATTTTAAAATGAATAAAATTGATATAAATATCGTTCACGTCAAAATGGCGTCAATCTAACCAACACGGCTTCATATATTTCTATTTTCAAATATTCTATTCAACAAATGAATATTTATTTTTGTCAACACATGACTAATCTCAACGAATGAGTACTGTCCACGTGTGACTATTTTTGTTATTTAATATATTTTATAAAAATTAGGGTATCTATCGTTTGATATCAAATCAGACTCCAACCGTAAATTAGTAAGAGAACGATTCCCTAAATATTAACCTCGAAGGCCGAAACCAACATCAGATCAATATCCAGGAGACCACTCATCTTATCTATCTTCCAGTTAATTTCTGATTTCATATATGATAAAGATGTAAATTTTATTGTTAAAATATTTCGTTCAACACATGACTAATCTCAATGGATGAGTACAGTCAACACATGAACCTTTATTTCATATATGATAAAGATGTAAATTTTATTGTTAAAATATTTCGTTCAACACATGACTAATCTCAACGGATGAGTACAGTCAACACATGAACCTTTATTTTATATCGATAAAGATGTAAATTTTATTGTTAAAATATTTCGTTCAACATATGACTAATCTCAACGGATGAGTACAGTCAACACATGAACCTTTATTTTATAATATAAAGATGTAAATTTTATTGTTAAAATATTTCGTTCAACATATGACTAATCTCAACGGATGAGTACAGTCAACACATAAACATTTATTTTATATAATCCTTTATTTTCTAAATTGGAATGAGGCCCAATCAATTACCATATAAAGTTAATTATATGGATTCCATACAACACATGTATATAATAGCAACGATAAATAATCAACCATCATCCAAAGTGCACTACACTGTATAAGCATCAAATATAGATATCTAACGCTTGTAACAGCCTGTCGATCCATCGATCGACATACAACTAATTATTGGGATAAGTGTATGCCATATTTTATCCCAACACCCGTGTGGGGTTTCAAACAATCAAACGCATATTTTATTTGTGCAGTTGGGCGATGTGTAAAATTTATCGACCCAATCAATATCAGTCAAATCAGTGTATATAAACAAATCGGACGATTTGTTTATAGATATTTATTTATTCACATTCACGTTAAAAATTATATTTTTAACGATAAAATATTTTTAACTATATAAATATTTTATTTTCTTTCAACACATTAATTTCTATTTAGTTCATTTACCCAATAAAATGATATTTCTATTTTTCTAACTTATTTTAGAAAATTTCGGCGGCATAACGACACGATACTAGAAACGGGACAAGGCCTAGCCTTATCCCCGGTCTAGTGAAGGCCCACGCCATTCACACATCAATCAAATCCATTCTTCACCAAACAATTCAATTCAAACCAAATAATCTAACCAACTACACAACCAAACAAACAAGTCCATGGTCTGTGGACGATTGTGTCAGGTGCTACTAAACACCGTCTGCATCCTAGTATATATATATATATATAACTAGAAAAAGAAATTGAAGAGTGAGAAATTCTCACATATAGCTATCCAATCATCTTGACTCTTCTTTTATAGAAATCTTCGTCGTTCTCGCCTTTTGTCGCTTTTGTTGTCCGTAGCCACTACATATATAAAAATCACATTTTTATATACTGATGTCTTTAAAATAAAAATCACATTTTTATTTGTTCACTTTCAATTTAAAAATCATATTTTTAAAATCACTACATATATTTAAAAATCGAATTTTTATCTCGTTATCCAATATATAAAAATCTCGCCTTTTCAAATATCATTATAAAATTCACATTTTTATTTTGCTACACATATAAAGATGATATTTCTAATATTCCTATCATGTAAAAATTATATTTTTAATTCTCTACATAAACAAAAACATATTTTTACATCTTCTATATAGTAAAGATTATATTTTTAATACTTTAAAAATATAAAAATCATATTTTTATTTCACTTTCATATTGCTATTTTTATTTTAAAGACCATGCCCTTTCTATTTTAAAAATCCTAACTTAACTAATTTAAAAATCCAATTTTTTTCTATTCGAAAAATCTAACTTTTCTATTCGAAAAATCTAACGTTTCTATTCGAAAAATCTATTCTTTCTATTCGAAAAATCTAACTTTTCCATACACTACTAACATAAAAATAGTATTTTTATATCTTCTACTATATAAAGGTCATATTTTTAATACTCTACATAAGTAAAAATCATATCTTTTCTTCACTACATATATAAAGATCAAATTTTTATAATGTTAAAAATCCTGTCTATATTTTTGCTGTAAAAACAATGCCCTATTTTCTTTTGTAAAAACTGATTTTATATTTTCAAAACGATGGTATTTTATACGATTTAAAAAATCATATTCCTACAGTTCCAAACACTAAAAATAAATAAATGCAAATAAAATAAAATAAATGCTTACTGTTAAGGTTGGAGGGGGTTGGAGGCGCGCTGAGGTGGCGCAGGCGGAGGGGCGAGGCTGCGTTTGGGCGCTGCTAGGTTTAAATGGGGGGGGGGTCTCGTTCGTGATGGAGGTGGAGCTGAAGAAGGGGAGGCGGAGCTGTGGCAGGCGGTGGATCGGGGGGCGCAGGGGCTTGGGGTGCAGAGGCCTTCAAATCGAAGAGGAGAGGGACAGTCGCGAGGGTAAGAGGGAGATCGGAAGTGGGAGGGCGGTGCAGCTCCGCCACCTGCGGCAGCGCGTGGTCATCGGGGAGGGGCGGCGGCTCCTCTCCGCGTTCGTCTTCTTTTTTTTTTTTTTAATCGTTCGATTGAAAATGAACGAAAGCAGGGGGGCCAGAGAGAAGTTAAGGGGAGAGGAAAGAGGTTTTTAATTTTTAATTTATTTAATTATTTTATTTTCACCAAAAAGCAACTTTTATTTTCGACCTCAAAACGAGGCCCGCCGCTTGTCGTCCATAGCGTTTTACCCCCATTCCGAACACAATGGAATATGTATCGTAGGCTGATTCGACCGTTTCGATCAGTTTCCGTCAAAATCAACATATAACTCTATATATTGAATTTGAATGCGCATTTCAATTTACCGGGGTCACATACTAACTAGAAAAATTCCAGAAAAATATTTTCTAGCTTCGTATTGATGATACGGTCCTAACAAAACTAGTTTCGTCGAATTCTGAGACCGTTGGAAAAATGGCCATTTTCCAGTCGATTAAAATCAACTGAAACTGGTCAAACGCGTTTTCCTTTGCCATGCTCACATATTGATTCGAAAAATTATGAAATTTGGAATCTAGCAATAACTTGACATCTCGGATCCAACAAAAGTGGTTTCGTCGAAATTCGAGGTCGTTTGCAAAATTTCCATTTTTAAGGGCCTGAATTCCATAGCGACTATTCAGAATTTTCAACTGAATATATCTTTTGATTCCCGCTATGAAATTTTGATTTTTCGGATTCGTTGGAAAGATATCATTAATTAGATCCTATTATTTTTGGTTTCACCAAAATCCGGTTTGTTTTGCACCCGGTACGTTCAATTGAAGTTTGAAATCGAATTATCGAACTACCGCGCCATTTTCAATTCCTTTTATAATTATATATAATTATTTATATTCTAACGACGACGCGTATAATATATACGTTCGAATTATATTCAAAATAAATTTCTCGTCGATTTTATTTAAAATAATCTATTTTAAGTATTGAAAATTCGCTAAAATTGCCAAAATAAAATTTTTAAACTGGCCCAGATTTTCGGTTTATTACACTGTAGTTATCTCTAGTGTTGGCTTTCTATGATAGGAAACCAGATTAATTAATAATTAGGGCTGCACAAATAATGGGCTGGGTCGGGTTAATCCAAATACTTCATTTGACCCGCATAAGTATGGTTTAAGGTAGTTCAACCCATATCCGACCCTATATGAGGTTGGATTGAAGTATGAGTTGGGTCGATTTTAGTAGGGTGTGGTTGGCTTGCATAAAACTAATTAAAAATGAGAATATGAGTAAATTTAAAAAATTATTAAAATATTCAGCGCGATATATCATATTTTAGCTAGCATAACGCATTTAAAATAATTGATTCATTATAACACATACCATATTACAATTTCATTGTAGAACACATCATATAAAATTAATCCACTTCATAGTAGAACAAGCATTTCATTTTAAAATACATTAAAATGCTTTTTAATGTATATTTTCCTATCTAGTTTGGATTGGCATGAAATATGTTTTTTTTTTGTATATTTACTATACATTACATAAACATTATTCTCGAATTAGACTATTTTAATACTAAGCAGCCTGGTATTAAATTAGTTTTCTAATATGGGATTGGATTAGGTTGAAATAAGGTTGGATACAACAAAATATCACACCCGATCCATATATAGTAAAGGTAACAAATTGTAACCCATATTCGATCCAACTTGATGGATTGGGTTGGGTTTATGTAAGTTAGGTCGGGTTAGTAGGTTGGGTTGAATTGGATATGGGTTGTGTGCAGCCCTATTAATAATCTTTCCATTCACACACCCCTTTCATATACCCCGTTCAGAGAAAGTTTAAGTTATTACAAAATAAACTTCAAAAGCGACATATGACGATGCCTCCTCAGTTCAAGAGAGTCGAAATACATAGGAAATTACAATTTAACTGATACGTACATCAAAACAAAACAAACATCGGTGCTCCTAAATACTTATAGCCTCCTTCTCGCCTCTAGAAGCTTATTCGATGAAGCACTTAAAAGACCTTATCCCTTAGTCTACTCAAATAAGAAATCCAGAGTTAACGGGGAAAGCAAAAAACTTTGAGTCTGCTAACTGAATAGTGTGAATAATTAACCTTTATGCCCGACACATAGATATCTAGCGGGACCACCCCATATTATGGAATGGGTTCCCCCCTCGCTAGTATCAAGCTACCTCTGAACCAACCCTGGAACACCTGCACTTTAGTGGTCTATACAAAACAACAATAACACAAGTGACAGTAAAAATGTGCAATATGCAACACACAAAGGATTCTCAATCCCCTGTTATTCCAAGCTTTCCATCTTAACTATTCCTAATTATTACCCATCAATTTCATTTTTTTGTTTGATTCCCCTTCCATGTTTTGTAAGGTAACCCCCTGCTAACATTTAAAACCGAAACACCTCCCATATTGCGCGAAGCAACGGGTCTAAATGAAATATCCTAAAGTTAAATTGGCATCCCAAACTTACTTTTTCTTTCTTTTGGCATTTGCACTATGCAACTCAAGGTGACCTCTTGTTAGGCAACATAACCATCCCTTTTTATACATTCGACTTTCGCACTTCACATAGCAACGAAGTCAATTCCTTATTATGATTTCCACACAGCACGAAGAAATGGAATTCCTCCTTCCAATCCCCCTTCCATGCTTCATAAGGTAAACCCTCACTAACAATGAGACTGAGGTCTTATCATTTTAGTTAATTGGTTTCCTCAATTTATTTCTCCCGTTGGTACTCCGAATCCATTTTACCCATTGATACCCCAATGTTTAGTTGGATCCCCTGAGTTTCATACAAATACAAATGTCATGTCCATGGTTATCCACCAAATAACATATGCAACTTTTAATATTGTCTATTGAATTGATTATACACTTATCTCCGAAAGGTAACCCCTTCCGGTTCCATAAGACAAACAATCATTCACTCCAAAGACAGACCCTCCAGGTCCATGCATTACTTATCTTCGGAAGGTAGCCTCTTTTGGCTTCATAGAACAAATAATCATTTACTCTGAAGGTTACTCCTCTAGCACCATACAATTTCCCTCGAAAGGTACCTATTCCAAAGCCATGCCATAAGCAATTAATCAAATCCTAAAATTAAAAACATGACTGTACAGAATAGAGGAAAAAACATATAACTCCTTTATATAAAAATCAAGTAAAATCTCCCTTTGTTATCATTGCTGACGCCAATAACCATTTAGGAAAACTCTCAAATCTTTATTAAAAATACTTCCTTTCGGACCATTAACCATGTCCAAGGAAATAAGTTATAGATTTTTTTTTAATAGAGGCTTGTCATCATAGGCAATGGCTTCAAGGCTTTTGGAAGCATAAGTTCTATGTCATAAAATGAATAAAACTCCCTTCTGGCTCCCCGAAAGGTGTAAAGTTCTATATACAAAACGGTTCTTTCTTATAAAAGACCCTATTTTGTCCTTACCAAAAGGGTGGAGGTAAAAGCCTCTCATAGAGAAGTTAACTTTCAAAATGTATAAATATCAATACCAAAGCTCCTAAGGTAAGAGGCAAATGTCTGAATACTTCCTATGCCATGCATATGACATTTCAAGTATTCAACACTACCGAAAGGTGGCTTCCTAGAATTTCAGAAAATTGTTTTCAGAAAGGCAGTGGCATTGACAGTAAATGCAAATAAGATTGATGTATTTCCTTATAAAGTGCTACTTTATACTTACTCTACTATATTCGTCGAATTCTAATTGCTTATAAAATAAAATACTATCAGTATACAGTCTTTTTATGGTACTTTTGTATCGGCCACGTATAAAATGTTTATATGAATATTTTAATCATTTTATTTAACATACATTTTTTTTCCTAAGCAATTCAAACTTAGAAAATTTCGTAAATAATTCATAGTATCCATGAATAATTATGAAAATCGAAACTCATATCCATAGATATATAAGAAACATCATACAAAAACTCCATGGTATTTGGAAATATCTAACTATAGGTTTTAGCCTAAAGCGTATCCATTTTCATGTATTTTAGCCATATAAACATGTCAAGCATAGCTGTTGATTAACCACCAATCAGCATCACTTTCCCATCATGAAAACCATCACGAGCATACATCATTTTCGTATATTTACCCAATAGCCAAAACATAAGGATAAGAGTATTATTCACCTTGATTAGTTGAGGTTGTGATATTCGTTGTTGACGTTTCTAAGCTTTAATCCTAGCTTTCTTTCTTTTTCTTCTTCCCTAGCTTTAATGGTCGACCACCTTATGTTCTTATGATTTTTTTAGAAGATGAATGATAAATTAAACAAATGTGGTAGGATATGAGAATATAAAAAGACAGAAAGTTTACTGCTTTGCCCTTCTTTTATACCCTTCCTTATGTATGATTTGTTTCTAAGGCCAACGTAATAGTTAGTTCACTAAATAAAAATCTCATTTCCCCTTTTCCTACATTATTTCCATTTAATTTAGCCAGTTAAATTCTTAAATAATGTTATTTGAATTTAGGGGTGTTATACCTATGTACTAAGAAACAAAAGTTCTAATTACATAACATGCAAGTGCAAAATACATTTTACTGCATGAATAGAATAGAGAAAGATTGGCTTTGCAGTTCATAGTTAGATCGATGGTATATTACATAACACGCTATGAAGGACGCTTAACATTTGGAAAAGAGAATAGTGTTTAGCTAGAAATTGGATGTTTAAACCTTAGAAAAGGTTTTTCAGATGGCTATAATGGTGTATGATACAATCTGAAAGTAGTAATAAGTTGACAATGGAAAAAAACCTAAAAGTAGCAAATTGTACCATTATCATATAAAAATTATTGTCCTTTTTGTACAGATAATGTATGCTAGTCAGTTTGAGGGGGAGAACAGTTTTATTACTATAATTAGGACGATGAAAATGGAATTGTAAATAAATTTGGGTAAATGTAATTATTGTAAAAAATTATTACCTTATATCATAATGTAAAAAACCGAAGCTAAAAATTGTTGTCACTTAGATGTTCATTTGTTGGATAACGTGGGCTGTTTTGAAATGGGGTACTAAGCCATAGAAATTGGCAGGGATGTAATTGTTTAGATCAGAAGATGGAGAATAATCTTGATACAAAGTTGGAGAATTAGTTTGTAGAGGCGTGGTTCTAAGACAGAGAGATACGTTTTTTGAGGAAACATGGAGAGAGGCTATTGATTTTAGGCGAAAGTGGGAAAAAACTAAGGGATAATAGTAAACTGTTTTCGAATGATTATAAACAATTATGACATGTAAGCAAAGTTTGGATCTTGAATTTAGGTTTAAATAATAGAACAAGTGCGAACCCGTGCTTCACACACGGGCTAAAGCTATATTTTTGTAATCATCCTTCATTTGTTATAATTAGCGCTATCATTGCATTAAATAGTTCATTTTATGCACGTAATACGGTTGACAACAATGCATAAAGTCACCAAAATTGATCTTTAAACATCAAATCTTAGGAATCAAACATCTTTCAAAAAAATTATTTAAACTCATCCTGGAATCAATCATTTGAACTCGTCGGACTAATAAATTAATAAGGTAAATTATTACCTCCTACTAATATTGATGAAATATTAGGTGCGTGGTTCTAAGCTAACGAATTGATAATCCACCATTGCCCATTTTCATGTATGATTTTTCTGGAATATATGTCATATTTATACATTATATAAACACCTCAATTCACCTTACAAATCAAATGTGAAGTTCATTGTTTTACACTAAACACCCATAAAAAGATATAAAAATCCCCACACACAAACACGTGCGACAACTAAAACAAAAAATTAGACATAAATTGAAAGACGCAAAACCTAAGCCATTAGATCAATTTTTCTTTAAGTGAAGGGCGAAAATCTAAGAAAAATATAGTGGTGGATATTCATTATGTCACAATTTATGTCTATTTTTTAGGTTTAAATAGACTTATTATATGTATATATTGGTTGGAATCAAATGTGAAATTATCTTCTCGAAATGCTAATCGACATCTCAGTGTCATTTTTCTCAAGAATAACCACAATTAGCTATGGTGTTCTTTAGATATTTGGAATATTATAGTATTATGGAATGTATAAATCGATTACAAAAAAACAAACGTTTTTTAAAGCATCTTTAAATTTTCTTAAAGCACTCGAGATCAAAGTCGTGTATATAATTCTCTCAAAGAGTATGAAAATCGGCGGATGATAAAAAAAAATTCATCAAAACTAAAGTAGAAAATAGTATTTTAGTTTGTCATTTAATTATCACTGAGATATTGTATGCTTGAAATGTGAACTATGTCAACCATTTATGGACTTTGTTGCTATTTACTCCTCTGTTTATACCTAAAATCAGATTTAGTCTATATGTACATGTACATAGTATAGAAATATTATATCTTTCATAGTTATAATTAGTACAATATGTAAATGGAAAATATTTAAGATTAATAAATAACATTATGAGTGATAAGAGATGATCGCCCAAAATCTAAAACATACAAACAACGAATTTTTAAGAATAGAAACATTAGCATAATTTAAAGGTAATGCACATTTAAATGGAAGGTACCCATGGGCCATGACCATAAATGATAAAAAAATGAAATACTCATAGCTGATGCACGTAAGAACTAATCAGAAATGTTTTGTAGCCATAAACTTAAGAACAAAAATTGAGCAATGTAATTAATATTGATTACACTTTCAAACAGCTTCTCTAAATGTTACATGCCATAGCATCTAATATGTATTAGGCTTGCTATCAGAGGAAAACGTAGATGCTTGCTATCATCACTCTGCTGAAATTAAAAGACGCAGGAAACATGTCATTCGTATTATTTTCCTTCTAAAAATTCACATATTTGTATCACCCATAAAAGTTAACTGAGAAACTGTAAAACACACACACACACACACACACACACACACACACACACACACATATATATATATATATATATATATATATATCGGATAGGATCAAGAGCACCCCAAATAGTGTAGCACCCCTTTAGCCCCCCTAATTTCCACCACACATTCCTCATTCTCTCTCCTTCCACTAACTCTCTCTCTTCCTACTCTTCCTACTAACTTTTTTAATTATAAATGAGAGGCTACAATTAGGGTGCAAATGGAGTGCTAAGTAATTGGGGTGCCATAGAGCATGTATGTATATGTATATATATATATATATATATATAATACTACAATTTCATTCATTCATTAAGTAATATCTACACCAAATATACTACCACCTAGATTATTAACGTCAGATCAACAAAGTTTATACAAATAACCCAACTGCAAGAATACAGTAGAAAGTTTAGGCATCCATGCACCATGCACAATCAAGAAGCTGGTAATATAAACCCCAACTCAGAAGGCAGAAATCATGCAAGCCTGACCGGTGAAAATTCTAACATATGCTGGACCATAGTCTTCATCCAATCTTCATGTTTCTGGAGTTGCTCCTGTAGGTTATAAGACATACTTTATAAAATATAAATTTCACAACGAAAGTGAAGTGCGATAATAAATAAAAGTGGAAATAACAATTGTCTTAATGTTAATTTTGATACACCTATAATTCTTCTTAAAAAGAGATTTTAAATTACACCATCAAAATGATTTCCAACAAACCTTTTTCAAATATCAAAATCTATATGCAAGTACGACATTTTATGATAAAATTATTTTTATTTGTTAATTTTGTTTTCTTGCAATGGTGCAAATATTTACATATTTCATTGTAAATATTTACAGTATATTAACTCAAAAAAACAGCTCAATTGTTATTGAAACTTAAAAAGAGAGCATATTACCAAAATTTGCTAAATAAATTATTAAAATATATCTAATAAGCATATATAAAACACAGGTTGTGCACATGTTTTACTGGATTTTGAACATTGTGAAATAAAGAAATATGTTTTTTGTTGTTGTTAATGTATGTCTTTACTCTTTACTGACGTCTAACCGCATATTATTGCCTCATCTCAGGTTATATCCTCACAATTGACACCAAGATTAAAAAACCTATTAGAACAGTAATAGAAATGCTTATATGTTCTCACTATTTCAATTTGGCACAGCCAAAGCTTAAATATGTATATTACTTCAATTGCATTTGGCGTCAAAATTGTTTGATTAGAAAATGGAATTCTACCTATAGATTGCTAGATAAACAACACAAATATATTTGACGATTAGCAAACAATAGGGAAAAAGGATCTGTTTTAATAAGGAAAATATTTCACCGTGTTAAATACAATTTGAGTATATTAGATATTCTAATCTAAAACAACAGAAGTAGCGGTTCTTAACTGCATTGAAGAGAGAAGTATAATTTTGAAACTAACCAAAACAACTTATAATCCTAAATTTGACCTTCAGAAGCTTAATAGAGAGACCATGACAATGCTAAAATCAATATGACTTAAAAATAAACTGATATACAAAAAAGAAGTACCTTCATAAATGGAATATACATGACAGTCGCACATTTTCTTTCAATGGGTTGTGCTTCAGAAAATGGTTATAAAAACTATGAGTGCTGGAAGACAACTTTAAAATAATTATATATGCGTATGTCTCATAAAGAGTTGAAATATATTATATTTGTTGCATCCAAAAGTGAAGACAAATGTAAACTATACCAAGCCAACTGGCCATAATAAAACTATTTTCCTTAATTTGGCTGAAACCAACACATGCTTGGTGCAAACTCTACTTACCAAGCATTATAACTCATCATCACTGAAGAAAATACACTTAAGTAATTAATTGAGCTAAAGTAAATTCAATCCATAAGCAGAACAGGTGATTAGAAAACAACATTTATGGTAATACAAATAGTACATTTACTTTAGCAGAATAAGACAGAAAATTATTACACCAACCGGTTAAAAAATAGCGCATTTTGACTATCCAAACAAATTTCTATCAAATAGAAAACATATCTAAATATTATTCTTGTACTGGAAAAAAAATATAAGTGAATTCAATGATAATGACTAAATTAAGATATTATTATCTAGCTATTAGTGTAAGCTTCAGCTATTAAGTTTACTAAATACATGGGTAACCAGAAAAAAATTGAGTAGTAAAATTGGCTAAAATGCTTGGAAAAGAAGCATTACACGACCAACAGTTTACAACATAAGCTGGAGGATTGTAACAAAGCTAGTTTTATATATATCTAGTAGGATCAAAAGCTGATCATAATGCATCTATCAAGCAACATAGGAGAATTAGCAGTAGTAAACCCTATTTTGGAAGGGCTTGTTTTTCTGTACCTCCAACAAAAAATGCCCCTAATTTGGATATAAGATGCAAATATAATGCAAAGAATTCAATTCAAAATGATCTAAATTGATTTACAAAGGGCTCTACTAATGGATTCAAATATACTTCAAAAATTATGCAATTAAATCAATAATACTGTAAAATGTTAAAGTCGAACTTATACTGAAGTTTATTTCTAGCTTGAATGAGGAAGCTTTTCCATAGTAAAGTCTACACTACCGGTTAAAACAAATAACATGTTTTCCCATCCATAGTAACAAAAACGAATCACTCTAGAATTCAAGTATTTAGATTTGAAATTTATGCACAAAATTGGCGATGATCACTTACCATGTTAGCATTTAAATAAAATCTAAAGAGATGAATTTAGGGACCATAAGAAAACAAAATTCAGAATTGAGTATCAGAGGATTTTGGCTTGCTTTATGAACAATTATTCTTTATAGCCCTGTATTGCAGGGGAGATAACACTAAAGAATCAATTGTGGAAAAGTCAAGTTTTAGAGTTTTCAGAAGTCAAATGAATGTTAGAGAGATGAGTACGTAAATGAATGTAGATTCAACATGTTTTGAAATTTTTAACAAAGAACAGATGATAAAATAACCTAGACTTTTGAACATCCATCTATGCATATAGTAACCACTTATAGTTCTTCAAGTTTAAGAGTTTTTAGAAGAATATTAATATTACTATCCAAGTAAAATGTGTTATCCTTTAAATCAGTTCTCTAATGGCTTAATTATTTAAAATTACAAAAAAATATTTCAATTATGTATAATACAATTAAGACAACTTAGAAAATGGAGAGTAGCCAATTGCTGGAGGACCATATATGAAACACATTGATCAATTTGTACTGCTAGTGCAGCATACAAATGTCCAATGTAATGAAGAATTATCCATGCTAAACTCGATAACGTCATGTTGTGGGAGTTTTGCTATGATGCTTACGTTAGACGGTGGTTTGATATACTTGGTATCTTATACATTAATACTTTGTTTTTTGGAGGGTTGTATTGTAAACAACCCATGTTAGATACGTGCATAACGGTGCAAGGTAAATTGGGTTTGTAGGGTTAACATATACAATATTACATGTAATAACCCACATAAAGAAAAACACAAGATTAAAATTCACCTAGATAAAGGTTGGAAGCGTATTTTGATGATTAGACAATTTTCTACTTAACTCTGAATATACCAGCACTCCATGCACATTGAACTTTGTAGAAAAATTATATACTTCTTACATTTTCCAATATAAATTTAGGTTTGACTTGTTTTAAATATATCAGTGTTAATCAATAATTATGGCATGAGCAAATGGAACAACTATACCATCAAACATGGGGTTTAGAAAAATTAAACACAACAATCGGGTCAAGCTTACATGAGATGTGTTTCATTAAACTAACCTGATTACCAAGGCGGACTGATAGTAGCCAACGTAAATATCCAGTGAATATATTTTCTCAATGACGCTGAGGACCTGAAAGTAAACAATTTTTTATCAATGCAAAAATTATATGAAATTGCTTGTTCAATCCATAAATTTTAAGACATTAAATCAAGTCATCAAGAGTCAATCCATAATTAGTATATAAAAATTGAGCTTGGTTCTGAACAGGATGAGGATAAAAGACAATCGAGATATGCGGATGGTTATAGCATCCTTAAACAAAGATCTAGATGGGTTTTGGTTTAACTGAAAGGAAAAGAATTTTAGTTCAACATTATATGCGAAAGTACCCTAATTATTTACAAGCTGGCTAGAGCTTACATTTTGGATGCATAAATTATAATTAAAAGGATGTTTTAACAGAAGTAGAGGTCAGACAAATGTGTGAGATTCTCAACATATAATAATAAAACCAATAACCTCAAACTGTCTGAGTACTTATTAATGTGTTGTATATATATAAAAAAAACAATGCACCTTCATAAGTAAAGGCCACATCAAATCCTTCAGTATGACACACAAAAATAAATACAATTGCAACATGCTATATTGTGACAACTTGTTTATTTAGTCACAATTATGGCCATGCAGAAGGAACAAATAATAATGAAAATTTATTCAATTAAAGTTACATAAACTCCACATTTAGATCGAACAATAAGCTTATCTAGCATAAAACATACTCCCTTCCTATATTGAAATAAATCAACCAAGCATTTGTTTCCAATTTGAACATTAATAGTTTGGTCAAACCATCATTATAAAAGAGTAAATACTTTTTTACTATTATTTGACAGCTAAAGTAATGTGTTACAAATGTAAATATTTAATGTGGAAATCAAAATCTTAGATCTACCAACCTATTTTAATACTTAATTTTTTGAAATATTCAGGTTTTCATTAGTGAGAAAATTATAATGGTAACTGTAGAAAGCACATAAATTACAGAAAGAAACATGTACCTCTTTAATCGCAATGCATAGAGTACATGATTAACAGCTTGATGACGCTTAGAAGTGGACCTGTAACATATGAATTGATGAATACATTAAATATTGTTGTAGTGACCCGAAAATCCGGGGGAATTTGAGCTGACTAAATAACACAAGTCCAACCCAAATCGCACTGGAAATTCAAGAAAACTAATAGAAAGAAGACAGAGGGTGAGGATAGATAAGATAGAAATTTAGAATAGAAGAAGAAGAAGAACACAACATCAGAGTAACACGAATCTCACAGCGGAACGAATAACATATAATAGGTAACATAACTTTGAAATATAACAGTTATGTATACAATAGCACTTATCAGAGTACAGCACTTACAACACAGCGGAAATAACTATAGCTATATGATCTTGAAGCCTCCTGCTCCACGCTCTTCCAGTATATCTGTAAAACCCGACTACTTGACTGCCCGTACAAATTTAGGCACCCAAGAGTTTAGGGAAAACAACAAATAAACTCCGGGTCAGTCATGGGACTGGTGTGAGTAAAACAGTTTAAAACAGGTATATGAACAAGTAAACGATATCTCATAAGACCACGCCGCATAACGGAACGGGTTTTCCCTTATGAGAATCCAAAATATCTTTATATCAAAAACCTTTTGATATTATAATAATTGTCTATGTACAAATAGATATCAACTAGCAGAAACGCTTGCATCTCACGTTACTACATATATAGTATACAATCAAAATCGCAAGCACGTATTGGATAATGGATTTCCAACTATGACAAGGTATGGAATCACCTTCCGATCAGTGTACTCTAGGAACGATACACTGGAGTTCAACAAGAACGTCTTGCAACTCAGCCACACATGACCGACCACTCATTTCGCTTGAGTGTATCGAATGTACATCACCAACGGTTGGGATCAGCAACCGTTCCCGTATATATATGGGACAGCATTGATAGATTTAAGAAACAAATGAATATTCTCTAGATAGGTGATTATACACCCTACTTCGGTGCGACCGACTTAGCCATGCTGCCTGCCCGATTTCTGTCATTTACCGGTTGATGAGGCTAGAAGCTACGCTTTATCATCACATCGGATTCACTTCGAATGTCACATTGTCAGATCCATCAGAATCACTAATCGACGTCTACAACCATACATTACGTGTCAGCTAAAAGAAGTTTCCTTCTCCGCTTCCACTCTTGGTATAGTTGAAGAAATCAATGTACGTGACCGTCTGGAAATACTATGTCAGACATCCATCTTCATTCACTTAGAAATGTCACATTGTCATACCCGCCAAATCACAAATTGACTTATCCAAAAATAACACGGGTATACAGCTAAGAGAAACGAATTCCTCCGCCACCAAACGTGAATACGTTTGAACAGATCAACTTACGCGATCCATTGGATATACTCCGTCAGACCTTCGTCCATACAAGTTGCCCTGGGACTGGACAAACCGAAGGCACTATTCTGTAAAACAGGATAGCCCTTGCATTTTACTCCATCTTCAATTATCCTTGGCATATATGATTCGCGACGCTTATGCCAATACAGAGTGGTTCTATGGATAATAATCCAACCTGTCTCTCCATATTAACAACGTTAAAATGGTCAAAACTTCGATAGTCGGTGAGTTAACTATCAAAGAAAAACAAGTGTGCAAACAACGATATTATTTCCAAATGGAAATTATATCGAACAAACATCCTTTAACATAATCTCTTTAGTTCATTTATCTACTTATCTCCTGTTTCCCTATATTCTAAATTCTTGTTTTCTTTTATCAGAAAACATTTCTGATTCTCGTTTGGAAAACATTTCCAAAACTCCTTTACGATCAAACCTTACCATTTCTTAGTTAAGAAGGAAGTCACTCAAGTTGGGGTATAATTACCTCTCAGACCTTAACTGAACAACGTTATAACTTCGAAATGGTCAAAGTTTATCTTTTAATCTTTAACAACTTCTTTACGCCTTTCTCGGATTCAATTTTACTAATCCACTTCTATATTTAAAACATTGGTTATAACGATAACGTTATAATCCCTACTTTCGAATTACCTAACTTTAATTATAACATCTATTCTTATTAGTGAATAATTAACCTAACATTTATTTATTAATAAATAAATAAATCTCTATTTAAACACTGGAAAGTATAAGTACTTTCCCGAATTCGATATAATCGAATTTGCCGATTAACTCTCTTCGAGAAATCTCTATTTGATTAACTCTTCTTCGAATAACCTATATTCGACAAACTTCTTCCTTTTCAAATATCTCATATTTGAAAATCTTACTTTCGAATAAACTATATTCGAAAATCTCTTTTCGAATAACTCTTGTTCGATAAATCTCACTTCGATCAACTAATATTTGATAACTTTTCCTTTTCAAATATCTCATCTTTGAAAAACCTCACTTCGATTAAACTATAATCGATAACTCCCTTCGATGAAACTAACATCGATAACTCCTTTCGATGAAACTAACATCGATAAATCCTTTCGATGAAACTAACATCGATAACTCCTTTCGATGAAACTAACATCGATAAATCCTTTCGATGAAACTAACATCGATTAATTTAACTCGACGAACTGAACTTATTTACTTTACTCGATCATCTTGACTTGATAACTTAACTTGCTAACTTAACTCGATTATCTTAACTTGATTATCTTAACTTGATTACTCATATCGAATAACTAATATTCGATTTAACTCCATTTAACTCTACTCGAATAACTACTATTCGATTAACTCTATTTAACTCCATTCGCTTGACTCTAGATCGCAGCGATCACAATGGGTACGCCTGATTCCCTCAGGAAACATCCAACCGCCTTAGGCTATCTGCAGCCCTGCGAATTACGCTAGCAGTCATAAAAGATGGCAACTTACCCTGAATACTATGTTTGACTAACTCTGTCTCAAATAACTATATTTGATTAATTCTAGTTCGTGTTAACTCTAATCGATTAACTCTAACTAATTAACTCCAACTGGTTAATTCTAACTGATTAACTCTAACTAATTAACTCCAACTGGTTAATTCTATTTGACTAACTCGACGAACTAACCCCTTTCGAATAACATATTCGATTAACTAACTTCGAATACCATATTCGATCTCTCCTTTCGAATGTCTATACTCGATTAACTACTTCGAATACCATATTCGATTTCTCTTTTCGAATGTCTATACTCGATTAACTACTTCGAATACCATATTCGATTTCTCTTTTCGAATGTCTATACTCGATTAACTACTTCGAATACCATATTCGATTTCTCTTTTCGAATGTCTATACTCGATTAACTACTTCGAATACCATATTCGATTTCTCTTTTCGAATGTCTATATTCGATTAACTAACTTCGAATACCATATTCGATTTCTCTTTTTAACAACGTTTTATTCATTGGAAAAGATTTACTTTTAAATAACGGTTCTACCCTTTAAAAATGATTTCCCTTTTTAAAATGTTTCCTTTCCAATTCTATTTGTAAATGGTTTACAAATATTTCCTTTTCAAATTTATACTTGAAATATTCTAACTCCTTAAATTCCCGGGAAAATTCGCCATAACCTCCTTTGTATCGGGAGCATCGGGAAAATCCCCAAACTCGCCACACAGGCTTTTCCATTCAAAAAGAAATGTTTTGAATTTATTTCCTTTTTAAAATATCTCCTATTTATAAATATCCCAATTTATAAATATTCCTTATTTATAAATATTCCTCTTTATAAATATTCTATTTTTCAATATCACTTTGAAAAATCTCCTTTATCTACATTCCGGTATGTCATGGTATTCAATCATATCAAATCACGATGTTCAATATCGTCCATACACACACAATCAACAACAGGTTATAATTCGCATCATATATTAAAATATATGAAAAACAATAAAATAACTGTTGAGGAATCCAGTTGGATTCCTCCAACCTGTTTCCCTGCATCCACAGATGTTACACAGTATAATATACATCAATTTCATCCCAACATGAAATATACTGATAATCAGAATCCATATTTGATTGACGGTTTTCTATATATAACTATATCTACGTTTTCAATCAAATCTATTTAACAGTCCAATTAAACAGTCCAATTTTTCAGTCCAATTAAACAGTCCAATTTAACAATCAATACACAGCAATCAATCATTAAAAATAAAGTACAGTTTATACAAATATAAACTGAACAGAGCTAGTGAGATTTACTCACATTTGCGCGTTAACCGATAAATATCAGTTTGCGTTCCCTGACTCAGTCGGACAATTTATTTCGCCATAAATTGTAACGAGCTCGGATTGACTCGCGGTCAGTCCCATTGTGTTGCTCCCGTCCATACGATCCCAACGGATCTGACTGTTCGAAATTCTGATACAGTATGAGGAAAATACACACTTGTAAAGTTTGAACTACTTTAAATTAAATAATAACGTTGGACTTTAATTTAAATGGGTCTCACCCCTTGAATTAACCGGCCCACTACCATCACAAGCTCAAACCCGTATGCGTTGTCTTCCCCAAACCAAGAAAATCCAACGCCTGCTCCTAAAACAACCGGCCGTTTTCCCTTGCTTCCACCCCCTTCTTCAATCACTTTAAAATCCAACTAAAATCATAACAAATCATCTCTTCGAATCCTCAACACCTCAAGACCATCATCATTGAACTCGAGCTACCCATGGGAATCGCGATGAACTACACCGTACGCACCCAGCACAAAACCACCGACCCTTTTCATCTTCAAATCCACCCATACTCCTCATTCGGGTGCTAAACCACTCAATGAAAACAAGTATAACATTGAAAATCCATATCGATGCTCCTACCAAACTAAATCAGCAACCCTAGGTACCATACCCGACGCTGGAAATTTCCAGTCGACCATATCATGATCGAATGCCTCCGAAAGGACATATGTTGTCCCAGATCTTCCTACGAATCCAAACAAATTTGTTTTGAGATTTACAACAATTTATTCTATTTGATTTTGAATTTAGAAGGATCGATTTTCTTGTTTTGAGATAGAGGAAAAGAGATGGAAACCACGGCTGGTTTCTAAGTTTCGGTTTAGGTCTTAAGGGAGATGCTAACGAGGGTATTTATAGGATTTTCTTTGTTGATTTTCTCCTGATTTCGTGAAGGCCACGATACTTTGTTTGAGGCCAAATAAACAAATGGTGGAGAAGAATGAAATGCGACCTTGTTTAGGTCCAGTCCCTGTTATTCCTTCCTTGGCATCAATTGTATTTGCTGTATGGTTTAGGTCCAAATAGGTTAAGATATTTTTATGTGTAATGTACCCCATCACGAAATAAAGAATTTCCTCCCTTTACAAACTGTTTTCGACAGAAGTAATCATACCGTTGTAATCAGCTCGGTGCCACGATCTGAAAAATATAATAATACCGGTAGATGGACTCATATTTTGAAACTTCGAAATGTTGATTTCAGGGTGCGAAATACTTCAAATAAAAAGTTGCTTATTTAATTAATTAAAAATTACCATAAAATTCTAAAAATTAAATTATCACTACTTCCCAAAAGAACCATATCTGAATTCACACCCGATATCCAGTTATTTTGAAATAACTGTTATGGCCGATAAACGATTCTATAGCAACTATTCTGAAATTTGATTTGGACATATCTCAAAATCTACCCGACGAAATCCCGATTTTTCTCTTCCACTAGAAAGATATACTCCACCAGCTCCACACGTTTCTTGTTTCACAGAAATCCGGCTTAAAATGAATCCTGTACATTCATTTGAAGTTCAAATCGCCAAATAGCGAACTGCAGCGCCATTTCGAGCTCGTTTATATATATATTATAAACTATACGTTCAACTGTCGTCGATTCAATATATTCGTTATTTTATTTCGAATCGAAACTCAACCACATCTCGTATACTATTCAATTCACACTCTATTGTGAATTCTACTATTTCTGACTATTTCGATATTTATAATTTATTACTCATTTTAAATATTAATTAAATATTCAATATTATTTAATTATGGTTCTCGATATCGCTATAACGATATTTAATAATTAAATAAATTAATTATTCCATCTCTAAAAATGCGGGTCATTACATTCTTCCCCACTCAAAATAATTTCGTCCTCGAAATTGCTAAGTTAGAGGACGACCCTATCTATTGGAATTCCTAAGATTTGTTTACTCCTTATTTCTGATTTCAACTGAACCAATTAATATCGACAAAAATATTTATTCATTCCGACTAACTAAAATCTTCAAAAATTCTGAAAATTTTCTAACACTTTAAATATTCGAAAAATTTCGCCAGCACCTCCTTTGTACTGGTCAATAGGTCAAACTCCAACTCGCCTCTCTGGGCCATCTCCAACCCAAAAGAAAATCAAACAGCCAAGCGGCTTGCCAAATCGGCTCATAAATTCCAAACTCGTATAGAATATAAACTTGTACCTTTTTGTCGGGCATATCGCTGTATCCCTGCTATTGGTTACCACTTCTGCATATAACAATGCATTACCAACTTGATCTCAAATCAGTTCATTCTCAAAACCAAATCATTAGCTTATACCTATGTCGGATTCTATTTCAACTCGAGTTCCATTCTCGATTTCAACTCTTAACTCATCAATTCAATTCTACCCTAGATTATTCTATAATCAAATCAAGTTTTATTTAACTTGGTTCAAGTTAAATTCCAATTTATTTATTCAATTTTTACCATCTCAATCTCATTAACTTCATAAGTAAAATTCTAATTCCATAACTTAAATCCCTGGGTTTCTTTCAAATCAATTTGGAATCATAATACCAATTCAAAACATTTGAATTTTCTAAACCATTTGTTTTCTCAAAACAATTTTAAAAACAAAATCTTCGGTAGTAATCCATCACTAAGAACTCGAAAATGAACACCGATGATGTCATGATCATCATCGGAATCTACTTTCCAGCTGTCAGAGTGAGTTCAATACTATATCACTTTCAGTTTGAAAAACGTTTTCAAAATCTCCCAGGAACTTAAAATTTCCTTATTTTAATTCCAAATTCTGATTTACTTCATTTGATTCCACCTATATGAATTCTGGTTGGTTATATATAACCATTTCACTTTATAATCTTATTCGATTATAATAACAACCAATATATCCAATATATTATAATTTTGATATATATATCTCCTCTATATCAAGATATACCTTGGGTAAACTTATTTTAAATTACCCTCTTTTCAAAACATATCGTGACGACCCATCGTATTCGAGTGTTTATCAACTCCTACCGATACAGTGGATCAAACTGATCGACCAGAACTCATAAACAACTCAGCCAATGAATCTCCATAATATAAAACAAATTTTATATTCAATAACATATACGCTCTCTTGTATATATATATACACTCAACTCAATCTAGGATATTACTAATCCCATCTCTACTGAGTTACGCCACAGAGTTATGTCCGATCACTAAAACATAAGCTCTGATACCAACTGTAGTGACCCGAAAATCCGGGGGAATTTGAGCTGACTAAATAACACAAGTCCAACCCAAATCGCACTGGAAATTCAAGAAAACTAATAGAAAGAAGACAGAGGGTGAGGATAGATAAGATAGAAATTTAGAATAGAAGAAGAAGAAGAACACAACATCAGAGTAACACGAATCTCACAGCGGAACGAATAACATATAATAGGTAACATAACTTTGAAATATAACAGTTATGTATACAATAGCACTTATCAGAGTACAGCACTTACAACACAGCGGAAATAACTATAGCTATATGATCTTGAAGCCTCCTGCTCCACGCTCTTCCAGTATATCTGTAAAACCCGACTACTTGACTGCCCGTACAAATTTAGGCACCCAAGAGTTTAGGGAAAACAACAAATAAACTCCGGGTCAGTCATGGGACTGGTGTGAGTAAAACAGTTTAAAACAGGTATATGAACAAGTAAACGATATCTCATAAGACCACGCCGCATAACGGAACGGGTTTTCCCTTATGAGAATCCAAAATATCTTTATATCAAAAACCTTTTGATATTATAATAATTGTCTATGTACAAATAGATATCAACTAGCAGAAACGCTTGCATCTCACGTTACTACATATATAGTATACAATCAAAATCGCAAGCACGTATTGGATAATGGATTTCCAACTATGACAAGGTATGGAATCACCTTCCGATCAGTGTACTCTAGGAACGATACACTGGAGTTCAACAAGAACGTCTTGCAACTCAGCCACACATGACCGACCACTCATTTCGCTTGAGTGTATCGAATGTACATCACCAACGGTTGGGATCAGCAACCGTTCCCGTATATATATGGGACAGCATTGATAGATTTAAGAAACAAATGAATATTCTCTAGATAGGTGATTATACACCCTACTTCGGTGCGACCGACTTAGCCATGCTGCCTGCCCGATTTCTGTCATTTACCGGTTGATGAGGCTAGAAGCTACGCTTTATCATCACATCGGATTCACTTCGAATGTCACATTGTCAGATCCATCAGAATCACTAATCGACGTCTACAACCATACATTACGTGTCAGCTAAAAGAAGTTTCCTTCTCCGCTTCCACTCTTGGTATAGTTGAAGAAATCAATGTACGTGACCGTCTGGAAATACTATGTCAGACATCCATCTTCATTCACTTAGAAATGTCACATTGTCATACCCGCCAAATCACAAATTGACTTATCCAAAAATAACACGGGTATACAGCTAAGAGAAACGAATTCCTCCGCCACCAAACGTGAATACGTTTGAACAGATCAACTTACGCGATCCATTGGATATACTCCGTCAGACCTTCGTCCATACAAGTTGCCCTGGGACTGGACAAACCGAAGGCACTATTCTGTAAAACAGGATAGCCCTTGCATTTTACTCCGTCTTCAATTATCCTTGGCATATATGATTCGCGACGCTTATGCCAATACAGAGTGGTTCTATGGATAATAATCCAACCGGTCTCTCCATATTAACAACGTTAAAATGGTCAAAACTTCGATAGTCGGTGAGTTAACTATCAAAGAAAAACAAGTGTGCAAACAACGATATTATTTCCAAATGGAAATTATATCGAACAAACATCCTTTAACATAATCTCTTTAGTTCATTTATCTACTTATCTCCTGTTTCCCTATATTCTAAATTCTTGTTTTCTTTTATCAGAAAACATTTCTGATTCTCGTTTGGAAAACATTTCCAAAACTCCTTTACGATCAAACCTTACCATTTCTTAGTTAAGAAGGAAGTCACTCAAGTTGGGGTATAATTACCTCTCAGACCTTAACTGAACAACGTTATAACTTCGAAATGGTCAAAGTTTATCTTTTAATCTTTAACAACTTCTTTACGCCTTTCTCGGATTCAATTTTACTAATCCACTTCTATATTTAAAACATTGGTTATAACGATAACGTTATAATCCCTACTTTCGAATTACCTAACTTTAATTATAACATCTATTCTTATTAGTGAATAATTAACCTAACATTTATTTATTAATAAATAAATAAATCTCTATTTAAACACTGGAAAGTATAAGTACTTTCCCGAATTCGATATAATCGAATTTGCCGATTAACTCTCTTCGAGAAATCTCTATTTGATTAACTCTTCTTCGAATAACCTATATTCGACAAACTTCTTCCTTTTCAAATATCTCATATTTGAAAATCTTACTTTCGAATAAACTATATTCGAAAATCTCTTTTCGAATAACTCTTGTTCGATAAATCTCACTTCGATCAACTAATATTTGATAACTTTTCCTTTTCAAATATCTCATCTTTGAAAAACCTCACTTTGATTAAACTATAATCGATAACTCCCTTCGATGAAACTAACATCGATAACTCCTTTCGATGAAACTAACATCGATAAATCCTTTCGATGAAACTAACATCGATAACTCCTTTCGATGAAACTAACATCGATAAATCCTTTCGATGAAACTAACATCGATTAATTTAACTCGACGAACTGAACTTATTTACTTTACTCGATCATCTTGACTTGATAACTTAACTTGCTAACTTAACTCGATTATCTTAACTTGATTATCTTAACTTGATTACTCATATCGAATAACTAATATTCGATTTAACTCCATTTAACTCTACTCGAATAACTACTATTCGATTAACTCTATTTAACTCCATTCGCTTGACTCTAGATCGCAGCGATCACAATGGGTACGCCTGATTCCCTCAGGAAACATCCAACCGCCTTAGGCTATCTGCAGCCCTGCGAATTACGCTAGCAGTCATAAAAGATGGCAACTTACCCTGAATACTATGTTTGACTAACTCTGTCTCAAATAACTATATTTGATTAATTCTAGTTCGTGTTAACTCTAATCGATTAACTCTAACTAATTAACTCCAACTGGTTAATTCTAACTGATTAACTCTAACTAATTAACTCCAACTGGTTAATTCTATTTGACTAACTCGACGAACTAACCCCTTTCGAATAACATATTCGATTAACTAACTTCGAATACCATATTCGATCTCTCCTTTCGAATGTCTATACTCGATTAACTACTTCGAATACCATATTCGATTTCTCTTTTCGAATGTCTATACTCGATTAACTACTTCGAATACCATATTCGATTTCTCTTTTCGAATGTCTATACTCGATTAACTACTTCGAATACCATATTCGATTTCTCTTTTCGAATGTCTATACTCGATTAACTACTTCGAATACCATATTCGATTTCTCTTTTCGAATGTCTATATTCGATTAACTAACTTCGAATACCATATTCGATTTCTCTTTTTAACAACGTTTTATTCATTGGAAAAGATTTACTTTTAAATAACGGTTCTACCCTTTAAAAATGATTTCCCTTTTTAAAATGTTTCCTTTCCAATTCTATTTGTAAATGGTTTACAAATATTTCCTTTTCAAATTTATACTTGAAATATTCTAACTCCTTAAATTCCCGGGAAAATTCGCCATAACCTCCTTTGTATCGGGAGCATCGGGAAAATCCCCAAACTCGCCACACAGGCTTTTCCATTCAAAAAGAAATGTTTTGAATTTATTTCCTTTTTAAAATATCTCCTATTTATAAATATCCCAATTTATAAATATTCCTTATTTATAAATATTCCTCTTTATAAATATTCTATTTTTCAATATCACTTTGAAAAATCTCCTTTATCTACATTCCGGTATGTCATGGTATTCAATCATATCAAATCACGATGTTCAATATCGTCCATACACACACAATCAACAACAGGTTATAATTCGCATCATATATTAAAATATATGAAAAACAATAAAATAACTGTTGAGGAATCCAGTTGGATTCCTCCAACCTGTTTCCCTGCATCCACAGATGTTACACAGTATAATATACATCAATTTCATCCCAACATGAAATATACTGATAATCAGAATCCATATTTGATTGACGGTTTTCTATATATAACTATATCTACGTTTTCAATCAAATCTATTTAACAGTCCAATTAAACAGTCCAATTTTTCAGTCCAATTAAACAGTCCAATTTAACAATCAATACACAGCAATCAATCATTAAAAATAAAGTACAGTTTATACAAATATAAACTGAACAGAGCTAGTGAGATTTACTCACATTTGCGCGTTAACCGATAAATATCAGTTTGCGTTCCCTGACTCAGTCGGACAATTTATTTCGCCATAAATTGTAACGAGCTCGGATTGACTCGCGGTCAGTCCCATTGTGTTGCTCCCGTCCATACGATCCCAACGGATCTGACTGTTCGAAATTCTGATACAGTATGAGGAAAATACACACTTGTAAAGTTTGAACTACTTTAAATTAAATAATAACGTTGGACTTTAATTTAAATGGGTCTCACCCCTTGAATTAACCGGCCCACTACCATCACAAGCTCAAACCCGTATGCGTTGTCTTCCCCAAACCAAGAAAATCCAACGCCTGCTCCTAAAACAACCGGCCGTTTTCCCTTGCTTCCACCCCCTTCTTCAATCACTTTAAAATCCAACTAAAATCATAACAAATCATCTCTTCGAATCCTCAACACCTCAAGACCATCATCATTGAACTCGAGCTACCCATGGGAATCGCGATGAACTACACCGTACGCACCCAGCACAAAACCACCGACCCTTTTCATCTTCAAATCCACCCATACTCCTCATTCGGGTGCTAAACCACTCAATGAAAACAAGTATAACATTGAAAATCCATATCGATGCTCCTACCAAACTAAATCAGCAACCCTAGGTACCATACCCGACGCTGGAAATTTCCAGTCGACCATATCATGATCGAATGCCTCCGAAAGGACATATGTTGTCCCAGATCTTCCTACGAATCCAAACAAATTTGTTTTGAGATTTACAACAATTTATTCTATTTGATTTTGAATTTAGAAGGATCGATTTTCTTGTTTTGAGATAGAGGAAAAGAGATGGAAACCACGGCTGGTTTCTAAGTTTCGGTTTAGGTCTTAAGGGAGATGCTAACGAGGGTATTTATAGGATTTTCTTTGTTGATTTTCTCCTGATTTCGTGAAGGCCACGATACTTTGTTTGAGGCCAAATAAACAAATGGTGGAGAAGAATGAAATGCGACCTTGTTTAGGTCCAGTCCCTGTTATTCCTTCCTTGGCATCAATTGTATTTGCTGTATGGTTTAGGTCCAAATAGGTTAAGATATTTTTATGTGTAATGTACCCCATCACGAAATAAAGAATTTCCTCCCTTTACAAACTGTTTTCGACAGAAGTAATCATACCGTTGTAATCAGCTCGGTGCCACGATCTGAAAAATATAATAATACCGGTAGATGGACTCATATTTTGAAACTTCGAAATGTTGATTTCAGGGTGCGAAATACTTCAAATAAAAAGTTGCTTATTTAATTAATTAAAAATTACCATAAAATTCTAAAAATTAAATTATCACTACTTCCCAAAAGAACCATATCTGAATTCACACCCGATATCCAGTTATTTTGAAATAACTGTTATGGCCGATAAACGATTCTATAGCAACTATTCTGAAATTTGATTTGGACATATCTCAAAATCTACCCGACGAAATCCCGATTTTTCTCTTCCACTAGAAAGATATACTCCACCAGCTCCACACGTTTCTTGTTTCACAGAAATCCGGCTTAAAACGAATCCTGTACATTCATTTGAAGTTCAAATCGCCAAATAGCGAACTGCAGCGCCATTTCGAGCTCGTTTATATATATATTATAAACTATACGTTCAACTGTCGTCAATTCAATATATTCGTTATTTTATTTCGAATCGAAACTCAACCACATCTCGTATACTATTCAATTCACACTCTATTGTGAATTCTACTATTTCTGACTATTTCGATATTTATAATTTATTACTCATTTTAAATATTAATTAAATATTCAATATTATTTAATTATGGTTCTCGATATCGCTATAACGATATTTAATAATTAAATAAATTAATTATTCCATCTCTAAAAATGCGGGTCATTACAATTGTGCAGAAGCACTATTGCTTTTATGAAAAATAAAGACTGTTGAGTAGCATCAGCAACATGAACCATGCGTATAACTTATCAGTTGTTACCTCTTTAGGTTTCCAATATATAAAATACCATAGTATTCTCTATAGCATGAAAAAAATGGATAATTGCATAATTGCAATAGAAAATCTAGTGAAATTAGCTTATGACCATAGTTTTCTTGACAATGGAGATGTAAAATACCACTGCCAATTTTAAAACTATAGAAATACAGCTTGAGTTGTACATATTTTGTAAGTTTGAAATATTAAATAGAAGGACGCATCAGCAAGTTCAAACTTTCATTTTTAAATTTGACTGAAGCCAAGATTTTAAAACATTCATTTACAAACTTAAGATAGGGATGACTATTCGCATAGCTATAACAATTTGGTGGAAAATAAATTCAATAAATGTTCTTAAAATGTACACAACATCCAAGCTGTAGGTATTCTGCAGTCAAAAAACAATCATTCATAAATCCTAAAAAATTCCCTTCCAAACCAATAAACCTTAAAGATAATGAACTTTTTATTGCAATCATCCGCCTTGTAATCTTCTTAAAATGTAAACTAAACATTGCAGAACATATGACTTGAGATTTGATCTGAAAAGCTTTTGCACCGTGCAAATTGTTTAAGGGTGAAACTCCAAACGGAATGATGATTCAGAAAATCTGTTTTTCTTTTCATTAAAAGCAGAAAACTTGCACCATCTAATTGAAGAAAAACCTCAATAAAGCAACCATAAGAAATGCATAAATTTGAAACCCGATCCTTTTATTCGCAAGTAATTTGTAGCCTTTTCACCTGTATATACTAATTAAGAATAAAACTTTTTTGAATAGCTGCAAAAAGAGATTACCTAAATGTGTTCCAGAACTATCCAAAGCAATCTCCAAGGCAATTCAGCATAGATGAAAATCTAGGACCAAAGCAGCAGACAGTAAAGCAGGACGAGGAGCAGCAAAAACGAACACGAACGCTATTGCAGACTGGTAGGAGTATGAAGATGTCTACTCAATGCGTTTGCAAATTACAAATCGGAGGTTCAAAATTGTTCCTTAGCTTCCGATGATAGGGGGAGAAAGCAGATCCAAATATACGAAAGGCGATGATGCGATGTATGAAAACGTAGATTAAACCGACTTGATTTTCCGGTGAGAAGGCGACATGAAGTGACGAAAGGCGATGCATGTAAACCTAGGTGAAAAACCTGATTTTGCGAGGAGCGAAAGAAACATATGGAAAAAGAATCGTTTAAGAATGAAATAAAAGGTGAATTTTGGGGGAACCAATTTGTTGTTCATTTGCGAGATCGTTCAACTTTACATTCCCAGAATGCCTCCGAGGCCAGCATTGCTAGCTCACTGATTATAATATAGTATAGATAATAGATATTGAAGTCGATATCTTTTAACTTTAAACTTTAGTAGACCTTTTATCCAAATATTAGTATCCACTGAGATAAGTTCACATATGGCATGGTTACTCATTTGACAGGCATAGAAGACAATAAAATTCTGTAAATTTTACATTCTTAAAAAATGGGTACTCATTTGAAAATTCATTTATATGCATACTAGAAATTCTTATATGCACATTGAAATTAATATATCCTTAACAATTTAGATAAAACATCACGTATACTAAATACTAAATGCACTTTTGTATGTCTCATTATTAATACTTATCTTAAACTAAGTCCAAAATTAAGTATATAAAACATACATGGGACTAACCAGGGGCATTGTCTATTAATAAAAGACATGTTGGTGATCATTCATGTTTTTATGTACCATTATCTACGTTCATAAGCCATTTTGCTCATTTGCTTCCAAGATGTATTTATGCTAACATATAAAAATTTATCAACACCATGAGCAGAGGATCTATACATCTTTCCAAATGTGGTATGCTTGGAACCATTTTCATATTCAAAGTAATACACATATATTTGGAAATGTTAATATATAGAAACTTGCATACATGCTTAAACTTTTCTCTACTTGGCTATATTTTCAAACCCTAGATATGTCCCTTCAAAACCATGTGTCCAAATGAGGACACGTATGCATCCAAAATTGATATCTATATCACTGCCCCAAATTATGAATTTTCTAACAAAAATAGTTCTAAAGTCCTAACAGTCAAATGTTTTTTAGAGTATAACAACACATAAAATCCACTGTAAAAAAACAGAAGCAAGTTCCCCACAAAAAGGAGTATATTTTTCACGACTTTACACTGTTATAATAGTTAATAAAAATGAACATAAAACAAAATTGAGGGATAGGTAGGGAAAACACAAAAAAGGGAGTTCACAATGCTTATCACGGTTCCCGTTTTCACAGTCTTTTCCAAATTTACTTTTCTAAGGAAAAGATATTCCAGGAAAGTTCCAGGAATCGGCGCAATCTTTCGCTAGCTCAAGAACCAGGAATTAGACGCTTCTTTCAAAAGCTCAAGAATCTACAAAGGTATTCCTAATTTTGTTCAGATCTCTATAGATAATTAATTTTGTTTTTATGATTTTTGGAATAGATACATTACTCCTAATTTGTTTAAAAGTCATTTGTAGAAAATCAATTTCATTTTTGTTTGGATCTACCACTACCTTGGGTATTTGTTTTCAGTTTTTTTCTTATGATTGATTAACCTAGATTGTTGGATTTTAACAATGTGATTTTAGAAGATATGTTGTGTGTTTGTTCATAAGTAGTGTGTGTATCCTATGAAATGGATGGATGGGTATTTATTATTTCAATATATGTAATATTATTCAGATATTACGTATTATTCCTAGATGAGCCTAAACACCAAATTTATTATCTTTCTTCAAGAATAATATGGATGAAGTTGGTAGGAGAAACTTATATATAACTGAGAAGTGCACTGCTATTATGATCTTTCTACAAGAATAAACTCAAAAGGTAATCTTTCTTGATATAAATGGTTTAAACAAATTTTAAAAGAATAAGCTCCTAAATGGGCATAAACTCCATAATTATGATTGTAACAGCCCGCATTTTACATATCAAAAGATCGTAAAATATTTTTATTTTTATTCCATGAGGGTTGGATCATTCTCATCTTTTAATACGTTGTTTATGGGGATGTGAGACATGTCCATACTTTTTACCAATTTTGTTTGTGACCATTTTGCCCTTACCAGCCTTGTATAGGGCATAACCTTTGACTTAGGTCGAATCAAAGGGTGAGACCTATTCCATTGGAAAGGGATTGATGTTTGCCTTTCCGTAGAGTGGTTACATTAAGGATTTGGCTTGGCGGTTTGGGAGAAATCGTTGTTTTAAGGTTTTTTTAGTTGACTGTTTAGGTTTTGGGAGCCTAATGCGCTGATTTGGGGGAGGCTCATTAGTGGGCTGGTGGAAAGTACAAATAAGGGGTAAGGGATATGGAATATGGTTTTAGTTTTCCATTCTCTCATTTGGTGCCGTGAGCTCGCCCTTCTTCTAACACCTTACCGCCATTAAAAATCCAAATCCAAGGAGGGAAATTGAAGATCTACACCATTGGAGGCTAGATCTACATCAATTGAAGCGAGGATTCATCGGATCAAGGTATTTGGTGCGAGGTGCTTACTGTCCGGATTCCTATTTCATTGATTTTTGCTTCTTTGGGAGAATCGGTGAGTGGTTTACATCTCTCACATGGATTCAATGAAGTGTATGAGTAGTTGACCATGTTTTTCATTAAATTCAAGTGTTTTCCCATAGATATATGCATTGGTAAGTCCATTTCCGCATAACTTACCCTATGATCTGATTTAGCAAGTTTAGATAGATCCATGGTTTTGTTCATATTTACATTTATGGTGATTTTGGTGAATTTTACGTAAATATTGATGGAATTGACATATTGGTGTCATTAGTGAATCCATGTCATGCTTGTGGTCATATTGGATGAATCGGGTGAGTTGGTTTCATCGAATGTATTGATTTGGCGAAGTCTTGGTTGAAATTGGAGTTGCATAAAAGGACGCAGGTTTTGGGTGGAGCAAGCCATGGTGGGTCAGTCAAGCCAAAGTCGTGTCTTGGGAAGCAAGTCAGAAATCTGGTCAGGTCAGTCCACAATGGGTAGGTCCACATCGGGTCAGTCATGCTTTTGTGCCAAGTTGGGTCAAACCGATCTCGTATCCAGGAGTTGGATCGGTCTGATACCTCCAGTTTGGGCGGTTTGCTTCCGTGGAGATGGGTCGGTCATTGATTTCTGTTCGGGTGGGTCTGGAGAGGGTCGAGCATTTAAGTGGGTCGTGGGTTCAAGCTGTTCAGTCATTGTGGATTTTGGGTCGGTCCTATACCTAGATGAAAGGTCGGTTGTGCATCCAAGTGAGGGGTCGATCGAACATGGCTAGGGGTCGGTCACAGGGTCATTTTCTTAAAAAAAAAATTCGTGTACAACCCGAATATGTAGAAAAGTGCTTGAAAAAAATATTTTTCGGTGATGGTGTAACTTCGAAGTGAATTCAAAGAAGAAGTTTCAAAGTGTTGAAATGTGTTCGTTGATCAATGTAGAATAGCGACTGAGGTGACAACTCAAAGGTAGCGAGTTGGTGAATAATGGTTGCTTGAGCTATGAAAAGTCGTCGGGTTGGAGGACTAAAGATGTGAAGGCCGAGAGATTATCGTTGTCGTAAGTTCTAGCAGGCTCAAAGCAAGGGTACGATGGGGGCACCCAAAAGACCGGTTGTAGGTCGAAACCCTGGGTATCGTTGAATGGCCTAGTTGTCAAGGTTGGACATACATATGTATCATTCAAATGGAGTTAATACTAGAATTGGGGTTACCATTAGCCCTTGACATATGGCAAGGTTGGCCTCATACGATTAATGATGGTTTCGAAGTAGGATTGGCGGTGATAACCAGAGTCTGTCATGGTTGATTAGTTACCTTGTTTGAACCGCCTCATGTAGGTTGTCCAATGTCGAAGGAGATGTTCCTTGGGTGATTGTACGATATTGGTTTAGGCCTCTAGGGATTGTGCTTGAGGGATGTTTAATTCGATTAGGATGGTTTACATGAGATACATATAATCTAGATGTTATGAGTGCTCTACCATGATTTAATGGGTGTTTTGGTTTCGATGAATGGTTGAATTGTTTATGGTAAAGGCTATCACTGTCCAATGTGGGGAAGATGGTTGAATTTTTCTCTGGTGTTGTGAGTAGATTAGTATGTTTATCTATCCATCCTCATATACTTTATTGTTGAAGTTTGTTAGTTGTTTTATCGCTCACTAAGACTATTGTCTGACTCAAGATTTTATGTTTCCTCTTATTACCTTGGGATGTTCATCCGGTTGTGGATAAGCAGACTAAGTAGTAGGTGACATGTGATTATTGAGGACGATGCTGTTGTACGAAGGCGATCAGGAGGCTAGCATATTACTTTTACTACTATCTAGTATTTCTGTTTCCGCTGTTTGAGGTTCTCTATGAGTGTTGTAGTGAGGGCCTATGTACATACTTGATATTTCCTATGATGTTGGGATAATCTTTCAGGATATTGTGAAAGTTTGAAAAGTTTGCTATATGATGCTTCACTACTATTACCTGTTGTATATGTTCTATTATATTTTATCCTTGCGCTGTGGGTTCTACAGTAGGTCCCGATGTTGTTTACCTATTCTGATGATCGTGTTGCAGAATGGAGTTTTGATGACAACTGTAACGACCCAGATTTTTGCCGATTTATTTTGAGTATTTAAATTAATTTAAATGTTGTATTAGAAGTATAAATGAAAATTTTTACGAAATTTATTAATTAAAATGATAATTGTGCATTGATAAAAAAATTAGAATCACTTTGAGAGGAATTGAAAACAAAATCTTCCCAATATTGCGAGCGTCCGGTAATTTGGTCAAAATCTTTGTAAATCACAGAGAGTCTTGATCTAAATCTTGCTAAACCGATTCATAGCCTCAGATGTAATACCAAAATAGCAGTCCTCTCACGTAAAACACGGAATTTAAGCCAAATCGAAATCTAGGGCATATGACTGGTCCAAAGGTATCTGATATTATAAAATATATATAATATATATATGAAAAGATATAAATCCTTCCACGTTAATTTCAAAGCCTGAGAAAGTCTTCGGTACATCTTCAGATGGGTACACGTTCCTCCTTGAAGTCAAAACTTCGGCTTGCACATGTTCGAACAGTGGATTCCTATCAAATAATAATAATAATAATAATAATAATAATAATAATAAGTAAATAAAATATCCGTGCCATCCAAACTTGTTAAGACCGTGACCACCAAGGAAATTTAGCACCGTGCTCTCCAAGTAGTTAAACAGTGTGTCTGCCAATCAATTTCAATTTCGTGGGTGCCAACCTAGTGGATACTGTGCTCTCCAAATCTGGTATCCGTGCATGCCAAGAAACTCAAAATATAAATACGAAGAATGCTCCTCCCACTCCTTTCGTTTACACAGCAAAACTCCTCCCTCAAACTAAATAGCCCTCTTCTAATCCCTAAATTCCCTTTTCTTCCAAATTTGTTTTCTCGTTTCAACTCTAAACTGCGAATTCAAATCACAAAATATCCATCCACTTCAAAAACAAATTTTAGATCCACTCAAATTCTTAAACCTAAGATCGATCTCGTCTATTTTCTAATGATGTGAGTGACGGGATTTCTCGAGTGCTAAGGCATCGGGCTTTGGATAACAAGGGAGTTTGTATTTTCTGTCCATCGTTGCTAGGAGCTGGGCGACCGGTGGTGGCGCGACATTTACAGCCGCTGATTTAGGCTTCCGTTCTTCTCCAAACTCGAAGCGATGTTCGATGCAACCGAGGTGATGGTTGAATTAGGGGTAAGGTCTGGTATTTGTTTTGAATTTCTGGGAGGAGTGCTTCGCGTTGTGTAAAGACCCGCAAATTCCCACCCTTTGAATCGACCATAAACCACACAGGTCTGACCCAAAAAGTGAAAATCTACGAATACTTTTAACTTTGGAAATACAACATATTAAAACAACAACAGAAGACTTTTATACCATATCATATAATGTTACATCAGAGTACATTGAATAAAAAAAACAGCGGAAGAATAAGTTACAATAATTAAAATATATTGCAGCGGAAGAAACACAGCGGAAGACTCTCTATCTCTGGACACAGCTTTAAGCTTCAACCCAGAATCCTGCTTAATATATCTGCAAAAATAGCTACTCGACTGCCCGTGTGGAAAATATGGGCACCCGAGTTTGCCAGTGGACAAACTACAGGTCAGTCATGGGACTGGTGTGAGAATTCTACTTAACCTATATAATATAATAAGGCTAATCACAGGACCACGCCACTTTCGCGGAACGGGTTTTCTCCTATAGATTGCCAGTGCATAAAGTAAAGTAAATCGTAGAATAACGCAATGTCTTTTTGAAAAATGAAACCATTATAAGACCCAGGTCCCATCACACAATGTCACGCAAGCCGGAGGATAGGGTTTTACCTTATAATGGTCAAGAAATGCTTGATACGATAAACACGGTATTATATAATAATAATGTGCAACCAATTTGAAATACATCAAAGTAAATGTATTAATCCTAGACGGCATGAGTGCCCCATCCCACTATGTCGCCATATATAGGTATACAATCAAAACCGTGTGATGTCGTATTGGAAATTTGGGTTTCCATCTGAGTCAAGGCTAGGGAGGAGATCCTTACTGATTCGAGACACTCTAGCAAATGCCCCAGGATTGGTACTCTGTCCAACCCTTGGATAGCTGCAGGGTCGGTCCACACTTACTTTTGTGGATTGGCAATTCCTGAACACACGCTCCCTGGTCCTTTTGGACCTATAATACGGCCAGTGGTGACCGCATAAACCGAGGCCTCGAAAAATCCAACAACCACAATGAATAAATGCCAGCGCTGGTAGGTCCCTGGCACCACTCTAGATAGAGAGAAACGTGTGCACTCCCTGCGTTTCCTTCTCCCGTTTTAGACTCTACCGGGCTGTGAGGCTCGCGAAGTCACGTTACACAAAGCTATGCCTAAATAGACTATGCTTTGATCATCCCACAAGGCTCTGCTTTGCAACAATAAGCCTTGATCAAGTGCAACTTGGCATACCACATCAACAACTCATATCATGCGATCGGTAATTATTTAACATACAAAAGGGTGTTAAGCAAGAGAATAAATCCTCTGCCACCATGCATTTATATATTAAATAAAAACCAATTTAATTACATGAAATAAATTTCAATGTCAGGCATGCTATCCATTTACAAGTCCGTTCTGGGTCTGAACGAAACAACGTATCCGTCGATCTCCAGTACGTCTGGAAGATCATCACTTTTTACCTTGCCTTGGGGGATCAGTCCCAATTCAAGATATCAGTCACCATCAACCAAACGATGTGAAGCTCTCCGGTCTTCAGTCACCGTCTTCATCTTCGACTCTTGATCGTCGTGATGATTATTCAGAATGGGTTAGACCCGGTCTTCCTGAATAACTCGCGTATTCTTAATTAAAATCAACCATACGCCACATTCCAACTCTGAACATTCTTTTTTAAATAAAAATATTATTTATATTAAAAGATTCTCATTAATTTTATCAAAGATAAAATAAATTAAATTTTTAATCTTTCTAAAAAGATTTATTAATATTCCAATTTTGATTTTTAATACAAGAATCATTATTACAAGATTATTAATTTCAATAAACCAATCTTGTCTTAAATTGGGTTAAAGAACTAGTGTCATTTAAAACACAGTTCACGATAAACCCAAAACCAATTTCCAAAATATGGAATTTCTACAGAAACCAAATCAACAAATAATCGTTATAAATTTCTATACCAGACTAACATTATAAATGGAATAACGGCAAAGCCTCTTAAATTCCATATATAATATCGGTCTTCTTTTACAGAAGCCCATCTCGATTATTATCAATCGAATTTCCACTTGATTCCAATTTAATATATTAAATTGGAAAATTCTAATTTTAGAAAATCTTCTTTTAAATTTATAAAATAGATTTATAAATTTCAAATAATAATTTCAATGTAAATTGGATTAAAGGATAAATGTTATTTAAAACATCGTCCACTACAAATCCAATCTACATTTCAATCACCAAACATAAATGTTAAGATCTAATGATCTTAAATAAAAGATTTATCCTAAAAATATTAAAAAAAATATTTTAAAATAATCAATAAAATTTTATTTATGTAAAATATTCTTTATAATACAAAATCTTTTATTTTACAAAAATTCTTTTATTATGTAAACATTCTTTATTTAAAAAGAAATTCTGCATTGGAATGCGACTCAACCATGCACCATATAATTTGGGTCATATGGGTTTCATACATTTCATGTATAGGGTAATAACAGGAAATAATTCTCAATCCATCCATTAACAACCAGAGTGACGATTTCAACTGTGTGAGCGTTAAAATGAAATAATAATGCTCATCGCAGCCTGTCGATCAATCGATAGACATATAATTAAACATTGGGATTTGTGTCAGTCAACTATCGTCCCAATACCCTTGTGGGGTTTTCAGCCAACAACAATTCATATAAATAAATAAATAAATAATTGGTTAATAGGTTTAACCAATTTCAATTTCAGTACACATGTCACTTATATCGAGTAAGAATGTATTTTACTCGTATGATCTCACTATATATTCCTAAAGTTACATAAAGGGCAATTTATTTATATAGCTTTATTGTGGATGACAAATGTGATATAATTTCCATTATTCTTTATTTGTATGAAGTTTCTTAACAATACTTTTCAGTGTATATTTTGACCAACAATACAATTGTATATTAGAATATAAATTCTAATGCAAGTTTGCAAACAAAAATTGGATTTTATGTTTGCGTATAAATTCTACTGTATATTATGCAAATAAAAGTAATCGTTATATTTGCACATAAATTCTGTTTCCTACAAAGATGAGTGAAAGTGATATACTCATTTTGTTAACAATTCTATTTCAACAAATACAATGTAATTAAAAGTGTGTTTCTAATCTTGTACTTTTATTTGTACATAAAACACAAATAAAAATGTCTCTCATGTATTTGTCTTTTTTTATTTGACAAAACAATGTAAAAAAAATGTTCTTTTATATCTTATACTTTTATTTAGCAAAACAATGATAAAAAAAATGTCTTTTACTCTTTTACTTTTATTTAACAAGCAATGATAAATAAAAGTGTAATTTCCTTTCTATGCTTTATTTGCATCTAAAAATGCAAATAAGAAATATAACTACTTTGTTTTTGTGTTTTGTTTACATATAAAAGGGGAAACAACTATGTGATTCTTTTTCCTATATTTTGTTTGCATAAAATGCAAATAAAAATATGTCATATTCTTATTTATACAAAATAGTAAATTCACATAATTACCTCATTTTACTTATAATAAGAAATGTAAAAAAAAAAAGGTTCACATGATTTGATCTTTCTATTTACAATAGAAATAAAAGTGATTCACATAGTTTTGTTCTTCTTTTTTTATTTACGATCGAAAATGTAAATAAAAGTGATTCACATAGTTTGTACTTTTTATTTACAATAGAAAATGTAAATAAAAGTGATTCACATAATTTTGTTCTTTTTATTTTACAATAGAAAATGTATATAAATTGATTCATACATTTTGTGCTTTTCATTTACAATAGAAAATGTAAATAAAATGATTCATATTATTTTGTTCTTTTCATGGAAAATGTAAACTTTTCTCTTATTCTTATACTACATTAAAATATGATAAAATATGATTTACTTCATGTGCATTCATATGATTATAAAATATGAATTTACTTCATATGCATTCACATGATTATAAAATATGAATTTACTTCATACGCACTCATATTATTATAAAACATGTTAAATTTTTACTTACAAAGGATAGGCTTTAAAATAAATTAAAATCTTTATATTAGAAATCCAAATTTCTATTCTCGATTTGGATTCTATGCATTTACAAAGATAAAGATTATTTTTACTTGCAATGAATGACACGCCTCTAATTACCATTGAATATGATTTCAAATTTTATTTATTTTATGAAGGAGGGGACTTTTCCTTTTTTTTACTTTATTTGGTTATATATATTTTACTTTATTTTATCCCGAATCTATATTTTTAGATTCGTGTATCGCACAGTAATTTTTATCCATTGTTATTCCAGATCTGTGGGTTAAGATCTATGAACGCATGCTATTATTTCTGTACATCGCGCTATTATTTTCTGTACATTGGCGTTGTTATTTTTCATTTAAGCGTGGAGGTTGAAAATCTCATCTTTATTTAAAGTGAGATATAAAACCCCATCTTTGAAATTTATTTATTTTATTTTATTTCAAGAGTGGAGGTTGAAAATCTCATATTTATTTAAGATGAGATATAAAACCCCATCATTGCAATTTAGTTTATTTTATTTTCTTTTCCAAAGATGAAACTTTTATATCTCATCTTTAATAACATGAAAACAAAGAGGGGACTTTACATCCACATACAAGGCTCATGAACGATAAAGATGAGATTTTCATCCCACGTTTGGAAATAAATGAAATGAACTGTAAAGATAGGACTTTCACATTCTGTTAGACCAAAAATTGGGCCTAACACCCAAATGCAGATCGCAGATCACAAAATACAGAAAAGAGTAAATAAAGAGGAGACACACAAGGTTTTTATAGTGGTTCGGCTGTAGATGTAGCCTACGTCCACTTTATAATCTTATTGTTATACTGACAGATTATAAGAATCAGTTACATGTAGACACACAATCCATGTGTTAATTGTACTGAAAAGAGAAGAATTTGAGTGTATGAAGGTGCAAAGTCCGTGCACTTCAGTAATGGTGGAAGAAGTGAAGAAGGATGGCCAAAAGATCCTTGAAAATGCCTTCAAATGGGGTATTTATAGCCGTTTCCTGATGGTGGTTCATGGGACACATGGCACGCATCCCAAAGATCTTGAAATGTGGTGGAAAACGTCCAGACATCATCTCCAAATCATCATGTGCCATGTGTAATCAGATCCATGCAAGTTGGAGTGAAAATAGCCTTGAGAATAGGTCAGAACAAGCTGCGCAGGAGCAGGTGCGGGGATCGGATCGTGGTGGGGTACGTGGCACACGATCCAGGGTAATAGGAGCAAGATGTGGCACGAGAATAGGTCAAAACAGAGAGCGTATCTACAGGTCGGAAGTTCGGATCGCGATCATGGGGTCGGATCGTGGTCATGGGTCGGATCGTGGTCATGGGTCGGATCGTGATATGGCTATCACGAGTCGAGTCTGGTCGTGAGCAGCATAGTGAAGCTGGAGTGAAGTGCTGGCGATCGGGTCGGATCGTGAGATGTACCACGGACAGTTCGTGGTCTGAGGAGGTCGATCCGATGAGGGGCGATCTGATGAGGGGCGATCCGAGGGTGCGTGATCCATACTTCGATCGTGTACTGCTTCGTCGCTTTATCCAGGAAATTGCCAGATTACACCAGTTTATGGAAACGGGTATAACTTTCAAACCGTAAATCCGATTGAGCCAAACCGAAGCTCAAACTGAAGCTAACTCAGAGATCTACAAATGTTACAGAGCCCAACTTTGTAATCGCTGTTTTCGGGCCCAAAAGAGGTCGTCTGATAGGAGTTTCGGGCCTGTTTATGTTGAGGATGTGATTTTGACCAAATCTCTCAATGTCTTCTGACGTCGTTTCTATCGCTCGAGCATGTTATCATTCAGGAATTCCATGTGTGACAGCTTTTGCCAAAAAAATGTGTCAACATGTTTGCCCCCCAGAACATATCTTGCTAGTTGAAGGAAGATGTGTTCTGGATAGTCTGAGAAATCCAAATTCAGAATGCGACGATCACGCCGGATCGTATTGAGGCCAGAAAACTGACGATCACACGGGATCGTATTAAGGCCAGAGAAATCCAAGAAGACCAGGAGTTTGTACCTGCAAGAAGATAAAACAAGCAATGCAAGAATATTTCCTAGATGGCCTTACTGGAGTAAACCATCCAGGGAGATGTTAGAGGGGTTCCAAGACGGCCTTACCGGAGTAAGACGACCAAGGAAAAGCAACGAAGGTTCCAAGACGGCCTTACCGGAGTAAGACGACCAAGGAAATGCCATGAAAGTTCCAAGACGGCCTTACCGGAGTAAGACGACCAAGGAAAAGCACATGAATGGTCCAAGACGGCCTTACCGGAGTAAGACGACCAAGGAAAAGCACATGAAGATTTGTTTATACTGGACGGATCCAGTTAGGAGTCGGAGCTCATGTTCATACTGGACGGATCCAGTTGGGAGCCGGAGCTCAATGCTTATTACTAATTCATGAAAACACAACGGTCGTTTGCCGGACACGACTGGAGACCACAAGTAGGTTCCGTGCGTGTGGGCTGATGTGACGGCTCTTATTACATGCAGGGAAAACAAAGGAGGGCGAGAAGTCGCCTAAAAACCTAAAAACATGAACTGTGAACCGGAGTTCAGCAAACTGAAGAGATCTGCTGAGTGGGATCAGCGACTGATAATCCCGCGATTGCTCGATCCAGGATCGTTCCCTCTCTGGGAAATAGGTGGTGGCAACGCAGGTGTAGGCGTTGTTGGTCAAGTGACATATTCGGGTAGCTCTCCTCGTCTGACCCGATCCTCAATAAGATCTCGCAAATGTCTGCAGTCATCAGTGTTGTGACCGTCTATGTCATGAAATATGCAGTGTCTGCCAGAATTGCGTTGTGCTAGCGTTGGCTCTCTCTTGGGAGGCCTTGGATAGGAGGCGGCACCTCCTGTATCCAAGTAGATGTTGCTCAGAGTGTCATTCAGTTCATTGTATTTGTCGTATCTGGACCCTCTCCGAGGTGGAGCATTACGATCATTTGCAGCAGGGGTCTTTTCTTTACCCTTGTTATTGCCTTTTCCAGGATTGGGCGGTTCTCCATCCCCGAGCATGTTGACTTCGAGGGTTTTCTTCTCGGAAGTTGCATCTTCTTCCCGTAGAAATCTATCTGCTTCAAGGTAGAATTCGCCGAGATTTCGTGGTGGATCTCGGTACAAAGATTTCTTGAATTCCGTGTTATCCAGAACGCCGGATACTGCTGCCATCAGTACCATCGATGGTTCAGGACGATCAACTGATGCTGCTGCAACGTTAAATTTTTCCAGGAATGAACGCAGAGTTTCTCTGGGCCTCTGCTTGATTGTGGTGAGTGACATGACGTTCTTGGGTCATGCGATGTGGACACGAAATTGTTCAATGAAGCGTGCGACCAACATGTTCCAACTGCTGATCGATTCTGTTTCCAACTGCTGAATCCACATGGCGGCAATGTCAGTCAGAAAGAGGGGAAAACATTTAGCCATGACGTTTCCTGATGCCGACTGAACTTCCATATGCCGTTTGTAACGCATCAGATGTACGGTAGGATCTGTCCTGCCGTTGTAGGGCTCCAGTTGTGGAAGTTTGAAATCTGGGGGATTGCGTGAATTCCTGAGTGAACGGATTGTGATTGACGTCGTCCACGTCATTCTGATAGGTGCGGCCTCTCGAGAGGCGTTGAATGAGATCAGCGAGTCGGTTGCCCTCAAAAAGCTGTTGTAAACTACCAAAATCAGAGCTGGTGCCCCTAGCGTTGAATGCAGGAGAGGATGGAAGTTGGTGAGCTATCGTCTGGGGATCGCGGCTCGCGGATCATGGATCGAGGGGAGAGACCCAACCCGGTTCGAGGTGGACGGTTCGTGAGGTAGGTTCGTGAAGTCCAGCTCGTGAGGCCGGATCGTGAAGTAGAGGGGCGATCCGACTGGGTCCAGGAGGTAGGTCACGAACTGGTTGTTGTTGAGCAGGCGGGAGCGAGTTGTTGGGATAGGTTCGTGAGCCTAGTAGTGTTCCACGATCCGGGTCCCGGTGCAGAGGTGTATCACGAGACGAGTTCTGCTGTTGAATGGGGGGGTTACCCCCGAGTCCGGGTGATACTCGAGCCGCGTCAATGGCTTCGTTTCCAGTGATTTGGGCGTTGCTCGGCCTTCCATCCATCCGAGCAAAGAATTGTTTGATCATTTCCTGTTGTTTCTGGAGGAGATCGTCCTGCCTTGCCATCTGGGTCCTCAATTCAGCGAGAACTCCATCCATCTCGTCTCTAGTCAGGTATGCTGATGGGTCTTCATGAGAGGAAGCTTCCTGGCTTGCCTCGTTCCTTGTGCCTTCAGCATCAGCATCATCGGCATGAGAAGAAGTTTCAGTCTTCTTCCTTTTGTTCGCCATTGAGTTTCCTTTCAAGCTTGAAGTTGAAGTTTTTGTGCGTTCCCCTACCTGGCGCGCCAAAATGTTAGACCAAAAATTGGGTCTAACACCCAAATGCAGATCGCAGATCACAAAATACAGAAAAGAGTAAATAAAGAGGAGACACACAAGGTTTTTATAGTGGTTCGGCTGTAGATGTAGCCTACGTCCACTTTATAATCTTATTGTTATTGAAACACCCCACCTCCGTTAGGGTCACTCTCAAAGGGAATGCCCTAATTTTGGTGGAGGTTTATAAGTACAAGTCACGGATATACAAGACAGATATAAGAACACATACTTGTAAAACAGCGGAAGAACAACAAACTTTATTTCATAATGTCAAATACGTGTTACAACAACATCCTTTCCAAAAACATAACATAGCACTTTCATAATCTGTCTTGAGTACATTATTTAAAGAAGCATAAATAAAACATAGATAAACTGCAAAAGCCCCTTAGTGGATTGTCCAAAGCCATAGTTCAAAACAGGAAAGTCCAAGCAATACATTTCTCTTCTTCAAGCTGGATGTTGAGGCTGATCAAGCTGCTGTGTTCCCTCCCTGAGGACCTGGGGGGGGGGGGGAACGGAAGAAAGAAGACGAAAGAAAAATAGAGTCAGACATAAAGCCTGAGTAAGTCTAGTACTACTTTGTCTATGAATAAAGAACTGGGTATGATAAGTAATAGCAAGAAGTGGAAAGGCACTATGAACTTGGTTAAGTTATCTAGGGTCGAATATACTATCGTACCCCATGTTAATCTCTGAACCCATATAAACTAGTTTCCAATTTGCACCCCATAATCAGGGTGATGTGATCCATTCAATGATGATCGGCTCCTACTCGCATAGTTACATGTGTCTTACGGCCCCCGATGTCTGTAGTTCCCTATGCTGGTCCCACCATGGGGTGTATCAAGTCCCATAGTGGCAACCCGACACAACCTTAGAGTGCACAGGTATGCTACTGGTGTCCAGTACCTTATTTTTCTGCGCCGGAGTGTGTGCACGCCCGCACTCCGTTAGAACCTACACTGCTACACCACCGCCGTCGCTTTGACCTCTTACAATCAGCCCAGTAATCGTGCCCCACCCTGCCTAGTTTCAGGGTATCCTGATACACCTTTTAGGGTTACTGCTGAAAAGGGTCCCCCGTTACTAGGTTTTCTATCTCTAGCCAACATGCTAAGTTGGTTAAGTGTTTCCTAACCTAACCCCACCAGTCCGTTTAGTTTAGCATGTTCCATTTTGATTAAGTCTTTAGTTCACTTAATCCTAACAATCCTGACTCAGCCTTAATTGTCTTATTAAGGCCCTGACCTCTCACATTAGACAGGTATTGTTGTGGCTGCCTGTTGCCGGTTGGTTCCGGGCAGTCTTATGCCACAACTCAGTCTAACCTCGGGTCCTTGCTGGGCTCCATGTTTAACCTCCCACATTGGATAGGTATTGTTGTGACTACTGGACAGCCGGGCGGTTCCGGGCAGGTTTACATCACAACTCAATCCAACCTCGGGTTAAACACATCGTATGTTCTACATTTACATATCTTGTCATTCTTCTTTATCTCTTATATGTAAATATTTGCGGCCCATTATTAAGTTAATGGTGTAAAGGTTACACCAATCATGGGCCCAACCCATACTTGAATTTGGGCCCTTCTATTTTATATTTTCATTAATTAATTAATTTTAACCCAACGTTATTTTCCCCCGTTTTACACGTCCGTTTATATATATTGGGCTTAGCCCTTTAAAGCCCAATTTAGCCATGCGAAAAGGGGAGGCTTATGGCGTATACACAAAGAGGGGAAGGTGAGCGCATGAACTTGCAATACGACGTTGGAAATACAAAATAGAAATTGGTGTACTTGCATAGTGGTAACATAGGTGACATGAATCAAAGCATGTGAACTTGCATAGGTTTAACTACAACATGAACCTATATTCTTATTTAGGCATAATGTCAAACATAAGCATGGCATAAATACTTTTAGCATAAACATGGCATAATGTCAAACATGGCATAAATACTTCTAGCATAAACATGGCATAATGTCAAACATAAGCATGGCATAAATACTTCTAGCATAAACATGGCATAATGTCAAACATAAGCATGGCATAAATACTTCTAGCATGAACATGGCATAATGTCAAACATAAGCATGGCATAAATACTTCTAGCATGAACATGGCATAATGTCAAACATAAGCATGGCATAAATACTTCTAGCATAAACATGGCATAATGTCAAACATAAGCATGGCATAAATACTTCTAGCATAAACATGGCATAATGTCAAACATAAGCATGGCATAAATACTTCTAGCATAAACATGGCATAATGTCAAACATAAGCATGGCATAAACACTTCTAGCATAAACATGGCATAATGTCAAACATAAGCATGGCATAAACACTTCTAGCATAAACATGGCATTATGTTTACTTCTAGCATAAACATGGCATAATGTCAAACATAAGCATGGCATAAATACTTCTAGCATAAACATGGTATAGGTATAGTTAAATTTGTTCATGGCATAAATATAAACAAGTCATGTTCATAAGGTTTCTACATGTTTACAAAGAGGATACTTTGTTACTAACACAAAAGCATAGTTCAACTTAATTAAATTTAATCACATAACGATGGTATACTTATGCATAAATATTCCTAATCATGGTGTTTGCTTTTAACTTGCAAAAAAGGGATTTTTGTGTCTAACTTAGCCATGTCTTACATATGTCATCATATAATTCTTTTAAACAAGATAGACTTAATCATGAATTTCAATTATGCCCAATATCATTCATAGCCTAGCCATATTCATAAGTTTTGCAAAAGCATGACCTAATACATGGATTATGGTGTCAAAATTCCAACATAGTTTCATATGAACTATAACAACCAAACTTGTCTCAATTACTTGCAAAATGATTTATGCACAAAATAGACATCATGATGGCATAATAACAAAGCCCCAAAGTTGCATGAATTTCAATCAACTACATACATGTAGCTTCAACATAGACTACATAATTTGCGCAATATTCCAAACGTATATTTGCATAGAACTACCGCATGTAGTTCTTTATAATTGAATGACATAATTCAGAATATCCAAAAGTATATAAATCGCACAAATACGAATTTCATTGCCACAATTCAAGCATACATATCTACACAATCATTTGTTCATACCAAAGTAATACTCTACTTACAATGGTTGCGGCAAATTCTCTAATTAAGAGATATGATTCCTTTGTTGAATTGATTAGCTTTAGGTTGCTTGAATTGCTTTAGGCTTTAGAACTTTCTCCCTAATCCTCTCTCTCTAGATGGCGGCTACTCTTAGTCGTTCCTCAGCAACATGGCGGCTATGCTCTTAATTTGAATGAATAGATTAGGGTTTAGTCTAGGGTTGTTTATATAGAGGTTAGGAATTGATTAGAACCATTGATGTTGCTAGGTTAGATCGTAGCCATTCATTAGATAGAGAGACCAATTAAAACTTGCCACCTAGCCCTAATGACAAAGCAACCCACAGAAATTCGACCAAACACAGACCAGGCCAGCCAGGAGGGACTGGGTTCGATTTTCAAAAATTAAACTTTAAATTGAGCTGTTTTAGTCTATTTGAATTTTATCTATTGTATACATATATTTTTGCATATATATATATATATATATATATATATATATATATATTCTCATATATATACATATATTTTCTTTATTTCCTTATATGTACGTTCTTATCCTTTCAAAATTTGAATTTGTATACGTACATGTATTTGCATGCTCAGTTGGCCCTCTCTAAAACAGAGATAAAAATTATGTCGCCGCCGGGGTTCGAACCCCCGACCTCCATGCTACAAATCCAATGCCTTAACCAACTGAGCTACAGAGGCTTTTGTTAATAAGTCTTAGAATAATAATAATTATTGTCCTCTCCTTACTTCTCTTTTTTCATGTTTTGCTGTAATATTTAAATTAAAGATATCTTCTTCATACGTTATCCGTTTTGCGCAAACTCGGACTCTATCTCAAGCAGAATTCCGAGACGAACGCAATGGTGATGTCCGTTTCCCTTAATTTTTCTGTTACAATTTAATTATACTTTAATTTGTTAATTTACTGTTAACGGAAAAATCCGGGGTGTTACATTCTCCCCCACTTAAAAGGATTTCGTCCGCGAAATCTTCAAGTTTAGGAAGAATGTAAATCCTAACATTCAATCATCCATCTACTCATCCATCAAACACGAGCATCCATTGTCCTTAAAAGACTTCTAATGCTTCATGATCATATGCGAAGTGTGTGTGTTCATGAACTTATCTAATGCAAAATCAGGCGGTCTACTGATTCAGTTGACCTCCTTAATGTGAATCATGTAAGTGCCATGTATCCATTATGTATGCAGATTTTTCCTATTCATGATTCTACATGGGTGCACAATCTTTCATACAAATGCAACATCCATATGACAACACATTACAATTCAACCATATACGAGTGCAAACATATATGCATATGAAATATGAAGTGACTGAGCCGATCTAAAACCTAGATTATGTGTGTATATGCAGCCACGAGCAACTACTAGCAATCACTTGCAACCACTTGCAACCATCATACATAACATGTTTCAATTACATGTTTTCATCCAAAAGGTTTCTATCTAAAAGATAAGGTCGAGGAGATATTCCTAAAAAGATAGATAAAAGCGCAACTTAAGGAAAAAGAAAGATCAAGGACGTACCCTCGAAAAGAAAAGGGTAAGCAGTGCGTATTCTAGCTTCAGTTTCCCAAGTCGCGTCTCCCTCGGCGTCGCTCCACTGAACTTTGACGAGTTTGACTTCGCGGTTGCGTAGCTTCTTCACTTCCGTTCCTAGTATGCGGGTTGGAACTTTTCTTATGGTTGCTTCGCGTTCCACTTCGGCCTCTTCGAGGATATTTGGCTCTACCACTTCAGCAGACTCATGTAGACATTTTCGGAGATGTGAAACGTGAAAAACGTTGTGGACTCCGGCCAATTTCTCGGGTAGCTCTAATCTATAGGTCATTTTCCAAATTTTCTCAATGATAGGAAATGGTCCTACCTAAAGGTATAGTCGAATGATAGAAGCAAGTAAAAATTTTGTGCCCATTAGGCAATGTCAAAACTGGAAATCTATGCCACATATATATTGATTAGGAGAAGAACTCTCTAAGCATCAGCCCCGAAGACCGAAATCAACATCAGACTGACACCCAAAGAATTAATCAACCCAACCACCACATATGATTCTAGGAAACTAAGCATGATGGACTCCTTTTAGGTCACAAGGGAGTCCCTTCCTAAGTCCAACTATGTTGCCAAATGTACTTACTAAGGTGATTCTTTACAACTCATGCATAAGTGAAATGAACCTTCAGCCTTAGTGGCGAACACTCCTGGAGTGCCCTATTCTAAAATGCTCCACCTAATGAACCCCTTCTCTAGAAGCTCTTTAATCTGTTTACTGAGCTCTTTTCTTTCTCGTGGAGCCATGTGTCTAACGGGCAACGCAACGGGCTTTGCATTATCTACAAGATATATGCGGAAGTCTATTTCCCGCTTCGGAGGCAAGCCCTTCACCTCTTCGAAGACATCCGGATATTCCCGGACCACTCTAACTGATTGCAAATTTTCAACAGAGGCATCTAGCGACTCAAGATAACTAAGCATAACCGCATACGAGGGATTACAAGAAATTTCCAAAGTATTACTGAGCTGGGTTAGGAGCCTAACAACCCTTTTCTCACAATCAAGGATGGCCCCATTACTGGATAGCCAATCCATACCCAAAATCAAACCATACCCCGCAAAGCCCAAAACAAAGGCACTACATTCAAATTCTACACTTAGAATAGAAATTTTCAAATCCAAACAGATCATAGACAAATGAGATGGGCCCCCAATTGGGTTTGAAACAATTAAGGGGTCCTCTACCATACTAGTTTTTAGGTGCAGAGATTCTACTAAAGCAGACGAGATAAAGGAGTGTGATGCGCCAGAATCAAATAAAGTGCGAACGGGGTGATCATAAAGATAAACTACACTTTCTACAGAAGTGTTTGTACCTCGCTGTTGCAAAGGTGGCGCTTCCAGCACATGAACCTGTGCCCCTGGAGTGGATCCAGACCCCTGCCCCTGCCCTCGTTTCTTTGGGCAGTCCTTAGCTCTGTGGCCTGTCTGACCGCAAGAAAAGCACCCACCATTCTCCTTGGCCTTCTTTTTCCGGCAGTCCTTTACTAAGTGCCCCACTTTGCCACAGAAATTACACGTCCTCTTCTCTTTGTTGCCTTCCCCGCCTTTCTTAAAGTCTGTCTTCTTAGGCTGCAAACCCTCTTTCTTCCCTTGAGAGCTTTCTGCCTTTGCCTCCTTCTTGCCCTTATCCTCCTCATTCAACAATGCCATTTGCACCAATCTTTCATACGTGGCCCCCATGGGTATATGTGTCATGGCCAAACTGTGTAATGGCTCATTTAACCCTTTGACGAAACGGAGAGCCTTCTTGTGCGGGGTGTTGACTAGGTCAAGCCCAAACCTAGCCAGCTCATCAAACTGATTCACATACTCTCTAACAGTCTTGTCTCCTTGCTTAAGAAATAAGAATTTCTCCAACTGCAAACTTCTTTCCGCATCTGAGAGAAATTTGGTCTCAAACCTTGCCCTAAAGTCCTCCCATGTTTCTACTGGTCTTTCAGCATTAGTGACATCCCACCAGTAGGAAGCCTCGCCCTTCAATAGCCACACCGCCAATTGTACTTTTTGTCTGTCCTCTACCTCAAAGATGATGAATAGATCCTCAGTTTCCTTCAGCCAATTTCTAGCTGCTACGAAGGACTCAGTTCCATGGAAATCCCTTCCTCCCATAGCTTTAAAATCCTTACATATCTTAGCAAACGCGTTTCCTCGTGGAGGAGGTGGAGGAAGAGGTGCTGCTGCAGCTGGATGATTCCCTGCAGCTGGGGGAGGAGGAACGGTAGGACCTGGTTGAGTGGCCCTAGCTTCTAAGAATCGTCTAAACCAACCAGGTATTGGCACCCCTTCAGGCAAGTTAAGTTCTTGGGACATGCTTAAACAAAAAGGATAGATTCAAAACGAAGGATAAGAGATAGTTCCTATGGCTTTGGGGGGGGGTGGACTTTGCCTTTTTAAAATAAAATAATATTTTTCTTTTTAAAAATGCTTCTTTAAATTTCCTTTTTGAAAATAAATTTTCAAAACTTTTTATCTTATCTGGTAAACCTATGCTCTGATACCAAGTGAAACACCCCACCTCCGTTAGGGTCACTCTCAAAGGGAATGCCCTAATTTTGGTGGAGGTTTATAAGTACAAGTCACGGATATACAAGACAGATATAAGAACACATACTTGTAAAACAGCGGAAGAACAACAAACTTTATTTCATAATGTCAAATACGTGTTACAACAACATCCTTTCCAAAAACATAACATAGCACTTTCATAATCTGTCTTGAGTACATTATTTAAAGAAGCATAAATAAAACATAGATAAACTGCAAAAGCCCCTTAGTGGATTGTCCAAAGCCATAGTTCAAAACAGGAAAGTCCAAGCAATACATTTCTCTTCTTCAAGCTGGATGTTGAGGCTGATCAAGCTGCTGTGTTCCCTCCCTGAGGACCTGGGGGGGGGGGGGGGAAACGGAAGAAAGAAGACGAAAGAAAAATAGAGTCAGACATAAAGCCTGAGTAAGTCTAGTACTACTTTGTCTATGAATAAAGAACTGGGTATGATAAGTAATAGCAAGAAGTGGAAAGGCACTATGAACTTGGTTAAGTTATCTAGGGTCGAATATACTATCGTACCCCATGTTAATCTCTGAACCCATATAAACTAGTTTCCAATTTGCACCCCATAATCAGGGTGATGTGATCCATTCAATGATGATCGGCTCCTACTCGCATAGTTACATGTGTCTTACGGCCCCCGATGTCTGTAGTTACCTATGCTGGTCCCACCATGGGGTGTATCAAGTCCCATAGTGGCAAACCGACACAACCTTAGAGTGCACAGGTATGCTACTGGTGTCCAGTGCCTTATTTTTCTGTGCCGGAGTGTGTGCACGCCCGCACTCCGTTAGAACCTACACTGCTACACCACCGCCGTCGCTTTGACCTCTTACAATCAGCCCAGTAATCGTGCCCCACCCTGCCTAGTTTCAGGGTATCCTGATACACCTTTTAGGGTTACTGCTGAAAAGGGTCCCCCGTTACTAGGTTTTCTATCTCTAGCCAACATGCTAAGTTGGTTAAGTGTTTCCTAACCTAACCCCACCAGTCCGTTTAGTTTAGCATGTTCCATTTTGATTAAGTCTTTAGTTCACTTAATCCTAACAATCCTGACTCAGCCTTAATTGTCTTATTAAGGCCCTGACCTCTCACATTAGACAGGTATTGTTGTGGCTGCCTGTTGCCGGTTGGTTCCGGGCAGTCTTACGCCACAACTCAGTCTAACCTCGGGTCCTTGCTGGGCTCCATGTTTAACCTCCCACATTAGATAGGTATTGTTGTGACTACTGGACAGCCGGGCGGTTCCGGGCAGGTTTACATCACAACTCAATCCAACCTCGGGTTAAACACATCGTATGTTCTACATTTACATATCTTGTCATTCTTCTTTATCTCTTATATGTAAATATTTGCGGCCCATTATTAAGTTAATGGTGTAAAGGTTACACCAATCATGGGCCCAACCCATACTTGAATTTGGGCCCTTCTATTTTATATTTTCATTAATTAATTAATTTTAACCCAACGTTATTTTCCCCCGTTTTACACGTCCGTTTATATATATTGGGCTTAGCCCTTTAAAGCCCAATTTAGCCATGCGAAAAGGGGAGGCTTATGGCGTATACACAAAGAGGGGAAGGTGAGCGCATGAACTTGCAATACGACGTTGGAAATACAAAATAGAAATTGGTGTACTTGCATAGTGGTAACATAGGTGACATGAATCAAAGCATGTGAACTTGCATAGGTTTAACTACAACATGAACCTATATTCTTATTTAGGCATAATGTCAAACATAAGCATGGCATAAATACTTTTACCATAAACATGGCATAATGTCAAACATGGCATAAATACTTCTAGCATAAACATGGCATAATGTCAAACATAAGCATGGCATAAATACTTCTAGCATAAACATGGCATAATGTCAAACATAAGCATGGCATAAATACTTCTAGCATAAACATGGCATAATGTCAAACATAAGCATGGCATAAATACTTCTAGCATAAACATGGCATAATGTCAAACATAAGCATGGCATAAATACTTCTAGCATAAACATGGCATAATGTCAAACATAAGCATGGCATAAATACTTCTAGCATAAACATGGCATAATGTCAAACATAAGCATGGCATAAACACTTCTAGCATAAACATGGCATAATGTCAAACATAAGCATGGCATAATTACTTCTAGCATAAACATGGCATAATGTCAAACATAAGCATGGCATAAATACTTCTAGCATAAACATGGCATAGGTATAGTTAAATTTGTTCATGGCATAAATATAAACAAGTCATGTTCATAAGGTTTCTACATGTTTACAAAGAGGATACTTTGTTACTAACACAAAAGCATAGTTCAACTTAATTAAATTTAATCACATAACGATGGTATACTTATGCATAAATATTCCTAATCATGGTGTTTGCTTTTAACTTGCAAAAAAGGGATTTTTGTGTCTAACTTAGCCATGTCTCACATATGTCATCATATAATTCTTTTAAACAAGATAGACTTAATCATGAATTTCAATTATGCCCAATATCATTCATAGCCTAGCCATATTCATAAGTTTTGCAAAAGCATGACTTAATACATGGATTATGGTGTCAAAATTCCAACATAGTTTCATATGAACTATAACAACCAAACTTGTCTCAATTACTTGCAAAATGATTTATGCACAAAATAGACATCATGATGGCATAATAACAAAGCCCCAAACTTGCATGAATTTCAATCAACTACATACATGTAGCTTCAACATAGACTACAAAATTTGCGCAATATTCCAAACGTATATTTGCATAGAACTACCGCATGTAGTTCTTTATAATTGAATGACATAATTCAGAATATCCAAAAGTATATAAATCGCACAAATACGAATTACATTGCCACAATTCAAGCATACATATCTACACAATCATTTGTTCATACCAAAGTAATACTCTACTTACAATGGTTGCGGCAAATTCTCTAATTAAGAGATATGATTCCTTTGTTGAATTGATTAGCTTTAGGTTGCTTGAATTGCTTTAGGCTTTAGAACTTTCTCCCTAATCCTCTCTCTCTAAATGGCGGCTACTCTTAGTCGTTCCTCAGCAACATGGCGGCTATGCTCTTAATTTGAATGAATAGATTAGGGTTTAGTCTAGGGTTGTTTATATAGAGGTTAGGAATTGATTAGAACCATTGATGTTGCTAGGTTAGATTGTAGCCATTCATTAGATAGAGAGACCAATTAAAACTTGCCACCTAGCCCTAATGACAAAGCAACCCACAGAAATTCGACCAAACACAGACCAGGCCAGCCAGGAGGGACTGGGTTCGATTTTCAAAAATTAAACTTTAAATTGAGCTGTTTTAGTCTATTTGAATTTTATCTATTGTATACATATATTTTTGCATATATATATATATTCTCATATATATACATATATTTTCTTTATTTCCTTATATGTACGTTCTTATCCTTTCAAAATTTGAATTTGTATACGTACATGTATTTGCATGCTCAGTTGGCCCTCTCTAAAACAGAGATAAAAATTATGTCGCCGCCGGGGTTCGAACCCCCGACCTCCATGCTACAAATCCAATGCCTTAACCAACTGAGCTACAGAGGCTTTTGTTAATAAGTCTTAGAATAATAATAATTATTGTCCTCTCCTTACTTCTCTTTTTTCATGTTTTGCTGTAATATTTAAATTAAAGATATCTTCTTCATACGTTATTCGTTTTGCGCAAACTCGGACTCTATCTCAAGCAGAATTCCGAGACGAACGCAATGGTGATGTCCGTTTCCCTTAATTTTTCTGTTACAATTTAATTATACTTTAATTTGTTAATTTACTGTTAACGGAAAAATCCGGGGTGTTACAGTTATACTGACAGATTACAAGAATCAGTTACATGTAGACACACAATCCGTGTGTTAATTGTATTGAAAAGAGAAGAATTTGAGTGTATGAAGGTGCAAAGTCCTTGCACTTCAGTAATGGTGGAAACAGTGAAGAAGGATGGCCAAAAGATCCTTGAAAATGCCTTCAAATGGGGTATTTATAGCCGTTTCCTGATGGTGGTTCATGGGACACATGGCACGCATCCCAAAGATCTCGAAATGTGGTGGAAAACGTCCAGACATCATCTCCAAATCGTCATGTGACATGTGTAATCAGATCCATGCAAGTTGGAGTGAAAATAGCCTTGAGAATAGGTCAGAACAAGCTGTGCAGGAGCAGGTGCGGGGATCGGATCGTGGTGGGGTACGTGGCACACGATCCAGGGTAATAGGAGCAAGATGTGGCACGAGAATAGGTCAAAACAGGGAGCGTATCTACAGGTCGGAAGTTCGGATCGCGATCATGGGGTCGGATTGTGGTCATGGGTCGGATCGTGATCATGGGTCGGATCGTGATATGGCTATCACGAGTCGAGTCTGGTCGTGAGCAGCATAGTGAAGCTGGAGTGAAGTGCTGGCGATCGGGTCGGATCGTGAGATGTACCACGGACGGTTCGTGGTCTGAGGAGGGCGATCCGATGAGGGGCGATCCGATGAGGGGCGATCCGAGGGTGCGTGATCCATACTTCGATCGTGTACTGCTTCGTCGCTTTGTCCAGGAAATTGCCAGATTACACCAGTTTATGGAAACGGGTATAACTTTCAAACCGTAAGTCCGATTGAGCCAAACCGAAGCTCAAACTGAAGCTAACTCAGAGATCTACAAATGTTACAAAGCCTAGCTCCGTAATCGCTGTTTTCGGGCCCAAAAGAGGTCGTCTGATAGGAGTTTCGGGCCTGTTTATGTTGAGGATGTGATTTTGACCAAATCTCTCAATGTCTTATGACGTCGTTTCTATCGCTCGAGCATGTTATCATTCAGGAATTCCATATGTGACAGCTTTTGCCAAAAAATGTGTCAACATGTTTGCCCCCCAGAACATATCTTGCTGGTTGAAGGAAGATGTGTTCTGGATAATCTGAGAAATCCAAATTCAGAATGCGACGATCACGCCGGATCGTATTGAGGCCAGAAAACTGACGATCACACGGGATCGTATTAAGGCCAGAGAAATCCAAGAAGACCAGGAGTTTGTACCTGCAAGAAGATAAAACAAGCAATGCAAGAATATTTCCTAGATGGCCTTACCGGAGTAAACCATCCAGGGAGATGTTAGAGGGGTTCCAAGACGGCCTTACCGGAGTAAGACGACCAAGGAAAAGCAACGAAAGTTCCAAGACGGCCTTACCGGAGTAAGACGACCAAGGAAATGCCATGAAAGTTCCAAGACGGCCTTACCGGAGTAAGACGACCAAGGAAAAGCACATGAATGGTCCAAGACGGCCTTACCGGAGTAAGACGACCAAGGAAAAGCACATGAAGATTTGTTTATACTGGACGGATCCGGTTAGGAGCCGGAGCTCATGTTCATACTGGACGGATCTGGTTGGGAGCCGGAGCTCAATGCTTATTGCTAATTCATGAAAACGCAGCGGTCGTTTGCCGGACACGACTGGAGACCACAAGTAGGTTCCGTGCGTGTGGGCTGATGTGACGGCTCTTATTACATGCAGGGAAAACAAAGGAGGGCGAGAAGTCGCCTAAAAACCTAAAAACATGAACTGTGAACCAGAGTTCAGCAAACTAAAGAGATCTGCTGAGTGGGATCAGCGAATGATAATCCTGCGATTGCTCGATCCAGGATCGTTCCCTCTCTGGGGAATGGGTGGTGGCAACGCAGGTGTAGGCGTTGTTGGTCAAGTGACATATTCGGGTAGCTCTCCTCGTCTGACCCGATCCTCAATAAGATCTCGCAAATGTCTGCAGTCATCAGTGTTGTGACCGTCTATGTCATGAAATATGCAGTGTCTGCCAGAATTGCGTTGTGCTAGCGTTGGCTCTCTCTTGGGAGGCCTTGGATAGGAGGCGGCACCTCCTGTATCCAAGTAGATGTTGCTCAGAGTGTCATTCAGTTCAGTGTATTTGTCGTATCTGGACCCTCTCCGAGGTGGAGCATTACGATAATTTGCAGCAGGGGTCTTTTCTTTACCCTTGTTATTGCCTTTTCCAGGATTGAGCGGTTCTCCATCCCCGAGCATGTTGACTTCGAGGGTTTTCTTCTCGGAAGTTGCATCTTCTTCCCGTAGAAATCTATCTGCTTCAAGGTAGAATTCACCGAGATTTCGTGTTGGATCTCGGTACAAAGATTTCTTGAATTCCGTGTTATCCAGAACGCCGGATACTGCTGCCATCAGTACCATCGATGGTTCAGGACGATCAACTGATGCTGCTGCAACGTTAAATCTTTCCAGGAATGAACGCAGAGTTTCTCTGGGCCTCTTCTTGATTGTGGTGAGTGACATGACGTTCTTGGGTCGTGCGATGTGGACACGAAATTGTTCAATGAAGCGTGCGACCAACATGTTCCAACTGCTGATCGATTCTGTTTCCAGCTGCCGAATCCACATGGCGGCTATGTCAGTCAGAAAGAGGGGAAAACATTTAGCCATGACGTTTTCTGATGCCGACTGAACTTCCATATGCCGTTTGTAACGCATCAGATGTACGGTAGGATCTGTCCTGCCATTGTAGGGCTCCAGTTGTGGAAGTTTGAAATCAGGGGGATTGCGTGAATTCCTGATTTCCTGAGTGAACGGATTGTGATTGACGTCGTCCACGTCATTCTGATAGGTGCGGCCTCTCGAGAGGCGTTGAATGAGATCAACGAGTCGGTTGCCCTCAAAAAGCTGTTGTAAACTACCAAAATCAGAGCTGGTGCCCCCAGCGTTGAATGCAGGAGAGGATGGAAGTTGGTGAGCTATCGTCTGGGGATCGCGGCTCGCGGATCGTTGATCGAGGGGAGCGACCCGACCCGGTTCGAGGGGGACGGTTCGTGAGGTAGGTTCGTGAAGTCCAGCTCGTGAGGCCGGATCGTGGAGTAGGGGGGCGATCCGACTGGGTCCAGGAGGTAGGTCACGAACTGGTTGTTGTTGAGCAGGCGGGAGCGAGTTGTTGGGATCGGTTCGTGAGCCTAGTAGTGTTCCACGATCCGGGTCGCGGTGCAGAGGTGTATCACGAGACGAGTTCTGCTGTTGAATGGGGGGGTTGCCCCCGAGTCCGGGTGATACTCGAGCCACGTCAATGGCTTCGTTTCCAGTGATTTGGGCGTTGCTCGGCCTTCCATCCATCCGAGCAAAGAATTGGTTGATCATTTCCTGTTGTTTCTGGAGGAGATCGTCCTGCATTGCCATCTGGGTCCTCAATTCAGCGAGAACTCCATCCATCTCGTCTCTAGTCAGGTATGCTGATGGGTCTTCATGAGAGGAAGCTTCCTGGCTTGCCTCGTTCCTTGTGCCTTCAGCATCAGCATCATCGGCATGAGAAGAAGTTCCAGTCTTCTTCCTTTTGTTCGCCATTGAGTTTCCTTTCAAGCTTGAAGTTGAAGTTTTTGTGCGTCCCCCTACCTGGCGCGCCAAAATGTTAGACCAAAAATTGGGCCTAACACCCAAATGCAGATCGCAGATCACAAAATACAGAAAAGAGTAAATAAAGAGGAGACACACAAGGTTTTTATAGTGGTTCGGCTGTAGATGTAGCCTACGTCCACTTTATAATCTTATTGTTATACTGACAAATTACAAGAATCAGTTACATGTAGACACACAATCCGTGTGTTAATTGTATTGAAAAGAGAAGAATTTGAGTGTATGAAGGTGCAAAGTCCTTGCACTTCAGTAATGGTGGAAGCAGTGAAGAAGGATGGCCAAAAGATCCTTGAAAATGCCTTCAAATGGGGTATTTATAGCCATTTCCTGATGGAGGTTCATGGGACACATGGCACGCATCCCAAAGATCTCGAAATGTGGTGGAAAACGTCCAGACATCATCTCCAAATCGTCATGTGACATGTGTAATCAGATCCATGCAAGTTGGAGTGAAAATAGCCTTGAGAATAGGTCAGAACAAGCTGCGCAGGAGCAGGTGCGGGGATCGGATCGTGGTGGGGTACGTGGCACACGATCCAGGGTAATAGAAGCAAGATGTGGCACGAGAATAGGTCAAAACAGGGAGCGTATCTACAGGTCGGAAGTTCGGATCGCGATCATGGGGTCGGATCGTGGTCATGGGTCGGATCGTGATATGGCTATCACGAGTCGAGTCTGGTCGTGAGCAGCATAGTGAAGCTGGAGTGAAGTGCTGGCGATCGGGTCGGATCGTGAGATGTACCACGGACGGTTCGTGGTCTGAGGAGGGCGATCCGATGAGGGGCGATCCGAGGGTGCGTGATCCATACTTCGATCGTGTACTGCTTCGTCGCTTTATCCAGGAAATTACCAGATTACACCAGTTTATGGAAACGGGTATAACTTTCAAACCGTAAGTCCGATTGAGCCAAACCGAAGCTCAAACTGAAGCTAACTCAGAGATCTACAAATGTTACAGAGCCCAGCTTCGTAATCGCTGTTTTCGGGCCCAAAAGAGGTCGTCTGATAGGAGTTTCGGGCCTGTTTATGTTGAGGATGTGATTTTGACCAAATCTCTCAATGTCTTCTGACGTCGTTTCTATCGCTCGAGCATGTTATCATTCAGGAATTCCATGTGTGACAGCTTTTGCCAAAAAATGTGTCAACACATTCCATGCTTGAAATAAAATAAAATGCAATTCAAGATGGAACTTTCACATTCCACGCTTGAAATAAAATAAAATGCAATTCAAGACGGAACTTTCACATTCCACGCTTGAAATAAAATAAAATGAAATCAAAGATGGATCTAGCCACAGGTTTCCATCAACTGCGCATCGCAGAAGAGTGTATTCATCTCACTGCTTTTAGAGGGCCTGACACATTTTATGAATGGCTAGTGATGCCTTTTGGACGGTGCAATGCTCCAGCTTATTTTGTTGACTTACTGTGATGACCCCTAACTTCCGCATAACGAAAGCAAGGATGATCATTGGGATACAACATAAATATGGCAATACATAACACAGATAACAACATAAATATAAGAAAACTACATCATAACAACATCATGGCAGCGGAAATAGATGTCATCAAAATATAGAATCCCACAGTCACAGAAGTTCTAATTATTACATCAGAGCCAAATAGAATGTAACATGACTCAAAAATTCCAAAGTACAGGATTAAAACCGGATAAGTCTAAATGTCTCAAGAACTCAGAAAATGTCTAAAAGAAAATGAAATGAAGAAAAAGAAAGATAACAAGCTCTTCATCTCCTCCTTAATCTCCGACCAATTCCACACCACCTCGTGTCCCGTAGCTCGCAGAATAGGTCCCCAAACCCGGCGCCTTTCAGCCGCCGCCGGTCGCACCTCATGCCGTCGAAACCCCCCACACTCCCGGCGCACGTAGCCCACTCCAAGCCAGTCCTCCTCCAACAAACGGCGCTCCAAATCGTGCATCCTAGCTCCGGCAATCCGTGGTCAAAGTTTTGAACCCATTTTGAAACTAACGGCCGAACCTTATTTGGGAAGAAGAAGGTTAATTACTTAATTAATCAATTAATTAATTAATATAATTTATTTTATAATTTATTTTGACCATATCTAATTCATTTCAAACCGGAATTCGATGATTTCAGCGACGTTGTGATCATATTGAGCAGATCTATGCAGCTGGACTGAAACGGAGCAATTCTAAACACTTTGGACAGAAATCGCAACGACTGTGAGATTCTTTATTTAAATTTAATAATTAATTAAATAATTCAATTACGATGTAAATTAAATATGACTACGATTCAGATCTGTTTATTTGGTCATGGTTTGTGATGATTGTTCTATGTTTGAATAATTCGTATAGATCCATATGATTATCATTTTATATAATGCTATGTTATCACTTGTTATCACTTTAGATTAGAGATTAAATTGATCTAATTATCAATTTAAAGAAAAAGAATAATATGATTATCACATGTTACCCCTTGTGTTAGTATTGGATTGATTTTATTTATCAATTCGAATCAATAGAAATTTGATTTTTATATTATCGCTTGTGTTCGAATTAAATTGAATTGATTATATATTAATGTGATAATCATATGAAAATGTATTTCATAACTTTATCTTTTCATTTCATCAAAACAATGTAAATAAAAATGAAATTTTAATCTTGTCCTTTTATTAATGAACATAATATTAATAAAAGTGCATTTCCAATCTTATATCTTTTATGTACAATAGAAATTTTCAAATAAAAGTGATTCACATAGTTTGTATCTTTCATTTACACTATAAAATGTAAATACAAGAGGTTCATATAATTTACACTTTTTATTCACTCCAGAAAATGTGAATAAAAAAAACAATTCACATATTTGTTCTTTTTCTTTACATTATAAGAAAAAAAAAGCCATTTGAGTCATTCATTTGCAATTCCTATTTGCAAATGAAAAGAACAAAGACATTAGAATCATGTATTTGCAATTTCTATTGTAAATAAAAAGAACACAAACATGAGAATCATTTATTTACAATTCCTATTGTAAAGAAAGAAAAAAAAAAGAACAAAACATTGAAATCATTTTATTTGCAATTTCAATGTAAAGGAAATTAAAAAGAGCACAAAATTTGTGAAGTGTCTTTATTGATATTTTCTCATGTAAAGAAAAAGAACAAATATGTGAATTGTTTTTTTATTCACATTTTCTGGAGTGAATAAAAAGTGTAAATTATGTGAACCTCTTGTATTTACATTTTTAGTGTAAATGAAAGATACAAACTATGTGAATCACTTTTATTTGAAAATTTCTATTGTACATAAATGATATAAGATTGGAAATGCACTTTTATTAATATTATGTTTATTAATAAAAGGACAAGATTAAAATTTCATTTTTATTTACATTGTTTTGATGAAATGAAAAGATGAAGTTATGAAATACATTTTCATACATAAATAAACCGATAAAGTTATAAAATGAATTAAAATGTACTCTGATTTCCATATAAATAAAATACTCGCAATGCGTACATGAAACTGAATAAAAGAAATAAAACATCACAGCACAGATTTACACTATTACAAGCATACAATTATACATAATTTTAATTACAGATAATAGTTAAAAATTAAAATTGAATAAAATTCAGTTCAGAGTTCTCACCTTGCGCGGATAAGGGTAGAGACAAGAACAAGCAAAAATTTATTTTGGAAATCCTCTTCTCTTTCTTTTGAAGAGAAAGAGAAAAGAGAAGAAAGAAGAAAGTAAAAGAAGAGGAAGGAAGAAAGGTTTTATTCTATTAAAACTTAGTATACAACACATGAAGGAGGTACCATGCTTATATAGCTGCATTAGCCAAGGCCAAGGGGATTATTCTACGATGTGGGACAAAACTCCATTTCAAAAATAACACCTAAACAAAGTAGCTTAGTGTGAACGCGTGCGAAGGAATTTGCAAAAGAACCCCTTATTTAATAGCTCCAACTCATCTTAAAAAGAAAAAAAACTTTTGTATGTTTTATCTTATTCAACCTTGTATGTTTTATTATTATTATTATTATTATTATTATTATTATTATTATTATTTAAATTAACAAGAACGTGTTTTCCTTCATTTCTTTTATTACATTAAAATGTAATCTCTTCTTTCATTACATGATTCAACGTGACACTAAAAATGCGTTTATTCTTACTATTTATACATGATACTAAAAATATGCTTTATTTTTAATATTTAAAAATATGATATTAATTTTTTTTTCTTTCTCTTAATATTCCAACTAATGACCATTTCTATATGTACAATAAAACTGAAATCTTATCATTTATATATTTCTCCATCATAACATTCTTAACATAATGACATTTTTATTAACATGACATTTTTATATAACTTACATTACTAACTAAAATGACATATTTATTTTAACTAAACATTCCTAATAAGAGTGATGATTCTATATTAATACAACGTTTCTAAACAAATGATGTTTATATTAACATGACGCTAAAAAATATCCTTATTCACATATATTAATATGATGCTAAAAATATAATTATTTCTAGTATAACACAACGACGCTAAGTTCATACTTGTTTTTAGTGAAAATACACAACGCAAATTTTATATGTTTGATGTCAACATATAATTTCAACATAAATTATTTAAAAATAGAATTTTTATTTTCTACCTCAATTTCTTAACAAACTTCATAAAAATAAGATTTTAAAATTGGTCCAAAATTTCGGGTTGTTACACGTTGGTAGGTGGGTATTGGATGCGGTCAACAAGTTGAAGTACTAGTGATGGTTAAGCAGCGATATGGGTTGTGGAGGAACGGGTTATGTGTTTTACTTTGAATGAGAAGTATTGGTGGAATTTTACTGGGCAATGGTATTAGTTGTGAATGTGGAGTACTGTTAGGTGTTTAGTCAGTACAAGAAGTTTCATTGGAAAGGCTGGTAACACGTGGGATTAGAAGAGGGTATTTGCGAAGAGTTGTCGGTGGAAGGAACTTGAAGGGGAGGGTACGGTTGTGGGTTATTGTGAAGTGGTGGTACCGTTCTTATCTTGGATGCAAAGGGTAGAGGCGGTTTGTCCTTGGAAGTTGGGCATAGCAGATTGGTTTTTGTAGTGAATGGTATTGCTGCGTTTTGGGTTTGAAGTAGGGGGCGTTGACAGTTCTTTGGAAGTGGAAGAAGTGGAATAATGCAGGGCATATTAAAACCTGGATTGGAGAAAGGGTATTGAGTTTAGAAGATGGTATGTTCGGTCCTGATGATGAAAGGAACTGGAGCGGGGTTTGTACTGGGAATAAGTTGGAGCATAGTTTCGGGTTGAAGTCGCGATTTTGTACGGTAGCAAGAGAGGAAGTATTCGCCGTGACTTACCAAGAATTAAGTAATTAAAAGGGTAATGATGAGTTTAATTAATTATTATTAAATTCGCTAAGAATGTTTAATCCGATTTATAACTTGAAAATCTTATATATATATCGTTCATTCGTAAGCAGAATTGAATGAGACCGGAGCTGTTGGAATCATAGCAACGAAATATACTGTGTAGAACTTTTTCCGCTAAGAACGAGGCTACTGGGATTTCATAACAAAATCAAACTTCGTTTGATTTTAAGTGGAAAACAAAAGCAGAGTCGTCAACTGCAAACCGAGGTGAGTAAACTCACTAACTCTGCCTCATTTATATTTTTATATAAACGAGTTTTTAAATTTATTTTATACTGTGTTATGGTTGCTTGGTTGAATAGTTGATAAAATTGGTTGATATGACTACATGATTGATCGGTTACTAGTTTTGATATTTCATATTGATGTGAAATAATATTATTGATGTTAATTAACATCTGTGGATGCAGGGAAACAGGTTGGAGGGACCCAACTGGGTTCCTCAATATTTATATTACTGTCTTTCCTTGGTTGTGATGTATGATATGATATATATATAATCAGTAATTGACTTTGTTGTGTCTGAGCTACCCTGACCTAGAGTTTTGGTATTTTGAATACCATTAAATATTTTCAGATATAGAAAAGGGAATTGGAGTGTTAAAAAGGAAACTTATTTTCAATAATATGGATTTAATTTTGAATAGGGTTGAAAGTAGAAAACTTGTTCAAATAAATGAATCAAGAATTTGTTATGAATGAGAATATATATAAATCGAATTATTTATCGTTGGATACATTGAAATATAAAATTTGAATTTGAATTTGTATAGCGAAGTGGAAATGGGTTTTTAAGCCAATATTTCAAATGGGATTTACACTTAAAATTTTTCAGGAAATGTTAAACGAGATTTTAAATGATTAAATAAAAAGAGAAATAAGACTTATACGAATAATTCCGAATCGAAGTTATAAATAAAAAAATTGGGTTTAAGTTATTTTTATAAGTATGAATCAAATGGTATATAAAGGAAATATATTCACAATTTAAGTGAATGGTTTAAAAGGAATATTTTACAAGTGAAATATCTATAAAGGAAATTTAGATCTGAAATATGAATCCACATTGGATCTTGAATGGGAAAGAGAAATGGAAAATCGTTGAAATGGAAACGATGGGTTTTATTCCAAAATTTGGGATATAAAATAAAGTGTGAAAGTGTTTCGTATACTGAAGTGGTTATAAAAGAATTAGTTAATGTTTTGGGAATCTAAACAGCGATTATAACGCTATGTTATAATAAATGTTTTGTAAATTGTAAACAGCGATTTTAACGCTGCTGCTATAATAAATGTTTTGTAAATTCTAAACAGCGATTTTAACGCTGTCATTATGATGCGATCTTACCGCTACTGTTATAATAGATGTTCTATAATACTAGACAGCAGTTGTAACGCTGTTGTTAAAAGCAATGTTTTATAAATCAAATATTTGGAGACAGCGATTATAACGCTACCGTTATAATCAATATTTTTATGTAAAGGAGGTGTGTTCTTAGATCGAATCTGAGAGTCACGTAAGCGATGGGTTGTTTAAAATTGTGAGCTTTGACTATTTCAAAGTTGAGAATGTGGTTTAATTAAGGTCTGAGAGGTAATTATACCCCAACTTGATTGGCTTCATGATCGATGGAGGAACGGTTAAGGTTCGATGGTGAACTTGGTTAAGCAATATGGTTAGCTAATAAATGATTAGTGGGTTGAATTAAAACAACGATGTTTTATAACATCGCGTTAATTTGAAATGTTTTCCCAAATCAAATGAAAGACATTTTCAACATATAGAAAATGAAATGAATTGGCCCGCGAAGAATTAAGAGGAAGGGGAATTAGAAATAATAATACAATCAGGAATTGATTTAAAGGGGCCTAGTATTGCTTGATGCTTGATCGGTAGATTTTCCATTTGGAAGTAGGACCGTTGATTGTATGGATGTTTCTTTGATAGTTAAATCACCGACTATCAAAGTTTTGATTTATTTCATACCCTCGTTATCAATAAGGAGAGACCGGGATCAGATTTAATATCTGGAACCACTCCATATTGATATAAGCGTTATGAATCAACTTATGTTGAAGAGATTATGAAGACGGAGTTATGCAAGGGCTATTCTGTTTACAGGATAGTGCCTTCGGTTTGTCCAGACCAAGGACGAGTGTCTGACAAAGTATTTCCAAAGGGGTTACGTACGTTGATTCCTTCAAACGTACGAAGTTGGTGGCATAGAAGGGAAACTTCTTTAGCCTAACAATCTGAGTATTTTTTTTGGGAATCAATTAGTGATTTCCGATGGATCTGACGATGTGGCATTCAAAGTGAACGGTGGCCAGATGTTCTGGAATCAAACCTCAAGCCTCACAACCCAGAATTTAACGAAAATCGGGCAGGCAGCATGGCTATGTAGGTCGCACCCATTAGGATGTATAATCACCTATCTAGAGAAATTCCATTTTTTCTTAATCTATCGATGTTGTCCTTTTCGGGAAACGGTTGCTGATCCCAACCGTTGGTGATATACATTCAATACACTCAAGCGAAATGAGTGGTCGGTCATGTGTGGGCCGGGTTGCAAGACGTTCTTGTTGAACCCAGTGTATTCGTCTCTAGAGGTACACTATCGGCAGGTGGTCCCATACCTTGTCATGTTGGAAATCCAATCTCCAATAAGCGCCCTGCGGTTTTTGATTTTATGTTATATATGGAGCGTGAGATGCAAGCGTTCCACTAGATTCCTATTTATTTGATGTAGACATTATTATAATATTACTGGATTTGATATCAAAAAAAATATTTTTGGTTATCGTAAGGTAAAAACCATCCGTGTTTATGTGTGGATCGGTCTTACGATTATCATTTCTTTCGAAAGAATTTTGAAAGTTAAACAAATGTTTGGAGTTTACTCACACCAGTCCCATGACTGACCCAGAGTTTATTTTGTTTGTTTTCCCTAAACTCTTGGATGCCCAAATTTGTACGGGCATTCAAGTAGTCGGGATTTTTCAGATTCACTTGGAGGAGCTCGAAGCAGGAGGATTCATCAAGTTAGCTATAGACTATCATATTTTCCGCTGTGTATTATGTTCATATCTGGAAACAGGAGTTTATAACTGTTCCAGAAATAGCTGTTGTGCTCTGATGATGGTATGTATATAAAGTTACTGAATTACATTTCAAAGTTATGTTATCTAATATATTTTATTCGTTCCGCTGTGAGTTGTGATCTTCGTTTTCTTCTATTCTAATATTTCTTTCTTTCTATTTCTCATCCTCTAACTTCTTTCTAATAATGATTCGTGTTTCTGTGCAATTTGGGTTGGACGTGTGGTGTTATTAGTCAACTCAAAGAGTACGGAAATTCGGGTCGTTACAACAACAACCTTATTTCAATTATCATTGATAATCAAATATATGCTAACACTTTTTGTATATAATATATATATATATATATATGCAGGAACTATATATAGGAAATATTACTGAAGACTGTACAGTTATAAAGATAATAAGAGATTTGAAGATCAGAGAAATTTCAAGACTCATGAGTAATCAAGATTTCAAGATTAATATAGTTATAGAGTCTAGATTTGGTAAGACTCTAAATAGCACTCCAGGTTCAAATTCTAATTTTCAATTATATCCTCAATCCTCTCTATTTTTGTTTTTCTATCCTCTCTATGTTTTTTTTATTTCTATTTTTATTCTTCTTTGTTTTTCAAACTTAAATTTTTATACTTTATATTTATACTTTATACGGTTTAAAGGGACAATTAATGACAAGGACAAAATTAAGGGCTTTTTTATTCATAAGGACAACCTATTAAAAATTTAACCAAAAGGACAATACACTAATTATATTTTAATTCCCTAAATCACGTGCCCTATTTCTTCTTCATCGCTCCTATTTCGTGTGATTTTCTTCTCATTCAATTTTTCTCCAGCGCAGTTTTTTCTCCATGATTTGATCTTTGAACTCTCTCTCATTCGATCATCTTCATAATCGTTTGAGCTCCTCAATTTATTCGATTTGCCTAATTTTATCATTTCAATCGGTTTCGTCAATTCATGAAGGTGCCGTGGATTTTGATTCGGTAGGTAGTAAAGATGATTTCGTGATTCTTGATTTCGTGAATTCGTCATGGAAAATCAAATGAGAGAGATGAACAAAATTGTTGAGCGACGGAAAATACTTTTTGTGATTGTGTATTTAGCAGCAGTTTTTAGGTATTAGTTTTACATTTTTTAGGTATCAGTTTTATATTTTCTAGTTGAATTTACACCATAGCAGTTTCTAGGTATCAGTTTTATATATTTTTTTAGGTATCAGTTTTATATTTTCTAGTTGAATTTACATCATAGCAGTTTTATATATTTTTAGGTATCAGTTTGTAAGGACCTGTAACTTCCCCGGTAAGGAAAGCGCAGATACTATGAGAACAACACACAAAAGAACGCAGACAGAAGAACATTTCATTGTTTATTACAACAATTACATCAGAATACAAGAATATACAGAGTATGAATATATATTACACATTATAAAATATCAGAGATTACAATACATTACATAGAAACGGAAAATAATACAATACACAACTAGAAGTAATACACGGATACAGAGCTTTCCGAGTATCGTTCCAGCTGTAAATCAGGATCCTGTGAATATAAATCTGCAAAACCAAAACTACTAGCTACCCGTGTCAAAATAAGGGCACCCAGAGTTTAGGTTAAAACAATAAACTCCAGGTCAGTCATGTGACTGGTGTGAGAACTAAAACAGTTATTAATCTTTATTTTAAAGTTAGGTAAATCAAGGGACCATGCCGTATAACACGGAACGGGTTTCCTTCCAAGAACACCAGTGCATAAAACAAACAGCGCAATGCTAAATAAGGAACAATGAAGCTATTATAAGACCCAGGACCCATCACACAATGCAACGCAAGCCGGAGGATAGGGTTTTTACCTTATAATAGCCAAAGAATGCTTGATATGCTAAATTTCATGTTTTAATTCATAATCAGACTCCAACCGTAAATTAGTAAGAGAACGATTCCCTAAGTATTAACCCTGAAGGCCGAGACCAACATCAGACCAATACCCAGGAAACCACCCATCTTAGCTCGTTTCCAGTTAGTTTCTGATTTTATATACAATCATAAATATCAATCATAGGCGGCATGAATGTCCCATACCACTATGTCGCCATATATAGGTATACAATCAAAACCGCAAAATGTCGTATTGGAAGTTGGATTATCATTTATGATATAAACCGAGGCTAGGGATCGTCCTCACCGATTCGAGAGCCTCTAGTCCGCCCCTCAGGAACAGAACGCATCGTCCCTTGGACTCAGGGCCGGTCCACCGATGTGGATTATAATTCATAAACACTACGTTTCCCCGCCCTATGGGGCGTAAATGAGCCAACAAATGACTCCATCGGCTCCACATAGTCACCGATATATCCAAGGCGCCTCGCAACAGCAACATCCACATAAGTCAAACTCGTCAGGGCATGTAAAACCACTGATGCCACTTCTAACTAGAAGGAAACCATGCCCCCGGATATCCGTCTCCCATTTTTGGTTCATACTGGGTGTGAAACTCGCGAATTAAACGTTACACAAAGTTATGCCCCAAAGGCCGTGCTTTGATCATCAACCACAAGACTTTGCTTTTCAACAGAAGCCTTGATCATTTGCCACTTAGGCATGCCACACAGGCAATTCACTCTATGTGTTTGATATCCATCAGTATATAACCCCTGAGCTTGTACGTCTCAGAGAAGCGCGTTAAGCAAGAGAATGAATTCTTCGCCGCCAAACAAATATATATTTAATAGAAATCAATCACACAGAATGAAATCCAATGTCAGACACACAGTCCATTTAAAAGTTCGTTCTAGGTCTGAATGAAACCAGTGGCACCTAGTACCCCGCATATCCATCGATCTCCAAGTACGTCTGGACGATCGCTAACCGATTCCCTCCTCTTGGGTGTACGGCCCAATCAAGATCATCAGTAATCACCCAAATGACGTGAAGACCTCCGGTCTTCGACCACCATCTTCTTCTTCGACTTATCGTCGTATTAGTTATTCAGAATGGGATAAACCCGGTCTTTCCGAATAACTCACGTATATAATAAACAAGTGTTACACAAACACAACATACACTCATTCTAATTCATCAGTCACTAACCGTAAATTAGTAAGGGAACAATCCCCCAAATATTAACCCCGAAGGCCGAAACCAACATCAGATCAATACCCAGGAAACCACTCATCTTAACTAATCTTCAGTTAGTTGCTAAACTTCACATTGTTAGGGAAAGGTTCCCATTAATTTTATCAAAGATAAATTCCTCAAATTTATTTTTTAATCTTCTTTTGAATTTCAATTCAAACCAAATTATGGTTTATCCAAACTAGCCGGGATTAACGAACCTTACCGAAGTAATCATTTGTTTTAATTTCCCGATCCCAACCTATTCATCCCATGAAGTAAAACTGGTAATACTTCATATCTAAATCCACGGTGTTATCGGTAAATTTAATTACCATCTCACGTTCAAATCTAATTAAAAATTTAACTATCGCCTGGAGCAAAACTGGTGATACTCCATTCTCGATCTTTTCAATCTAATTAAAGATTCATTAAAACTCTTCTTAGTTTTAATCTTTAACTGGGTTAAAGAATCTATGTCATTTAAAACACGGTTCACGATAAACCCAAAATCACATTCCATTTTATCAACCTTTAACCGTATAATAGCAAGTGAGCAATTCCCTAAGTATTAACCCCGAAGGACGAAACCAACATCAGATCAATACCCCAGAAACCATCATCGGATCAATACCCCAGAAACCATTCAACTTAACTAATCTCCAGTTAGTTTCTGATTTTCTTAACTCCTTTGGGTCTAAGAACAGTATTATTGAAGCTATCGTTCACGACAACCCAAAATCACATTCCATTAATTATTGGGTTAAAGAACAAGTGTTATTTAAAACACTGTTCATGATAAACCCAAAAATATATACCAATTCAATTCCAATTAAATATTATTTAATTGGTGCACTTCATTAAATCAAAATAAAAAGATTTAATCTGTAATGACCCGCACTAGTAGAGGTATTATAATTAATTTATTTAATTATATAAATAGTGATATAGTGAATTTAATGGTCGTAGAATTAAATAATGGTGAATATTTAATTAAAATAATAAATTAAATAATATATTTAATTCTGAAATAATCAGAATTGGCTGAAATGACAATATGGTGTGAACCGGATCATCTGTGATATTTAGTTCAGCTTGGAATTGAATTTGAATAACGAATATATTAGATAAACAACAGTTTGAACATAGAATTATAACATAATTAAAATCGAGATCGAAATGGCGCTGCAGTTCGTAAATTGGCGATTCGAACTTCAACTGAATGTACATGATTCGTTTTAAACCAGATTTCTGTGAAACAAGAAATGTGTGGAGCTGGTGGAGTATATCTTTCTAGTGGAAGAGAAAAATCGAGATTTCATCATGTAGATTTTGATTTATGTCCAAATCAAATTTTGGAAGTGGAATTCCTTTTTAATTTATAAAGGAATTATTTATATTTTAATAAGGAATTTCAATATAAATCGAATATCGGGTTGACACAGATTTGGAATATCAAGTTATAAATCCTAGTAGAGCTATATGGTATTCCACTGTGAGTATATACGATAATATAAATTTCTTTGTATTTAATTTAATTATATTTAAATATATTTATATATTTAAATGGGCTATTTAGAGCTTTAAAAATAGCCACTTTTGCAAACGACCTTAGAATTCCACAAAACTAATTTTGTTGGATCCGCAATGTTAGATTTTTGTTAGGTTTCAAGTGGCGTGATTTTTGGAGTCAGTGTGTAGCCGTACGGATTTTTAATGCGGATAACAGTCGATATTTGGACCTTTAAAAATACGCTGTGTGAGCAAACGGAGTCGGAATTCGACGAAACCAGTTTCAGTGTGTCCGTAATGTCAAACTGTAGGTGCATGTCAATTTCCACGATTTTTAGATGTCGTGTGTGTTCGTAGAGATTTTTAAAGTGCAAATACAAATGGAAAAGGAATATAAAATTGTTTATTTACTTCTATAAATAGGCTTTAACAATCCAAACCCTTATGTTTCATTCTTCCTAGGTCAAATTTCTATCCGTCGTCGTTTCCTTGTTCTTCAGCAAAAGGAAACGTGAATCCCCCTCCTTCAAAAAAATTCAGAAGAAATACAATAAAATCGCTAAAATCATAAAACAATATTCTTTGTATTCCTAGTGAAAATCCCTTCAATCCTGTATACATATTGAGGCATTCGAAATCTGTCCGTCGAAGTTGGTTATTCATAGTAGCTCCTAGGGCTTCGATTCATGGGTGAAACAAGTGGAGTTGGGTTGATCCAGGGCCAGCGTGGCGTTTAGAGGGGTGAGGCGCACCCGCTGTCCAACTTTGGTGGCCTCCGACGTCGATTTTTGGCAGTGCGATGTGGGTTTTGGGACTCGAAGGGCAAAAGGCGGAAATAGTTAGAGGACATCGGAGAAGGAGTTAAGGGGTTGGACTTGTGTTATTTGGTCAGCTCAAATTGGTCTGGATTTTCGGGTCACTACAGCTGGTATCAGAGCTTAAGTTAAGTGAATTACCTTGGCTCTGTGGCGTGACTCGGTAGAGATGGGGTTAGTAATACCCTAGATTGAGTTGAGTGTATCTATATGAGTGATCATATTTGTTATTGATATAAAAATTTGTTTTATATTGTGGAAGATTTATTAGTTGAGTTGTTTATGAGTTCTAGTCGATCAGTTTTATCCACTGTATCGGTAGGAGCTTCTAAACACTCGAATACGATGAACCGTCATGGTATGCTTTGAAAATGGGGTAAACGAAATAATCTTACCCAAATTATATTTTGATATAAAGGATTTATATTGGTTGTTGTTATAATCGAGTAAGATTATAAAAATGTGAAATGGTTATGTAAATAACCAACTAGAATTCATATAAGTGAAATACGTGAAATCAGATGAGTTAAATCTGAAATTTTAAACCAGAAATTGAATTAAAGTAAAGCCAGTAAAGTGGCAACTGAGATTGAATTAGAATGATATCAAGACAAATTGGATTGTGAGATTCAAATTTGAAGTGTAATGTGATAATCAAGTTAAGAGTTGGGAATCGAGAAGAAACTCGAGTTGAAATGATATTTGGCTCGGATATAAACGAATGGTTGTGTTGTGGATAAAAGCAGATTGGAATTTGATTGGGATGACCCATGTATCCGCTAAATTGATAACATGTGGAAAGGACTTAATGATATGTCGACAAAAGGTACAAGTTTATATTTCATATGGTATGAGATTTTGATGAGCCGAATTGGCATGCCGCTTGGCAAGCCGCTTGGCTGTTGGACTTTCTTTTGGGATGGAGATGGCCCAGAGAGGCGAGTTGGAGTTTGACCTATTGACCAGTACAAAGGAGGTGCTGGCAAAAAAATTCAAAGAGTTAAGGCATTAGAAAATTTTCAGGATTTCTGAAAATTTTCGTTGATAAGAATTAATTAATAATTTAATTGAAATTAAATTGGTTCAGTTGAAATTGAAGTTAAGAAGTGAACAAATATGTTCTAACTAGTCGATAGGGTCGTTCTCTACCTTAGCAATTTCGAGGACGAAATTATTTTAAGTGGGGAAGATTGTAATGACCCGCATTGGCAGAGGTATTATAATTAATTTACTTAATTATATAAATAGTGATATAGTGAATTTAATGGTCGTGGAATTAAATAATGGTGAATATTTAATTAAAATAATAAATTAAATAATATATTTAATTCTGAAATAATCAGAATTGGCTGAAATGAAGATATGGTGTGAACCGGATCATCTGTGATATTTAATTCAGCTTGGAATTGAATTTTAATAACGAATATATTATATAAACGACAGTTTGAACATAGAATTATAATATAATTAAAATTGAGCTTGAAATGGCGCTGTAGTTCGTAAATTGGCGATTCGAACTTCAACTGAATGTACAGGATTCGTTTTAAGCTAGATTTCTGTGAAACAAGAAACGTGTGGAGCTGGTGGAGTATATCTTTCTAGTGGAAAAGAAAAATTGGGATTTCATCGTGTAGATTTTGATTTATGTCCAAATCAAATTTTAGAAAAAGTCGTTGTGGAATTCCTTTATAAATTATAAAGGAATTATTTATATTTTAAAAAGGAATTTCAATATAAATCGAATATCTGGTTGACCCAGATTTGGAATATCAAGTTATAAATCCCAGTAGAGCTGTATGGTATTCCACTGTGAGTATATACGATAATATAAATTTCTTTGTATTTAATTTAATTATATTTATATATTTAAATGGGCTATTTAGAGCTTTAAAAATAGCCACTTTTGCAAACGACCTCAGAATTCGACGAAACTAATTTTGTTGGATCCGCAATGTCAGATTTTTGTTAGGTTTCAAGTGGCGTAATTTTTGGAGCCAGTGTGTGGCCGTACGGATTTTTAATGCGGATAACAGTCGATATTTGGACCTTTAAAAATACGATGTGTGAGCAAACGGAGTCGGAATTCGACGAAACCAGTTTCAATGTGTCTGTAATGTCAAACTGTAGGTGCATGTCAATTTCCACGATTTTTAGATATTGTGTGTGTTCGTAGAGATTTTTAAAGTGCAAATACAAATGGAAAAGGAATATAAAATTGTTTATTCACTTCTATAAATAGGCCTTAACAATCTAAACCCTTATGTTTCATTCTTCCTAGGTCAAATTTCCATCCGCAGTCGTTTCCTTGTTCTTCAGCAAAAGGAAACGTGAATCCCCCTCCTTCAAATAAATTCAGAAGAAATACAATAAAATCGCTAAAATCATAAAACAATATTCTTTGTATTCCTAGTGAAAATCCCTTCAATCCTGTATACATATTGAGGCATTCGAAATCTGTCCGTTGAAGTTGGGTATTCATAGTAGCTCCTAGGGCTTCGATTCATGGGTGAAACAAGCGGAGTTGGGTTGATCCAGGGCCAGCATGGTGTTTAGAGGGGTGAGGCGCACCCGTTGTCCTACTTTGGTGGCCTCTGACGTCGATTTTTGGCAGTGCGATGTGCGTTTTGGGACTCGAAGGGCAGCAGGCGGAAATAGTTAGAGGACATCGGAGAAGGAGTTAAGGGGTTGGACTTGTGTTATTTGGTCAGCTCAAATTGGTCCGGATTTTCGGGTCATTACATAATCATTTTCTCAACTGGGTTTAAGAACAGTGTTAATGAAGACACCATTTACAACAAACCCAAATCACATTTGATATTATATACAAGGCTCTGAATAGAAAATATTTCGGCTCAGAATTATCAATTTTTTTAAAATAACATTCAGTGAATATTGAAAAGTGAAGCCATGTTAAGTAGTTAAACGCCATTTTAACACGAATGGGCACTTTGTCGATTTTATTTGTTTTTAATGAATATTGAAAAGTGATTTCAATAATCGAATATTTTAGAAAATGAATTCGAATTGAATTGAATAGAAAATGAATTCGAATTGAATTGAATAGAAAATGAATTCGAACTGAATTGAATAGAAAATGAATTCGAATTGAATTGAATAGAAAATTTATTCGAATTGAATTGAATAGAAAATGAATTCGAATTGAATAGAAAATGAATTCGAATTGAGTTGAATAGAAAACGAATTTAAATCGAATAAAATTCTACGACCAACAAATATCGTATTGGAAATAACGATATAAATATATCTTTCAAATTTCCATAACAATATCTGTTTAATCCCGAAATCCAACATCGAAATATTCCAAAGACGATTTCGATTCAAATCCATTCCAATTCAATTATTGGAAATTCTGGTTATTATCAAAACCATTTCAAATCCAATTTATTTATTTTAAAAATAAATAAATTATTATTCTAGTTCAAAACTTGTTCATTTCGATAAAAAAACTACTTTTGTCTTTTCAAATATGGAGTTTTTCATCCCAACTCTTCACAAATCATTTCTTATGATTTTACACAAATTATTACTATTTTTAATAATTTTATAAAGGCCCGTACAGTCGATTTCCATCAATGGCCATCGAACTGCACTTACAGCGACCTTTTACGAATTTGATTTGGACATAATTCCAAATCCAACTGTTAGATTTCAAATCTCCAATATTCCTTAGAAAGATCTTTTCAATACGAACCCAAGGTTCCGGTTTTAGGAGAATCCGACGATCGGATCTCCCGCAATATCCATTCGAAGTTAATGGTCGAAATTCGCGAACTGCCGCGGCGCGGTGCGTTCTATTCAGGCCATTATATATATAATATATATAGTATATATATTTCGTCGATTTCCTTTCAAAACGTATTTTATAAATCGTTTTAAATTTATTTACAAAACGATTTCAACTTCTTATTCGATTTCAAATCAAAATTGAATTTTCCTTTATAAATTCCTTTTTACATTCATTTCTATTTGATTTCAATTCCAATTCGATTTCAATTCAATTCAATTCGAATTCGATTTGAATTCCTATCCAATTCAATTTCAATTCGATTTAAATTCGTTTTCTATTCAATTCAATTCGAATTCATTTTCTATTCAATTCAATTCGAACTCATTTTCTAATCAATTCAATTCGAATAAATTTTCTATTCAATTCAATTCGAATTCATTTTCTATTCAATTCAATTCGAATTCATTTTCTATTCAATTCAATTCGAATTCATTTTCTATTCAATTCAATTCGAATTCATTTTCTAAAATATTCGATTATTGAAATCACTTTTCAATATTCATTAAAAACAAATAAAATCGACAAAGTGCCCATTCGTGTTAAAATGGCGTTTAACTACTTAACATGGCTTCACTTTTCAATATTCACTGAATGTTATTTTAAAAAATTTGATAATTCTGAACTGGAATCAGACACAGTCAATTACCATATAATTTAAGTTATATGGATTTCATCCAATTCATATATACAACAATGACAACAAACAATCAACCATCATCCAAAGTGCATTCTACACTGTATAAGCATCAAATATAAATATTTAACGCTTATAATAGTCTGTCAATTAATCGATCGACATACAGCTAATTATTGGGATTAGTGTATGTCATATATCATCCCAATACCTGTGTGGGGTTTCAAATAATCAAACACGGATTTTATTTGTGCAGTCGGGCGATATGTAAAATTTATCGTCCCAATCACTATCAGTCAAATGTGTGTATATAAACAAGTCATTCGATTTGTTTATAACTATTTATTTTATATACACGTTAAAAATTATATTTTTAATTATAAAATATTTTCCACTATGAAATATTTTATTTCATTTCACATCACACAATCAAATTTCACAACACAGCAACCAAACAAACAAGTCATCCATGGTCTGTGGACGACGGGTGTCGGGTGCTACTAAACACCGTCTGCATCCTAGTATATATTTCAAACTAGAAGTAAAAATAAAAGTGAGGAGTTCTCACCTTTGGGGTCCACTCCTCCATTCTCTACTTCTGAACGGTTCGGATTTCGTTTTGATTTCAATCTGATCCATTCGCCATCTGTTTCACGCAGTTGATTATTAAAATAACATTTTTATCTTGACAACGCTATCGATAAAAATCACATTTTTAAACTGTTCTATATATCTTAAAAGATCATATTTTTATCCTCGCTATCTTATATTTTCAAAGCAAAGTATTGTATATTTTCGAAACAATTCAAATTTTATATTTCAAAACAATTCAAATTTTATATTTCAAAACAATTCAAATTTCATATTTCAAAACAATTCAAATTTTATATTTCAAATCAATTCAAATTTTATATTTCAAATCAATTCAAATTTTATATTTCAAAACAATTCAAATTTTATATTTCAAAACAATTCAAATTTTATATTTCAAATCAATTCAAATTTTATATTTTAAAAACAAATAATTTTATATGTTAAAACCTCGCTAATCTTATATGTTAAAACAACACTAATCTTATATTTTAAAACAATGTAATTTTATGTTTTTTTTATAATTACATAACTTAAATTTAATCAAAGTTTTAGAATTAACCTTGATTAGTTTAACATTGGACCTTTCTTCCTCTGGGAATCGAACTGCACTCGCCGAACTAAGCCCCCCACCTAGGGTTGGATCCTGCGCTCGCTACATCCACCTTGATGCCGATCAGGAGCCGCCATGATCTTCGCTGCCTAGATCTACTACGCGCGCCACCCGACCATCTCAAACTCGAACGCCTAAAGGTGCCCGATCACAATAGTTTATAACTTTCGATCAAACCCCTATCATTTGGAAGACCATGATTTTCTCTTGGATTTTTGTTTTCGATTCACATATTAATTCGATGTAAAATGGACGGATTTAAGGGATTAAAATGGGACGATTTGGTGCGCTGAGTAGGAGCTGGCGGCGGTAACAGAATGAGGTTAGGGTTCTTAGGGTTTGGGCCTTTTTATAGAAATTATTTTATTATTTTATTATTTTAAATTCCAATAATACCAGTTTTTACATACGAACTCGAAATCAAACCAAACGACTGTCACCCCTAGCTAAATACCCCCGTTTCGAACACAATGGGATATGTTTCGTAGGCCAATTCGATTGTTACAATCAGTTATTTTTCAAATTAAAGTATAAAACATTCAAATTCTGTTTTGAACGCACATTTTAATTTACTGGGGTCACATACTAACTCTAAAAATTCCTGAAAAATATTTTCTAGCTTCGTATTGACGATACGGTCCTAACAAAACTAGTTTTGTCGAATTCTGAGACCGTTGGAAAAATGGCCATTTTCCAGTCGATTAAAATCAACTGAAACTGGTCAAACGCGTTTTCCTTCGCCACGCTCACATATTGATTCGAAAAATTATGAAATTTGAAACCTAGCAATAATTTGACACTGCAGATCCAACAAAAGTGGTTTCGTCGAAATCCGAGGTCGTTTGCAAAATGTCCATTTTTAAGGGCCTGAATTCCATAGCGACTATTCAGAATTTTCAATTGGACATATCTTTTGATTCCCGCTATGAAATTTCAATAATTCGGATTCGTTGGAAAGACATTGTCAATTAGATTCTAATGTTTTTGGTTTCACTAAAATCCGGATTGTTTTGCACCCGGTACATTCAATTGAAGTTTGAAATCGAATTATCGAACTACCGCGCCATTTTCAATTCTATTTATAATTATATATAAATATTTATATTCTAACTACGACGTATATAATATATACGTTCAAATTATATTCAAAATAAATTTCTCGTCGATATTATTTAAAATAATCTATTTTAAAGGTTCAAAATTCGCTAAAACTGCCAAATTAAAAATTTTAAACTGGCCCAGAATTTCCGGGTTATTACATGCCCCAAATAGACTTCGAGCGTCAGCCAGTTGAGAGGGAAATTCCAAAGCAATAATCAACGCTACATCCACCTTGAGAGGGAAATTCGAGCAGCACGGGGCACGAGAATTCATCATCCAAGGATCATTTGAAAGATCTCTGAAACCTCGATGATTCTTGCTTTGGAATCCTGTTTTAATTCGCAAGCATTTGAGAGATTTTTCCTTTTGTTTTTCGAAGCTTTTTGCCCGTCGAAATCACCCCTGGCGGCTAGGGAATTGTAACGAGAGAGGGGTGTTTATAATTAATTATTTTATATTATTTTATATTTTAAATTCTTTTGACTTGAAAATTATTTGTTTTATGTAATGAACCCAAATTCAAACCCAACGACTGCTTCCCCTAGCTAAATACCCCCATCCCGAACACAACGGGATATGTATCGTAAGCTGATTCGATCGTTTCGATCAGTTTTCGTCAAAATCAAAATATAAATCTATATATTGATTTTGAACGCACATTTTATTTTACCGGGGCCACATACTAACTTTAAAAATTCCCAAAAATTATTTTCTAGCTTTGTATTGACCATGCGGTCTTAACAAAACTAATTTCATCGAATTCCGAGACCGTTTGAAAAATGGCCATTTTCCAATCGATTAAAATCAACTAAAACTGGTCAAACACATTTTCCTTTGCCATGCTCACGTATTGATTCAGAAAATTATTAATTTTGGAATCTAGCAATAACTTGACATCGCGGATCCAACAAAAGTGGTTTCGTCGAAATCCGAGGTCGTTTGCAAAATTTCCATTTTAAGGGCTAGAATTCCATAGCGACTATTCTGAATTTTCAGCTGGACGTGTCTTTTGATTCCTGCTATGAAATTTCGATTTTTCGGATTCTTTGGAAATTTATTCTCAAATGGATTCTAATATTTTTGGTTTCACTAAAATCCGATTTATTTTGCACCCGGTACACTCATTTGAACTTCGAAATCGAATTTTCGAACTACCGCGCCATTTTCAATTCCTTTTATAATTATAAATAATATTTATATTCTAACGACGATTCGAATAAATATATACATTCTAATTCTATTCATAATAAATTTCTCGTCGTTATTATTTAAAATAATTCATTTTAAATATTCAAAATACACTAAAGTTGCCAAAATAAAAAATTTAAATTGGCTCGCATTTCCGGGTTATTACACAGTTTATATTTTCTTGTTGAATTTACAGTATTATGTTGGTATAAGTTTTGATTGTATATGAAACACTTGTAGATACTGCATGCTGCTGGAATTTACTTGAATTCAAGACTGGATTGAGTACAAGTAAAAGTAAATGCATGAATGCATGCTTGGAATAGGAACGGTGTTCTATGTACTTAGATTGTGTAGAAAAACAAAGTATCCTATTAAATCAGTTATGTATCATTGTAGGTATCATATGATACAAGTGGGTATTATTGTGTGTTACTGAGAATAGTCTCATTTTTGTGATAATTGAATTGAATCGATTGCTATTATTTTTTAAATCAGTAGGTATTATTGAGAATAAATATTATTTTTGTGAGATTTGAATTGAGTAAGTGGGTGTTTTTTTAATCAGTGGGCATCAGATAGAATTAATGTTCTGTATCAAAAAAGTCAATTACCAAAGCAAACAACACAAATCTACCTATGTGCCATAGTTCTAATACACAAAGCCATAAAAATGATACCTAAAAAAAATATTAAAATGATACCTAAAACTGCTATAATATTTAATGACAAAAGTAATAGAAAAAATGTTTGAATCATAATTTGATTGTTTAAAATGAAATAAATTCATTTAAGTAGAAAAACTGATGCAGCAGTACAAGAACAAAAGTAAAATAGCACCAAAACTATAAACAAAACAACGTAACACTATTAATACAAGAAAACTGATACCTAAAAAAAATAGCAAACTGATACCTAAAAACTGCTGAACTATTTTAAAACTAAAACAAATGCAAAAAATGTTACATCACAGTTTGGTTGATTATAACGAAATAAGTTCGACTGTACTACATAGATGATACAACAATACAGCTGCAAAATAAATACAACATTAATAACCCAACAAACGAATATAAAACCGTGTTAAATAAACAAAAATGATACCTAAAAAAATATAAAACTGATACCCAACTGCTAAATAGCCGATCATTAAAATTAGAGAACAAAAAAAAACCATGAATCGCCTTGCAAAATAAAAAAACCTAATCGACAGAAATGAACATTAAATTATAATGATTATAACAACAACAAAAAGTTCAGTCGAGGTTGATTTTTGAGATCAATTTCATGCGGAATTTTGCTTTTTCGATTGATATTCGACGTTCGACTGTAGGAGACGCCGTGTATTTGTTTTCATTCGATTTCCAATTGAGATTATTTCGCTAATTTTGATTTGTTGATTTCGTTGTACTAAATCGAAAGAGAGGATTGAGCGACGGAAATTTTTAGGGTTATGTCCTTTTGGATAAATTTTTATGTGTGTGTCCTTGTGGATAAATTATTAAGGCCGATTGTCCTTGTCATTAGTTTCCTATAGCTTAAAACCTTATAATTTTAAAAATATATTCATATGGTTTAAATTTATGTTTTCATATGTTTTTCTATCATATAATATTAATTTACAACACAAGAATTTTACTTCAGAATTTCCAGAATTATTTTTGTATCAAAACACTTGAAAAATGCTTTGAAAATCAAAAATACACATGAGTACGTCAACATAGCAAAAACTCAATGTCGACATATAACAGTCATTTTTTCCAGTTTTGAAAAGAAGTGTCTTTTCACTATTTGAAATGCTTCAGGACCATTGCAACCTTTCATACTCTATAAAAAGAGGTTAAAACCAAATTTTTTATCATGTCCTCTTCTCTAACTTCATCCTCTTTCACTCCAACATTATTCTTAATCAGATTTATGATTCTTACAATTATACTCTGTCGAATTCAATTCTGTTTTGATCAAACTTCTTCTCTCTACTCTCTGAATCAAGTGCTATTGAAGAGCTATAGGACTGTTTTGTAATTGCTTGGGTTGAATAAACCTTGTTTGTAAGTCAAAGAGGAATCGGTGTATCTTTGTAGCCGTGAAATCAAGGAATAGGAGTCGTTGTATCCTTGTTGATTTGTGAAATCAAGGAATAGGAGTCGGTGTCTCCTTGTTGAGCCGTGAAATCAAGGAGGATGTATTTGACTATTGGAAATAGTAACTAAACTCTGCACAATCCAGCGTTGTGCAGGACTGGATGTAGAAGTAATCTGAACAAGTATGAAATCCGGTGTGTTCTTTCCTTTTCTGCATTTTTTTATTCTGTTTATTTTGCATTTGTGCTTGAATCTGTATCTATGATTGTGTTTGTGGTGTTTGATTCATTCCATAATTCTCTTTAGTTTTAAGATTTGTTTAAATTCTTACAAACACTATTCCCCCTCCCCCCTCTAGTGTTTGCTTTGCCTTAACGATCCATTCCGCAATCCCTAACAATTGGTATCAGAGCTAGTTAGAGAAAATGATAGTGGGTTCTCGCTCGGTTGTTTGGTGGCGGGCAGGAGACTCTTACTCCTACATGTCCCCGTGTGTGGGCTGGTTGGGTCGCGAGGCTAATCGTGAAAATAGTTCTCAGGTATCGTTGGTAGGCCATGGTGGCAGGCTAGGCCACTGTTTGGTGATAACCCCTAATAATTGGTATCAGAGCAAGGTCTTTCAAAAAGATCGTAATCTGATTTTTGAAATTTTGGTAAAATGGAAAATTTTGGAATCTCTGATATTATTAGTGTCAATTCATGCATTGCATCAATGTTAAAAGAGTCTACATATATTATTGTTAAAGAACCATATGATCTATTAAAATATTGTTCAATACAGAAAAGAATGAGTTCTATCACTTTTGAAAATTCAAAAGTTAAAAAGATGGGTAAAGTGGCTATTGGCAATTCAAATTCTGAAAAGGTGGCTATTGGAAATTCAAATCATGAACTGGTGTGTTACATGGCTATTGAAAATTCAAATTCTGGAAAGCAATTGGTGGAAATGAAAAAGGACAAATGGATACTGGATAGTGGCTGTTCGAGACATATGACCGAAAATCCAGAACTACTCAATAATCTGAAATATGAAGATGGTCGATTGGTAAACTTCGGAGATAATTCTAAAGGATACATCATTGGAATCGGCAATGTCGGTAATTCTAAAACTCCTACTATTTCTGATGTTTCATTAGTTAGGAATTTAAAATACAATTTACTAAGTATAAGTCAACTTTGCGATAAAGGACATAAAATGAAATTTGAAAAGAATAAATGTTTCATAGAAGATAGGAATTCAAAAGTTATATTCGAAGGAGATAGAAAGAAAAATATTTATATATAAAGTTTGATAATTTCCAACGATAATTTATGTCTTATGGCCAATACAAGTGATCCTTGAGTTTGGCATAAGAGATTCGATCATATAAATTTCAAACATATTTCTAGAGTTTCTAAATTAGATTCGATTAGAGGATTACCCAAAATGAAATTCAAAGTTAATAACTTATGTGATGCTCGTCAATTCGGAAAATTAAAGAAGAGTTCGTTTAAATCAAAAGAATAAATTACTACTTCAAAACCATTAGAGTTAATACACATGGATTTATTTGGTCCATCTCAAATTCAATCAATAAATCATAACAGATATGTGTAGCTAATAGTTGACGATTTTTCTATATACACTTGGACTTTGATTCTTAAAAATAAAAATGATGCTATGTTTCAATTTAAAACTTTTTCTAAAAGGATTCAAAATTTGTTATCCCTAAAAATTAAAATAATACGTAGCGATCATGGTGGAGAATTCGAAAATGAGAATTTTGAAAAATATTGTAATAAAAAGGGAATAACCCACAATTTTTCAATTCCAAAAACTCCTTAACAAAACGGAATAGTTGAACATAAAAATAGAATGATACAAGAATGTGCAAGAACTACGTTATCCGATAGTAGTTTACCAAGGAATTTTTGGGCTGATGCAGTAATAACAGCTTGTTATATTATTAATAGAATTTCAATTAGACCTTTGACTCATAAAACTCCTTATGAACTTTTATATAACAAGAAACCAAAAGTATCATACTTTGAAATATTTAGAAGTAAATGTTTTATACTTAATACAAAGGATAATTTAGACAAATTTTATTCAAAATCAGATAAAGGAATTTTTATTAGATATTCAGAAAGAAGCAAGGCTTATAGAGTTTTTAATACTCGAACCAACACTATAGAAGAAACATTAAATGTATCTTTCGATGAAAACTATAAAAGTATAACTCAAAACTATGAGGATGATTGCGAGGATGAAATTAATGAAATAGATAATGAAGATAACCAACCAAATAAAAGAATTAGATTACTTAGAGACCATCCTGTAGAAATATCTTAGGGGATATTGAATCCGTTGTTAGAACTCATAATCAATTAAATAATATGAGTAGTACTGCATTTATATCAACCATCGAACCAAAAAATCCAAAGGAAACTTCTTTCGATGATTCATGGATACTTGCTATGCAAGAAGAATTGAATCAGTTTACTAGGAATGAAGTATGGAAACTTGTTCCTAAACTAGAGGATAAAACAATAATAGGAACCTAATGGGTATATAAAAATAAAATGAATGAACTCGATGAGGTACTAAGAAACAAGGCACAACTAGTAGCACAAGGTTATACTCAAGAAGAAGGAATAGATTACGATGAAACTTTTGCCCCCATAGCAAGACTAGAGGCTATTAGAATTTTACTAGCTTTTGCAAACTATAATAATTTCAAATTATATCAAATGATGTCAAAAGTGCATTTCTAAATGGATTTGTCAAAGAAAACGTATATGTAGAGCAACACCCCTATTTGAAGACGAAAAATTACGAGATCACATATATAAACTGAAGAAAGCGTTATATGGATTAAAACTAGCCCCTAGAGCTTAGTATGATAGATTACAAAATTACTTTTTACAATCAAACTTTGAAATAGGAAAATTAGATAATACGTTGTTTATTAAGAAAAATAACAAAGATATACAATTAGTACAAATCTATGTTGATGACATAATCTTTGGGTCAACAAATGAAAAAAAGAACAAAGAATTTTCAGATATTATGACCAAAGAATTTGAAATAAGCCATATGGGAGAATTATCATTCTTTTTAGGTCTACAAATTCGACAACTAAAGAATGTAATATTTATTAATCAAGAAAAATATGTGAAAGATTTAATTAATAAGTATAATTTAACAACAACGAATGGTAGACCAACACCTATGACAATTAATATTGCTTTAAGTAAAGATGATACATCAAAAGACATTGATCAAAAACTATATAGAGGAATGATAGGATCATTATCATATATAACCGCTAGTAGACCAGATATAATGCTTATTGTATGTCTCTATGCAAGATATCAATCACAACCTAAGGATACTCATTTAACAGCCGTAAAACATATTCTGAGATATGTAAAGCATACATCAGATTTTGAATTATTTTATCGTAAAAATGATTCATTCGATCTAATTTCATACTGTGATGCTGACTATGCGGGATGTAAATTGTAACAACCCGTAAAATGCGAGCCAGTTTGAAATTTTTATTTTGGCAATTTTAGCGAATTTTGGTTATTTAAAATGGATTATTTTAAATAATAATCGACGAGAAATTTATTTTGAATATAATTCGAACGTTTATATTATATACGTCGTCGTTAGAATATAAATATTTATTTATATTTATAAAAGGAATTGAAAATGGCGCGGTAGTTCGAAAATTCGATTTCTAATTTCAAATGAATATACAGAATTCAATATAAGTCAGAATTGAACGAAACAAGAAATATTTGAATCTGTATAACTATATCTTTGTAACGAAGTTAACAAACTGAGATTTCATCTTAGAAATGATACGATATGTCCAGTTGAAAATTAGAAATAGTCGCTGTGGAATTTATATATATTTTTATATATATAAGGCCCTTAAAAATAGCAATTTTGCAAACGACCTCGGATTTCGACGAAACCACTTTTGTTGGGTCCGTGATGTTAAGTTATTGCTAGATTCCAAATTTCATAATTTTTCAAATCAATATGTGAGCGTGGCAAAGGAAAACGCGTTTGACCAGTTTCAGTTAATTTTAATCGACTGGAAAATGGTCATTTTTCCAACGGTCTCAGAATTCAACGAAACTAGTTTTGTTAGGACCGTATCGTCAATACGAAGCTAGAAAATATTTTTCTGGAATTTTTCTAGTTAGTATGTGACCCCGGTAATTTGAAATGTACGTTTAAAATTGAATATACTGATTTATATTGTAATTTTGAGAAAAACTGTTCGAGACGATTGGATTGGCTTACGAAAGATATCCCGTTGTGTTCATAATGGGGGTATTTAGCTAGGGGCGACTGTCGTTGGGTCTCGTTTGGAGTTTGTATGGAGAGGAGGGTATTTTTAGAATTAAATAAAATTATATATATATAAAAACCTAATTTTCTAAAACCCTATTGGTCAAATTTTCAGTTCGCGGTCAACCTTCTTCTTTCCGCCTCCACCCTAACAAGCGATCCAGAAGCTCCAGCTTTCCTCACCACCGATCTTCCACTCCAAGCCCTATCCACGAAACTTCAATTGTGAAAAACCTTCGGCTCCTCGAGTTCTAGCAATCCAACGGGCAAGATCAAAAAACCACCTCGTTAATCGATTGAAATCCTGGCTCGAAGTCGCCAGCTTCGCACGCACCTCCAGGTCGGAGGAAACCACCGAAGTGGACGCCAGTCATGGCGGAGGCAGTAGGTGCGAAGGCGCACCTCATGGTGGCCGGCGATCGACTCCAGGGCGCCTCGTTTGGCGTGCGTCAGGGGAGGAGGGTCTGGACGAAGTGGGTGCTCTGATTTTCAATGAGGCCTGAAGCAATATGGAGGAGTGGTTCGAGCAGTCCAGGAAGAAAAACAGTAAGCTCTCTTGTTTGTTTTTTTTTTTATTTTCAAATGCATAGTTTAAAATTCAGTTTAAAATTATAAATGCATTGTTTGAAAATCAGTTTTCAAAAATGTAAGACACTGAATTTTATTTTCATATTTGATAATAATAGCATTATTTTAAAATGTAATATATATATATATATATATATATTAGTAATAAAAATGTAATTTTTAATAAAAATATAAAATTAGCTTTATATATGAAATGAAAATAAATATCATTGTTTTGGAAATGAAAATCGTATAAAGTTTTGTTTTTAAATATATTGAACTTCGACAGGAAAATGGGATTTTTATATATTGAACTTCGACAGGAAAATGGGATTTTTATATATTGAACTTCGACAGGAAAATGGGATTTTTATATATTGAACTTCGACAGGAAAATAGGATTTTTATATATTGAACTTCGAAATAAAAATTCGATTTTTATATATTGAATAGCGAAGTAAAAATTCGATTTTTATATATTGAATAACATAGTAAAAATTCGATTTTTACATATGTAGTGGCTACGGGCAACGAAGATGACGAAGATGTGATAGCGATGAAGATTTCTATCAAAGAAGTGCCGAGGAGCTAGGATAGCTATCTGTGAGAATTTCTCACCTTTCAATTTCTTTTCTAATTATATATATATACTAGGATGCAGACGGTGCTTAGTAGCACCCGACACAATCGTCCACAGACCATGGACTTGTTTGTTTGGTTGCATAGATTAGTTGAATTATTTGTTTGAAATGAATTGAATTGTTTGGTGAGATGGAATTGATTTGATTGATGTGTGAATGGCGTGGGCCTTCACTAGACCGGGGATAAGGCTAGGCCTTGTCCCGTTTCTAGTATCGTGCCGTTATGCCGCCGAAATTTTCTAAAATATATTAGAAAAATAAAAATATCATTTTATTGTGTAAATGAATTGAATAGAAATTCATAGGTTGAAATAAAATGTTTTATCGTTAAAATATAAATTTTTAACGTGAAGTGAATAAAATAAAATATTCATTTACAAACCAGACGGTTTGTTTATGTACACTTATTTGAATGACATTGATTGGGACGATAAATTTTACACATCGCCCAACAGCACAAATAAAATATGTGTTTGATTGTTTGAAACCCCACACGGGTGTTGGGATGAAATTTGAAGTTCACTCATCCTGATTGATTAAATATGTCGATCGATAGATTGACAGGCTGTTATAAGCGTTAAATATCTATATTTGATGCTTTTACAGTGTAGTGCACTTTGGTTGATGGTTGATTATTTTCAATGTTATTATATACATGTGTTGTATGAAAATCCATATAATTAACTTTATATGGTAATTGATTGGGCCTCATTCCAATTTGAAAAACAAAGAATATTATAAAATAAAAGTTCATGTGTTGACAGTACTCATCCGTTGAGATTGGTCATGTGTTGAACGAAATATTTTAGTAATAAAATTTACATCTTTATCAATATAAAATAAAAGTTCATGTGTTGACAGTACTCATCCGTTGAGATTGGTCATGTGTTGAACGAAATATTTTAGTAATAAAATTTACATCTTTATCAATATAAAATAAAAGTTCATGTGTTGACAGTACTCATCCATTGAGATTGGTCATGTGTTGAACGAAATATTTTGATAATAACAACTATTTTGAAAAAGAAATATTTGAAATAGAATATTTGAAAATAGAAATTTATGGAGCCATGTTGATTAGATTGACGCCATTTTGACGTGAACGATATTTATATCGATTTTATTCATTTTAAAATGAATATTGAAGAGTGATTTCGAAATCGAATATTTTGAAATGAATTGAATTGAAAACGATTTCGAAATGAATTGAATATATAAACGATTTCGAAATGAATTGAATTGAAAACGATTTCGAAATAAATTGAATTGAAAACGATTTCGAAATGAATTGAATATATAACGATTTCGAAATGAATTGAATATATAACGATTTCGAAATGAATTGAATATATAACGATTTCGAAATGAATTGAATATATAACGATTTCGAAATGAATTGAATATATAACGATTTCGAAATGAATTGAATATATAACGATTTCGAAATGAAATGAATTGAAAACGATTTCGAAATGAATTGAATGGAAAACGATTTCGAAATGAATTGAATTGAAAACGAATTCAAATTGAATTGAAAGCGAATTGAAATGGATTCAAATTGAATTGAAATTGGAATTGAATAGAAATGAATTTTAAAACGAATTTATAAAGAAGAATTCAATTTTGATTTGAATTGAAAAGGAAGTTGAAATTTCTTTTGAAACGAATTCATTATATAATTCGGTTTAAATAGAAATCGACGAAATATATATTATATATATTATATATATAATATAATGGCCTGAATAGAACGCGCTGCGCCGCGGCAGTTCGTGAATTTCGACCATTTATTTCAAACGGGCATTACGGGAGATCCGACCGTCGGATTCTCCTAAAACCGGAACCGTTGGGTTCGTATCGAAAAGAGCTTTCTAATGAATATTAGAAATTTGAAATCTAACGGTTGGATTTGGAGATACGTCCAAATCAAATTCGAAAAAGGTCGCTGTAAGTGCAGTTCGATGGCCATTGATGGAAATCGACTGTACGGGCCTTGATAAAATTATTAAAAATAGTAATAATTTGTGTAAAATCATAAGAAATGATTTAGAAAGAATTGGGATGAAAAACTCCATATTTGAAAAGATAAAAATAGATTTTTATCGAAATGAACTAGTTTTGAACTAGAATTATAATTCTATTTATTTTTAAATAAATAAATTGAATTTGAAAAGGGTTTTGAAAATAACCAGAATATCCAATGATTGCATTGGAGTGGATTTGAATCGAAATTGTCCTCGGAATATTTCGATGTTGGAATTCGTGATTATACAGGTGTTGTTATGGAAATTTGAAAGATATATATTTATATCGTTATTTCCAATACGACATTTGTTAGTCGTAGAATTCGATATTGAATATAAGCCGATATATTTTCTATTCAGAGCCTTGTATTGAATATCGAATGTGATTTGGGTTTGTCGTGAATGGTGTCTTTACTAACACTATTCTTGAACCCAGTTGAGAAAAGATTAAATCTTTTTATTTAGATTTAATGAAGTGTACCAATTAAATAACATTTAATTGGAATTGAATCGATATTGATTTTTGGGTTTATCGTGAACAGTGTTTTAAATAACACTCGTTCTTTAACCCGATGATTAATGAATGTGATTTTGGGTTTATCGTGAACCGTGTTTTTAAATGACACTGATTCTTTAACCCAGTCAAAGATTAAAACTAAGTGGAGTTTTAATGAATCTTTAATTAGATTGAATTGATCGAAAATAGAGTATCACCAGCTTTGCTCCAGGCGATAGTTAAATCTTTAATTAGATTTGAACGTGAAATGGTAATTGAATTTACCGATAACACTGTGGTGTTAGATATGAAGTATTACCAGTTTTACTTCATGGGATGAATAGGTTGGGATTGGGGAATTAAAACAAATGATTACTTCGATAAGTTTCTTAATCCCGACTAGTTGAATCGAAATTCAAAGGATGATAAAAGAATAAATTCAGGAAATTACCTTGGATAAAATTAATGGGAACCTTTCCCTATGAATGTGAAAATTAGAAACTAACTGTCGGTTAGCTAAGCAGAATGGTTTTCTGAATATTGATCTGATGTTGGTTTCGGCCTTCGGGGTTAATGTTTGGGGAATTATTCTCTTGATTAATTTACGGTTAGTGACTGATGAATTGGAATGAGGCGTATGTTGTGTTTGTGTAACACTTATTTAAAATATACGCGAGTTATTCGGAAAGTCCGGGTTTATCCCATTCTGAATAACTGATACGACGATAAGTCGAAGATGAAGACGATGGTCGAAGACCGGAGGTCTTCACGTCGTTTGGGTAATTACTGATGATCTTGATTGGGTTGTACACCCAAGAAGATGGAAACAGTTAGTGATCGTCCAGACGTACTTGGAGATCGATGGATATGCGGGGTACTAGGTGCCTCCGGTTTCGTTCAGACCTGGAACGGACTTGTAAATGGATGGTGTGTCTGACATTGTATTCCTTTATATTGTATTTGTTGATCTCTGCTAAATATATATCTGTTTGGCGGCGGAGAATTTATTCTCTTGCTTAACGCCCTTCTCTGAGACATATGAGCTCAGAGGTTATATATTGGCAGAAATCAGTGGTACGATATGGATTGACAGTGTGGCATACTGAGATGCAGTGATCCAAACTTTTGTTGAAAAGCAAAGGTTGGTGGTTGATGATCAAAGCGCAGCTGATATAGCATGGCTTTGTGTATAGCGTTGATCCGCGAGCCTCACAGCCCGGGATGGTGGTAAACTGATGGTTTGATCAGTATACATTTTTTTTAGTGTAGTGGATTCGGTCGACCGATATTGAGCTTCGTGCTCGGAGGGATAGAGTAAGCGGTGTTTTCTCTTGCTGGGACGTAAGCCGCGGTGATACTTGAGTCCCCAAAAGTGCGGATGTGCATAGCGGTGTTTTCTCTCGCTGAGACGTAAGCCGCGGTGATTTGTACTACGCGAGCGATCTTTCGAATCAGGAGCCACCATGATGGAAATCCAATTTCCGATACGTGTATTTCGGCTTTATTTGTAGAGCCTAGTATGGCGACATAGTGGGATGGGGCACTCATGTCGTCTATGATTTATATTTATGATTGAAGTTGTTTTGACACTATACACTTATTATAGTATCAAATGATTTGTTTTAAACGTATCAAGCATGTTTGGCTGTTATAAGGGAAAACCCTATCCTCGGCTGCGTTGCATTGTGTGATGGGACCTGGGTCTTATAACAGCTTCATTTTTCTTTATTTAGCATTGCGCTGCTGGTTTTATGCACTGGTATTTTTGGGAGGAAACCCATTCTGTGTTATACGGCGTGGTCCCTTGATTTACCTAGCTTTAAAAATAAAGATTAATAACTGTTTTAGTTCTCACACCAGTCACATGACTGACCTGGAGTTTATTGTTTTAACCTAAACTCTGGGTGCCCTTATTTTCGACACGGGCAGCTAGTAGTTTGGTTTTGCAGATTTATATTCACAGGATCCTGGTTTACAGCTGGAACGATATCCGGAAAGCTTTGTATCCGTATATCTCATTCTAGTTGTGTATTGTATTATTTTCCGCTGCTATGTATTTAAATGTAATTTAAATCTCTGATATTTCTGTGTAATATTGATTTATACTCTGTATATTCTTGTAATCTGATGCATTGTTGTAATATACAATGAAATGTTCTTCTGTATGCGTTCTGCTGTGGTTTGTTCTCGAACTATCCGACGCTTTCCCTTACGGGGAGGTTGCGGGTCTTTACATGTGAAAAAATGCAGTATTCATCTTTTTTAAAAATTCAGTTTCATCTTTTTTAAAAAAATGCAGTTTCATCTTTTTTAAAAATGCAGTATTCATCTTTTTTAAAAAATGCAGTTTCATCTTTTTAAAAATTCAGTTTCATCTTTTTAAAAATTCAGTTTTAACAGTAAATAAAATTAGTTTTAACATTATATATATAAAAAAAAAAACAGTTAGTTTATAAATTAAATAAAATTCAGAAACACTTACGGGGGGGGGTTTTCTCTGTCGCGGGTTCGTGAGGGAGGAGGGGGAGTCGGCGGTGGCTCGTGGGTGGAGGCGCTCGGTGGTGTCGCGATGTCTGGAGTTCGAGGTGGAGGTTCCGATTGGAGCTGCTTCAATTTGCGTCGAGGGTAGCGTCGTCTGGAGGGAGGTGGTCGCGAGGCTTCGGGGGTTGCTTCGATTGTCGGCGGCGCGATGAACTTAGGGTTAGGGTTTTCTTCTTTTTTTTTTTTTTTTTATTTGTTAACTTTTCTGTATAATGAAACGGGGGGGGGGGCCAACGAAGAAGAAAAGGGGAAAAGGTAAAAAAAAAATTTTTTTTTTTTTTTAATTATTATTTAATTATTAAGTTTTGCAAAAGGGTTGACTTTTACATACGATCTCGAAACGAGGTCCACCGCCTGTCGTCCATAGCGTTTTACCCCCATTCCGAACACAATGGGATATGTATCGTAAGCTGATTCGATAGTTACAATCAGTTTCCATTGAATTTACATTTAAATCATTATATTGAATTTTAAACGTACATTTCAAATTACCGGGGTCACATACTAGCTCTAAAAATTATAGAAAAATATTTTCTAGCTTCGTATTGACGATACGGTCCTAACAAAACTAGTTTCGTCGAATTCTGGGACCGTTAGAAAAATGGCCAATTTCCAGTCGATTAAAATCAACTGAAATGGTCAAAACACGTTTTCCTTTGCCACGCTCACATATTGATTCGAAAAATTATGAAATTTGAAACCTAGCAATAACTTGACACTGCGGATCCAACAAAACTGGTTTCGTCGAAATCCGAGGTCGTTTGCAAAATGTCCATTTTTAAGGGCTATATATTATATAAAATATATATAAATTCCACAGCGACTATTCTGAATTTTCAACTGGACATATCCTATCATTTCTAAAGTGAAATCTCAGTTTGTTAACTTCGTTGGAAAGATATTCACTATTAGATTCCATTATTTTTGGTTTCACTAAAATCCGGATTGTTTTGCACCCGGTACATTCAATTGAAGTTTGAAATCGAATTATCGAACTACCGCGCCATTTTCAATTCCTTTTATAATTATATATAATTATTTATATTCTAACGACGACGCGTATAATATATACGTTCGAATTCTATTCAAAATAAATTTCTCGTCGATTATATTTAAAATAATCTATTTTAAATGTTCGAAATTCGCTAAAATGGCCAAAATAAAAATTTCAAACTGGCTCGCATTTTACGGGTTGTTACAATCTCCCCCACTTAAAACTTTTCGTCCCCGAAAAGGAACAAAGTCAAAAGTGGTTTGATAATTCAACTCTATATTCGATCTGGCTTCCATTCTCCAACTCTTTAGTTTCTGAGAATTTTCAAAACTTCAAAAATTTGGCTAACACCCTAAATTTTCGAAAAATTTCGCCATAACCTCCCCTACACCGGGAGCATCGGGGAATTTCAAATAGCTTCCCCGGTCCTTCAGATCTCAAAAAGAAAAAGAAAAAGCCAAGCGGCTAGCCAATAGGCTCACAAAATCATCATCACCCAAACAAAACAGGAAATTATGTAGTAAACATGTACCTATTTGTCGGGCAAACAAATTTTATTCTCTGCTCTAGCCTCCTTGCTATGACCTGTTCAATGTAAGTGCAAGTATATGCATGCATTTGCAACCAAATTTCAATACAGTTTACTATTTGGTTCAATTGGCTAAATGGTTAAAAATTATCAAACAAGTAAACAAACAACACAAACATCAATCAATTAATTGATTATATTTTCAAATATATAATTTTATATATTTAAAAATCATATTTTCTAAAATCAGATTATATATATAATCACAAATACGTTATTTATAAACAAATAACTCTCGACTCATTCTGGGGCATTTCTAACCCCATCTCTAACGAGTCACTCATCCTAGAATGCTACTGATTCTATCTCTAATGAGGATTCTTTTATAGGACATTACTAATCCTACCTCTGATGAGTCTTTTGTTCAGTTCTAATGAGTTGTACCCCAAAGATTTGAGTTTAACCAAAGCTCTGATACCACGTTGTAACGACACGGATTTCGCCCGGACCTAATCGATCGCTAAACCGACCAAGACCGTTCGAATCCCGCATACGCTAACTTTGGGTATACAACACATCAGAACAAATAACAGAAGACTTCAATAAACATCATAATAATGTTACATCAGAGTACAGAATATCAGAGTATATCGATAATAATACACAGCGGAAGATAAATTTACATAAATGTAATACAATGCACAGCGGAAATATAAACTACACAGCGGAAGACTGTAAATGCCTGGACACAGCTTAAAGCTTCAATCCAGAATCCTGCTCAAAACATCTGCAAAATAAAACTACTCGACTGCCCGTGTGGAAAATAGGGGCACCCGAGTTCGCAAGGGAAAAGCAAACTACAGGTCAGTCATGGGACTGGTGTGAGAACTCAAAAACAGTTGTTAAACTTGTTTAAAAATAAGGCAAATCACGGGACCACGCCACTTTCGCGGAACGGGTTTACCCCCATGAAAGCCAGTGTATAAGCAACAATCAATATAGATATATGGATCTACTATGCATCACACAACATGCAATATCCCAATCTACCCACTTAGATTAATCACAACACTTAGATTTTCCAAATCCAATTCAATTTACAGAAATTATTCCTTTGGATTTTATTCCCGATTTCTTATTTCAAATCATTTGAAATACATATCTAACTTTCTATATCAAAGTAGATTTCACTTCGGGATCTCAAATCAAATCATTTGGAAATGTGAATTCCAAAACATAACAATGCATACAAACAAGTATGCAACCAAATATCGTGCTCCCCATCGACAAGGCAAAGGGTACGCACCTCGCAACTCGATATATATATGTGCACCTACCCCACATAGGAGTAGGCTACACCGACGATGCACCTCCCACTCGGGAGAGCATACACCGCCCTCTCACCCATACTTTTAGTCTCAGGGTTACCCGAATCTTTAGCCACATACCAAATCATTTCATATCCCGAAGTAGGGAAAATCATTTCACAACATAATAATCACAATGTAACATATAATACATTTCTAAATCACTTTAGAAATCATCGGGTTTTGGGCCTCGAAATCCTTTCTGTTTTATAAAACATTTTTATAAAACATTCCCTGTCCAAAATCGGGAATACATTTCTTTTCACTTAAGGAAAATATCATTTCACAATCATTCGTTAAATTTGAAATGAACACAACATCGCTAAACACCTTATCGTCAAATCGTGAAGTCTTTCACAAGGCGTTAGCACACAGATATTTTCAACCCAACCCAATGCTAAATGTAAAAGCATATTCTGCTCATAAACTGGTCGAGCACAATCCAAACCATCAATCAATCAAATTTAACATACGCCTCATTCCAATTCATTAGTCACTAACCGTAAATTAATCAAGAGAATAATTCCCCAAATATTAACCCCGAAGGCCGAAACCAACATCAGATCAATATCCAGAAAACCATTCTGCTTGGCTAACCGACAGTTAGTTTCTAAATTTCACGTTCAAATCTAATTAAAGATTTAACTATCGCCTGGAGCAAAACTGGTGATACTCCATTCTCGATCTTTTCAATCTAATTAAAGATTCATTAAAACTCCACTTAGTTTTAATCTGTGACTGGGTTAAAGAATCAGTGTCATCTAAAAACACGGTTCGCGATAAACCCAAAGTCACATTCCATTAATTATCGGGTTAAAGAACGAGTGTTATTTAAAACACTGTTCACGATAAACCCAAAAATCAATATCAATTCAATTCCAATTAAATATTATTTAATTGGTACACTTCATTAAATCTAAATAAAAAGATTTAATCTTTTCTCAACTGGGTTCAAGAACAGTGTTAGTGAAGACACCATTCACGACAAACCCAAATCACATTCGATATTCAATACAAGGCTCTGAATAGAAAATATATCGGCTTATATTCAATATCGAATTCTACGACTAACAAATGTCGTATTGGAAATAACGATATAAATATATATCTTTCAAATTTCCATAACAACATCTGTATCATCACGAAATCCAACATCGAAATATTCCGAAGACAATTTCGATTCAAACCCATTCCAATGCGATCATTGGAAATTTTGGTTATTTTCAAAACCCTTTTCGAATTCAATTTATTTATTCAAAAATAAATAGAATTATAATTCTAGTTCAAAACTAGTTCATTTCGATAAAAATCTATTTTTATCTTTTCAAATATGGAGTTTTTCATCCCAATTCTTCACAAATCATTTCTTATGATTTTACACAAATTATTACTATTTTTAATAATTTTATCAAGGCCTGTACGGTCGATTTCCATCAATGGCCATCGAACTGCACTTACAGCGACCTTTTCCGAATTTGATTTGGACGTATCTCCAAATCCAACCGTTAGATTTCAAATTTCTAATATTCCTTAGAAAGCTCTTTTCGATACGAACCCAACGGTTCTGATTTCAGGAGAATCCGACGGTCGGATCTCCCGTAATGTCCGTTCGAAGTCAATGGTCGAAATTCGCGAACTGCCGCAGCGCGGCGCGTTCTATTCAGGCCATTTATTATATATATAATATATATAATATATATTTCGTCGATTTCTATTTAAAACGAATTATATAAATAGTTTTGAATTCGTTTCAAAAACATTTTCAACTTCCTTTTCAATTCAAATCACAATTGAATTCTTCTTTATAGATTCGTTTTAAAATTCACTTCTATTCAATTCAAATTTCAATTCAATTCGAATTCGTTTTCTATTCAATTCAATTCGAATTCGTTTTCTATTCAATTCAATTCGAATTCGTTTTCTATTCAATTCAATTCGAATTCGTTTTCTATTCAATTCAATTCGAATTCGTTTTCTATTCAATTCAATTCGAATTCGTTTTCTATTCAATTCAATTCGAATTCGTTTTCTATTCAATTCAATTCGAATTCGTTTTCTATTCAGTTCAATTCGAATATTTCATATACATCGTTTTCAATTCGAATATTTCATATACATCGTTTTCAATTCATATATATATTTCATATACATCGTTTTCAATTCCTATATATATATATATATATATATATATATATATATATATATATATATATTCACCTTTCACTATATACGATATTTTCATTTTCAATACATACGATATATTCATTTTTCAATATATACGATATATTCATTTTCAATATATTCGATACTTTCACTTTCAATATATTCAATATTTTCACTTTCAATATATTCGATATTTTCACTTTCAATATATTCAATATTTTCACTTTCAATATATTCAATATTTTCACTTTCGATATATTCGATATTTTCACTTTCAATATATATATCGTTTTCACTTCATATATATATATATCGTTTTCAATTCGAATATTTCATATACATTGTTTTCATTTCATACATATATATATATCGTTTTCAATTCGAATATTTCATATACATTGTTTTCAATTCGAATATTTTCACTTTCAATATACTCGATATTTTCACTTTCAATATATTCAATATTTTCACTTTCAATATATTCGATATTCACTTTCAATATATTCGATATTCACTTTCAATATATTCGATATTCACTTTCAATATATTCGATATTCACTTTCAATATATTCGATATTCACTTTCAATATATTCGATATTCACTTCGCTATATATATAAATTTCACTCTTCATATATATGTTATTTCACTTCGCTATATATCAATTTTCACAACAATTTCAACCAATAAATATCGTCCATGGTTTGTGGACGAGGGGCGTATATATATATATATATAGATATTTATATATAGCAATTCACTTCCACTTTCAACACATATATATAAAATTATAAAAAGAAATTGAAGAGTGAGAAATCCTCACCAATAGCTATCCTCTCACACGATTCTTCCTTAATAGAAATCTTCGCCTTTTGTCGCTTTCACCCGTATTCTCTACATATGTAAAAATCGAATTTTTACTATGTTATTCAATATATAAAAATCTGATTTTTACTTCGACTTTCCATAAATAAAAATATGATTTTTACTTCGACTTTCAATAAATAAAAATATGATTTTTACTTCGACTTTCAATAAATAAAAATATGATTCTTACTTTTTAAAGAAATCGGTTTTTAACTTTCTTTTTAAATTTCTGTTTTTAAAACTCTTTTATAAAAAAAAACAGTTTTAAAACTTTATATAAAAAAAACAGTTTTTATAACTTAAAATAAAAATTCAGTTTTATTTTCTTTTTAAAAAAATTCTGTTTTAAAATTCTTTTTCATCTTAAAAACCCAGTTTTTAAATCTAAGAAAAACAAACCAGTTTTAAAATCAAATCAGTTTTCATCTTTTTTTTAAAAAGAAAATAAAACTGAATTTTTATTTTAAGTTATAAAAACTGTTTTTTTTATATAAAGTTTTAAAACTGTTTTTTTTTATAAAAGAGTTTTAAAAACAGAAATTTAAAAAGAAAGTTAAAAACCGATTTCTTTAAAAAGTAAGAATCATATTTTTATTTATTGAAAGTCGAAGTAAAAATCATATTTTTATTTATTGAAAGTCGAAGTAAAAATCATATTTTTATTTATGGAAAGTCGAAGTAAAAATCAGATTTTTATATATTGAATAACATAGTAAAAATTCGATTTTTACATATGTAGAGAATACGGGTGAAAGCGACAAAAGGCGAAGATTTCTATTAAGGAAGAATCGTGTGAGAGGATAGCTATTGGTGAGGATTTCTCACTCTTCAATTTCTTTTTATAATTTTATATATATGTGTTGAAAGTGGAAGTGAATTGCTATATATAAATATCTATATATATATATATATACGCCCCTCGTCCACAAACCATGGACGATATTTATTGGTTGAAATTGTTGTGAAAATTGATATATAGCGAAGTGAAATAACATATATATGAAGAGTGAAATTTATATATATAGCGAAGTGAATATCGAATATATTGAAAGTGAATATCGAATATATTGAAAGTGAATATCGAATATATTGAAAGTGAATATCGAATATATTGAAAGTGAATATCGAATATATTGAAAGTGAATATCGAATATATTGAAAGTGAAAATATTGAATATATTGAAAGTGAAAATATCGAGTATATTGAAAGTGAAAATATTCGAATTGAAAACAATGTATATGAAATATTCGAATTGAAAACGATATATATATATGTATGAAATGAAAACAATGTATATGAAATATTCGAATTGAAAACGATATATATATATATGAAGTGAAAACGATATATATATTGAAAGTGAAAATATCGAATATATCGAAAGTGAAAATATTGAATATATTGAAAGTGAAAATATTGAATATATTGAAAGTGAAAATATCGAATATATTGAAAGTGAAAATATTGAATATATTGAAAGTGAAAGTATCGAATATATTGAAAATGAATATATCGTATATATTGAAAAATGAATATATCGTATGTATTGAAAATGAAAATATCGTATATAGTGAAAGGTGAATATATATATATATATATATATATATATATATATATATATATATATATATATGAATTGAAAACGATGTATATGAAATATATATATGAATTGAAAACGATGTATATGAAATATTCGAATTGAAAACGATGTATATGAAATATTCGAATTGAACTGAATAGAAAACGAATTCGAATTGAATTGAATAGAAAACGAATTCGAATTGAATTGAATAGAAAACGAATTCGAATTGAATTGAATAGAAAACGAATTCGAATTGAATTGAATAGAAAACGAATTCGAATTGAATTGAATAGAAAACGAATTCGAATTGAATTGAATAGAAAACGAATTCGAATTGAATTGAATAGAAAACGAATTCGAATTGAATTGAAATTTGAATTGAATAGAAGTGAATTTTAAAACGAATCTATAAAGAAGAATTCAATTGTGATTTGAATTGAAAAGGAAGTTGAAAATGTTTTTGAAACGAATTCAAAACTATTTATATAATTCGTTTTAAATAGAAATCGACGAAATATATATTATATATATTATATATATAATAAATGGCCTGAATAGAACGCGCCGCGCTGCGGCAGTTCGCGAATTTCGACCATTGACTTCGAACGGACATTACGGGAGATCCGACCGTCGGATTCTCCTGAAATCAGAACCGTTGGGTTCGTATCGAAAAGAGCTTTCTAAGGAATATTAGAAATTTGAAATCTAACGGTTGGATTTGGAGATACGTCCAAATCAAATTCGGAAAAGGTCGCTGTAAGTGCAGTTCGATGGCCATTGATGGAAATCGACCGTACAGGCCTTGATAAAATTATTAAAAATAGTAATAATTTGTGTAAAATCATAAGAAATGATTTGTGAAGAATTGGGATGAAAAACTCCATATTTGAAAAGATAAAAATAGATTTTTATCGAAATGAACTAGTTTTGAACTAGAATTATAATTCTATTTATTTTTGAATAAATAAATTGAATTCGAAAAGGGTTTTGAAAATAACCAAAATTTCCAATGATCGCATTGGAATGGGTTTGAATCGAAATTGTCTTCGGAATATTTCGATGTTGGATTTCGTGATGATACAGATGTTGTTATGGAAATTTGAAAGATATATATTTATATCGTTATTTCCAATACGACATTTGTTAGTCGTAGAATTCGATATTGAATATAAGCCGATATATTTTCTATTCAGAGCCTTGTATTGAATATCGAATGTGATTTGGGTTTGTCGTGAATGGTGTCTTCACTAACACTGTTCTTGAACCCAGTTGAGAAAAGATTAAATCTTTTTATTTAGATTTAATGAAGTGTACCAATTAAATAATATTTAATTGGAATTGAATTGATATTGATTTTTGGGTTTATCGTGAACAGTGTTTTAAATAACACTCGTTCTTTAACCCGATAATTAATGGAATGTGACTTTGGGTTTATCGCGAACCGTGTTTTTAGATGACACTGATTCTTTAACCCAGTCACAGATTAAAACTAAGTGGAGTTTTAATGAATCTTTAATTAGATTGAAAAGATCGAGAATGGAGTATCACCAGTTTTGCTCCAGGCGATAGTTAAATCTTTAATTAGATTTGAACGTGAAATTTAGAAACTAACTGTCGGTTAGCCAAGCAGAATGGTTTTCTGGATATTGATCTGATGTTGGTTTCGGCCTTCGGGGTTAATATTTGGGGAATTATTCTCTTGATTAATTTACGGTTAGTGACTAATGAATTGGAATGAGGCGTATGTTAAATTTGATTGATTGATGGTTTGGATTGTGCTCGACCAGTTTATGAGCAGAATATGCTTTTACATTTAGCATTGGGTTGGGTTGAAAATATCTGTGTGCTAACGCCTTGTGAAAGACTTCACGATTTGACGATAAGGTGTTTAGCGATGTTGTGTTCATTTCAAATTTAACGAATGATTGTGAAATGATATTTTCCTTAAGTGAAAAGAAATGTATTCCCGATTTTGGACAGGGAATGTTTTATAAAAATGTTTTATAAAACAGAAAGGATTTCGAGGCCCAAAACCCGATGATTTCTAAAGTGATTTAGAAATGTATTATATGTTACATTGTGATTATTATGTTGTGAAATGATTTTCCCTACTTCGGGATATGAAATGATTTGGTATGTGGCTAAAGATTCGGGTAACCCTGAGACTAAAAGTATGGGTGAGAGGGCGGTGTATGCTCTCCCGAGTGGGAGGTGCATCGTCGGTGTAGCCTACTCCTATGTGGGGTAGGTGCACATATATATATCGAGTTGCGAGGTGCGTACCCTTTGCCTTGTCGATGGGGAGCACGATATTTGGTTGCATACTTGTTTGTATGCATTGTTATGTTTTGGAATTCACATTTCCAAATGATTTGATTTGAGATCCCGAAGTGAAATCTACTTTGATATAGAAAGTTAGATATGTATTTCAAATGATTTGAAATAAGAAATCGGGAATAAAATCCAAAGGAATAATTTCTGTAAATTGAATTGGATTTGGAAAATCTAAGTGTTGTGATTAATCTAAGTGGGTAGATTGGGATATTGCATGTTGTGTGATGCATAGTAGATCCATATATCTATATTGATTGTTGCTTATACACTGGCTTTCATGGGGGTAAACCCGTTCCGCGAAAGTGGCGTGGTCCCGTGATTTGCCTTATTTTTAAACAAGTTTAACAACTGTTTTTGAGTTCTCACACCAGTCCCATGACTGACCTGTAGTTTGCTTTTCCCTTGCGAACTCGGGTGCCCCTATTTTCCACACGGGCAGTCGAGTAGTTTTATTTTGCAGATGTTTTGAGCAGGATTCTGGATTGAAGCTTTAAGCTGTGTCCAGGCATTTACAGTCTTCCGCTGTGTAGTTTATATTTCCGCTGTGCATTGTATTACATTTATGTAAATTTATCTTCCGCTGTGTATTATTATCGATATACTCTGATATTCTGTACTCTGATGTAACATTATTATGATGTTTATTGAAGTCTTCTGTTATTTGTTCTGATGTGTTGTATACCCAAAGTTAGCGTATGCGGGATTCGAACGGTCTTGGTCGGTTTAGCGATCGATTAGGTCCGGGCGAAATCCGTGTCGTTACATAAATCCAATTTTAAAAGTACTAGTGGAACATGTCACTTCCTAAGGCATTCTCTTGTATCTTGGTTTATTAAAAAACAAAATACTGTATCTTTGTCAACAACTGAAGCAGAATATATATCTACTGCTTTGGCGTGTTCACAAGTAATTTATATGCAACAAACTTTAAACGATTTTGGTTTAAGTATAAATAAATCACCTATATACTGCAATAATACAAGTGCTATAAATATTTCTAAAAATCCTACTCATCATTCGAGAACCAAGCATATTGATGTGCGACATCATTTTCTAAGAGATAATGTAAGTAAAGAAAATATTTCACTTGAAATTATAGAAACAGATAAACAAGTAGCTGATATATTAACCAAACCATTAAATGAAGCAACATTCACTAAATTTAGGAGAGAATTAGGTATATGTTCATTTAGTGAATTAGAATAATTAAATAATAATATATATAAAAAAATAAGGAATTAAAATAATGAAACTTAAAACAATACTTTGTCAACATAAAGTTTCTTCTATGTCGACATATAACTGAATTTTTTTTAAAAGTAATTCCCACCAAAAGTTAGTTATTTCAACTATATAAATTTTTAATTCGACTTTTCTTATTCATTTTCATTCTTCTTCTCTGTAAAAACTCTAAATTAAAAATTACAATGGCTTTCACTAATCCAAATACTCAAAACAACTCTGACATACGTTGGACCATCTAAGGGTCCATCTCAATGATTTGCGCTTTCTAGAGTGATCGAAATCGAAGGCAAAATTGGAGTATTTACTGCAAATGGTGGCTGAGATGCAAGTACTTCAAATTAGACTAAGTCAAGAGCAAAACAGGCAAGGAAAAGTAGTGAGAAGTATCTTAAAGTTTATAATGGGTAACGAAACTAATCCAATTATCATCAATGATGATAATCAACGGATGGAAGAAGAGGAAGAACTAGAAGAAGAACCAGAAGAGGAAGAAGAAATGATGGAGGAGGAAGACCAACAAGAGACTCAACCAATGGTTACGAACGAAGATGATAATGTTGAGTGCGTAGGAGAAGTTCTATTTGACGAAAATGGGAATGTGATTGAAAAGAACGGAGAACTCTGTCTCCATTATCCAAATTGTCCAATTCAAATCTCCCAATGTCAAAGAATTAAATGTTTAAGGTTTTTCTAGATTTCGTTTTATTACGTTCTTATGATAAGTCGTATATGTATTAATCCATGTATATGTACACATGAATGTTTAATAAAATTGTCATTTATGGTTTATATGGTCATAACCTTCAAAAACATAAATATATGAATATCAAGTTAAGGGGGAGTATTTTTATTAAGGATAGTTACTTATGTTATATTCAAAGAATTGTACAATTTAGGGGGAGTATTTTTAGGAATATTACTTTGATTCTGGAGTTATATAATTTAGGGGGAGTATCTTTAAAATTTCTTATTGATAATGCCAAAGGGGGAGAAAATATAAAATATAGGAATAGTTTATAGGAAACTTATAGACAGGGAGATTATAAGAGGAACATCATCAAACAGGTATGCAGGTATGATATTTTATAAACTAAGGTTATCATCATAAAAAATGGCGGGATTGTTGGAGAATGGAGTTTTGATGACAACAACCTTATTTCAATTATCATTGATTATAAAATATATGCTAACACTTTTTGTATAGAATATATATATATATATATGTGTGTGTGTGTGTGTGTGTGTGTATGTGTGTGTCGGAATTATATACAGGAAATTTTAAAGAAAACTGCACAGTTATAAAGATAATAAGAGATTCAAAGATCAGAGAAATTTCAAAACTCATGAATAATCAAGATTTCAAGTTCAAGTGTTCAAGATTAATATAGTTATAGAGCCTAGATTTTGTAAGACTCAAAATAGCACTTCAGGTTCAAATTCTAATTTTCAAATTCTGATTTTCAATTCTATCCTCAATTCTCTCTATTTTTGTTTTTCTATCCTCTCTATGTTGTTTTTCTATTTATTTCTATTTTTATTCTTCTTTGTTTTTCAAACTTAAATTTTTATACTTTATATTTATACTTTATATAGTTTAAAACCATATAATTTTATAAATATGTTTATATAGTTTAAATTTATGTTTTCAAATGTTTTTCAATCATATAATATTAATTTACAACACTAGAATTTTACTCAAGAATTCCCAGAATTATTTTTATATCAAAACACTTGAAAAATGCTTTGAAAATCAAAAATACACATGAGTATGTCGACATAGCAAAAACTCAATGTCGACTTATAACTGTCATTTTTTCCAATTTTGAAAGGAAGTGTCTTTTCACCATTTGAAACGCTTCAGAACCGTTGCAACCTTTCATACTCTATAAAAAGAGGTCAAAACCGAATTTTTTATCATTTCTTCTTCTCTAACTTCATCCTCTTTCACTCTACCATTATTCTTAATCATTTTTATGATTCTTACACTTATACTCAGCCGAATTCAATTCTGTTTTGATCAAACTTATTCTCTCTACACTCTCTACTCTCTAAATCAAGTGCTATTGAAGAGTTATAGGGCTGTTTTGTAATTGCTTGGGTTAAATAAACCTTGTTTGTAAATCAAAGAGGAATCGGTGTATTCTTGTAGCCCTGAAATCAAGGAATAGGAGTCAGTGTGTCCTTGTTGAGCCGTAAAATCATGGAATAGGAGTTGGTGTCTCCTTGTTGAGCCATGAAATCAAGGAGGGTGTATTTGACTATTGGAAATAGTAAAAAAACTCTGCACAATCCATTGTTGTGCGGGACTTGTAACGACCCGCAAATCTGAGCTATCTGAGTTGACTAAATACACCACATGTCCAACCCAAATAACACAGAAATACGAACCATTAATAGAAAGAAGTTAGAAGATGAGAAATAGGAAGAAAGAAATATTAGAATAGAAGAAAAACGAAGATCACAAGCTCACAGCGGAACGAATAAAATATATTATATAACATAACTTTTGAAATACAAATCAGTAACTTTATATACATACCATTATCAGAGCACGACAATCATTTCTGGAACAGTTATAAACACCTGTTTCCAGATACAAACAAGGTCCACAGCGGAATATATGATAGCCTATAGCTAACTGGTGAAGCCTCCTGCTTCCAGCTCCTCCAAATGAATCTGTGAAATCCCGACTACTTGACTGCCCGTACAAAATTTGGGCACCCAAGAGTTTAGGGGAAACAAAACAAAATAAACTCTGGGTCAGTCATGGGACTGGTGTGAGTAAACTCCAACTACTTGTTTAACTTTTAAAAATCCTTTCGAAAGAAAAGATAATAGTAAGACCAGCCCACACATAAACATGGACGGTTTTTACCTTACTATAACCCAAAACACTTTGATATCAAATCCAGTGATAGTATAGTAATGTCTACATCAAATAAATAACCAAATAGCAGAACGCTTGCATCTCACGCTCCACATATATAGTATAAAATCAAAAACCGCATGGCGCTTATTGGAGATTGGATTTCCAACATGACAAGGTATGGAACCACCTTCCGCTAGTGTATCTCTAGAGAGGAATACACTGGGTTCAACAAGAACATCTTGTAACCCGGCCCACACATGACCGACCACTCATTTCGCTTGAGTGTATCGAATGTATATCACCAACGGTTGGGATCAGCAACCGTCTCCCGACTGGGACAACATCGAATAGAATAAGAAATTAAATGAACCTCTAGATAGGTGATTATACATCCTAATGGTTGCGACCCACATAGCCATGTTGCCTACCCGATTTTTGTCCTTTCCCGGTTGTTGAGGCCTGAGGCTACAAATACTTACCATTCATTGATAGCCCAATCACTTTGAATGCCACATTGTCAGATCCGTAAATCACTAGTTGAGTTTACACAAATATTCTGGATGTTATGCTAAGGGAATAAATCCGTTGCAACCATATATATTCATACAGACCAACCCATTTGATCATTGGAAATACTCTGTCAGACATCCGTCCATATACGTTCGTTCTGGGACTGAACGAAACCGAAGGCACTATTTCTATAAATAGAAAAGCCCTTGCACTTTACTCCGTCTTCAATATATTCAGCATACTTGGTTCGCAACGCTTATGCCGATACGGAGTGGTTCTTCGGATAATAATCCAACCGGTCTCCCCATATTGACAACGATGGTCAAAAACTTCGATAGTCTGTGATTTAACTATCGAATAAAAACAAGTGTTCATCCAACATATCAAACAAATCACTGGGCTCTTTAATTAATATTTCATTAATTAAATCTCTTCTCCATTTCTTATCAATATTTGTTACCCAAATATTTTCAATAACCATATTGGCTCTTTACGCTATTTGGAAAGCATTTCCCAATATCAACTCCTTTTATTTTCTATATATTAGAAAATATCTCTATTTGCAATTGGAACAATTCCAATCACTTATCTCTATCCCGACTATTTTAATTATACTCAGGAAATATTTACTTGTTATATTTCCAAAATTCCATCACTTGGGTTTAAAATGAATGTTGTGTAAAACATCGTTACAACAACCCAAAATATTTTATTCAACTAACTCTTTTTCAAACACTTCTCTTCGAGACTGGATCTTGCTATTTATCCATTAAAAATGAAATCAATCAAGTTGGTGTAAAATTACCTCTCAGACCTTAACTGGAAACATCCTCAACTTCAAAACGGCAAAACCACTAACCTCGAATAAACACACTATAAAACCCAATTGTTCATTCTAAAACACGTGTATGGTTTCCTTTCTATTTCTAATTTATAGATTTCCCTTTTTGTTTACAATATTCTATTTTTGATTTCGTTTCCTTATCGAATTCTATATATATCGATATATAGATTTCAAATTTTCAAATTTCTTAAAAATATTCTAACTCTTTAAATTTCCGGAAAATTTCGCCATAACCTCCCTTGTATCGGGAGCATCGGGAAATTTCAAATAGCTTTCCCGGTCCTTTTTATTTCAAAAAGAAAAAGAAAAGCCAAGCGGCTTGCCGATACGGCGCATAAAATCTCATATATGAATTAAACATGTACCTTTTTGTTGGGCACACAAATTAAAAATCTTCATATACTTCATCATGTACCTGTCTAACACATGTTCACCTGTTTCCAATTCAATTCAACTCAATCCATTAGTTTGAATTCAATTTTGAATCGTTTGAATTCAGTTTCGCTCAATTATTCTTTAATTAGTCTTTTTGCCTATTTCACTTCTTTGTTTGAACATAACACGTTCAAATAAAATGTTTAACTTGCTCACAACCAAATTGAATTTCAATTTCAATTTCAATTCTAGTTTCCTTTTTGATTTCGATTATAAATTTTCAAATCGAATTTACTTATTCAAACCCCAATATCCATTCGAAATCTCCTTAACTAATTTCTATTCAATTTAGTTAATTCTATTCAATAAATCAAAATCTGGTTTCTGTTTCAAAAATCATATTTATTTACACAACTTGAATTTGCGTATATTTTACAACTCAACTCTGAAACTTCCTAAATAGACAATTCGGATTTTTTCCCGCTTAAAATCCTTTTATAACCTTAAATAAACCATTATGGTTTTAAAACGATTCTGGCGCTGCTTTTCTGAAAATTTGATTTTTGATATAACTCAATATATATACGACGAAATCCAGATTTTCCTCCTTCATTAGAAAACTATTATCAAATCGGTCCTGACGTTTCTTGTTTCGAAGAATTCCGACCCCAATTGAGTTCTGTATACTCAATTGAAGTTCGAGTCGCCAATTTACGAACTGCAGCGCTGCGGCGAGCTCGTTTTAATTATATTTATATATATAAACTTTTAAACTTCGTTAAATGAATTCAACTCCCTTCTAATATATATATATATATATATATATATATATATATATATATATATATATATATTCCAAATTCCATTTGAATCTTTACATTTCAAATTCCGTAGTTTAAATCCTGTATTCAAATCCCATTTGAAATCTTTTATTCGAATTCCATTTCAAATCCTTTATTAATTTCCACTTTAATTCAACTCCTTTTTGAATTTCTATATTTGAAATTCATACTTGAATTTCAATATCCAAACTCCATTTAAATTTCTATTTGAAATTCTAAATGTTTCAAATTCCATTTTTCTCTTATTTGAAACTCCCAATATTTCAAATTACATTTTCTTTTATTTGAAATTCCATTTTTGAATTTCATTTATTCCAATCCCACTTGAATTCCTTTAAATTCAAATTTTATTTCAATTCCCTTGAATTCAAATTCTATTTCAAAACTATTTGGATTTCCTATTTTGAAATCCTATTTCAATCCTACTTTGAAATCCTATTTTCAAAGTTTATTTCAAATTTTATTTTGAAATTCTATATTCAAATTTCTACTTGAATTTCTATATTCAATTCCCTGTTCAAATTTAATACTTGAATTTCTATTCAAATCTCTATTCAAATTTCATGTTTGAATTCCATTCAAATCTCTATTCAAATTTCACATTTGAATTCTTCTTTGAAATTCTATATTTCAAATTCTATTCAATTCTTCTTTGAAATTCTATACTTCAAAGTCTGTTTTCTATTTGAACTCTTATATCCACTTTCTTTAAACAAGTCTCGACTTCAATTCCTTTTGAAATCGATATTTCTATTTTTCTTTTGAAGATAGATTTCTCATTCCAATTTCACACTTGTATTCCTATTTCTGAATTATCAAATGATAATTCTTTTCTCTTCATTTATAACTTCGTTATAAACGAACTATTTATAAGCTTCGTTTATAAAGGAACTACTTGTTATATTTTTCAAAAACAAGTTTTATATTTTTATTTCATTTAAAAATTCAAATTCTATTTAAAAATAGAATTTTCCCTTTTAAAATCTCAAATATCCTTTTAATTGGCCCAGTGATATTTAAAACAATCAAATCACCCAATTTTCAATCATTTGGTTTTTAACACATCATATATGAATATATATGAAATCAAACAAACAACAAACAACAGATAATATATTTTTGAGGAATCCAGTTGGATTCCTCCAACCTGTTTTCCTGCATCCACAGATGTTAGCACATAAATAATACCCATTCTGCTTCGTGGCAGAATATCGTGGTATAGAAGGTCATCCACTAATCATAGCGTGGGGCGTATAGGGTAATCATCCGCTATGAAACTGCGGGCATCCACTAATGAGACTGCGGGAATCCAACCAATTAATCAACCCAATATATATATATAGCCTAAATAACTAATATATATAAAGCAAGCAGAAAAATCCAAACAAGAAACAACAATTATTTTTACGAAGTAAAAATAATTATAGATAAAAGGTGAGTGAGATTTACTCACCGAGATCTTATTTGCTGAATACTCTGTTTAATTCCATATCGACTCAACTACGCATCCTTCTCGAGTCGTCTACGTGGCACTTAAGATTATTTATTTTATTTATCGATTAAATGTCTATAAAATTAAATTAACTATTAACAAAAATAAATGCTCTTATGTATTATAAATTTTGAAATAGCGTTTACCTTATTTCTTTGCGAATAACTTGATCAATTTCGAAGGCATCTCAACCAAATCTAACACCTAAAATTAATTTTTTTAATTTTAATCTTTTTATCTAAATTAACTTACTAAAAATAAATAAACAAATGATTCTATGTTTCATTAAATCTTGTTAACAATGTATACCTTGCGGTTATTGGACTCTACTCGAAAAATCCTCGAAGCCAATCCAAACAGTTCCAAACTGCAAATGAACCCCTAAATTTCGGCTCCATTCTTTGCGGCATTTTGTCGAACACCATAATGTCATTGACCAATACTATCAGATTTCCAGCTGCCAAACATCCATACAGTCCTCTCCCATCACCATCGCTCACTCCATCAACGAAGTGCCACGCCAAACGTTCTGAAACTCCTCGACTTGAATTGGAGCACCTCGTCGCCTCCACATGACAGTCGCGACAGCTCATATCTTCAGAAATGCATTCGCCGACTTCCTCCTACTCACCAGAGTCGAAACCCCTTCAGTCCATCGCACCTCTTCCGATTCTCTATTCCAATCTCAACCTCACCCGAATCACTCGCGCCGACCCTCCCTGTTGAGCGCGGTCTTCAAACATAGTGAACCCCCCTTTGTTACGATTCGCGGTTTCCCAGATGTTGAGCTACCCAGATGATGTTGAGCTCTAGAGTATGTCGTGGCTTCAAATTGCGTTGAACAGGAATCGCGATTTGCTTTTCAATGGATTTCGATTTCCTTGACTGGGAGGAAAATGAAAGAAGGAAATGTTTTTCCTTGGTTCAGAATGAATGAAATGTGAAGGCTTGGAGTAGGTTTTATAGTTGCGAAGGGGAACAGATAGTGCAGCTCGAGGAAGAACAGCTACGAATTTATTAGGTTTAGGATGGCTTTGGGTACGACATATAGGTCGGCTCTGTTTTATTTTTATTTTATTTTATTTTGATTTTTATTTTAAATAGATAAAATATCTTGCGGTCCTTTAATTTGAAACCACGAACCACTATTTCAGCAAAACAACTGATGTTCCCAACATTATTCACTATTTTGAATCCAACGAAACAGATTATACAATTTAATTTGAATGTAATATAAAATAACCACTTTAAATCAAATTAATTTAAATTTAAACCAATGAATTCTTCGATAATAAATTATTATTTGTTATCGTTTAAATTCAAATAAAACTTCATATAAATCAATTTGACTCCATTTCAAATTTAATTACTTAAGATCCTCATATTACGATAGTTATGTCGATAATTCAATATAAAAATTGATTATATTATCAGCTCAATATTTAAAACGATATTAAATATTCAAAATAAATCGACCAGAAAAATCTGGGTCGTTACATTCTTCCCCCCTTAAAAAAATTTCGTCCTCGAAATTGCTAAGGTAGGAAAAAGGGTACAAATCCATTTCTTTTCAACATCTCACTTATGTTGAAACTCAACCCCTCATATTTCTATGACTTTATTTTCAACCAAAACTTTTGGTCTTCTTCCCTTCATATGCCTTCACATTCAATTCATATTTATTTCAATTTATTTCAATAAACCTATTTAAATTGATTCTAATCAATTCATTCACTTCGACCCATTTAACTTGTTTAAGTTAAATTTAAATTCCAGAATTCAAATCCCTGGGTTTTTCTTTTCAAATTCTTTTGAAATCCCATAAATATATACATATATTTATTTCCATTTCAAATTTAAAACATTTGAATTTTCAACTACTTGTTTCCTTTCCAACAAATTTCCATCTAAAACTTTTTCTAAGGTAGCAATTCCTCACTTAGAAACTCGGAAATGAATACTGATGAAGCTGCAGTCATCATCAGAATTATTTCCCAGCGACTGAAGTGAGTTCAGTGCTTTATCATTTTAAAAATCAATTCAAAATGATTTTCATTCAAAAACCCTTTCAAAATAAAACTATATTATTATAATTACTTTGAAAAATATGTTCAACTTCCCAGGATTTAAATTCCAAAATCTCCTTTGAAATCAAATTTTAATTCATCTCAATTTGTATATCTTATTCATATACAAGTTCTATTTGGTTCTATATAACCATTTCATTTCTATAATCGTATTTGATTATAATATTAATATTCAACACATCCATATAATATAATGATTTCAAAAATCATTCTTTCTATATCAAAATATAATCTTGGGTAAAATTATTTCATCTACCCACTGGAAAACAATATCATGTTCAATCTTCCGTTCAAGCGTTTAGAAATTCCTATCGACTTCGTAGCGTCCCACTATTCGATCAGAATTCATAAACCACTCAACAGACTAGTCAACACAATATAAAACAAATTTTAATATCAATTTACAAATACGCGCTCTCGTATATATAGACTCAACTCATTCTTAGGGTACTACTGACCCTATCTCTAATGAGCACATGCCACACAAGCCTAGGTGTTCGCTCAACCTAAGCTCTGATACCAACTGTAACGACCCGCAAATCTGAGCTATCTGAGTTGACTAAATACACCACACGTCCAACCCAAATAACACAGAAATACGAACCATTAATAGAAAGAAGTTAGAAGATGAGAAATAGGAAGAAAGAAATATTAGAATAGAAGAAAAACGAAGATCATAAGCTCACAGCGAAATGAATAAAATATATTATATAACATAACTTTTGAAATACAAATCAGTAACTTTATATACATACCATTATCAGAGCACGACAGTCATTTCTGGAACAGTTATAAACACTTGTTTCCAGATACAAACAAGGTCCACAGCGGAATATATGATAGCCTATAGCTAACTGGTGAAGCCTCCTGCTTCCAGCTCCTCCAAATGAATCTGTGAAATCCCGACTACTTGACTGCCCGTACAAAATTTGGGCACCCAAGAGTTTAGGGGAAACAAAACAAAATAAACTCTGGGTCAGTCATGGGACTGGTGTGAGTAAACTCCAACTACTTGTTTAACTTTTAAAAAACCTTTCGAAAGAAAAGATAATAGTAAGACCAGCCCACACATAAACATGGACGGTTTTTACCTTACTATAACCTAAAACACTTTGATATCAAATCCAGTGATAGTATAGTAATGTCTACATCAAATAAATAACCAAATAGCAGAACGCTTGCATCTCACGCTCCACATATATAGTATAAAATCAAAAACCGCATGGCGCTTATTGGAGATTGGATTTCCAACATGACAAGGTATGGAACCACCTTCCGCTAGTGTATCTCTAGAGAGGAATACACTGGGTTCAACAAGAACATCTTGTAACCCGGCCCACACATGACCGACCACTCATTTCGCTTGAGTGTATCGAATGTATATCACCAACGGTTGGGATCAGCAACCGTCTCCCGACTGGGACAACATCGAATAGAATAAGAAATTAAATGAACCTCTAGATAGGTGATTATACATCCTAATGGTTGCGACCCACATAGCCATGTTGCCTACCCGATTTTTGTCCTTTCCCGGTTGTTGAGGCCTGAGGCTACAAATACTTACCATTCATTGATAGCCCAATCACTTTGAATGCCACATTGTCAGATCCGTAAATCACTAGTTGAGTTTGCACAAATATTCTGGATGTTATGCTAAGGGAATAAATCCGTTGCAACCATATATATTCATACAGACCAACCCATTTGATCATTGGAAATACTCTGTCAGACATCCGTCCATATACGTTCGTTCTGGGACTGAACGAAACCGAAGGCACTATTTCTATAAATAGAAAAGCCCTTGCACTTTACTCCGTCTTCAATATATTCAGCATACTTGGTTCGCAACGCTTATGCCGATACGGAGTGGTTCTTCGGATAATAATCCAACCGGTCTCCCCATATTGACAACGATGGTCAAAAACTTCGATAGTCTGTGATTTAACTATCGAATAAAAACAAGTGTTCATCCAACATATCAAACAAATCACTGGGCTCTTTAATTAATATTTCATTAATTAAATCTCTTCTCCATTTCTTATCAATATTTGTTACCCAAATATTTTCAATAACCATATTGGCTCTTTACGCTATTTGGAAAGCATTTCCCAATATCAACTCCTTTTATTTTCTATATATTAGAAAATATCTCTATTTGCAATTGGAACAATTCCAATCACTTATCTCTATCCCGACTATTTTAATTATACTCAGGAAATATTTACTTGTTATATTTCCAAAATTCCATCACTTGGGTTTAAAACGAATGTTGTGTAAAACATCGTTACAACAACCCAAAATATTTTATTCAACTAACTCTTTTTCAAACACTTCTCTTCGAGACTGGATCTTGCTATTTATCCATTAAAAATGAAATCAATCAAGTTGGGGTAAAATTACCTCTCAGACCTTAACTGGAAACATCCTCAACTTCAAAACGGCAAAACCACTAACCTCGAATAAACACACTATAAAACCCAATTGTTCATTCTAAAACACGTGTATGGTTTCCTTTCTATTTCTAATTTATAGATTTCCCTTTTTGTTTACAATATTCTATTTTTGATTTCGTTTTCCTTATCGAATTCTATATATATCGATATATAGATTTCAAATTTTCAAATTTCTTAAAAATATTCTAACTCTTTAAATTTCCGGAAAATTTCGCCGTAACCTCCCCTGTATCGGGAGCATCGGGAAATTTCAAATAGCTTTCCCGGTCCTTCTTATTTCAAAAAGAAAAAGAAAAGCCAAGCGGCTTGCCGATACGGTGCATAAAATCTCATATATGAATTAAACATGTACCTTTTTGTTGGGCACACAAATTAAAAATCTTCATATACTTCATCATGTACCTGTCTAACACATGTTCACCTGTTTCCAATTCAATTCAACTCAATCCATTCGTTTGAATTCAATTTTGAATCGTTTGAATTCAGTTTCGCTCAATTATTCTTTAATTAGCCTTTTTGCCTATTTCACTTCTTTGTTTGAACATAACACCTTCAAATAAAATGTTTAACTTGCTCACAACCAAATTGAATTTCAATTTCAATTCTAGTTTCCTTTTTGATTTCGAATATAAATTTTCAAATCGAATTTACTTATTCAAACCCCAATATCCATTCGAAATCTCCTTAACTAATTTCTATTCAATTTAGTTAATTCTATTCAATAAATCAAAATCTGGTTTCTGTTTCAAAAATCATATTTATTTACACAACTTGAATTCGCATATATTTTACAACTCAACTCTGAAACTTCCTAAATAGACAATTCGGATTTTTTCCCGCTTAAAATCCTTTTATAACCTTAAATAAACCATTATGGTTTTAAAACGATTCTGGCGCTGCTTTTCTGAAAATTTGATTTTTGATATAACTCAAAATATATACGACGAAATCCAGATTTTCCTCCTTCATTAGAAAACTATTATCAAATCGGTCCTGAAGTTTCTTGTTTCGAAGAATTCCGACCCCAATTGAGTTCTGTATACTCAATTGAAGTTCGAGTCGCCAATTTACGAACTGCAGCGCTGCGGCGAGCTCGTTTTAATTATATTTATATATATAAACTTTTAAACTTCGTTAAATGAATTCAACTCCCTTCTAATATATATATATATATATATATTCCAAATTCCATTTGAATCTTTACATTTCAAATTCCGTAGTTTAAATCCTGTATTCAAATCCCATTTGAAATCTTTTATTCGAATTCCATTTCAAATCATTTATTCGAATTCCATTTCAAATCCTTTATTAATTTCCACTTTAATTCAACTCCTTTTTGAATTTCTATATTTGAAATTCATACTTGAATTTCAATATCCAAACTCCATTTAAATTTCTATTTGAAATTCTAAATGTTTCAAATTCCATTTTTCTCTTATTTGAAACTCCCAATATTTCAAATTACATTTTCTTTTATTTGAAATTCCGTTTTTGAATTTCCTTTATTCCAATCCCATTTGAATTCCTTTAAATTCAAATTTTATTTCAATTCCCTTGAATTCAAATTCTATTTCAAAACTATTTGGATTTCCTATTTTGAAATCCTATTTCAATCCTACTTTGAAATCCTATTTTCAAAGTTTATTTCAAATTCTATTTTGAAATTCTATATTCAAATTTCTACTTGAATTTCTATATTCAATTCCCTGTTCAAATTTAATACTTGAATTTCTATTCAAATCTCTATTCAAATTTCATGTTTGAATTCCATTCAAATCTCTATTCAAATTTCACATTTGAATTCTTCTTTGAAATTCTATATTTCAAATTCTATTCAATTCTTCTTTGAAATTCTATACTTCAAAGTCTGTTTTCTATTTGAGCTCTTATATCCACTTTCTTTAAACAAGTCTCGACTTCAATTCCTTTTGAAATCGATATTTCTATTTTTCTTTTGAAGATGGATTTCTCATTCCAATTTCACACTTGTATTCCTATTTCTGAATTATCAAATGATAATTCTTTTCTCTTCATTTATAACTTCGTTATAAACGAACTATTTATAAGCTTCGTTTATAAAGGAACTACTTGTTATATTTTTCAAAAACAAGTTTTATATTTTTATTTCATTTAAAAATTCAAATTCTATTTAAAAATAGAATTTTCCCTTTTAAAATCTCAAGTATCCTTTTAATTGGCCCAGTGATATTTAAAACAATCAAATCACCCAATTTTCAATCATTTGTTTTTTAACACATCATATATGAATATATATGAAATCAAACAAACAACAAACAACAGATAATATATTTTTGAGGAATCCAGTTGGATTCCTCCAACCTGTTTTCCTGCATCCACAGATGTTAGCACATAAATAATACCCATTCTGCTTCGTGGCAGAATATCGTGGTATAGAAGGTCATCCACTAATCATAGCGTGGGGCGTATAGGGTAATCATCCGCTATGAAACTGTGGGCATCCGCTAATGAGACTGCGGGAATCTAACCAATCAATCAACCCAATATATATATATATATAGCCTAAATAACTAATATATATAAAGCAAGCAGAAAAATTCAAACAAGCAACAACAATTATTTTTACGAAGTAAAAATAATTATAGATAAAAGGTGAGTGAGATTTACTCATCGAGATCTTATTTGCTGAATACTCTGTTTAGTTCCATATCGACTCAACTACGCATCCTTCTCGAGTCGTCTACCTGGCACTTAAGATTATTTATTTTATTTATCGATTAAATGTCTATAAATTTAAATTAACTATTAACAAAAATAAATGCTCTTATGTATTATAAATTTTGAAATAGTGTTTACCTTATTTCTTTGCGAATAACTTGATCAATTTCGAAGGCATCTCAACCAAATCTAACACCTAAAATTAAAAATTTTAATTTTAATCTTTTTATCTAAATTAACTTACTAAAAATAAATAAACAAATGATTCTATGTTTTATTAAATCTTGTTAACAATGTATACCTTGCGGTTATTGGACTCTACTCGAAAAATCCTCGAAGCCAATCCAAACAGTTCCAAACTGCAAATGAACCCCTAAATTTTGGCTCCATTCTTTGCGGCATTTTGTCGAACACCATAATGTCATTGACCAATACTATCAGATTTCCAGCTGCCAAACATCCATACAGTCCTCTCCCATCACCATCGCTCACTCCATCAACGAAGTGCCACGCCAAACGTTCTGAAACTCCTCGACTTGAATTGGAGCACCTCGTCGCCTCCACATGACAGTCGCGACAGCTCATATCTTCAGAAATGCATTCGCCGACTTCCTCCTACTCACCAGAGTCGAAACCCCTTCAGTCCATCGCACCTCTTCCGATTCTCTATTCCAATCTCAACCTCACCCGAATCACTCGCGCCGACCCTCCCTGTTGAGCGCGGTCTTCAAACATAGTGAACCCCCCTTTGTTACGATTCGCGGTTTCCCAGATGTTGAGCTACCCAGATGATGTTGAGCTCTAGAGTATGTCGTGGCTTCAAATTGCGTTGAACAGGAATCGCGATTTGCTTTTCAATGGATTTCGATTTCCTTGACTGGGAGGAAAATGAAAGAAGGAAATGTTTTTCCTTGGTTCAGAATGAATGAAATGTGAAGGCTTGGAGTAGGTTTTATAGTTGCGAAGGGGAACAGATAGTGCAGCTCGAGGAAGAACAGCTACGAATTTATCAGGTTTAGGATGGCTTTGGGTACGATATATAGGTCGGCTCTGTTTTATTTATATTTTATTTTATTTTGATTTTTTTTTAAATAGATAAAATATCTTGCGGTCCTTTAATTTGAAACCACGAACCACTATTTCAGCAAAACAACTGATGTTCCCAACATTATTCACTATTTTGAATCCAACGAAACAGATTATACAATTTAATTTGAATGTAATATAAAATAACCACTTTAAATCAAATTAATTTAAATTTAAACCAATGAATTCTTCGATAATAAATTATTATTTGTTATCGTTTAAATTCAAATAAAACTTCATATAAATCAATTTGACTCCATTTCAAATTTAATTACTTAAGATCCTCATATTACGATAGTTATGTCGATAATTCAATATAAAAATTGATTATATTATCAGCTCAATATTTAAAACGATATTAAATATTCAAAATAAATCGACCAGAAAAATCTGGGTCGTTACAGGACTGGACGTAGGAGTAATCCGAACCAGTATAAAATCCGTTGTGTTCTTTCCTTTTCTGCATTTTCTATTTCTGTTTATTTTGCATTTGTGTTTGAATCTGTATCTGTGATTGTGTTTGTGGTGTTTGATTCATTCCACAATTCTCTTTAGTTTTAAGATTTGTTTAAATTCTTACAAACATTGTTCACCCCCCTCCCCTCTAGTGTTTGCTTTGCCTTAAAGATCCATTCCGCAGTCCCAAATATATCGTTCATAGCTACCCGGCACACCTTTCAGCGCATTATTCCTCTTGTTTAGTGCAAGGGTGATCGTCACAATGATCTTTCTTTAAGAACAATATAAGTGAATTTGTTAGGTGACAACTAATATATGGCTGAGAAGTGCAATATTATTATGTCATTTTAAAGAAGGAAAATTTAGAAGTAAAGGCAGCAAAATGTAAATTAAAAATTCATATTAATTTGGCAGAACAAAGTGAATAATATTCAGCGCATTTACAACATTCCAAAGCATCCTCCCCTTTAGCTATTATGCACATAAAATGGTACAACACATTTCAACCATTTTCTAAAATTAAATACAAGCTGCATACCCTCCTAAACTTCTCGTTATCAATGCTATGGTAGAATAAACCAAAAATATTGTTTAATTAAACTATCTATGATATTTGATGTAATGAATGAAGCCATTCCTAATTTGATTTTATGTTAGGAAAAGAAAGTCTACTAAGGATGTCCCATATTGTAAAGAAGGTGCAATATAATTTGCCTTTTATGCATAAATAAATGAACCAATCAAAGGCATAAGCCTTCACTAGAAATGATTTACCCTACAAAGGTAATGTCAGTGAATTGGGATTGCTACACTATAAACATTATCGATAGAACTACAAAGAATTAAAATGATGGACTAGCATGAAGACTGAAATGGCTGAATGTAAATAGAAGCAAGTTGCATCGTGCAATACCTGGTTTCAAATTGTGAACAAGACATTGGTTTTTCAAGATGGAAGGCCCAACACATGTACGCATGTATGGCCATGTTGTACTGCTCGCTACGCATGCATCTAGCCCATAAACATCACATTGGATGACCTGCACGAGTTGGTTGTCTCATTTCGTGCAGAGCGACTAGGCCAACGTGGCTATACATGTGTACATGCATTGGGTTTGCCATCTCGATAAACCAACATCTAATTCACAATTTGAAACCAGGTAATGTGAGATGCAACTTTCTTCTGTTTACACTCAATCATTTTAGTCTTCATGTCAGTTCACCATTCTTGTTCAATATAGTTCTACTGATAATGTTTATGGTGTAGTTATCCCCATTCACTGAGAACTACTTTTGCAGTTGAATCATTTCTAATGAAGACTTATGCCTTTGATTAGTTTGCTTATTTATGCATAAAAGACACATTACATTGCACCTTCTTTATGTTGGATCTAGATTAACCCTATAGAGGCGAATAAGGTTTATTTGAAATTAAAAATAAAAGCTACCGCGGAATAATAAAGAAACTACAGAAAAGATAAATCACACACAAGAATTACCCATCTTTGGCAAATCCTGCCTACTGCTGCATTCCCAAGATTTGTACTAGTTATTAAAACAGATTCCCACTTACAAAACCCTGTAAACTTGCAAACCCTGCAAGTGCTCTAATCCTAAGCTCAAAATCTTGACACAAATTAAATCCTAAGTTGTGATTTCTTAACTACAAAATCATGTAGCTAAAACTCCCCAGTTTAGAAAAAGAAAGCATATAGATCGATTTATAGAAATTAAAACAACTCAAAAACAAATAAAAACAAAAAACCTAAAAATACTTAGAGTAAAAAAGAAACGGCGGCCCTTATTTCTTCGTCATTGTAATACTCGGCTGCTCCTTTTCCCCTTTTCAATGGTGACAAATATTAAGGTTTTTAATCTCCTTCGAATCGTGGCTTTTCTTTGATTTCTTTCTAGTGGGTCTTTGATCCGATGAATGATGCTTGTCATTCATGATTTGAAACTCTAATATCTCGATCGAACAAAACTGTAAGTTCTTTGATTTTGTTGTTTGGTTACTTGAATTGTTTTCTTCGATTGGGATGATTCTAATCGATGATGAATAGGTGATTTATATAGGGTTTTAGTACCCTAAATGCTCTGATTTCATTTGGGACTTGTCGTGTTTGATTGTGTGTTTTCTGGAAACCCTCAATTTGATTTTTATGCCCTAAAACAAATGCAGTGAATTGTTGGAATGTTTTTGAATTTGAAAAATCATACTTTCCCAAAACACTTCCTTTGATTACGTTGATAGAAACATACATGATTCACTTTGTTGTATCTGGTCGAGTTTTAGTCCCACTGTGAATTTGGAGAATAAATTGTAACTCTATTTTGGCAGTGATTAAACATATGCACGATTGAAAAAAAATTATCCATATATTCTCTTGCCAATTATACTTATGCCAAGAATAGAATTTGTGAGCAATTCCATTTTTGCGCCAGTGAATTTTTAAAGGAATTTGCCTATTCTTCTGGACTCATTCGATTTTTTTTTTTTTTTTTTTTTTTTTTTTTTGCATTTGCACATTGTGTTTCCATCCATCCATAACATGTGTCATGACTACATATCCACTACTTCATATGTATATATACACACACACAATTATGTATTTATATGTATATCATTGTTGCACATGTTGCTTGTGTACACTACTAGTTGTTTAAACTTCTTTGAGCCATACAGCTTCACAAAGTCATGTTGTTATCACTTGCCATGCACAAGTGTGTCCATCATGTGTCTTGTGTACTCTGATATGCTTAGTTGTATTTGCACTTGTGTTGAGCCATCATGCACACTTTTGCATGCTATTCCATGCTTGCCGACCTTTGAAAAATGTTGTGCATGGCATATACACATGCATATACACATATTTATTTCTATATGTATGTGTGAATGACTATTGGCTACAACGTTGAGTTGTATTTAAACAAATTCCCCATGTTCACCTAATAATATTGGCTTTGTGCATATATATATATATATATATATATATAATTTTTAATTTAGCAAACCAATTATGGTTGTGTTGAGGCTGGTCAAGGTCAGTAGACCACATATGTGAGTTGAGGCTGGTCTTGATCACCAGATCACTATAGCTGAGTTGTAGCTGGTTTGCGAACACTAGAAAATCAGTATACCTTGTGGTTTTTGCAATGAATCACTATAAATATCACAAGCAATATAGACTCGAATATATATATATATAGTCCAGAAATATGATGAGAAAAACACCAAAATTCTAAGGCAAATAAAATTTAAATTAAATTTGTAATTATCTACAGATAATTCTATTTTGTTCCAGTTTATTGTTTGTGTTTCGGTGACATATATACAGGTGACTAGACATGATCTGAAGCATCTGTAGACTTAGCGTGTGTGAGTGAATGTATATGAGAGAGTGTTTGTATGCCTGAGTGAATTGAGTGAACCGTTAAGAGGAACAAATGTAAATGAATGTGATAATTGAAATGTATAGAAGTGAGTTCTGGAATATGCACTATTCTGAATGTTTGAAATAAAATATTTTATTGAATAATAAATAATGCTTGAATATTTAAATTCTGTGCAATAGTATTAATATTCTATAGTAATACTTGTTCCTGTATAAGATGTAATATAGAATAGTACAAATACAAACACATTTATAGAAAAATATATGTTTGTTATCATGAAACAAAATTATACATTCAACAATTTCTCGCTTTTGATAATGACAAACATACACTTAAGATTTTGGATACAATAAATGCATTTGATTTAGAAATATGATAACTTCCCTTATATGTATGCTCCCACTAAAACTGAACTCCCCTTACAACCGAAAACATACTTAACAAATTTGTATGGAATTTAGGGAATATAAAAATCTATTAAACACTTAGCAAATCTGGAAGAAGAAAAATCTATAAATGTTTGCATTCTTATCAAAATCTTAATGCTTCTCCCCTTTTTGTTATCATCAAAAGATCGACAGAGTCGGAAAATAGCAACGGATTTGGACTATAATTATAAATTCAAATCAAGTGATAAAATCAGATATCACAAATTCTGAAACAATCAAATAAAAAATCATAATATTTCATAAAACATAAACACATTTCACAATTCAGCGGATGGATCGAAGGTTGATTATTACATAACAAGGAGGATTTCATATATATAATTTATTTTCACTCCTTTTGTATTATTATTTTAAAAGCACAAAAACCATGCATAACCATAAGGACTTTTAAATGAGGTCAGTTTCAACTGAAATTATAAGTGTTCTCTAACAATGCATGACCATATCTAGTTTTTTTAAAATGAGGTTAGAGTAACGCCAACTATATAAAAATTCCCTTATTATATAAAACCATAATGGATGACAGAAATATGGCAAAGACAGAAACGGTCATGAAATAAATTTCTAAATTAATCATACTATAAAATATACTCAATCATACCAGGATTTTTGAAAATTTTCAACTGTCTCTTATTCTGAAAAATAATATAGTCACAATTCTATCACATTTTTTTCAAAATCTATAATCTCCTTAATGGTTTCCAAAAAAATGGTTTGACTTGTCATAAAATGAATTAGAGAACAAAACATTCAAGGAATTTTAAAAAAAATGCAGAGGGGTTAATCAATTTCTATAATTATCAAATCCAAGCGTAATATGGAAAATCAATCTTCAGGAAGGGGTTTTGTAAAAATGTCAACAAGTTGAGATTCAGTTGGAATAAATTCAATATAAGTGTCCTCTCTAGAAATGTGATCTCTAATGAAATGATGTCTCACATCAATGTGTTTTATGGGTGAGTGATTGACAAGGTTATTTGATAAATCTATTGCACTCTTACTGTCACATTTCAATGGTGCTTTTTATAGACAAGGCCAAAATTAGAGAGAGTTTGCATCATCTATAAAATATGTGCACAATAACTTCCTAAGGCAATGCATTCAGCTTTAGTAGAGGACAATGCAACACAATTTTGTTTTCGACTCGACCATGAAACTAGAGAGTGTCCTAACATGAAACAAGTTTTCCAATTAGTGAGTGAAACAGCATAATCAGCATCAGAAAATCCAACTAAATCAAAGTTATCATAAGAGGTGTACCATAAACCATGTTTTTGTGTATGCAACAAATATCTCAAAATTCTTTTTGTGGCTATTAAATGAGATTCGTTTGGGTTAGATTGAAAACAAGCACACAAACAGACAAAGAACATGATATCGGGTCTAAAAGCAGAGAGATAGAGAAGTGAACCGATTATCCCGCGATATGTTTTCTGATCAACAGCAAGTACGTTTTCATCATTATCAAGCTTAGCTGTCGGGCTCATTGGTGTTTCAATTGGTTTTGCATTCTCAACTCCAAATCTTTTCAGCAAATCCATCACATATTTTGTTTGAGAGATGAAAACCCTTTACTACTTTACTTGATTTGGAATCCAAGGAAGTATATCAGTTTACCTACCAAGCTCATTTCAAATTTATCTTGCATGACTTTTTCAAATTTCTCACACAAAACTTCATTAGTAGCACCATAAATGATATCATCAATATAAATCTAAACAATCAAAAAAATCATCACCATAATGTAATAGAAACAGATTTGTGTCAGCACATACCTTTTTAAAACCATTTTCCAAAAGATATGTACAGAGACAATCATACCAAGCCCTAAGAGCTTGCGAGACCATATAATGGTTTTTTAAGTTTGTGTACATGATTTGGAAACTCGTGACTTTAAAATCAAGGGGTTATTCAACAAAAACTACTTTTAGCTTTCCATTCAGAAAGGCACCTTTTACATCCATTTGCTTATGTTTGAAACCCTTAAAACATGCAAAACTTAGAAAAATTCTAATTGCTTCTAACCTAGCAACTAGAGCAAATGTTTCATCAAAATTAATGCCTTCTATTTGATTATATCCTTTTGTGACTAACCTACTTTGTTTCTAATTACATTTCCAGATTCATCAAGTTTATTTTTAAACCCATTTTATTCCAAAAAATGGATAGTTATTTGGCTTAGAAACGAATTTCGAGACCTTATTCCTTTCAAACTAAATAAGTTCATCTTGCATTGCTAAAATCTAATGTTCATCGTTAAGAGCAACATCATAAGAACTTGGTTCAATTCCAGAATTAAAAGCATTGTTGATACAAAAAGGACAAACATTCTTATTTTGAAAAATACGAGTGCGAACAGCTGCCATTGGACTTCCGATGTCCAATTCTGGAGGATGATTAGGTCTGAATTTCAACTTCTCAGCTTCAACTGTCGCTTATGTGACTTTATCATTGCTAGCTTCAATTTCATTACTTTCCTTTTTTGCTTTCTTGCACAACACCATCATCGTTTTTCTTTCCACAAGCCGTCTCCAAGTTTGATTCATCAAACTTCACACTAGTGGTTTCAACAATTGTTCTTGATAGCTTATTGAAGATTCTGTAAGCTTTGCTCTGTAATAACCCGGAAATTCTGAGCCAGTTTAAAATTTTTATTTTGGCAATTTTAGCGAATTGTAAATATTTAAAATGGATTATTTTAAATAATATCGACGAGAAATTTATTTTGAATATAATTAGAACGTATATATTATATACGCCGTCGTTAGAATATAAATAATTATATATAATTATAAATAGAATTGAAAATGGCGTGTTAGTTCGATAATTCGATTTCAAACTTCAATTGAATGTACCGGGTGCAAAACAATCCGGATTTTAGTGAAACCAAAAACATTAGGATCTAATTGATAATATCTTTCCAACGAATCCGAAAAATCGAAATTTCATAACGGGGATCAAAAGATATGTCCAGTTGAAAATTATGAATAGTCGCTATGGAATTCAGGCCCTTATAAATGGGAATTTTGCAAACGACCTCGGATTTCGACGAAACCACTTTTGTTGGGTCCGTGATGTTAAGTTATTGCTAGATTCCAAATTTCATAATTTTTCGAATCAATATGTGAGCGAGGCAAAGGAAAATTCGTTTGACCAGTTTCAGTTGATTTTAATCGACTAGAAATTGGCCATTTTTCAAACGGTCTCAGAATTCGATGAAACTAGTTTTGTTAGGATCGTATCGTCAATACGAAGCTAGAAAATATTTTTCGGGAATTTTTCGAGTCCGTATGTGACCCCGGTAATTTGAAATGTACGTTTAAAATTCAATATAATGATTTAAATGTAAATTCAACGTAAACTGATCGTAACGGTCGAATCAGCTTACGATACATATCCCATTGTGTTCAGAATGGGGGTAATTAGCTATGGACGACAGGCGGTGTGCCTCGTTTAGAGGTCGTATGTAAAAGTCAACTTTTTTCGATTTAAATAATTAAAAAAAAATGTCCTCCCCTTAATTCATTCTGGCCCCCCTATAAACCTAATCAACATCAGAGGAAAAAAAAACCGCCCAATCGCTTCAGCCCCCCCTCGCGATCCACCACCGCCACAGCTGCCGACCCTCCTCCACCGATCCTCCTCCGTCCTTCCGCTCTGCCTCCCACCCTTCACCCTCCATCGCAGAAAACCCTCAAATCGACGCGTTGCTCCTCGAGATTCACGTGCGCCGCCACCTCGCGACAGCACCCCCCTCCTCTGCCTACCGCCGCATCAGCCCACCCCTCCTTCCCCGCTTCTCTTCTCCTCCCCTTCTCCTTCTAACCCGCGAAGCCCTAGCCCCATTTCCCCAAAAAAACCGACGCCGTGACCACCATCTCACCACAAATCAGTCGGCGACCCCCCCTCCACCATCAGACCTGCTTACGCACCCCTGGATTGACCTCCGACTGCTCATCCCGCCCTGGCGCCTTCGACGCAGCTCAGGCGAACAGCCCCTCCTTTTTGTTGACGAACAGTAAGTTTGTTTGTTTATTTTATCTTATATATTTAATTAAAATACGTTGTTGCATTCTTTTTTTTTACAATAGAAAAAAATAAGATTTTTACAATAGAAAAAAAATAAGATTTTTACAATAGAAAAAAATAGGATTTTTATAATAGAAAAGAATTAGATTTTTATATATTGAATAGCATAATAAAAATTCGATTTTTATATATTGAATAGCATAATAAAAATTCGATTTTTATATATTGAATAGCATAATAAAAATTCGATTTTTATATATTGAATAACGAAGTAAAAATTCGATTTTTATATATTGAATAACGAAGTAAAAATTCGATTTTTATATATTGAATAACGAAGTAAAAATTCGATTTTTATATATAGAATGGCAAAGTAAAAATTCGATTTTTATATACTGGATAGCAAAGTAAAAATTCGATTTTTACATATGTAGTGGATACGGGCAACAAAAGTGAAGAAAGGCGAGAGGGATGAAGATTTCTATCAATGAAGTGCCGTGGAGTTAGGATAGCTTTCGGTGAGAATTTCTCACTCTTCAATTTCCTTTCTAGTTATATATACATACTAGGATGCAGACGGTGTTTAGTAGCACCCGACACAATCGTCCACAGACCATGGACTTGTTTGTTTGGTTGCATAAATTAGTTAGATGATTTGATTTGAATTTGGTTGTTTGGTAAATTTGATTGATATGTGAATGGCGTGGGCCTTCACCAGACCGGGGATAAGGCTAGGCCTCGTCCCGTTTCTAGTATCGTGCCGTTATGCCGCCGAAATTTTCTAAAATAAGTTAGAAAAATAAAAATATCATTTTATTGAAAGAATGAACTGAATAGAAATTCATATGTTGGAATAAAATGTTTTATCATTAAAAATATAATTTTTAACGTGGAAGTGAATAAAATAAATATTCATTTACAAACCGGACGGTTTGTTTATGTACACCTATTTGAATAACATTGATTGGGATGATAAATTTTACACATCGCCCAACTGCACAAATGAAATCTGTGTTTGATTGTTTGAAACCCCACACGGGTGTTGGGATGAAATTTGAAGTTCACTCATCCTGATTGATTAAATATGTCGATCGGTTGATTGACAGGCTGTTATAAGCATTAGATATCTATATTTGATGCTTATACAGTGTAGTGCACTTTGGTTGATGGTTGGTTATTTTTCAATGCTATTATATACGTGTGATGTATGAAAATCCATATAATTAACATTATATGGTGATTGATTGGGCCTCATTCCCATTTAGAAAATAAAGAATAATATAAAATAAAGGTTCATGTGTTGACTGTACTCATTCGTGAGATTAGTTATGTGTTGAACGAAAAATTTTAACAATAAAATTTATATCTTTATCACTATAAAATAAAGGTTCATGTGTTGACTGTACTCATCCGTTGAGATTAGTCATGTGTTGAACGAAATAATTTAACAAAAATAGTCACACGTGGACAGTACTCATTCGTTGAGATTAGTCATGTGTTGACAGAAATTAATAGTCATTTGTTGAAAATAGAAATATTTGAAATAGAATATTTGAAAATAGAAATATATGAAGCCGTGTTGATTAGATTGACGCCATTTTGACACGAACGATATTTATATTGATTTATTCATTTTGAAATGAATATTGAAAAATGATTTTGAAATGAAATGAATTGAAAACGATTTTGAAATAAAATGAATTGAAAACGATTTTGAAATGAAATGAATTGAAAACGATTTTGAAATGAAATGAATTGAAAACGATTTTAAAATGAATTGAAAACGATTTTGAAATGAAATGAATTGAAAACGATTTTGAAATGAAATGAATTGAAAACGATTTTGAAATGAAATGAATTGAAAACGATTTTAAAATGAATATTAGAAAACGATTTTAAAATGAGTATTGAAAAACGATTTTGAAATGAAATGAAATGAATTGAAAACGATTTTGAAATGAAATGAAATGAAATCGATTTTGAAATGAAATGAAATGAATTGAAAACGATTTTAAAATGAATTGAAAACGATTTTGAAATGAAATGAATTGAAAATGATTTTGAAATGAAATGAATTGAAAACGATTTTGAAATGAAATGGATTGAAAACGATTTTGAAATGATATGAATTGAAAACGATTTTGAAATGAAATGAATTGAAAACAATTTCGAAATGAATTGAATATAAAACAATTTCGAAATGAATTGAATATAAAACAATTTCGAAATGAATTGAATATAAAACGATTTCGAAATGAATTGAATATAAAACAATTTCGAAATGAATTGAATATAAAACGATTTCGAAATGAATTGAATATAGAATGAATTCGAATTGAATGGAAAACGAATTTGATTTCAATTGAATAGCAAACGAAACAAATTCGAATTGAATTGAATAGATAACGAATTTGAATTGAATTGAAAACGAATTCGAATTGAATTGGAAACAAATTGAAATGAATTCAAATTGAATTGAATAGAAATGAAATTTTAAAACGAATTTATAAGGAAAAAAATTCAATTTTGATTTGAATTTGAAATGGAAGTTGAAAATGTTTTTGAAACGAATTCAAAACTATTTATAAAATTCGTTTTAAATAGGAATCGACGAAATATATTATATATATATAATATAATGGCCTGAATAGAACGCGCCGCGCCGCGGCAGTACGTGAATTTCGACCATTTATTTCAAACGGACATTACGGGAGATCCGACCATCGGATTCTCCTAAAACTGAAACCGTTGGGTTCGTATCGAAAAGAGCTTTCTAGCGAATATTAGAAATTCAAAATCTAACGGTTGGATTTGGAGATACGTCCAAATCAATTTTGAAAAAAGGTCGCTATAAGTGCAGATCGATGGCCGTTGTTGGAAATCGACTGTACGGGCCTTGATAGAATTATTAAAAATAGTAATAATTTGTCTGAAATCATAAGAAATGATTTGGGAAAAATTAGGATGAAAAACTCCATATTTGAAAAGATAAAAAATAGATTTTTATCGAAATGAACTAGTTTTGAACCAAATTTAAAACCCAATTATTTTTAAACAAATAAATTAGATTTAAAAAGGGGTTTTAAATAATCGGAATTTCTAATATATTTGATTGGATATAAAATGGGTTTATCGTGAACGGTGTTTTAAATAACACTAGTTCTTTAACCCGATAATAAATAGAATGTGATTTGGGTTAGTCGTGAACTGTGTTTTAAATGACATTAGTTCTTTAACCCAATAAAAGGAGTTTTAACGAATATGCAATTAGATTGAAATGTAAATTTGTAATCTAAATTATCAAATTTAGAAAATGAGCGAGAATGGAGTATTACCAGTTTTGCTCCAAAGCGATAGTTAAATCTTTAATTAGATTTGAACGTGAAATGGTAATTAATTTTACCGATAACACCGTGGTGTTAGATATGGAGTATTACCAGTTTTGCTTCATGGGATGAATAGGTTGGGATTGGGAAATAAAATAAATAATTACTTCGGTGTGGTTCGCTAATCTCGACTAGATGGAAAACCAAAATTTGGTTTGATAGATCATCCAAAGGAAGATTAAAGGATAAATTCTAAATAATTTATCATGGATAAAATTAATGGGAACCTTTCCCTAAGAATATGATTTTGTGAATAAAAGAATATTATGAATATGTGTTTGTGTAACATTTGTTTTTAATATACGCGGGTTGTTCGGAAAGGCCGGGTTCATACCCATTCTGAATAACCGATTCGACGATAAGTCGAAGATGAAGACGGTGGTTGAAGACCGGAAGTCTTCACGTCGTTTGGATAATTACTGACGATCCTGATTGGGCTGTACACCCAAGAGGATGGAAATAGTTGGTGGTCGTCCAGGCGTACTTGGAGATGGATGGATATGCGAGGAAAGTGCCTCCAGTTTCGTTCAAACCCAGAACGGACTTGAAAATGGATTGTGTGTCTGACATTGGATTTTATTCTGTGTTGATTGATTTCTATTAAATATACATCTGTTTGGCGGTGGAGAATTTATTCTTTTTCTTAACGCCCTTCTCTGAGACGTACGAGCTCAGAGGTTGTATATCGATGGACATCAGTCGCATGGCATGAATTGCCTGTGTGGCATGCTAAGATGCAATGATCAAGGATTCTGTTGAAAAGCAAAGTCTTGTGGTTGATGATCAAAGCACGCCTACATGGCAGCTTTGTATATAACGTGAATTCGCGAGCCTCACACCTCGGTATGAGTCAAAATCGGGATACGGACTGCAGGGAGAGCACGACGTTTCTTTCTAGCTTTGGTGGTGTCAGTGACTTACCAGCCCTGACATTTATATACTTTTCACCTTTGTGGTTGTTGGATGAGGCGCCTCGATTATAGGTCTGTAAGGACCGGGAAACGTGTGTTCAGGAATTGCCAATCCTCTAACGTAAGTGAGGACCGGCCCTGAAGCATCCAAGGGTTGCCCAGAGTGCGTAGCCCTGGGACATTTGCTAGAGTGTCTCGAACGCGGAGAGGAGCTTGCCCCTTGCCTCGACTCATGACGGAAATCCAATTTCCAATACGTGTATTGCGGTTTTAATTGTAGAACTAGTATGGCAACATAGTAGCATGGGATGCTATGCCGTCTATGATTTATATTTATGATTGAAACTGTTTTGACACTATACACTTATTATAGTATCAAATGATTTGTTTTAAACGTACCAAGCATGTAACAACCCGAAAATCTGGGCCAGTTTAAAATTTTTATTTTGGCCGTTTTAGCGAATTTTGATTATTTAAAATGAATTATTTTAAATAATATCGACGAGAAATTTATTTTGAATATAGAATCGATGTATATATTATACGCGTCGTCGTTAGAATATAAATAATTATATATAATTATAAATAGAATTGAAAATGGCGCGGTAGTTCGATAATTCGATTTCAAACTTCAATTGAATGTACCGGGTGCAAAACAATCCGGATTTTAGTGAAACCAAAAATAATGGAATCTAATTGTGGATATCTTTCCAACAAATCCGAAAAATCAAAATTTCGTAGCGAGAATCAAAAGATATGTCCAATTGAAAATTCTGAATAGTCGCTATGGAATTTAGGCCCTTAAAAATGGACATTTTGCAAATGACCTCGGATTTCGACGAAACCACTTTTGTTGGGTCCGTGATGTTAAGTTATTGCTAGATTCCAAATTTCATAATTTTTCGAATCAATATGTGAGCGTGGCAAAGGAAAACGTGTTTTGACCATTTCAGTTGATTTTAATCGACTGGAAATTGGCCATTTTTCTAACGGTCTCAGAATTCGACGAAACTAGTTTTGTTAGGACCGTATCGTCAATACGAAGCTAGAAAATATTTTTCTGGAATTTTTAGAGTTAATATGTGACCCCGGTAATTTGAAATGTACGTTTAAAATTCAATATAGTGATTTAAATGTAAATTTAACGGAAACTGATGCAAAAAGTCGAATTGGCCTACGAGGCATATCCCATTGTGTTCGGAATGGGGGTATTATGCTAGGGACGACAGTCGGCGGGTTCAAATCTGAGTTGAAACGGAAAGTCAACTTTTTGTTTGGAATTAAATAATTAATTAATAAATTAAATAAATAAAACCCCTATACTTTTCCCATAACCACCCGTTGACCCCCTCCATCTGATTTCCCCCAAATCGAATTTAGGCAGAAAAAAAAAAAAAAACAAAAACAAAAACCCGCCGCCCCTCCCCCAGTCGATCGCCACCACACGAAGACCCCCCCCCCCCCCGGCGCCAGATCCGACGCGCGAGAGCCCCCCCCGGCGGCGCAACGATCGCGACATCCCCCACGACGAGGAGCAGCCACCGCAAGCCCTCCGACCACACCTCCACCGCTCGCGCCACCATCCACCGCGAAGCCCCTTTCCCTCCTACTGACGATCGACGAAGACCCCCCCCCCCCCCCCCCGCTGTAAGTATTTCTGATTTTTATATATTAAGTTAAAACTGTTTTTTTTTATATATATTAAGTTAAAACTGAAATTATATGAAGTTAAAACTGATTTATTTATTTTTTTATCTTAAAATCTGAATTTTATTTTGTTTTAAAAACTGATTTAAAAAGGAATTTTGAAATTGATTTTTATTTTAAAGGTTTGAAATAGAAAAAAAAGGGTTTAAACTTTATAGTTGAAAAGGCGGAATTTTTATTGAGTAGAAGAAGTAAAAATATAGTTTTTATATTTTTAAAGAATTAAAAATATAATCTTTACTATATAGAAATATTAAAAATATGATTTTTATATTTTTAAAGTATTAAAAATATAATCTTTATGGTATAGAGAATATAAAAATATCATCTTTGTGTATGTAACAAAATAAAAATCTGATTTTTATTTTCTATACGTCGAAATAAAATGCTGATTTTTATAAAGATGAAATCTTTATAGTTGAAAAGGCGAGATCTTTATATATAGAATAACGATGTAAAAATAGAATTTTTATATATTGAACTTCGATAGAAAAATAGAATTTTTATATATTGAACTTCGATAGAAAAATAGAATTTTTATATATTGAACTTCGATAGAAAAATGGATTTTTATATATTGAATAGCGAGGTAAAAATTCGATTTTTATATATGTAGTGGCTACGGACGACGAAGCTGACGAAGATGCGAAAACAATGAAGATTTCTATCAAAGAAGTGCCATGGAGCTAGGATAGCTATATGTGAGAACTTCTCACCTTTCAATTTAATTTTTCTAGTTATATATATACTAGGATGCAGACGGTGCTTAGTAGCACCCGACACAATCGTCCACAGACCATGGACTTGTTTGTTTGACTGTTTGGTGATTGATTGCGATATTGGTTTGAATGTGGTTTGTGGTGTGAAAAATCGAATCGATAAATTGATTAGGATTAGACGTGCGCCGTTATAAGGCGAAGGAGTAAGGCTAGGTTAGACCCTTACTCCAAATTTTGTGGTTTGCATAACGAAAGTGAATTTGATTGATGTGTGAATGGCGTGGGCCTTCACTAGACCGGGGATAAGGCTGGGCCTTGTCCCGTTTCTAGTATCGTGCCGTTATGCCGCCGAAATTTTCTAAAATATCTTAGAAAAATAAAAATATCATTTTATTTAAAGAATGAACTGAATAGATATTCATATGTTAAAATAAAATGTTTTATCGTTAAAAATATAATTTTTAACATGAAGCGAATAAAATAAAATATTCATTTACAAACCGAACGGTTTGTTTATGTACACTGATTTGACTGACATTGATTGGGACGATAAATTTTACACGTCGCCCAGCTGCACGAATAAAATCTGTGTTTGATTGTTTGAAACCCTACACGGGTGTTGGGATGAAATTTAAAGTTCACTCATCCTAACTGATTAAATATGTCGATCGATTGATTGACAGGCTGTTATAAGCGTTGGATATCTATATTTGATGCTTATACAGTGTAGTGCACTTTGGTTGATGGTTGATTATTTTTCAATGCTATTATATACATGTGATGTATGAAAATCCATATAATTAACATTATATGGTAATTGATTGGGCCTCATTCCAATTTGAAAAATAAAGAATATATAAAATAAGGTTCATGTGTTGACTATACTCATCCGTTGATATTAGTCATGTGTTGAACGAATTATTTTTATAATAAAATTTACATCTTTATCAATATAAAATAAGGTTCATGTGTTGACTGTACTCATCCGTTGAGATTAGTCATGTGTTGAACGAAATATTTTAACCAAAAATAGTCACACATGGACGGTACTCATTCGTTGAGATTAGTCGTGTGTTGACAAAAAGAAATATTTGAAACAGAATATATAAAGCCGTGTTGAATAGTGATGCGCCATTTTGACGCGAACGATATTTATATCGATTTTAACGATTTCGAAATGAATTGAATATATAACGATTTCGAAATGAATTGAATATATAACGATTTCGAAATGAATTGAATATATAACGATTTCGAAATGAATTGAATATATAACGATTTCGAAATGAATTGAATATATAACGATTTCGAAATGAATTGAATATATAACGATTTCGATTTGAATTGAATATAAAACGATTTCGAATTGAATGGAATAGAAAACCAATTTGATTTCAAATTGAATGTATAATGAACTTGATTCAAATAGAAACCGAAACGAATTTAATTTGAATAGAAAATGAATTTGAATCGAATAGAAAACCAATTTGAATTGAATTGAATTGAATTGAAAAACGAATTCGAATTGAATTTAAAATAAAGTGAAATGAATTCAAATTGAATTGAAATTTGAATTGAATAGAAATGAATTTTAAAACGAATTTATAAAGAAGAATTAAATTTTGATTTGAATTGAAATGGAAGTTGAATTTGCTTTTGAAACGAATTCAAAACTATATATATAATTCGTTTTAAATAGTAATCGACGAAATATATATTATATATATTATATATATAATATAATGGCCTGAATAGAATGCGCCGCGCCGCGGCAGTTCGTGAATTTCGACCATTTATTTCAAACGGACATTACGGGAGATCCGACCGTCGGATTCTCCTAAAACCGGAACCGTTGGGTTCGTATCGAAAAGAGCTTTCTAAAGAATATTAGAAATTCAAAATCTAACGGTTGGATTTGGAGATACGTCCAAATCAAATTCGAAAAAGGTCGCTATAAGTGCAGTTCGATGGCCATTGTTGGAAATCGACTGTACGGGCCTTGATAAAATTATTAAAAATAGTAATAATTTATGTAAAATCATAAGAAATGATTTGGGAAGAATTGGGATGAAAAACTCCATATTGTAATGATAAAAATAGATTTTTATCGAAATGAACTAGTTTTGAACTAAATTTAAAACCTAATTATTTTTAAATAAAGAAATTAGATTTAAAAGGGGTTTTAAATAATCGGGATTTCTAATATATTTGATTGGATTTGAAATGGGTTTATCGTGAACTGTGTTTTAAATAACACTAGTTCTTTAACCCGATAACAAATAGAATGTGATTTGGGTTTGTCGTGAACTGTGTTTTAAATAACACCTAGTTCTTTAACCCAGTAAAAGGAGTTCTAACGAATCTGCAATTAGATTTAAATGTGAATCTATAATCTAAATTATCAAATTTAGAAATGAGCGGGAATGGAGTATTACCAGTTTTGCTCCAAAGCGATAGTTAAATCTTTAATTAGATTTGAACGTGAAATGGTAATTAATTTTACCGATAACACCGTGGTGTTAGATATGGAGTATTACCAGTTTTGCTTCATGGGATGAATAGGTTGGGATTGGGAAATAAAATAAATAATTACTTCGTTGTGGTTCGCTAATCTCGACCAGTTGGAAAAACCATAATTTGGTTTTAAATGACATCCAAAGGGAGATTATAGGATAAATTTTAAAGAATTTATCTTGGATAAAATTAATGGGAACTTTTCCCTAAGAATGTGGAATTTAGAAACTAGCTGTAGGTTGGCTAAGAAGAATGGTTTCCTGGGTATTGATCTGATGTTGGTTTCGGCCTTCGGGGTTAATGTTCGGGAAATTGTTCTCTTGCTAATTTTCGGTTAGTGACTAATGAATTGGAATGAGGCGTATGTTGTGTTTGTGTAACATTTGTTTTCAATATACGCGGGTTGTTCGGAAAGTCCGGGTTTATACCCATTCTGAATAACCGATTCGACGATAAGTCGAAGATGAAGACGGTGGTCGAAGACCGGAAGTCTTCACATCGTTTGGATAATTACTGACGATCCTGATTGGACTGTACACCCAAGAGGATGGAAATAGTTGGTGGTCGTCCAGACGTACTTGGGGATGGATGGATATGCGAGGAAAGTGCCTCCGGTTTCGTTCAGACCCAGAACGGACTTGTAAATGGATTGTGTGTCTGACACTGGATTTTATTCTGTGTTGATTGATTTCTATTAAATATACATCTGTTTGGCGGCGAAGAATTTATTCTTTTGCTTAACGCCCTTCTCTGAGACATACGAGCTCAGAGGTTGTATATCGATGGACAACAGTCGCATGGCATGAATTGCCTGTGTGGCACGCTAAGATGCAAGGATCAAGGCTTCTGTTGAAAAGCAAAGTCTTGTGGTTGATGATCAAAGCACGCCTACGTGGCAGCTTTGTGTATAACGTGTATTCGCGAGCCTCACACCTCGGTATGAGTTAAAAACGGGATACGGACCACTGGGAGAGCACGACGTTTCTTTCTAGCTTTGGTGGTGTCAGTGACTTACCAGCCCTGACATTTATATACTTTTCACCTTTGTGGTTGTTGGAATGAGGCGCCTCGATTATAGGTCTGTAAGGACCGGGAAACGTGTGTTCAGGCATAATTAATCCTCTAACGTAAGTGAGGACTGGCCCAGCCGCATCCAGGGGTTACCCAGTGTGCGTAATCCTGAGGCATTTGCTAGAGTGTCTCGAACGCGGAGAGGAGCTTGCCCCTTGCCTCGACTCATGACGGAAATCCAATTTCCAATACGTGTAATGCGGTTTTAATTGTAGAACTAGTATGGCGACATGATATATGGTACCCATGCCGTCTATGATTTATATTTATGATTGAAATTGTTTTGACACTATACACTTATTATAGTATCAAATGATTTGTTTTAAACGTACCAAGCATGTTTGGCTATTATAAGGGAAAACCCTATCCTCCGGCTTGCGTTGCATTGTGTGATGGGACCTGGGTCTTATAATAGCTTCATTTTTCGAAAAAGCATTGCGTTGTTTATTCTATGCACTGGTATTCTTGGGAGGAAACCCGTTCCGTGTTATACGGCGTGGTCCCTTGAATTACCATCTTTTAAAATAAAGTTTTAATAACTGTTTTAGTTCTCACACCAGTCACATGACTGACCTGGAGTTTATTGTTTTAACCTAAACTCTGGGTGCCCCTATTTTCCGCACGGGCAGCTAGTAGTTTTGGTTTTGCAGATTTATATTCACAGGATCCTGGTTTACAGCTGGAATGATATCCGGAAAGCTCTGTATCCGTATATCACCTTCAGTTGTGCTTTATATTATTTTTCCGCTGCTATGTAATTTATTGTAATCTCTGATATTTATCGAATGTAATTTATTCATTTATACTCTGTATATTCTTGTATCTGATGGAATTGTTGTAATAGCAATGAAATGTTCTTCTGTTTGCGTTCTGATTTGTCCTGTTCTCAACGTTCAGGGGTTTCGAACGGTCTAAATCGGTTTAACGACTGATTCAGATCGAGCGAAATTCCAGGCCGTCACATTTGGTATCAGAGCTTTGGTTTGCAGAGCTCGAGAACAAGACACGTTAGAACCATACGAAAGAATTCATCAGATATTGGATTAGTAATATCCAATTAGAATGACTCGTTAGAGATAGGATCAGTAGTATCCTAGAACGAGTGTGAAGAGTATATTTTTCAATTGAAAACTATTTTGTTTTAAAATTTAAAACGTTTTAAACGTATTTGAATATTTATTTTTGAATATGGACAATCGAGTATATATAGATTTCGCGTATACGCGTCATGAACTTATATTCGAAGTTTTAATATATTGGATAGATATAGAATCACATTCTAGTTGCCCGGGAATGATTCTGATAATGCTGCAGCGTTACCAGTATTTATTTTCAAGTAACGAAGGTGTGATACCTATATATTTCCATTAGACTGGTGTGAGAACCAAAACTAATATAGCTAGAATTCATTGTTGTGAATTGGCATCAAAAACAAGATTTTCCGTATATACATACATCAAATTAAGAATTTGAAACTCTAATTCACTAATTGATTGATGTTTGTGTTGTTTGTTTATTTATTTGATAATTTTGAACCATTTAGCCAAATTGTATCAAATTTTGAACTATATTGAAAATTGGTCGCATTTGCTTGCATATACATGTACTTACATTGAACAGGTCATAGCAAGGAGGCTAGAGCAGAGAATAAAATTTGTTTGCCCGACAAATAGGTACATGTTTACTACATAATTTACTGTTTTGTTTGGGTGATGATGATTTTATGAGCCTATTGGCTAGCCGCTTGGCTTTTTCTTTTTCTTTTTGAGATTTGAAGGACCGGGGAAGCTATTTGAAATTCCCCGATGCTCCCGGTGCAGGGGAGGTTATGGCGAAATTTTTCAAAAATTTAGGGTGTTAGCCAAATTTTTGAAATTTTTGAAAATTCTCAGAAACTAAAGAATTGGAGAATGGAAGCCTGATCGATCGTAGAGCTGAATAATCAAACCACTTTCGACTTTGTTCCTTTTCGGGGACGAAAAGTTTTAAGTAGGGGAGATTGTAACAACCCGAAAATCTGGGCCAGTTTAAAATTTTTATTTTGGCCGTTTTAGCGAATTTTGATTATTTAAAATGAATTATTTTAAATAATATCGACGAGAAATTTATTTTGAATATAGAATCGACGCATATATTATACGCGTCGTCGTTAGAATATAAATAATTATATATAATTATAAATAGAATTGAAAATGGCGCGGTAGTTCGATAATTCGATTTCAAACTTCAATTGAATGTACCGGGTGCAAAACAATCCGGATTTTAGTGAAACCAAAAATAATGGAATCTAATTGTGGATATCTTTCCAACAAATCCGACAAATCAAAATTTCGTAGCGAGAATCAAAAGATATGTCCAATTGAAAATTCTGAATAGTCGCTATGGAATTCAGGCCCTTAAAAATGGACATTTTGCAAATGACCTCGGATTTCGACGAAACCACTTTTGTTGGGTCCGTGATGTTAAGTTATTGCTAGATTCCAAATTTCATAATTTTTCGAATCAATATGTGAGCGTGGCAAAGGAAAACGTGTTTTGACCATTTCAGTTGATTTTAATCGACTGGAAATTGGCCATTTTTCTAACGGTCTCAGAATTCGACGAAACTAGTTTTGTTAGGACCGTATCGTCAATACGAAGCTAGAAAATATTTTTCTGGAATTTTTAGAGTTAATATGTGACCCCGGTAATTTGAAATGTACGTTTAAAATTCAATATAGTGATTTAAATGTAAATTTAACGGAAACTGATGCAAAAAGTCGAATTGGCCTACGAGGCATATCCCATTGTGTTCGGAATGGGGGTATTATGCTAGGGACGACAGTCGGCGGGTTCAAATCTGAGTTGAAACGGAAAGTCAACTTTTTGTTTGGAATTAAATAATTAATTAATAAATTAAATAAATAAAACCCCTATACTTTTCCCATAACCACCCGTTGACCCCCTCCATCTGATTTCCCCCAAATCGAATTTAGGCAGAAAAAAAAAAAAAAAAAAAACAAAAACCCGCCGCCCCTCCCCCAGTCGATCGCCACCACACGAAGACCCCCCCCCCCCCGGCGCCAGATCCGACGCGCGAGAGCCCCCCCCCCGGCGGCGCAACGATCGCGACATCCCCCACGACGAGGAGCAGCCACCGCAAGCCCTCCGACCACACCTCCACCGCTCGCGCCCCCATCCACCGCGAAGCCCCTTTCCCTCCTACTGACGATCGACGAAGACCCCCCCCCCCCCCCCCCCGCTGTAAGTATTTCTGATTTTTATATATTAAGTTAAAACTGTTTTTTTTATATATTAAGTTAAAACTGAAATTATATGAAGTTAAAACTGATTTATTTATTTTTTTATCTTAAAATCTGAATTTTATTTTGTTTTAAAAACTGATTTAAAAAGGAATTTTGAAATTGATTTTTATTTTAAAGGTTTGAAATAGAAAAAAAAGGGTTTAAACTTTATAGTTGAAAAGGCGGAATTTTTATTGAGTAGAAGAAGTAAAAATATAGTTTTTATATTTTTAAAGAATTAAAAATATAATCTTTACTATATAGAAATATTAAAAATATGATTTTTATATTTTTAAAGTATTAAAAATATAATCTTTATGGTATAGAGATTATAAAAATATCATCTTTGTGTATGTAGCAAAATAAAAATCTGATTTTTATTTTCTATACGTCGAAATAAAATGCTGATTTTTATAAAGATGAAATCTTTATAGTTGAAAAGGCGAGATCTTTATATATAGAATAACGATGTAAAAATAGAATTTTTATATATTGAACTTCGATAGAAAAATAGAATTTTTATATATTGAACTTCGATAGAAAAATAGAATTTTTATATATTGAACTTCGATAGAAAAATGGATTTTTATATATTGAATAGCGAGGTAAAAATTCGATTTTTATATATGTAGTGGCTACGGACGACGAAGCTGACGAAGATGCGAAAACAATGAAGATTTCTATCAAAGAAGTGCCATGGAGCTAGGATAGCTATATGTGAGAACTTCTCACCTTTCAATTTAATTTTTCTGGTTATATATATACTAGGATGCAGACGGTGCTTAGTAGCACCCGACACAATCGTCCACAGACCATGGACTTGTTTGTTTGACTGTTTGGTGATTGATTGCGATATTGGTTTGAATGTGGTTTGTGGTGTGAAAAATCGAATCGATAAATTGATTAGGATTAGACGTGCGCCGTTATAAGGCGAAGGAGTAAGGCTAGGTTAGACCCTTACTCCAAATTTTGTGGTTTGCATAACGAAAGTGAATTTGATTGATGTGTGAATGGCGTGGGCCTTCACTAGACCGGGGATAAGGCTGGGCCTTGTCCCGTTTCTAGTATCGTGCCGTTATGCCGCCGAAATTTTCTAAAATATCTTAGAAAAATAAAAATATCATTTTATTTAAAGAATGAACTGAATAGATATTCATATGTTAAAATAAAATGTTTTATCGTTAAAAATATAATTTTTAACATGAAGCGAATAAAATAAAATATTCATTTACAAACCGAACGGTTTGTTTATGTACACTGATTTGACTGACATTGATTGGGACGATAAATTTTACACGTCGCCCAGCTGCACGAATAAAATCTGTGTTTGATTGTTTGAAACCCTACACGGGTGTTGGGATGAAATTTAAAGTTCACTCATCCTAACTGATTAAATATGTCGATCGATTGATTGACAGGCTGTTATAAGCGTTGGATATCTATATTTGATGCTTATACAGTGTAGTGCACTTTGGTTGATGGTTGATTATTTTTCAATGCTATTATATACATGTGATGTATGAAAATCCATATAATTAACATTATATGGTAATTGATTGGGCCTCATTCCAATTTGAAAAATAAAGAATATATAAAATAAGGTTCATGTGTTGACTATACTCATCCGTTGATATTAGTCATGTGTTGAACGAATTATTTTTATAATAAAATTTACATCTTTATCAATATAAAATAAGGTTCATGTGTTGACTGTACTCATCCGTTGAGATTAGTCATGTGTTGAACGAAATATTTTAACCAAAAATAGTCACACATGGACGGTACTCATTCGTTGAGATTAGTCGTGTGTTGACAAAAAGAAATATTTGAAACAGAATATATAAAGCCGTGTTGAATAGTGATGCGCCATTTTGACGCGAACGATATTTATATCGATTTTAACGATTTCGAAATGAATTGAATATATAACGATTTCGAAATGAATTGAATATATAACGATTTCGAAATGAATTGAATATATAACGATTTCGAAATGAATTGAATATATAATGATTTTGAAATGAATTGAATATATAACGATTTCGAAATGAATTGAATATATAACGATTTCGATTTGAATTGAATATAAAACGATTTCGAATTGAATGGAATAGAAAACCAATTTGATTTCAAATTGAATGTATAATGAACTTGATTCAAATAGAAACCGAAACGAATTTAATTTGAATAGAAAATGAATTTGAATCGAATAGAAAACCAATTTGAATTGAATTGAATTGAATTGAAAAACGAATTCGAATTGAATTTAAAATGAAGTGAAATGAATTCAAATTGAATTGAAATTTGAATTGAATAGAAATGAATTTTAAAACGAATTTATAAAGAAGAATTAAATTTTGATTTGAATTGAAATGGAAGTTGAATTTGCTTTTGAAACGAATTCAAAACTATATATATAATTCGTTTTAAATAGTAATCGATGAAATATATATTATATATATTATATATATAATATAATGGCCTGAATAGAATGCGCCGCGCCGCGGCAGTTCGTGAATTTCGACCATTTATTTCAAACGGACATTACGGGAGATCCGACCGTCGGATTCTCCTAAAACCGGAACCGTTGGGTTCGTATCGAAAAGAGCTTTCTAAAGAATATTAGAAATTCAAAATCTAACGGTTGGATTTGGAGATACGTCCAAATCAAATTCGAAAAAGGTCGCTATAAGTGCAGTTCGATGGCCATTGTTGGAAATCGACTGTACGGGCCTTGATAAAATTATTAAAAATAGTAATAATTTATGTAAAATCATAAGAAATGATTTGGGAAGAATTGGGATGAAAAACTCCATATTGTAATGATAAAAATAGATTTTTATCGAAATGAACTAGTTTTGAACTAAATTTAAAACCTAATTATTTTTAAATAAAGAAATTAGATTTAAAAGGGGTTTTAAATAATCGGGATTTCTAATATATTTGATTGGATTTGAAATGGGTTTATCGTGAACTGTGTTTTAAATAACACTAGTTCTTTAACCCGATAACAAATAGAATGTGATTTGGGTTTGTCGTGAACTGTGTTTTAAATAACACCTAGTTCTTTAACCCAGTAAAAGGAGTTCTAACGAATCTGCAATTAGATTGAAATGTGAATCTATAATCTAAATTATCAAATTTAGAAATGAGCGGGAATGGAGTATTACCAGTTTTGCTCCAAAGCGATAGTTAAATCTTTAATTAGATTTGAACGTGAAATGGTAATTAATTTTACCGATAACACCGTGGTGTTAGATATGGAGTATTACCAGTTTTGCTTCATGGGATGAATAGGTTGGGATTGGGAAATAAAATAAATAATTACTTCGTTGTGGTTCGCTAATCTCGACCAGTTGGAAAAACCATAATTTGGTTTTAAATGACATCCAAAGGAAGATTACAGGATAAATTTTAAAGAATTTATCTTGGATAAAATTAATGGGAACTTTTCCCTAAGAATGTGGAATTTAGAAACTAGCTGTAGGTTGGCTAAGAAGAATGGTTTCCTGGGTATTGATCTGATGTTGGTTTCGGCCTTCGGGGTTAATGTTCGGGAAATTGTTCTCTTGCTAATTTGCGGTTAGTGACTAATGAATTGGAATGAGGCGTATGTTGTGTTTGTGTAACATTTGTTTTCAATATACGCGGGTTGTTCGGAAAGTCCGGGTTTATACCCATTCTGAATAACCGATTCGACGATAAGTCGAAGATGAAGACGGTGGTCGAAGACCGGAAGTCTTCACATCGTTTGGATAATTACTGACGATCCTGATTGGGCTGTACACCCAAGAGGATGGAAATAGTTGGTGGTCGTCCAGACGTACTTGGGGATGGATGGATATGCGAGGAAAGTGCCTCCGGTTTCGTTCAGACCCAGAACGGACTTGTAAATGGATTGTGTGTCTGACACTGGATTTTATTCTGTGTTGATTGATTTCTATTAAATATACATCTGTTTGGCGGCGAAGAATTTATTCTTTTGCTTAACGCCCTTCTCTGAGACATACGAGCTCAGAGGTTGTATATCGATGGACATCAGTCGCATGGCATGAATTGCCTGTGTGGCACGCTAAGATGCAAGGATCAAGGCTTCTGTTGAAAAGCAAAGTCTTGTGGTTGATGATCAAAGCACGCCTACATGGCAGCTTTGTGTATAACGTGTATTCGCGAGCCTCACACCTCGGTATGAGTTAAAAACGGGATACGGACCGCTGGGAGAGCACGACGTTTCTTTCTAGCTTTGGTGGTGTCAGTGACTTACCAGCCCTGACATTTATATACTTTTCACCTTTGTGGTTGTTGGAATGAGGCGCCTCGATTATAGGTCTGTAAGGACCGGGAAACGTGTGTTCAGGCATAATTAATCCTCTAACGTAAGTGAGGACCGGCCCAGCCGCATCCAGGGGTTACCCAGTGTGCGTAATCCTGAGGCATTTGCTAGAGTGTCTCGAACGCGGAGAGGAGCTTGCCCCTTGCCTCGACTCATGACGGAAATCCAATTTCCAATACGTGTAATGCGGTTTTAATTGTAGAACTAGTATGGCGACATGATATATGGTACCCATGCCGTCTATGATTTATATTTATGATTGAAATTGTTTTGACACTATACACTTATTATAGTATCAAATGATTTGTTTTAAACGTACCAAGCATGTTTGGCTATTATAAGGGAAAACCCTATCCTCCGGCTTGCGTTGCATTGTGTGATGGGACCTGGGTCTTATAATAGCTTCATTTTTCGAAAAAGCATTGCGTTGTTTATTCTATGCACTGGTATTCTTGGGAGGAAACCCGTTCCGTGTTATACGGCGTGGTCCCTTGAATTACCATCTTTTAAAATAAAGTTTTAATAACTGTTTTAGTTCTCACACCAGTCACATGACTGACCTGGAGTTTATTGTTTTAACCTAAACTCTGGGTGCCCCTATTTTCCGCACGGGCAGCTAGTAGTTTTGGTTTTGCAGATTTATATTCACAGGATCCTGGTTTACAGCTGGAATGATATCCGGAAAGCTCTGTATCCGTATATCACCTTCAGTTGTGCTTTATATTATTTTTCCGCTGCTATGTAATTTATTGTAATCTCTGATATTTATCGAATGTAATTTATTCATTTATACTCTGTATATTCTTGTATCTGATGGAATTGTTGTAATAGCAATGAAATGTTCTTCTGTTTGCGTTCTGATTTGTCCTGTTCTCAACGTTCAGGGGTTTCGAACGGTCTAAATCGGTTTAACGACTGATTCAGATCGAGCGAAATTCCAGGCCGTCACAAAGCATGTTTGGCTGTTATAAGGTAAAACCCTATCCTCCGGCTTGCGTTGCATTGTGTGATGGGACCTGGGTCTTATAATAGCTTCATTTTTCGAAAAAGCATTGCACTGTTTATTCTATGCACTGGTATTCTTGGGAGGAAACCCGTTCTGTGTTATACGGCGTGGTCCCTTGAATTACTCTCTTTTAAAATATAGTTTTAAATAACTGTTTTAGTTCTCACACCAGTCACATGACTGACCTGGAGTTTATTGTTTTAACCTAAACTCTGGGTGCCCCTATTTTCGACACGGGCAGCTAGTAGTTTTGGTTTTGCAGATTTATATTCACAGGATCCTGGTTTACAGCTGGAATGATATCCGGAAAGCTCTGTATCCGTATATCACCTTCAGTTGTGCTTTGTATTAATTTTCCGCTGCTATGTAATTTATTGTAATCTCTGATATTTTTCTGTTGTATAATATTCATTTATACTCTGTATATTCTTGTATCTGATGGAATTGTTGTAATAGCAATGAAATGTTCTCCCGTCTGCGTTCTATTTTGTCTTGTACTCAACGCTATCCGCGCTTTCCCTCACGGGGAAGTTCGGGTCTTGTCATGCTCCTTATAGAGTAATCCATAAAAATCCCTTCATCGACTTTTGACTCAATTTTTCCAAGAGATCTCCTGTGTTGAGAATATAACAAGAACATCCAAAACTCTATAATGTGAGATGTTAGGCTTTTTATCAAACCACAATTCATATAACGTTTTATTAAGTAATGGTCTAATCCTAACTCTATTTATTGCATAACAAGAAGTATTAACTGTCGTTACCCAGAAAGTCATGGGCAATTTATACTCACTCAACGTGGATCTGGCCAATTCTTGTAATGTATGATTTTTCCTTTCGACTACCCCATTTTTTTATGGCGTTCAAGGAGCGAAAAAATCATGTTTAAAACCTTTTTGTTCACAAAACCTTTCAAAGTATAAATTTTCAACTTCACCTCCATGATCACTTCTCAAAGTTTTAATTGAAAACCTTTTTCATTTTAAACAAGTTTTGAAAACTTTGAAAAATAATCAAAAGTGTCAGACTTTTTGGCTAGAAAATAAACCCACGTGAATCTAGAATTATCATCAACTAATACATAACAATAATGTTTTCCATTTAAGCTTGCAATATCATCTAGTCCAAATAAGTCCATATGGATTAACTCAAGAACTCGAGACGTGCTAACAATTTTTTCAGACGGAATGATGAACGGCTAATTTTGCCCATGGAACATGCTTTACACACTTTATTATTTTTAAATTTCTGATGTGGTAGACCTATAACATGCTCTTTTGTTTTTAGTTTTTACAAAAGACCCATACTAGCATGTGTTAGTCTCCTATGACACAAAATTGCCTCTTCTTCTGTGGCTACCAAACATCTAGAAAGAGTTAGATCTTAAAATGAAATTGTGTAAACATTTAATTTTCTTTTGCTTGTGAAAATAATGTTTCCAGTGGATGTTCCAATGATTTTGCAAATCTCACTATCAAAAACCACATATATACCTTTATCACACAATTGGCTTATAGAGATGAGATTGTGATTTAAATTGTCAAGGTATAAGACATCAGTTAAAGTAAAAGTTTTGTTACCTACTTTACCTTTACCAATAATCTTACACTTGCTATTATTGCCTAATGTCACACTTCCACCTTTATATTTTCCTAGGCTAAGGAACAGTCTCTTGTCTCGTGTCATATGTCTAGAGCAATGCAAATCCAAATACCATTTATGTTTCTCCTTAACCCACCAACATACCTACACAAGAAGAGAAGAAGATGACCCAGAAAGCTGTTAGGTCCAAGGGTATAAATGACTAAAGCATTATGGATGAAAGAGCCTTTTGGAACCCAGATTTGTTTTGCCTTATTATCTATGTTCCAATAGTTATGATAATTGCATGACAAATGCTTAGGAATCCAAAGTTGAGTAAATTTTCTTTTCATGTTCCCACTCTTACAATTTTCAAAACTATGTCCAATTTCTCTACATTTCACACACATAGGAAACACACTCCTAACTTTAGCATTATCGTTCACATTATTCAGTGTCTTTCCAAAATCTATTCCCTTTCTATGTTAGCGAACAACTGGTTTCCTAACAACATTTTAAATAATGTTTCACCTATCAAAAACTTATTTGGAATAATCTCAAGATCTTGGACTTTGGTTTTAAGTGTTGTGTTTTCAATCACAAGTGGTGTGCATTTGTTTATGAAATTCTTCCTTTTAATGTCATTATTCTCTTTCAAACTCAAAATTTTCTTTTCAAGATCTTCTATGTTTGACTTGATTTTCGATAACTCTAGATTCAAAAGGTTACACTTTTCACATTCTAGGTTTGGAATTTTTGAAACTTCTTCAAGTTCAAATTCTAACCTATTATTATCGTGAACTAGCTTCAATCCATCAAAATTTAATTACTTCACATTTAATTCTAAAGCATCAATAGTTTTGGTAAGATTTTGACACATCAAAAGTAAATCTTTGTAAGTGTATACCTCACTAGAGTCTTGTCCACTGTATTCTGAATTTGATTGTTCCATAAAACATAGATTAGCATCTTTCTCGCTACTGTCAGAAGCTTCTTCTCCTTCCTCATCATCCCATGTTTTTACAAAAGTTTTCTTCTTCTTTTTGTTTCCTTTGTTGTTTTGAACCAGCGGGCAGTTTGATATGCTAGGGATTCTTGCATTTAAAGAAGAATAGTTCCTCATCTGAATTGTTATAATTTCTTGATTTGTTGGCTTTTGTCTTGTCCTTTCGTGGTTTGAATTTGCTCCATTTCTTGAGATGTCTGACAGCCATATCAAGATGCTCGATAGGATCTTCCATATCATCATCGCTGTCAACAGTATTAGTCAAGGCTATCGACTTCTTCTTGGAATCTGAGTTGTTGCGTTCGTCTCTTGCATTCAACTCCATTTCATATGTCATTAGTTTTCCAATCAGCTCTTCAATGCTCAATTTGTTCAGATCTTTTGATTCTTGAATAGTCATGACTTTTGCCTTAAAATTCATTGGTAGAACTCGTAAGATTTTCTTTACAAATTCCACTTTAGTGTACACTTTCCAGGAGTTCTAGCATTGTACACCAACGTTGAAAATCGACCATACATGTCTTTTATACTCTCATATTTCTGCATCATGAAGTTTTTGTATTCATTGCTGAATAAGGCAAGACAAGATTCTTTTACTTGAGACGTTCCTTCATGAGTGACCTCCAAAGTATGCACGATTTCCTATGCAGTATTACAATGAGAAATTCTGCTAAATTTAGTTTTTGTCATAAGCACAAACTAAAGCACTCATTGCTTTAACATTAATCAAGAACAATTTCTTATCATCGACATCCTACCTATCCTTTAGTTTAGGAAATTCATCATCATCAATAATTATAGTGGAAGTTTTGTATCCTGTTTCAATAATATCCCAAACATCTTAATCAATAGATAGTAAATAAATCTTCATTCTGTCTTTCCAGTATGCATAATCATTACCATTGAACATGGGTGGCCCAGTTATGGATTGTCCCTTAGGAAATGTACTATTTGTTGAATTCATGACTCTAGAGTTAATTAGACACTGGATCTGATACCACTTGTTAGATCAAGATTAACCCTAGATGGTGGTGAATAGGGTTTATTAGAAATTAAAAATAAATGCTATCATATAATAATAAAGAAACCGCATAAAAGATAAATTACACACAAGAATTACCCAGCTTTGGCAAATCCTGCTTATTGTTGCATTCCTAAGATTTCTACTAGGTATTAAAACAGATTCCCGCTTACAAACACCAGTAAACTTGCAAACCGTGCTACTACTATAATCTTAAGCTCAAAATCTTAAAATGACTCAAATCCTAAGTTGTGCTTTTCTTAACTACAAAATCCTGTAGCTAAAACTCCTTAGTTTAGAAAGCTAGAAAACATATGGATTGATTTATAGAAATTAAAAACAAATAAAAACAAAAACCCTAAAAACACTTAGAATAAAAAAGAATTGGCGCCCCTTATTTCTTCGTCATTGTAATACTCGGCTACCCCTTTCCCCTCTTCAGTTGTGACCGACATTAGGTTTTTTAATCTCCTTCGAATCGTAGCTTTGCTTTGATTGCTTTCTGGTGGTCTTCGATCAGGTGAACGATGGTCGTCTCCTACGATTTGAAACTTTAATCTCTTTATCAAACAAAACTGTAAGCTCTTTGATTTTGGTTGTTCGATTACTTGAATTATTTCCTTCGATTGGGATGATTCTTACCGATGATGAATAGGTGATTTATATAAGGTTTTCGTACTCTAAATGCTTTGATTTCATTTTGGACTTGTCGTGTATGATTATGTGTTTTCTGGAAACCCTCGATTTGATTTTTATGCCCTAAAACAAATGCAGTGAATTTATGGAATGTTTTTTAATACGAAAAATCATACTTGCCCAAAATGCATCCTTTGATTACATTGATAGAAGCATGCATGATTCACTTTGATGTAACTAGTCGAGTTTTAGTCCCACTATGAATTTGGAGAATAAATTGTAACTCTATTTTGGCAGTTGTAACACCCCGGATATTTCTATAAATACTTGATTGTGTGTATATGTAAATATATGCAGTGTCATTTATAATTTTAAAAAAAATGTTATAAAGGTAATGCATGAATATATGTTAAAAGGAAAAGATTCATGCATTTTATTACAAAGGTTAATGCATTAAATGTGCAAGTAAAAGGAAGAAATCAATGTGTGAATGCATTAATATAAAAACAGAGATAAGCAAGGATAAATTAATGAGACAATTTCATGCAATAATAAAAATAAGGAAAGATGTAAAAATTTAATGCATGAAAAAAAAGAGAAAGTTAACAATGTAAGCAATAAAGGTATGCAATAAATAGAAAGGAAAGATAAAGAATCAGTGTAATAAAATACATGCATATCATACATTAACGAGAAGATTAGTACAAAGGAATGCATGTAATGCATGCAATAAAGTGCATGTGATAATATAAAAAGAAAAAAAGAGAAACATTAATGAATTGATGGCATGCATAAAAATGGTTAATAAAGAGGGTATCATGATCAGTGCATATATATATATATATATATATATATATATATATATATATATATATATGTATGTATGTATTAAAATGCAAACGGAAGAAAGAGGTGAATTAATAACATGCAGTTAATTATGTGCATGTGAATATATGCATAAGTTAATATATTGAAAGTTATATTGTTAATGCATAGGACAATAAAAAGAATTGAGCGCATAAAAGTAGGGTGCATTAATTACAATGAATTAATAAATAAATAAATGCATTAAAGGTAAATTGATTGATTGTAAAATAAGGATGTGCAATCCAAAAAAGAAAGAAAGTTAAATGCATGAAGGAAAATTAATTGATTGGAGAAAGAATGATATATGCAATGCAGTGTGAAAGCGGTTAAAAAGATGGTTTAATTAAAAATATGGTGTGAAAAGGGGTTATGTAGAGAGGAGGTTAAAAAGAGGATATATATATATATATATATATATATATATATATATATATAATAGCACATGCCCCTACGCATGGTCTATGGGTGCAACGCACCTTGGCTGTGTTGTCTAGATTCTGGAATGTTCTTTTCTAGGGTGAGGTGGACGGTTTAGATGAGTTTTTTTATTTAATCCTAAGGGCCCATTTCTTCTAACCCACCTATAAATAAAACCTTTAACCTAACGATTTATTCATCTAATTCTATGGCGATGCCATGGCCTCCTTCTTCTTCTTCTTCCCCAAGAAATACTTAAATCTAATCTCTTTTCTTCTCTCCAAATCTCTTAATAAAATAAAAGAATATATTTAGAATTTCTTTTATTTCATAATAAAGAGAAAAGGTATTTTGATCTACAATCTACGCCACAAGAAAGGGAAGAACTTTGGATGCTAATTTAAATCAGACCTAGGAAAGCAAAAATCATTGTGAGTGGATTTAAATTACCCTTTTTGAATAATATTAGATGTATCGTTTAGCAATTCCCCAAGTTAATTTGTTTAATTCAATTGAAATAATTCAGATTTTATTTTATGCGTATTTTGTTCTTCTTCTTCTTCCCCTTTCCTTTTTATTTTTAAGATTAGGCTAACTTCGAGCCTAATCTAAATCTCGCTGAAAAGCATGCGTACGAACAAAGATTGGAATAGTGAAAATGATGTTTGGGAATTTGGGAATTTAGGAATAATTTGTAATTGTGGAATAACATATAACATAACCTAAGATTGGAAAATTAGGGAAAATCTGCACATATATTAACCTAGAACATAAAAGAAATTATGTGCGATTAAAATTGAGAATGATTAGATATGCTTAGGTATGTTGAATCATGAATTTATGCATGAACTATATGTACATAAGAAAAGTAAGAATTGAAGATTCAGACATATGGGATTATAAGTTGAATTTGGATTTATGCAATAAGAATGAGGGTTGACATGAATTAATTGTTTTAAGCAATAAGAATGAGGGTTGATATGAATTATTGATAACTTTAAAGAACAATTAATTTGGGTATAATTGGGTATAACTTATATACTTGAAAACTTGGGCGTAACATATAATAAGGATTATTGGCATAACTATGTACGAGATTATGTAATCATGGTAGAATTTATGTATCCAAATCAAATTGGGACCATAAACATGAAATTGGGTTTAGAAGCGTGAACATGAATTACTGGATTGGGATAAGTAGGCAGATAAAACCTAGATTGAAATTGTCAATTAAAAGATGAACATGCCTAACCCAAGGTTAGATTGAGTTGCAGTGTAAGTCTGCCTGGAACCACCCGGCACATCCAGCAACCGCAACAACAGGTCTAATGTGAGAGGTTAGCACATTAAGCCCAAAACCCGAGGTTAGAACGAGTTTGCAGTAGAAGTCTGCCCGGAACCACCGGGCATATCCAGCAACCACAAGCAACATGTCTAATGTGAGAGGTTGAAAGCATTAACAAAAAGATTAATGCTATGAAACAAACATATTAAGTGTGCTAAGGTTAAATAAACGGAGGCTTATAGACAAACTTAACCAACGTAATAATGGGGAATGGTAGAAAACCTTAGTTAAGAAAACTAAGTAAATAATGATGGATTATGGCAACATCAACAGATACGAGTATAACTGAATGGGAAGATAATAGGTAAGCTTGTTACAAGACAAGTAAGAATTATAACATAGGTTATAATGATTGATACAAAGATGAAATAACTTATGAAAGAATGCAAGTCGTACTTAATTGAAGATTAAGTAAGCCGTGGGAATGGGAAAACATAAGTTATATGAGCAAGGGGAAAACTTATTAGTAAAATTTAGTTAAGATGACTAAGTTAACGAGTAAACGATAAAGAGAATTTGTTAGTAAACCTTAGTTAAGAGAACTAAGTAAACAACCATGGAAAGTCATGTTGGTAAACCATTGTTAAAAGGACTAAGTAAACAGTTACAGAAAGGTGTGTTTGAGCTTATTAGTAAACCTTAGTTAAGAGAACTAAGTAAATAATTAAAAGATCGCAACTACATAAGAAAAAGGGAAAGATTTATGAAAAAGAAACTTGGTAATTTAAAAACAAATATGAATGAGATGACCAAGTTAAAAAGAAAACCTAATGAGATAGAGCAAGCGCAAAATTAGAAGATTAGACTTAAGGTCTAATAACACGAAAGGGTAAGGCGCTTGGACCAGTCCACACGATAGGGGATGAATAACCAAACACGGTAGATCATCACGATGCTGTAGGGTGCAAGGGGGAGAGAACATCCATCTGATCATGCAGAAGGCTCCAAGGGACTGGATTACGAAGCACGCGGCTTCTGGGGACGTGAGGGTACTCTTGGTATCCCTCTGTGAGTGGTAGATGATACGCCTGTGCTCATAGAGGTTAGTTCTGCGTAGGAAGAACCAATAAGTATACCTTAACTGCAAAACAAGAGGCAATCAAAAGACTAAGATGGACCAGCGTGATTCGGTGAGACCAGTTAGTGCCCTGTGATAGCAACTCGTCGTCTACCTACCATCTTCAGTCAGTACGTCAAGTGGAAAAGCGAAGAACTCCAAAGGACCATATACTTTGCTATTTAGTTATGGGTGAGCTTGGCAATAGGATTGAAGGGCATATGGGCTGGGGTTACAGTTCTCATTCTTGATATTCTTGGGTGCCTTTCATTAGTTGAGGGAGGGGTCTAGTGGGACCATAGCCACAATAAAAGAAGATCTTAGCATCTGCATCGACAGATATCTGAAAGCTCCCGATCGAGTTACGTTTTTCTTGATTAGCCCTGCCACGAGACTCGGGCACACATATAGAGAACATGTGCAAATAGACATCGAGTACGATTGACGATACATACATGGGAAAAGTCTAGGTACACTCATGTCGCTCTGGGTGGTGTACCATAGACTAGAGGGCATTATTCGATGACAGAATCTAGTAGGATCTAGAATGGCAGTCCAAACGCTTACGTAACACAGTGATGATGGTTTTATGCAAACGTAGTGTTGATATACATATGACATGCGACATTGGATAAGGGACTGCATACATACGGTGGAGACCATGCGAGTAGAGTATACCTTAATTAGGGGTAGCTACATGTACACTATATTAGGTTAATCTACTAGAGAGTAGATGGGTGCGACATGTGTGTAAGCCTTGAGTGCTAATAACACAAATAACCTAATAAATAAGAAAATATAATTGAACGGTATTTGAAGGATTATCCAAGAAGTGTAGTTTAAATTCATTCACATAGAACTTATGTTCTGACCCCCTCCTCATAACATTCGCAGGTTGGGTTCATGACAGAGACTATATAGCTTTGGATACTGGTTTAGCAGTATTATTATTAAGGTAAAGCTATGTTTCAACTACGTTATATTTATTCGTTCCGCTGTGAGATATTTTCCGAACTCTGACATGTTTTATGTCTCTATCTTTCCTGTAGGATACCAGAGCAAACCAACTCGGGTTTCGATGGATTGGGTTTTTGAAAAAAATTCGGTCTGTCAGAATTCGGTTTGTTACATCTGGTATCAGAGCTTTGGTTTAGTGTTCCTATGGAAATAATGAGTGAGCGTATTTGTATTTTCAAAAATATAAATATATATATATATATACCTAAGTCCATAAAAGAGCCCACTAGGTAGAAAGAGTAAAATATGGAATGAGTTGGGATATTGGTTTGTACACTAAAGAATGAATATAGAAATTTTAAGACCCTTAGGTGGTTTGGTTGGAAAGTGTACAATATGATTTGGTATTGGAGAAAGAAAGTATCCAATAGGATGGAAACTGAAATGTTAGTATTTCAGAATAGTGGATTTAGAAGTGAAACCTTATAAATTAGAAAAAAAGTTAGAATGTGGAAAATGGATTAGGAATATATATATAGTTGGGAAGTGTCTAGGAAAGCCTCATTGAGTTAAAGACCCACTTTGAGTCTAACCCAATGATTAACTTTTAAGAACTTGAATTTGTAAAAGTTTTTGCAAAAGAGTTTGTGGTGTTTTCAAGTTTTAATCTTAAAAGTATTTTTGATGTTTGAGGAAAATATGTAAAGAACATATTTAGTGCATGTTGGGTTTTAAAGTAAAGTGGGGTATATATTTTGTAAAACAATGATTACTTGTTTTAAAAAGAATTCTCTCATGAAAAAGTTGCATTTTGAAAAGGAAGTTTTAAAATCTCTATTCTGTTAACAATAAATTTTGATTATTGATCTATAGAGAAATTTTGTTGGGAGGACAAAATAAGTTGTAGAGAGTAACAATAGAGTAGATTTTTGCATCTTGTAGAAAGCAGCCAAAATTAACATAGGTAGAAACAATGTGAACCCGATTAAGAAGTAGTTGACCTTGTCTACTCTAGTTTTGTGATTTGAAAAAAAAAAGTGTTTTGCAATTTTATTTTATGACATGTTTTTATGGTTTGGAAAAAGCAAGTTTTGGATAAGAAAATAGAGTTTTAACACTTTTAATTTTTGAAAGAAAAATGTAATGAAAAGAAAGGAAGCCAAACCATGTTTTTTGTTAAAAAAAATGGAGTAGGTAAGGATTATTGCCCAGAAAGAACGAGAGAAATAAAAAAGATCATCTTGAAATGGTATAAAATTCTCGTAGAATGCATAAGCATTAAGAAACTTAGGTTTGTTGCTTGAGAAAAAGAAAAATATAGGCTAGTAATACACAGCATGGACTAGTAGTAATTACTAGGTAATGAAGGGCAAATAAGTGTGTAGATCTCGTCATTTGGATTTGTGACCTAGTCCTAAGATTCTTGGCCCGTAATAGTAGCTGTGTAGAAAATTGGGAAGGCTTATTTGAAAAATAATAAACTTAAGTAATTGTACTAAGTCAAATAAGCTAAGGAAGAGAATAGCCTAACTAAAAAGAAAACAACAAATTCAGTAAAGCAACAAACGTGATAGGAAAAGAAAATGAAAATCTTAAGAAAAAGATGAATAAAAATGAAATTTTTCCAAGATAAGTTGAAAAAGAAAAGAATTTTTTTTTCTTATGTGGTTGTACTTGAATAGGAAAATAGGAAATCTTTATAGAATAGTTATGTAAAAATCCAAGTACAATTAGAAAAGGTACATAAAAGAAAAACGGAAGATGTGAATTTTTCCGTTTTATACCTTTTGGTAACATAAGAAATCAATTTTAAAAAATTAGATTTTTCTAAATTTCGAAATTTAATGATGGCTGGTAGGGTATTGGATGCAACAATTGGATGAACTATGCTATTACACTATAAGAGTTTGGGGAAATTTGGGTGAAAAATGTTTTGATTTTTCAAAAATATTGCATACATATAGAACTGCAAGTATATTTAGGATGTGAGCATCATGTTTTAAAAATATTTAAAAGTTTGCATACGCATAGGTGGTACCAATTAGGCATACATTCTTTATTATGATATATTTCACTTTGCACATGCGCACAATGGTTGCAAAAATTGTATGCACACATGATGGTTGAATATTATACGAGGGATTATCTATTTTGCTCCTATCGAATTTCGGGGACGAAATTCCTTAAGGGTAAAAGAATGTAACACCTTGGATATTTCTATAAATATTTGATTGTGCGTATGTGTAGATATATGCATGATCATTGATAATTTAAAAAAAATGTTATAAAGGTAATGCATGAATATATGTTAAGAGAAAAAGATTCATGCATTTTAAATAGGTTAATGCATTAAATGTGCAAGTAAAAGGAAGAAATCAATGTGTAAATGCATTAAGATGAAAACAGAGATAAGCAAGGATAAATTAATGAGACAATTTCATGCAACAATAAAAATAAGGAAAAATGTAAAGTTTTAATGTATGAAAAAAAGAGGAAGTTAACAATGTAAGCAATAAAGGTATGCAATAAATAGAAAGGAAAGATAAAGAAAAATGTAATAAAATACATGCATATCATACATTAACGAGAAGATTAGTGCAAAGGAATGCATGTAATAATATAAAAAGAAAGAAAAAAGAGAAACATTAATGAATTGATGGCATGCACAAAAATGATTAGTAAAGAGGGTATCATAATCAGTGAATATATATATATATAATATATATAATATATATATATATTAATATTAAAATGCAAACGGAAGAAAGAGGTGAATTAATAACTTGCAATTAATTATGTGCATGTGAATATATGCATAAGTTAATATATTGAAAGTTATATTGTTAATGCATAGAATAATAAAAAGAATTGAGCGCATAAAAGTAGGGTGCATTAATTATAATGGATTAATAAAAAAATAAATGCATTAAAGGTAAATTGATTGATTGTAAAATAAGGATGTGCAATCAAAATAAAAAGAAAGTTAAATGCATGAAGGAAAATTAATATATTGGAGAAAGAATGATATATGCAATGCAGTGTGAAACTGGTTAAAAAAATGGTTTAATTAAAAAGATGGTGTGAAAAGGGGTTATGTAGAGAGGAGGTTAAAAAGAGGGAAAAAATATATATATATATATATATAATAATAATAGCACATGCCCCTGCGCATGGTCTATGGGTGCAACGCACCCTAGCTGTGTTGGCTGGGTTCTGGAATGTTCTTTTCTATGGTGAGATGGACGGTTTAGATGAGTTTTTTATTTAATCCTAAGGGCCCGGTTCTTCCAACCCACCTATAAATAAAACCTTAAACCCACTGATTTATTCATCTAATTCTATGGCGACGCCATGGCCTTCTTCTTCTTCTTCCCCAAGAATTTATTAAATCTAGTCTCTTTTCTTCTCTCCAAATCTCTTAATAAAGTAAAAGATTAGATTTAGAATTTCTTCTATTTCAAAATAAAGAGAAAAAGGATTTTGATCTACAATCTACGTCGCAAGAAAGGGAAGAACATTGGTTGCTAATCTAAATCAAACCTAGGAAAGCAAAAATCACTGTGAGTGGATTTAAATAACCCTTGTTGAATAATAGTAGATGTATCATTTAGCAATTCCCCAAGTTAATTTGTTTAATTCAATTGAAATAATTCAGATTTTATTTTATGCGTATTCTGTTCTTTTTTCCCCTTTTCGTTTTATTTTTAAGAATTAGGCTAACTTCGAGCCTAATCCAAATCTCACTGAAAAGCATGTGTACGAACAAAGATTTGAATAGTGAAAATGATGTTTGGGAATTTAGGAATAATTTGTAGTTGGGGAATTGTGGAATAACATATAACATAACCTGAGATTGGAAAATTAGGGGAAATTTGCACATATATTAACCTAGAACATAAAAGAAAATATGTGCGATTAAAATTGAGAATAATTAGATATGCATGGGTATGTTGAATCAAGAATTTATGCATGAACTATATGTACATAAGAAAAGATAGAATTGAAGATTTAGACATATGGAATTATAAGTTGAATTGGGATTTATGCAATAAGAATGAGGGTTGACATGAATTAATTGTTCCAAGCAATAAGAATGAAGGTTGACATGAATTATTGATAACTTTAAAGAACAATTAATTTGGGTATAACTAGGTATAACTTATATACATAAAAAGTTGGGCATAACATATAATAAGGATTATTGGCATAACTATGTACGAGATTATGTAATCATGGTAGAATTTATGTATCCAAATCAAATTGGAACCATAAACATGAAATTGGGTTTAGAAGCATGAACATGAATTATTGGATTGGGATAAATAGGCATATAAAATCTAGATTGAAATTGTTTGTTAAAAGATGAACATGCCTAACCCGAGGTTAGATTGAGTTGCGGTGTAAGTCTGCCCGCAACCGCCCGGCACATCCAGCAACCGCAACAACAGGTCTAATGTGAGAGGTTAGCCATTAAGCCCAAAACCTGAGTTTAGAACGAGTTTGCAGTAGAAGTCTGCCCGGAACCACCCGGCATATACAACAACCACAAGCAACATGTCTAATGTGAGAGGTTGAGTGCATTAATAAAAAGATTAACGCTATGAAACAAACTTGTTAAGTGTGTTAAGGTTAAGTAAACGGAGGCATATAGACAAACTTAACCAACGTAATAATGGGGAATGGTAGCAAACCTTAGATAAGAAAACTAAGTAAATAACGATGGATTATGGCAACATCAACAGATACGAGTATAACTGAATGGGAAGATAATAGGTAAGCTTGTTACAAGACAAGTAAGAATTATAATGTAGGCTATAATGATCGATACAAAGATGAAATAACTTATGAAAGAATGCAAGCCGTACTCAATTGAAGATTAAGTAATCCGTGGGAATGGGAAAACATAAGTTATATGAGTACGGGGAAAACTTATTAGTAAAACTTAGTTAAGATGACTAAGTTAACGAGTAAACGATAAAGAGAATTTGTCAGTAAACCTTAGTTAATGGAACTAAGTAAACAATCATGGAAATTCATATTGGTAAACCTTAGTTAAGAGGACTAAGTAAACAGTTACAGAAAGTTGTGTTCGAGCTTGTTAGTAAACTTTAGTTAAGAGAACTAAGTAAATAATTAAAAGATCGCGGCTGCATAAGAAATAGGGAAGGATTTATGAAAAAGAAACTTGGTAATTTAAAAACTAATATGGATGAGATAACCAAGTTAAAAAGAAAACCTAATGAGATAGAGCAAGCGCAAAATTAGAAGATTAGACTTAAGGTCTAATAACACGAAAGGGTAAGGCGCTTGGACCAGTCCACACGATAGGGGATGAATAACCAAACACGGTAGATCATCACGATGCCGTAGGGCGCAAGTGGGAGCGAACGTCCATCTGATCATGCAGAAGGCTCCAGGGGACTGGGTTACGAAGCACACGGCTTTTGGGGATGTGAGGGTACTCTTGGTATCTCTCTGTGAGTGGCAGATGACACGCCTGTGCTCACAGAGGTTACGTCTGTGTGGGAAGAACCAGTGAGTATGCCTTGATTGCAAAACAAGAGGCAATCAAAAGATTAAGATGGACCAGCGTGATTCGACGAGACCAGTTAGTGCCCTCTGATAGCAACTCGTCGTCTACCTACCATCTTCAGTCAGTACGTGAAGGGAAAGGCGGAGAACTCCAAAAGACCATATACTTTGCTATCTAGATATGGGTGAGGTTGGCCAATAGGATTAAAGGGCATAGGGGTCAGGGTAACAGTTCTCATTCTTGATATTATTGGGTGTCTTTCATTAGTTGAGGGATGGGTCTAGTGGGACCATAGCAACAATAAAAGCAGACCTTAGCATCTGCATCAGCAGATATCTGAAAGCTCCCGACCGAGTTCCTTGTTTCTTGATTAGCCCTGCCACGGGACTCGGGCGCACATATAGAGAACATGTGCAAATAGACATCGAGTACGATTGACGATACATACGTGGGAAAAGTCTAGGTACACTCATGTCGCTATGGGTGGTGCACCATAGACTAGAGGGCATTATTCGATGACAGAATCTAGTAGGATCTAGAATGAAAGTCCAAACACTTACGTAACACAGTGATGATAGTTTTATGCAAACGTAGCGGTTATATACATACGACATGCGACATTGGATAAGGGACTGCGTACATACGGCGGAGACCATGCAAGTATAGTATACCTTAATTGAGGGTAGCTGCATATACACTATATTAGGTTAATCTACTAGGGAGTAGATGGGTGTGATGTGTGTGTAAGCCTTGAGTGCTAATAACACAAATAACCTAATAAATAAGAAAATATAATTGAACGGTATATGTAGGATTATCCAAGAAGTGTAGTTTAAACTCATTCACACAGAACTTGTGATCTGACCCCCTCCTCATAACATTCGCAGGTTAGGTTCATGAAAGAGACTGTATAGCTTTGGATACTGGTTCAGCAATATTATTATTAAGGTAAAGCTATGTTTCAACTACATTCTATTTATTCGTTCCATGTCTTTATCTTTCCTGCAGGATACCAGAGCAAACCAACTCGGGTTTCGATGGATTGGGTTTTTGAGAAAAATTCGGTCCGTCGGAATCGGGGTTGTTACAGCAGTGATTGAATAAATGCATGATTGAAATTCTTTAATCCATATATTCTCTTGCCAATTATGCTTATGCCAAGAGTAGAATTTGAGTAATTCCATTTTTGCACCAGTGAATTTTTAAAGGAATTTGCTTATTCTTCTCGATTCATTCAAACTGTTTTGTTTGCATTTGTATATTGTGTTTTCACTCAGCCTTAAAATATGTTATGACTGCATATCCACTATTTCACACACAATTATGTGTTTATATGTATATCACTGTTGCACATGTTTCTTGTGTACACTACTAGTTGTCTAAACTTCTTTGAGCCATACAGCTTCACCATGCCATGCTGTTATCACTTGTTATGCATAAATGTGTCCATCTTGTTGTCTTATGTACTCTTCTATGCTTAGTTGTATTTGCACTTGTGTTGACCCATCATGAACACTAGTGCATGTTGTTCCATGCTTGCTTTCTTTTAAAAAATGTTGTGCATGTCATATACACATGCATATATACATATTTATGTTTATATGTATATATGAATGACTGTTGGCTACAATGCTCAGTTCTGTTTGACCAAATTGCTCATGTTCACTTGAAAATATTGCCTTTGTTCATATACATATATTTATTATTTCTAATCCAGCAAACCAATTATGGTTGTGTTGAGGCTGGTCAAGATCAGCTGACCACATATGTGAGTTGAGGCTGGTCTTGATCAGTAAACCATTGTAACTGAGTTGTGGTTGGTTTGAGAGCACTAGAAAATCAGTCTACCTTGTGGTATTTACAGTGAATCACTGTAAATATCACAAGCAATATAGACTCAAATATATATATATATATATATATATATATATATATATATATATTAGACCAAGACTGGAAATATAATGAGGGACACACCAAAATTCTAAGGCAAACAAAATTTAAAATAAATTTATACTTGTCTACAGATAATTCTATTTTGTTCCAGTTTACTATGTGTGTTTCTGTGATAGGTATACATGTAACTAGATAGGATATGAAGCACGTGAAGACTCAGTGTGTGTGAGTGAATGTATGTGAGAGAGTGTATGTATGCCTGAGTGAACTGTAGAGAGGAAAAAATGTAAATGAATTTTATAACTGAAATGTATAGAAGTGAATTACGAAAGATGTACTATTCTGAATGTTTGAAATAAAATATTTTATTGAATAATAAATACAATTTGAATATTTTAATTCTGTGCAATAGTATTAATATTAAATAGTTATATTTATTCCTCTATGAGATGTAATATAGAATAGTACACATACAAACACATTTATAGAACAATATATGTTTGTTATCATCAAACAAAAAATCAAATATTCAACATTTTACAAACCGAGACATCATTAGTAGACTTTCGTTTCCTAACATAAAATCAAATTAGGAAAGGCTTCATTTTTGACATCAAATATCATGGGTAAATTAATCAAACTATATTTTAGTTCATTCCATCACAACATTGATAATGACAAGTTTAGTAGGGTATGTAGCTTGTATCAATTCTAGAAAATGGTTGAACCGTATTATACCAGTTTAGGTGCATAACAACTAAAGGGATGACACTTTTGAATGTTCTTAATGTGCTAAATATTATTCATTTTATCCTGCCAAATTAGTATGAATTTTGCATGTACATTTTACTGCCTTTACTTCTAAATTTTCCTTCTTTAAAATGACATAATGATATTGCACTTCTCAGCTATATATTAGTTGTTTCCTAACAAATTCATTAATATAATTCTATGGAGTTTAGGCTCATTTAGGAGCTTTTCTTTTAAAATTTTGTTTATTGCTAAACCCATTTATGTCAAGAAAGTTTACCTTTTGAGCTTATTCTTGAAGAAAGATCATAATAGTAGTGTACTTCTGATCTATATGTTAGTGGTCTCCTACCAACTTCATCCATACTACTCTTGAAGAAAGATAATACATTTGGTGTTTAGGCTCATCTAGGAGCCATACGTAATATTTGAATAATACCTCATATATTAAAATAAGAAATACACAACCATCCATTACATAGATTTCACACACTATTTATGAACAAATACACAACATATCTTCCAACAGCACATTATTAAAATCCAACAATCTAGGTAAATCAATCCTAACAAACAGAAGTGAAAACAAAAACCCGAGGTAGTGATAGATCCAAACAAAAATGAAATTGATCGTATACAAGTACCTTCGAACAAAGTAGGGATAATGCATCTGTTCTAAAAATCACAAAAACAAAATTGATTATCTATAGAGATATGAACAAAAATAGGATTACCTTAGTAGATGTTTGAGCTAGTGAAAGATGTGTATGATTCCTAAGCTAGCGAAAGATTGCTCCCGATTATTGAAGCTTTCTTTGAAAAGATTTGCTCTAGAAAAGTAAATTTGGGAAAGAAGTGCGAGAAAGGGAACCATGATAAGCATTTTTAGGTCCCCTTTTTTGCAATTTTCCTATCTATCCCTCATTTTCTTTTTATGTTTGTTTTTATCAACTATTACAATGGTGTAATGCCATGAAAAATATACTCCTTTTATTGGGGATTTTTTTAACAATGGCTTATTAAATGTTACAACAGATTTTATGTGTTGTTATACTATAACAGCATTGACCGTTAGAACTGTGGAACAGTTTTTGTTAGGAAATTCATAATTGTGTATGGTGTATAACAAAAATATTGACTATAATTTAGACTTATCTAATGCTGACTTTAAATATAAGGTATTCTAAAGAATAAACGTAAGGTACCATATAGATTTTTATGATAAGCATATGAAAACATAAAAAAGGGATCAAGCATATCAATCCAATCCAAAATATATATATTAATTAAATCATTCAAACAAATCAAATCAACTAAATCAAGTCATTTATTTAAGACATGCTAATGTCTTTTTAGTAGATTCATACTAAAGTATTCTTTAAACAATTAAATCAGTGGAACTTCCACCCTATCATCATTGCTGAAGATGAAATCTTACCTTATATCATTTCAATCGTCATCATCTTTGGTTGTAGTGCACTCAGGACTCGCTTTGGGTTCATCTTTAGAAAGTGAGGAGTTCATCACTGAATCATGCTGATGTGCCTCTCCTGGTCTTTGATCATCTGCATTTGACTAAGTTCTAAATGTGATTTCGGAGTAAGAGTGAGCGTATATTCTTAAATGATTCAAGGTTTGTCCCAATTTTTCGCCCATATTATGGATAAGATTATCCATTATTTTGTTTAAAGGTTAAAGGATGTTAAGAGAAGAAGAAAATAAGGTTTTAATTCATTTTTTGGTCTAGAGTGGTATATATAGGGAAGACAATTCACTTGAAATGAAATGACATAAGATAGTTATTTAAGTTTATTTTTTCCTGGCCATTATATGTCAATATGTTCTTTGGCAGATTTGAAAATTGATCCACTTAGTTTTTAAGTTACATATCATCGTTTTATTGATTTCTATAGACTACTACGAGAATTTGAAGAGAATAATTTTTTCATTTATATTAAACATCATTGCTACTACTGCTAGGAATATAAAGTAGTATAGTGCTCGGTAGACTAAGATACTTGACGAATACAACATAAGAAAAAAAGGATAAGTTAGAATGTATCGGATGACGGTAGGTCGAGCTTTCCTCCAATCTTCTCAAAGAAATTGTACGTTTTTCTTGAAATACTGTTGAGTTTATTTATCATGAACACTTAACAGTCTTTTGGTTTTCTACGATCTTATTATGATTTATAAGAAGATCTATGGTAGTTGGACAGACCTGGAGATTGACACTTTATAAGGAGATCTATTCCAGTCCCTCTTCCTCCACTTCTTCTTCCTCGATTTTTATACCTTCTTCTTCCTCTTAATCTTATTCTTATATTTTTTGTTCATGGGTGAGCCTTCTCGCCTTTTTGGTAAGTGACTCATAAGGCTCAAAAGTTACGGGAGTTTGCATTGGATTGATTTTGGATATAGGGAAAAAATTTCGAGGGGAAAATTCCTCTTCATTTAAATTGACATTAAAGAACTCAAAAATGCGAATAAGACAGATACCATGACAAGAGTTTATTCATAAATAAAACAATTGCTAAGGCAAAATTCATCAAGTATGACTTGTGCTCAATTAATGTCGTAGTGACCAAAAAGAGCGAACAGAGTTTTGCAAACTTTAAGGGTCGGATTATTGTAATTTTTCGATCTAGGGTTAATAGATTGTTGTAAAAAAAAAAGTTTGATGATTTTTTTCTTCTGGACAAAAATTATGATTTTTTAGTTCAAAGTCTCCATTTCTTTCAAAAATGCAGTGGAAAGTCTTTCTATCGGTTTCATCAAATTGAAACATAGAAAGATCTGTTTGGATAAATTAGCAACCAAGAATTTAACCTAAAAGTTAGCTATCCAAAATAGGTTGCTTATTTTAATGCTACTCCAAATTTGGTTTTTCATTTTCATTATAAAATTTTCCAATTAATTTTATATAAAACATTTTGACAAGTCGAGAATTGAAAACGAAATTGTTATATGACTTGCATCAAAAGGAGAAAAAGTGAAATTACCATTGAAAAGAGAATCAAGTTCATAAGAAGGAAAATCATTAAAAATGGAAAACCTAATAGAATGAACTTTTCCATAGTTCATGTACTTAGTTTAGGCATTCACGTCCACTAGAACATTAAAAAGATAGGCATTGACAATCCTTGTGCATCTCATGGTGGTACGAGCGTTTAAGGATGAAGAAGTTAGAATTGAATGAATATAAGATGTTTGAAAATGAGAGTTTGAGTTTGAAATGTGATGATATTGATGGATGAATATAGATTGCATAGATAAATATTAAATAGGCACATACTTTGGTCAAAAAGGTGTCTCTTAATAACATAGAAATGGGTGAAAAGATGAGGATTTTTTTTAAATTTTAAACTCAAATTCGATTCAAACTTTCTGGCACATATGTTGATGACATGTTAGGGGATATGTCGACACATTTTGTACTTTTGTACAATTGGATTCTTTTCTAAAATTTGTTTGTGCGACTAGATATATATGCATATATGTATGTATATATATATTATAGATTTTTCAAAAATTAGAAACTTATTTTCATTTATTTTTTTGGCAAGGTGCTTATTTTTATATTATTTTTTGTAAAAACAATTATTTTAAATTAAAAAATATTAATTAAAAATTATTTTAAATTTTAATTAGACTAATTTAAAATTATTTTGAAAAGTTGATTCAACCAAAACAAACAACCAATGAAAGCTAGGTACCCAATCAATTAAAGCAACCAGCAAATATAAAAAGCTAATGTAAACGCGTACCTATTTTAGATTCATTATTCATTCTGTCTGAATTATGCATTGTTGTGAAGCACATATTAGACATTTCTATGCCAGAACCACTATCTCTAAATGAAGTGTTTGAATTTAAATCATTTAATGTTGCAGTATATACCCTTTTCCTTGTTCTAAACGAATCAATATTTGGTGTAATCTTTTGCTTTTACGGTTCTGGACACTATCGTTGCACATGTTCTAGCTTATGACAATTGTAGCATTTGATTTCATTTTGATTATTATTTCTGTTTCTTGGATTTCTATTTTCATTTCTTTTAGATCTGTTCATCTTTCTTTATCTTAGGAATTTTCTGAAGTTCCTTGTCATCATTTCTTTTTCATCGTTATCCGAGTATTATCATCGGTAGTTGCATTGAATGTTATCGACTTTTCTTCAACTTCTTTGCTTTCTCTTCAACCCTGAATTTGAGCTTCAGTAAATGTTAAATTGCCAATTATCTCTTTATTTTCAGAGTTCTAATATCATTAGCCTCTTCAATTGCTAAAGTTTTATGATCTTAATCAAAAGTGAGTGAATTTAAAAAATTTCTAGCTTGATCTTCTTTAAAAAAGTTTTTACCTGATGCAATGTGTGAATGTACTATATCTTGAATTCTATTGTACATATAAGAAACTGATTTGTTTGAACTCATTTTAAGAAACTGAAACTGATTAGTTAACACGAAAATCTTAGTCTTTTTAACTTTACTAATGTCTTCATGAGTAACTTGCACAGTTCACCAAATTTCATATGCAGACTTACCAACAAACACTACATTCAATTCATTCCTATCTAGCGAACAAAATAATAATATTCATGGCCTTAGAATTACTTTCTACAAATGCCTTTCGATCAACGGTCCACTGTGCATAATTAGTCTGGGGTTTAGTGTATTTATTTTGTTTAACATTCCAAATGTCTAATCGTAATAATTATAAATAAATTTCATCCTACATGTCCAATAAGAGTAATTACTATCATTAAAATGTCATAGTCTAGCAGTAAATTGATCTTATACAAATGAACTAGTGACAGTGCTGACATTACTACTGTTGTTAACCATTTAAACATTTAAAAAATCAGAATATGACACTTTTGAAAACAGTTGACATGGGGGATTGGTCAACACACGCAAATACCTAGATGGGTTAAGCAATAAATCCTATCACAATCCAGATGCAGAAATGTAAATAATAATAGGTTTATAGTGGTTCAACAGTAATGCCTACGTCCACTTTCATGTAACTATTCATCATAGCCATTACAGTTACAATATTAATCCAAGTTAAGTACTTTGATTTTTACAAGCTCATGAATGTAAAGTGGACAAGTCCTTGCCAATTTCCTACAAGACCCAAATAGCCATTAATATCCTCCTAATTCCAAAAAGCCCCAAGTATGCTCCAATATGCAAAAATCAAGCGAATATCCAATATATACTTCCAAAGTGTTGTGAAATAACTTCTTAGTGAAGATTATAAGTCCAAGAGACCTTCCAAAGCCATATAAACCAAGAGATAACATTAAAATTCTCCAAGACTAAGCTTCCCACATGCATGAATGAAACAACCAAAAGATCTTGAAATAAGATAAGTTCTAGGGTGTTTATAGGAGTGAGGATACGGGATTTCGTATCCCTATTTTTCGTATCCCGGGATCGGTCCATATCCCGAGAGTCAACCATCATGCCAAGCTATGAGCTAAAGCACTTCCACTATGCGGATACGAAATGTCATGATACGAAGTAGTATTTCGTATCCAAGAGCTTGCACAAGTCTTTGAATAACAAGCATGAATATGAAAAGCCATCGCACCCATTTTCTTATCCTCTATTCATATCCAGGGATACAAAGAGCTAGAATGCGTAATCCCAGAAGTCTAGAAGACAAGAAGCATGCACTGATCTTGATGCATCACGATACGAAATGTGCAGTATGAAGAAGCATTGTGTATTCCAGTACTTGCCCAACCTACTGAGTGTCAGATATGAAATAACGATTCTGTATTATGCTCATTGCTAAAATTTGTATCCTTCAGGAGAAAACAAAAATTCTCCTCGTATCCCATTCCCTAAGCTCATTCTTCGAATTCCAACTCCAAACTTCGTATCCCTGCTTCGAATACGAAAAGCCAATGTTGATGCCATGATTTCGTCACCGTGACTGGAATACAACATTTCCTAAGCGAGGTGGAGCACGAAATCTCCATGAGTCAAAGAATACCGATTCGAACTAACCGAACCCAAAATGCTGATCCGAAGACCATCGAACCGAAAAATTACCGAACCAAAGTGATTGGGCCATCCTAGATTGCGATAAGAGAATCATTCGACTTAGGAGCTGAGGAGGACGTAGTTCAAGCATTCCTTTTAATGTTAAGAACAAGGATAAAGCCTTGTGGTATTCCTTATCTCCTAGTTCAGAAGGACTTTCTTCGGTCCCTATAGTTTGTGAGTTCTTGGATATTTTTGAGGAGGTCACAGAACTTCCACCCAACAGAGAAATCGCTTTTCATATTAACCTAGAGAAGGATGCTAGACTATAGCACTACCCTTGAGGCACATAACGCCTAAGGAAAGAAGGGAGTCAGATAAGCATATTTCAGAATTATTACAAAAAGGTTTCATCGGCGAAACACCTCAGAATGAGGTGCACCTGTTGTGTCTGCCACCAAAGCAAATAGATCTTTAAGACTTTGTATGGATTATAGGGAACTTAATAAGTTGACCAAGAAGAATAGGTACCCCTTACCTAGAATCGATGACTTTTTGGCCACTTGGGAGGAGTCCGAGTATTTTCCCAACTAGACCTTGCTACTGGATTTCACCAGTTAAGGATTGCGGAGGAGAGTAAGGACAAAACTGCGTTTAGGACGCCGAATGGATTGTTCCAATGGGAAGTTATGCCCTTTGGACTAACTAATGAACCCACCTTTTTTGTTAACCATATGAGTAGAGTGTTTAGAGGCATTCTGTGATGACCGCTCACAGCCCCCGCATTAAACAAGAGGAATGATGCACTGAAAAGTGTGTCAGACAGTTATGGACGATCATCAGAGTAGGTAAATAACATCGGAAACTGTCGTAGAACTCACAGCACAAGGATAAAATATAATAGAACATATACAATAGGTAATAGTAATGAGGCATCATATAGCAACGTTTGAAAACTTTCTAAACATCTTGAAAAGTTATCCAACTGATACCCAAGTTTGTACATAAGTCCTCACTACAACACTCATATAGCACTCAACAACGGAAATAGAAATACTAGATAGTAATAAAACTGGTATGTCAGCCTCCTGTTCGCATACGCACAGCATCATCGTCCTCACTAATAACCTGTAACCTGCTACTTAGTCTGCCCATCCACAACCGGATGAACAGCCCAAGGTAATAAGAGAAGACATAAAACCTTGAGTCAGACAACACTCTTAGTGAGCAATAAAACAGCTAACAAACTTCAACAATAAAGATATATGAAAATGGGTAGATAAACATACTATTCTACCCGCAACACCAGAGAAGAACTCAACTCAATCTTCCCTACATTGGGTAGTGATAGCCTTTACAATAAACAAGTCAACCATTCATCCATGGAAACCAGAACATCCATTAAATCATGGTAAGCACTTATATCATCCAGATTACATATATCTCATGTAAACCATCCTAATTGAATTCAACATCCCTCAAATACAATCCTAGAGGCCTAAACCAATATCAGACAAGCACTCAAGGAATATCTCCTTCGACGTTGGACAACCTACATGAGACGGTAAAAATAGAACAACAGATCATCTATGACTGACTCTGGCTATCACCGTCGATCCTGCTTTGAAACCATCATTAATCGTATGATGACCAACCTTGCCATATGTCAAGGGCTAATGGTAACCCCAGTTCTACCATAAACTCCATATGCCTTTCAATGATGCGTATGTATGTCCAACCTTGACAACTAGGCCTTTCAACGATACCCAGGGTACTTGACCTACAACTGGTCTTTAGGTTCCCCTATCGTACCCCTGCTTTGAGCCTACTAGAACTTACGACAATGATAATCTCTGGACCTTCTCATTTCTAGTTATCTAACTCGATGACTTTCCATAACTCAAGCAACCATTATCCACCAACCCACGACCTTTGAGTTGCCATCTTCCTCGTTGGTCTACACCGATCAACGAACACATTCAACACTTCGAATATTTCTACTTAAATTTACTTCGAAGTCACACCATCACCGGGCCAATTACACCACTGCGTTGCGGCTATGGTTCAGGGGGTTGCCCCCGAAAAATATTTTTTTCAGATCTTTTTGTTCCAATCTCAATCGTACCAAAAATAAATTTTTCAAAAAATCAACACCGACTGGCCTCCCCTTCCTAGAGCACACCGATCGGCCCCTCTTCCTGGAGCAGACCGGTCGGTCCCCCCTTCTTGGAGCACACCACCAATCAGTTCCTGTAGCACACCACTGAACACCACCGATTGGCTCCTGTAGCACACCACTAAGAACTACTAGTCGGTTCCTGACGCCCACCGATCGATCTTCTGATACCATCGACCGGTCCTGGCTTCTGACCCTGGCTACCGATCGGTCCTGGCTTCTGACCACCGATTATGATTTTTAATGGTGGAAAGGTGTTAGAGGAAAGAGGAGCTCAAGGCCACCAAATGAGAGAATGGGGAAGTAAGCTATTTCCCATACCTCTCACCCTCTATTTATAGTTTCCACCAGCCCACTAATTGGGCCTTCCCAAATCATCCCAATACGCTCCCAAAACCTGGACATCCAACTGAAAAACCTTAAAACAGTGGTTTCTCCCAAACCACTGAGCCAAATCTTTAATGTAACCACTCTACGGAAAGGCAAACATCAATTCCTTTCCAATGGCACATGTCTCACCCTCTGACTCGACCTGAGTCAAAAATTATGCCCTATACAAGACTGACAGGGGCAAAATGGTCACAAACAAAATTGGTAAAAATTATGGACATGTCTCACATCCCCATAAGCAACATATTAAAAGATGAGAATGATCTAACCCTCAGGGAATAAAATAAAAACATTTTACGATCTTCCGATACGTAAAATGCGGGTTGTTACACATTCTAAATAAGATTGTGGTAGTCTTCGTAGATGATATACTTGTATTTTCAAAAAAATCATGAAGCACATGAAAATCACTCAAGACAAGTTATCGGGATATTAAGAAAGAACCAATTGAAAGCAAAATTCCCGAAGTGCCCTTTTTGGAGGGAAGAAGTTAGATTTTTAGGACACATTGTGTCAAGTGAAGGCTTAGCCGTAGACCCTGCAAAGATCGAGGCCATCAAGGAATGGAGTATACCTCGAAATGCTATGGAAGTGAGAAGCTTCCTTAGATTGGCCTGAGATTATCGGGAATTCATTAAAGACTTTGCAAAGATAGCTACTCCTTTAACCCAAATAACAAAGAAGAATTTGGTGTTTTCTTGGAGTAATAAATGCGACATAGCCTTTAAGAAATTAAAGGAAGTATTGACTACCGCGCCAGTCCTAACCATACCGGACGGTTCGAAATTGTTTATAGTTTACACCGATGCATGTGGGATCAGTTTTGGAGCGGTCCTTATGCAAGAAGGAAGAGTAGTTGCTTACGCTAGTAGACAACTTAAGGATCTGGGGAAGAGATACCCAGTTCATGACCTTGAGTTAGCCGCAGTAGTGTTCGCCCTTAAGATGTGGAGGCACTATCTTTTAGGGGAGAAATTTGATCTTTTTACCGACTATGAATACCTAAAGTATTTATTTTCTCAACGTGACCTAAACTTGAGACAGCAACGGTGGATAGAATATATTGCCTCGTTTGATTTCATGATTCAATATACCCCGGGAAAGGGGAATGTTGTGGCAAACACTTTAAGTAGGAAACATGCAACTTTGAATGCGATTTCAGAATGGAAACAATTAGAGTTCCTCTCTAATTTTAATTTGTAACCCTTGCTAACTACTTCTAATGATTTTCTTGGAGCCATATTAATTAGACCTACTTTAAAAGAAAGGATTCGAATTGCACAAGACTTTGACGAAGAATTAAGAAGCATAAAGGGGAAAGTGGGAAAGAAGGAGATCTTTTCCCATTCGATCAGATATTTGATTGGTGATGATAGAAGTTTACGTTGGGATGGACGACTTTACGTCCCTAAGAATGAAGGGTTGAGGAAAGAAATTCTAGAAGAGTGCCATAGGTCAAAAATGACCATACACCCCGGTGGGGATAAAATATTCAAAAATATGAAGAGGAATCTCCGTTGGAAAGAAATGAAGAGAGATGTACCCGAGTTTGTGGCCAAATGCTTGGTGCGCCAAAAAGTAAAAGCAGAGCAAGGGATGCCCAAAGGGTTATTGTTACCTTTATAGATTTCCATGTGGAAGTGGGAACATATTTCCATGGACTTTGTAGATGGACTTCCTAGAAGCCATAAGGGTAATGAGGCCATTTGTGTTGTTGTAGATCGTTTAACGAAAAGCGCCCATTTCATACTAGTCAATAAGACAAGGACTACAGCCTCGTTAGCCCAATTATATGTTAAAGAGATAGTCAGATTACATGGTATCCCATCAAGTATTGTGAGTGATAGAGATTGGGAACGACCCTCAACTTAAGCACAGCCTATCATCCGCACATTGACGGCCAATCGGAAAGAGTAAATCGGATTTTAGAAGACTTGCTCATAGCTTGCATCGTTGACTTTGGAGGAGTTTGAGAGAATCAATTATCGCTTGTAAAGTTCACCTACAACAATAGTTTTCAAACGACGCTTGGTATGGCCCCCTTTTAAAGCGCTTTATGGGAGGCCATGCAAATTGCCAACTTGTTGGTGGGAAACTACCGATAAGGTTCTACTCAGACCAGACTTCATCCATGATTCCACGGAGAAGATATCCTTGATTAGGCAGAGGATGAAGGCAGTCCAAGACCGTTAGAAATCGTATGCCGATAAACAAAGGAGGGAACTTGAGTTTAATGTTGAGACTTAGTATTCATAAAAGTATACCCTCTCAAGAAGACTGTTCGGATTGGGAAGACTGTGAAGTTGTCTCCCAGATTTATTGGACCTTTTTGTATCATCGAGAAGATAGGATCTTTGGCCTATCGAGTGGATCTCCCAGAGCGTCTAACAGGAATCCATAATGTTTTTCATGTATCTCATTTAAGGAAATGCCTTCATGATTCTGCAATCAGACTCGAGCTTGATGAAATTGGGGACATAGAAAAACTCAAGTTAGAGTTCAGGTTGCCCTGTTCCACTGCAAGGATTGTAGAGCATAGAATAAAGAGACTCCACAATAAGATGGTTCGCCACGTCCGAGTACTGTGGGGAAGTGATCCTGCGGAAAGCACATGGGAGACCGAGGATAAGATGAGACAGACTCACCCAGAGCTTTTCTCAGGTAATTTTTCCTTAAAATAATGTTCATGGATGCATTTTGATTGCTAGATTGGATGCTAGGAAATGGATGCAACACCATTGCACAGTGCACTCATATAGAAATATATACATAATTAGGTTGTTTACATACATATTGCATCACTTATTACACCTACACGATAGGATTGAGCTCACTTTAGTGGGTCCGCAGTTCATAATCATTACAAGTCATGGATTCTTATGGATGAATTAAAAATAACATGGATGTTTCAGAGAATGTAACACCTCGTAAAATACAAATATTAACAATAAATAAAAATAAACAATTTAATAATAAGGCTAGAAATCGAGATTTTTGCATCTTTAAGAATTTGGCTACGAAATTTTTTTATTTGAATTCCTGGCGAAATTCTGAACCGTTTTCATATATAATATGCTGAAAACAGTAAAAGGATGAAGAAGTTACAAGCAAATGAAATTGGACGGTAAAACACAGAAATATGTATATATAATTAAATGAGTACAACATATATGTCCAAAATATATTAAAATAAATATGGGTGGATTTGAAATTCAAACTAAGGATAAAATTATGTGGACAAAGAATATTTTAAGTAAGGAAGGATATTAGAAAATAAAGTAACGAATTATATATTAAACACATCAGCGCCATATACGCTCATTGGGCGTTTCAGCGACCATGAGGTAGATCGCTTCCTAGGAGGGTTGTCAACCGCCCAGGTTGACCGCTTGGCGGCTGAGAGACCCAATGAATCTATGTTTGATTAGGGATTTCCAGGGGAATATATATAAATATATGACCAGGATTACATTTGAATAATCTAACGACCTACGCTTACACAAGCGACTATATATAGGCCCTCAAACCACACAACAAAACCCTAGACACTCTCTTATCTCTACCTTCATATTATCCTTTTGCCATTGCTGTATTCCAAAAAGGTTAGGAAATTTTCTTCTATTCCTTTAACCTTCATTCTTATCATTTCTCCAATATAAATTCTTAGAGATTTTAGTATAAATTATGGAATTTAGTTTTGTATATGCATAAGATTATAAAAGCGATTCTTACATATATTAGAAGAATTGGAGAATGTTTATCATGAAGATTGAACACAGATCTGAATCTACAACAAGGATCCTATTTGTTCTTCTATAGATCTGTGAGAGGAATATTATGTTCTTAGGAATATTCTATTTTTAATAGATTAACATGTTGATAGTTATGCCTAAAAGGATTTGGCAAATGATAACATCGATACAAAAAACCCCCAAATCCTCTTTTTTATATTTGCGTAAGAGTTGTCATGTTATTTGGGTTTTTGGATTTGGATCTTAATATTGGATTGAAGATGAAAGGGGTGTTGTCATTTTTACTTTGTGTAATTCACCCTTATGTAAACATTTGATTGTAACCTAAAAGGGTTTAATTTTGGTTTCTTCCATGATATGATTAGGTTTGGGTCCTACATTGAATCCAAACATATTTATACTTGAAATATATCAAATGTAAATATTTTTATGTGCAAAAAACAGTAAAAAGGGGTGAATTAGATAAAGTGGAACTTATAAATATGCATGTATATATTATATGTGTATGTTATACTCTATTTTTGATCCATTATTGGAATCATTCCAATGAGCCTAGGATGCAAGTTGAAATTTGTATGTATGTTGTATTTTCCACTTACTGCTATATGTTATTATGCTCTTATGCCATCATGCCTAAATTGTAGTGGTCAAGATATGGAAAAAAATAACTTGTATACCTTATTTTAGACAAGTTGACAATTTTTATCTCGTTAGAATGTTCTCTCGTTTATATGAACATTAAGCGTTATTTATGCGTTATAATTATTATATTAATATAGCGTAATCAACGTAGTCTACGTAATATTAACATAATAAATGCGATTAGGAAATAATTCGAATTTGAAATGTCCTTATATATATAATTGATTGCTTATGTGTGCGTATAGAATGACTTTACCTATATTAATAGTGACACACATACAAGAGGTTAGTTGCCATTTGTGGTAGAAGCCTTGTCCGGAACCGACTGGCAAATCCAGCAACCACAAGTTGGCCTAACTAATGTGAGAGGTCTGGGTGCCATGGGCCATTCAAACTTAGTACACTATGACACGAGGTTAAACTTACTTGTACTAGAAGCCTGCCCGGAACTGCCCGACATATCCAACATCTACAGGTATACGGTTTAACGTGAGAGGTCTAGTGTGTATATAAATAACTATATATAAGTCAATTGTGTGTGAAAATAGATAGGTTTACTACATCTTGAGAAGTTCTTAAGTGGCTGACTCTCTTCTTGTCTAATTTGGGTCTTAAGTGGTTAGGACTAGGATCCCTTTGAAAATTTATTCCTTGGAGAGGAACCAAAGTCATGGGACTCACCCTTATTAGATTCGAATTAAGTCTTTGGGTCCTCCTTCTCTAAACGCGGCTAGGCATAAGCGGTAATGGAGTAGGGTAGTTCACGGGGATGTCCACTTCCTATAAAAGCTTATAGGGTTTCAACTAGGGACAAGATTGGTATATAAAAGATATGTGGCCATTGCATGCTCACCAACTATCTAAGGGAAGTTTTGAACGACATAGGTGTTCTACCGTAATATCAGTTAAGTAGTAACGTTCGCAATACCACTTCTCATATTACAATTGAGAGTATAGACTTAAGAATGTTGACGTACTAGGACGGGGTCTTAAGGGGCTAGGGTCAGCCTTAGGGTTATAAGAAATCATGAGAATCCACCTTTAATAGGGCCATAAGTGACCGAGAATGCCCACCTCATTGGGACTTTACCCTAAAAACACCAATGAGCGATTGACTTGGATATCCACCTCATTGGTTAGATACTTAGTGTTTGTGTGATTATTGTGTGCTACGAAGACATACGTTGACATATGTAACCTGCTAAAAACTAGGGTATGTTCTTTAAGTAAACACCATATTTTAGTCAGACGGAACTTTATGTTCTGACCCCTTCCTTAACATATCCAACAGGTCAGTAGATGGGGTAGATTCATGGATGAAATAATTATTGCAGCTGAAGACGAAGATGAAGTCATTATGCTATTATTAGTTGTTGTTATTGTACTTCTTTTGGAAACATTTGAGAATAAATTTATTGATATACCCATGAAACAAATGTAATCTTGACAGTTGTGTTGGAATTCTGTGATTTTTAAATAAAGCGGTACATCTTATTTTAGCATTATATTTTCTCTTTCTGCTATGTGAAATTTCCATTCGACGTGTATGTATATATTATCTGTGCAAAAATGTAATTCCTTACAGGAACCAACGACCCGTTTAGAATGGTTATAAGTTTCGACAGGCCTTTTATGGGTCGAAATTTAGGCCCATTCTGGGCGGGTTGTTACAACTTGGGCTTCGTCCCAGTTTCTGTTAAAAAAGGGAAGCAAAAGAAAACCGAGACAGAAAGAAATGAAATAGAGAACGAAAGAAGAGAAGTGAGAAAGAGCAGGAGAGTAAGAAAAGGCAGGCAAGGGAAAGAGAAACAAAGTAGGGAAGCAATAGAAATAGAAAAGGAGGAACCTAGGTTGAATGCGTGAATGTAGGAGGGGAGTCAGTTCGCAAGTAATGGGCTTCGACCCTGTAGTTTATTAAAAAAGAAGAAGTTCAATTTAAAATTTAAGTTTAAATATTATTTATATATAATATGTATGGACTATTTTAATTGGGCCCGACCCATTATAATTAAAAGAAAAGAAAAATATTCTAAGTTAACAGTTCAAATATAAATAGAATATAAATATTTTATATGTATTAATGTATATAGATGTAAGTTAGATCAAGAATAAATGGTTGAGTAAATTTTGGTCCATGGGTGTGTAGTCGAGTCGAGCGATAGAGTTTAACTCAACATAGCTATGGAGTTCCAAACAATCCAATCTAAAATGAATTGATTTATTAAGTAACTTCAATTAAAATTTATCAGATATAGATTTAGTCATTGAACAAAATTAAAACACAACTGTTAATAATTGATCAGTAATGATCTGTAAATTCAGTAATTTGGAATTGTTTGTTCAGTTGATTATTTAATTTATTGGGTTGTTTTAATTACGTTAACCATAATATATGGCATCCATTGGTGGAAATAAATACCGTTCCACTGTATATCGAATTGATTGAATTATTTTGACACCCTACAAGCAGAAATAAACATTGTTATGCTATTATATTGGTTAATATATTTTACCAGTAAATATATGTTGTTGAGATGTTATATTTAAACTGATAATATTGAACTGTATTTATATGGTTGTTTGTGTAAATTTGGTTAACGACTTGAATGTCATTTACTAAAAGAAAATTTTATATGCTATTGGAACTGCTAAGTTATAATTTCAGTAAAGTAAATCAGAAATTAACTTAAATTGTTAATAGTTTGAATAATTGATTTAAGAAACAATTAAAGGTGATTATTTTAAATTAATTATATTATTAATTAATTTTATAAAGGAAGATTAATTTTAATCATTTAAACTATTCATTTTCTTAAATGAATTGTGGTAAGTTAATTAATGTTTAATTAAAAGTTTTTGATAAGTTAATGGTGTAGTTATATGGAGTTAAACCTGTTTATTTTATTTTATTTTATATTTGATAGTTAAATAACCGACTAACAAATCTGGACCTTTTCGTTGTCATTTTCGAAGAAACTGAAATCTAAATTCCATTTCGGTACAATTTATACGTTTCAAGTCAGTGGTTATTGAAGACAGAGTATTGCAAGCGTTGTTCTGTCAATCCTAGGTAGAAATTGCCTTAGACGGATTTACAGGATAGTGCCTTCGGTTTTTCCAATCCCAGGACAACTTGTATGGACGAATGTCTGATAGAGTATGCCTAATCAATCACGTACGTTGATCTCTTTAAACGTATTTATGTTGGTGACAGAGGAATTTGTTTCTATTGCTTTATACCCGTAATATATTTTTAGGGAATTCAATTAGTGGTTGGTGGTTTTGACGATGTGACATTCAAAGTAAACAAAGAAATGATTTGTCAAAGGTAAGTTCAGCCTCAAGTCTCACAACTGGTAAATGATAAAAACCGGGCAGACAACATGGCTAAGTGAGTCGCTCCCAATTAGGGTATATTATCACCATTTAGAGAAGTTCCTACTTATTCTTCTTTCTCTTTTGTATCTCCCGGGAATGGTTATGTTGGTGCCAACTGTAAGGTGACAATATATTCGATACACTCAAGAGAAATGAGTGGTCGGTCATGTGTGGTCGGGTTGCAAGATGTTCTTGTTGGACCTAGTGTATTCCTCTCTAGAGATACACTATCGGAAGTTGGTTCCATACCTTGTCATAGTTGGAAATCCATTACCCAATAAGCTCTCGCGGTTTTGATTGTATACTATGTATGTAGAGCATGAGATGCATGCGTTCTGCTAGATTGCTATTTATTTATTTTAGGCACTATTATAATATCAAAAGAGTTTTGATACAAAGATGTTTTGGGTTATCGTAAGGTAAAAGCCATCCATGTTTATGTGTGAATCATTCTTACGATTATCTTTTCTTTCAAAACGTTTTTCAATGGTAAATCAAGTATTTCTGATTCTCATAAAGGAAAAGCCCGTTTCGTGTTATACAACGTGGTCTTATGAGATATCATTTATTTTCACAGCTGTTTTAAAATTGTTTACTCATACCAGTCCCATGACTGACCCAGAGTTTATTTTTCTTTGTTTTCCCTAAACTCTTGGGTGCCCAAATTTGTACGTGTAGTCAAATAGTTCAGGATTTTACAGATATATCTGGAGGAGCTTGGAGCAGAAAGCTTCAATATTAGATATTTAGAGTTTATTTGCACTGTGTTGTATATATGATGTACACTGATGATGTATGTAAGTTCAAATACAATTTTGAATTTCAAAGATGATTATATGTATATATATACACATTATATTATATTTTGTTTCGTTGCGATTGTGAGATTCTGTGTTGTTATTTAGTTCTATCTTCTATCTTCTTCAATTCTAATTTTCTATCTATCTTATAACATCCTCTAACTTCTTTGTGACGGCCCGCCCCGCACCAGCCGACATTTCCAATGAAACTGCGTTGTACCAATGCCCGACTAGTACGAGACGGTCGCCAAAAGGAAAAGAAAGGAATTTGAACTAACAAGCAACCTGTAGAATGTCTCATAGCGCATGGAATAAAATATAATAATAACATAACTTTGACATAAAATAGGTGAGATAGTGCATAAGCTGAAAACTAAACAATCATAGCAGCGGAAATCCAAAATACAGCTTATCATCCAAATCAACATTATTACAACTTTGAAGTACTGTCTCTAAAGCAAAAGAAAGAGGTACACTACTAATGCCCAAAGTAGTGACCAGCAACAACACAAGGAGAATATATATATGTATCACATGTGGAAGACTCGTGCTCGTCTTCGGTATAGCTGTTCGTGCATAATCACCTGACCTATCTCTAGTCTTCCCGTTTAAGAGCACCCAGAGTAATAAGAAGATACATAAAACTCTGGGTCATACAAAAGTCTGGTATGAGCGATAAGCAGCAAAACAGAACAATAACAGGTATCCATAACCATACCTGGACCTAGACCTGCAATCAAAGAGTTAGCACAACAGGATGTACAATACTCTAAGGTGACACTAACACATGGTGTAAAAATAATGGGGAGGGGGTGTTCATGTTATGGTGATAACAAACATCAAACATAACAATCATCCTCACATCTCTCACTCAGTGCGTAAAGCATACGATATCCACCACTTTGATCACCCAATTCTTTGTTACGATCACTCTGCCCCATGGAGTCATGAAGGCTCCACTGCACTGATCCGTAACTACTAATACTTTGCTATGTCCACTCTGCCCCATGGAGTCGTAACAACTCCACTGCACTGGCTCATAGCCCTGCTACGATCACTTGGCCCCATGGAGTCATAACAACCCCACTGCACTGATCCATAGCCACTAATTCGTCTCTTAGTGGTGAGTCAAAGCTATAGACATCGATAACCCCTTTGAACACGTCCCGCAGCAAAGTCCAATTCATGAAGTTAACTCGTTGGTTCCCATCTGGATCCTGAGTTCCACTTCCTGTTTGGACTTCCTTTGCATCTCGGGTTTTGGTCGAATTGTTATTGGTCTTCAAAAAAGTCATCACATAGTAGAAGTAGCTGGTTCGGTTTGGTCTTATAGTGTTCAAATCCTCCAGTTCGGTTCGGCTCAAAAGTCCTCTGGTTCGATCATCTGGTTCGGTGTATGGGATCCAAGTTCCTCCCTTTGGTTCGGTTCGGTCCTCCATGTCACACCGGTTCGGTTTGGTATTCATAGCCTTGGTTCGGTTCGTCGCCTCTTGTTCTCCAGCTCCTAGTTTGGTCCTCCGATCCGATCCCCATGCCTTATCCCAATTCGATCCGATCCGGGCCTTCCTTATTGCCCTTACATTCCCTTGTGCCAAGTTCCGGTCCGGTTCGTATTCCCCTTGCCTGGTCCACTGATCCGATCCGATTTGAAACCCTGCACATTTTCCAGTGAGCATATATCGTCCATTTTCGCCATAAGACAGCGTTTTCAACCATTCTAACTTTCCTACAAGATTACTTAACATTCCAAACAGTAATAACAACAAATAGAATCAACTATAAACATCCAAACATCAATCATATGAGTTATTTTGGATTAAACATGCCCAAATCTATGGTTTTTCCCCTTAATCTCCTTGATCATGATTTAATGTAAAAACCCGTAACTTCCCCGTAAAGGAAAGCGGCGGATAGTTTGGGTTTTTACAGTTGGCATCAGAGCTTTGGTTTACAGAGCTCGAGAACAAGACACATTAGAACCATACGAAGAATTCATCAGATATTGGATTAGTAATATCCAATTAGAATGACTCGTTAGAGATGGGATCAGTAGTATCCTAGAACGAGTGTGAAGAGTAAATTTTAACATGAAAACAAAATTTGTTTTGAAACTTAAAACAATTATTCGTATTTGATTATTTATTTATATGAATTTGGGCAATCCAGTATATAAAGATTTTGTATATATGTCTTGCAAACGTGTGTTCGAAGTTTTAATATACTGGGTAGATATAGAATCCCTCTAGTGCCCGGGGATAATTCTGGTGATGGGGCACCATCGCCAGTATTTATTTTCGAGCGACGAAAGTGAGATTTCTATATATTTCCTATTGACTGGTGTGAGAACCGAAATTAGATAGGGCTTATTGTTGTGATTTGGCATCAAAAATTTGATTTTTGACTATATATCAAAATTATGAATTTGAAACTCTAATTCACTAATTGATTGATGTTTGTGTTGTTTGTTTATTTGTTTGCTAATTTTTAGCCATTTAGCCTAATTGAACCAAATATTGAATTGTATTGAAAATTGGTCGCATTTGATTGCATATACATGTACTTACATTGAACAGGTCATAGCAAGGAGGCTAGAGCAGAGAATATAATTTGTTTGCCCGACAAATAGGTACATGTTTATTACATAATTTACTGTTTTGTTTGGGTGATGATGATTTTATGAGCCTATTGGCTAGCCACTTGGCTTTTTATTTTTCTTTTTGAGATCAGAAGGCCTATATGGCAATTTCGGGATTTTCCCGTGGCTCCCGGTGCAGGGGAGGTTATGGCGAAATTTTTCGAAAATTCCGGGTGTTAGCCAAATTTTTGAAATTTTGAAAATTCTCAGAAACTGAAAAGTTGAAGAATGGAAGCCAGATCGAACGTAGAGTTAATTAATCAAACCACTTTCGACTTTGTTCCTTTTCGGGGACGAAAAGTTTTAAGTGGGGGAGATTGTAATAACCCGGAAAATGCGAGCCAGTTTGAAATTTTTATTTTGGCAATTTTAGCGAATTTTGAATATTTAAAATAGATTATTTTAAAAAAAATCAATGAGAAATTTATTTTGAATTGAAATTCGACGTATATATTATATACGCCGTCGTTAGAATATAAATATTTATATATAATTATAATTAGAATAGAAAATGGCGCGGTAGTTCGATAATTCGATTTCAAACTTCAATTGAACATACCGGGTGCAAAACAATCTGGATTTTAGTGAAACCAAAAACATTAGGATCTAATTGATAATATCTTTCCAACGAATCCGAAAAATCGAAATTTCATAGCGGGAATCAAAAGATATGTCCAGGTTAAAATTCTGAATAGTCACTATGGAATTCAGGCCCTTAAAAATAGACATTTTGCAAATGACCTCGGATTTCGACGAAACCGCTTTTGTTGGGTCCGTGATGTCAAATTATTGCTAGATTCCAAATTTCATAATTTTTCGAATCAATATGTGAGCGTGGCAAAGGAAAACGCGTTTGACCAGTTTTAGTTGATTTTAATCGACTGGAAATCGGCCATTTTTCAAACGGTCTCGGAATTTGATGAAACTAGTTTTGTTAGGACCGTATCGTCAATACGAAGCTAGAAAATATTTTTCGAGAATTTTTCTAGTTAGTATGTGACCCCGGTAAATTGAAATGTCCGTTTAAAATTCAATATAGTGATTTAAATGTAAATTCAACAGAAACTGATCGAAACGATCGAATCAGCTTGCGATACATATTCCATTGTGTTCAGAATGGGGGTAAAACGCTATGGACGGCAGACGGTGGGCCTCGTTTAGAGGTCGTATGCAAAAGTCAACTTTTTTGAATTAAAAATAATAAAAAAATATAAAAAAATAAAATCTTTCCTCTCCTCCCCTTAAATTCTGCTGGCCCTCCCCCCCCCCCCCCCCCCCTTGATTTTTCAATCGACAATCGTTCAGAAAAAAAAAAGGAAAATCCATCGAGGACGGAGACCGACCGCCCACCGCCGCCACCGGAGGCGCCCACCTCCGTCCAAGCTCGCCGCCCTCCCCTTCCCTTCCTCGACTGCGACGCCCGAACCCCCCCTCGCCCTCGCGTCTCGCTCCTCTTCCCCTCCTCCATCCACCGCGGCCTCAGCCGCGTCGCCACCCACCTCCGCCCCTCGCCCAGGCCTCCACCTCCCTCCAACGCCTAGCGAAGACCCCCCCCGCCCCACCAGCAGCGAGACAACCGCCGACGCCCCCCCCCCCCCTCCTCTCCGATTCCTATAAGTTTTATTTTTATTTTTATTTTATTTTATTTATTTTTCAATTTTTAGTTATCGTTCTATTCGATTTAAAACTGATTCTCTTTGTTAGGTTAAAATTTGACTTTTATTTGGTTATGCAAAACTGATTTTTTATTTTAAAAATAAAAGGGTTAGGCCTTTATAAAAAAAAGGGATTAGCGGAATAAAAATATAATTTTTATTATATAGCAAGGATAAAAATATAATTTTTATATCGTGGAAGGAATAAAGTTATAATTTTTATATAAGGAAGATATTAAAAATATAATCTTTTATATTGTAGAAAGATAAAAATATGATTTTTATATTTTTAAAGTATTAAAAATATAGTCTTTACTATATAGCGACTATAAAAATATGATTTTTTTTTTATGTAGAGAATTAGAAATATAATTTTTGCATGATAGGAATATTAGAAATATCATCTTTATTAATATAGCAAAATAAAAATCTAATTTTTATTATATATGTTGAAATAAAGAGGTGATTTTTATAGTGATGGAATAAAAATTAAATCTTTATTTTTGAAAAGACGAAATCTTTATTTTTGAAAAGACGAAATCTTTATTTTTGAAAAGGCGAAATCTTTATTTTTGAAAAGGCGAAATCTTTATTTTTGAAAAGGTGAAATCTTTATTTTTGAAAAGGCAGAATCTTTATTTTTGAAAAGGCGAGATCTTTATTTTTGAAAAGGCGAAATCTTTATATGAAGAATGGCGTGATAAAAATATAATCTTTGCTATATGAACATCGATGTGAAAATATAATTTTTATCTATATAGTAGCGAAGTAAAAATTCGATTTTTAAATATTGAAAAGCGAAGTAAAAATTCGATTTTTACAGTGTAGTGGCTACGGGCAACGAAGAAGACAAAAAGGGCGAGAACAACGAAGGTTTCTGCAAAAGAAGAGCCGTGGATTTAGGATAGCTAAAGGTCAGAATTTCTCACCTTTCAATTTCTTTTTCTAGTAATACATATATATACTAGGATGCAGACGGTGTTTAGTAGCACCCGACACAATCGTCCACAGACCATGGACTTGTTTGTTTGGTTGCATAGATTAGTTAGATGATTTGATTTTTGCCAAACAAAGAAAAATCACATTTTTAATTCTACTGTTATATATATATACTAGGATGCAGACGGTGTTTAGTAGTACCCGACACCCGTCATCCACAGACCATGGATGGCTTGATTGTTTAATTGTTTGGTTGTGTAGTTGGTTAGATTATTTGGTTTGAATTGAATTGTTTGGTGAAATGAAATTGATTTGATTGATGTGTGAATGGCGTGGGCCTTCACTAGACCGGGGATAAGGCTAGGCCTCGTCCCGTTTCTAGTATCGTGCCGTTATGCCGCCGAAATTTTCTAAAAATAAGTTAGAAAAGTAAAGTTAACATTTTATTTAATAAATGAACCGAATAGAATATTCATAGGTTGAATAAAATAGTTTGATCGTTAAAAATATAATTTTTAACGTGAATGTGAATAAAAAAATATACATAAACAAACCGTCCGGTTTGTAAATGATTTTTTTTTTTTTCAAGTATGGAGTGGGCCTTCACTAGACCGGGGATAAGGCTAGGCCTTGTCCCGTTTCTAGTATCGTGCCGTTATGCCGCCGAAATTTTCTAAAATAAGTTAGAAAAATAAAAATATCATTTTATTGTGTAAATGAATAATAGAAATTCATGTGTTGGAATAAAATGTTTTATTGTTAAAAATATAATTTTTAACGTGAAGTGAATAAAATAAAATATTCATTTACAAACCGGACGGTTTGTTTATGTACACCTATTTGAAGGACATTGATTGGGACGATAAATTTTACACGTCGCCCAACTGCACAACTAAAATCTGTGTTTGATTGCTTGAAACCCCATACGAGTGTTGGGATGAAATATGAAGTTCACTCATCCTGATTGATTAAATATGTCGATCGATTGATTGACAGGCTGTTATAAGCGTTAGTATCTATATTTGATGCTTATACAGTGTAGTGCACTTTGGGTGATGGTTGATTATTTTTCAATGCTATTATATACATGTGTTGTATGAAAATCCATATAATTAATTTTATATGGGGATTGATTGGGCCTCATTCCAATTTAGAGAATAAAGAATATTATAAAGTAAAGGTTCATGTGTTGACTGTACTCATCCGTTGAGATTAGTCATGTGTTGAACGAAATATTTAACAAAAATAGTCACACGTGGACAGTACTCATTCGTTGAGATTAGTCGTGTGTTGACAAAAATAAATATTCATTTGTTGAATAGAATAAAGGAATATATGAAGCCGTATTGATTAGATTGACGTCATTTTGACGTGAACGATATTTATATCGATTTTATTCATTTTTAATGAATATAGAAAGTGATTTCAAAATCTGTTATTTTAGAAAGAATTGAATATAAATGAATTCGAATTGAAATTGAATATAAATGAATTCGAATTGAAATTGAATATAAATGAATTCGAATTGAAATTGAATATAAATGAATTCGAATTGAAATCGAATATAAATGAATTCGAATTGAAATTGAATTGAATTGAAAATGAACTGAAATTGAATTAGAAATCAATTTGAATTGAAATCAAATTGAAATCAACTTTAAAATGAATTTAAATTGGAATATTCAATTTTGATTTGAAATTGAATATGAAGTTGAAACCGTTTTGAAAATGAATTTAAAACGATTTATAAAGCACGTTTTGAATTGAAATCGACGAAGTATATATTATATATATAATATAATGGCCTGAATAGAACGCGCCGCGCCGCGCCGCGGCAGTTCGCGAATTTCGACCATTGACTTCGAACGGATATTACGGGAGATCCGATCGTCGGATTCTCCTAAAACCAGAACCGTTGGGTTCGTATCGAAAAGGGCTTTCTAACGAATATTAGAAATTTGAAATCTAACGGGTGGATTTGGAGATACGTCCAAATCGAATTTGAAAAAGGTCGTTGTAAGTGCAGTTCGATGGCCGTTGATGGAAATCGACTGTACGGGCCTTGATAAAATTATTAAAAGTAGTAATAATTTGTGTAAAATCATAAGAAATGATTTAGAAAGAATTGGGATGAAAAACTCCATATTTGAAAAGATAAAAATAGATTTTTATCGAAATGAACTAGTTTTGAACTAGAATTATAATTCTATTTATTTTTAAATAAATAAATTGAATTTGAAATGGTTTTGAAAATAACCAGAATTTCCAATGATTGCATTGGAATGGATTTTAATCGAAATTGTCTTCGAAATATTTCGATGTTGGATTTCGTGATTATACAGATATTGTTATGGAAATTTGAAAGATATATATATATATATATATATCGTTATTTCCAATACGATATTTGTTAGTCGTGGAATTTGATATTGAATATAAGCCGATATATTTTCTATTCAGAGCCTTGTGTTTAATATCAAATGTGATTTGGGTTTGTCGTGAATGGTGTCTTCATTAACACTGTTCTTGAACCCAGTTGAGAAAAGATTAAATCTTTTTATTTAGATTTAATGAAGTGTACCAATTAAATAATATTAAATTGGAATTGAATTGATATTGATTTTTGGGTTTATCGTGAACAGTGTTTTAAATAACACTCGTTTTTTAACCCGATAATTAATGGAATGTGATTTTGGGTTTATCGTGAACCGTGTTTTAAATGACACTGATTCTTTAACCCAGTTAGCGATTAAAACTAAGTGGAGTTTTAATGAATCTTTAATTAGATTGAAATAATCGAGAATGGAGTGTCACCAGTTTTGCTCCAGGCCTTAGTTAAATCTTTAATTAGATTTGAACGTGAAATGGTAATTGAATTTACCGATAACACTGTAGTGTTAGATATGAAGTAAGACCCGTTTTACTTCATGGGATGAATAGGTTGGGATTGGGAAATTAAAACAAATGATTACTTCGGTAAGGTTCGCTAATCCCGACTAGTTTGAATTGATATTCAAAAATAGATTAAAGAATAAATTTTAATGATTTATCTTTGATAAAATTAATGGGAACCTTTCCCTATGAATGTGAAATTTAGAAACTAACTGTCGGTTAGCTAAGCAGAATGGTTTTCTGGATATTGATCTGATGTTGGTTTCGGCCTTCGGGGTTAATATTTGGGGAATTATTCTCTTGTTAATTTATGGTTAGTGACTGATAAATTGGAATGAGGCGTATGTTGTGTTTGTGTAACACTTATTTAAAATATACGCGAGTTATTCGGAAAGACCGGGTTTATCCCATTTTGAATAACTAATATGACGATAAGTCGAAGATGAAGACGGTGGTCGAAGACTAGAAGTCTTCACGTCGTTTGGGTGATTACTGATGATCTTGATTGGGCTGTACACCCAAGAAGATGGAAACAGTTGGTGATCGTCCAGACGTACTTGGAGATCGATGAATATGCGGGGTACTAGGTGCCTCCGGTTTCGTTCAGACCCAGAACGGACTTGTAAATGGACTGTGTGTCTGACATTGGATTTTAGTCTGTGTGATTGATCTCTATTAAATATATATCTGTTTGGCGGCGGAGAATTTATTCTCTTGCTTAACGCCCTTCTCTGAGACGTACGAACTCAGGGGTTATATATTGATGGAAATCAATCGCTTGGAATGAATTGCCTGTGTGGCATGCTAAGATGCAAATGATCAAGGCTTCTGTTGAAAAGCAAAGTCTTGTGGTTGATGATCGAAGCACGGCCTTTGTGGCATAGCTTTGTGTAACGTTTACTTCGCGAGTTTCACACCCCGGTTGTGAACCAAAAACGGGAGAGGACCTCAGGGAGGGCATGCGTTTCTTTCTAGCTAGGGTGGTGTCAGTGACCTACCAGCCCTGACATTTATATACTTTTCACCTGTGTGGTTGTTGCTGTTGCGAGGCGCCTCGGTTTGATCGGACGATCCGGGTCCGATGGAGTCATTCAGTTGGCTCACCTACGCCCCAAAGGGCGGGGAAACGCAGTGTTCAGGCATTTTAATCCACATCGGTGGACCGGCCCTGTCGCTCCAAGGGACGATGCGTTCTGTTCCTGAGACACGGGCTAGAGCGTCTCGAATCGGTAGAGGACGATCCCTAGCCTTGGTTCATAGATGGAAATCCAATTTCCAAATACGTGACTTTGCGATTTTGATTGTATAACCTATATATGGCGACATAGTGTTATGGGGCATTCATGCCGCCTATGATTGATACTTATGATTTGAAGTTGTTTTATACACTATGCACTTATAATAGTATCAAATGATTTGTTTTAAACGTATCAAACATTCTTTGGCTGTTATAAGGGAAAACCCTATCCCCCGGCTTGCGTTGCATTGTGTGATAGGACCTGGGTCTTATAACAACTTCATTTTTCTTTATTTAGCATTGCGTTGTTTGTTTTATGCATTGGTATTCTTGGGAGGAAACCCGTTCCGTGTTATACGGCGTGGTCCCCTGATTTACCCAAATTTAAAAATAAAGATTAATAACTGTTTTAGTTCTCACACCAGTCCCATCACTGACCTGGAGTTTATTGTTTTAACCTAAACTCTGGGTGCCCCTATTGAGACACGGGCAGCTAGTAGTTTTGGTTTTGCAGATTTATATTCACAGGATCCTGGTTTACAGCTGGAACGATATCCGGAAAGCTTTGTATCCGTATATCTCCTTCAGTTGTGTATTGTATTATTTTCCGCTGTGATGTATTTAAATGTAATTTAAATCTCTGATATTTCTGTGTAATATTTATTGGTTTATACTTTGTATATTCTTGTAATCTGATGCATTGTTGTAAATACAATGAAATGTTCTTTTGTATGCATTCTGTTGTGGCTTGTTCTCGAACTATCCGCCGCTTTCCTTTACGGGGAAGTTACTGGTTTTTACATTTAAGCATACAATTAGCAAAACATTTCCAAATTAACCCAAATTTATATCAGATCCCTAAAATAATATTTAAGAATTTTTACATATTTTTCCAGAAATTTAACATGCATAATTTCGCTAATTAACACTAATCACCCCTAATTAGCCGTAATTAGTGAAAAACAATGCAAATCACTCACCTTAGCCACAAATGAATTATAGATCTGAATTTTACTACTATTTTGGGGCATTTTCCTATGCAACACAGTAGCTCCAACTCTGATTTGGTGTTGATTTGCCTTGATTTGATGTAGATCTTCTTAATTAGTGATTAGAAGGCGATTTAGGAGTAATTTAGGAGGTGGAGGCCATTGCTAGGGTTGGGGAAATGTTTTAGGCAGCTAAGAAAATGAAATAGAGTTGTTTCCTAACTGATTTCAGTCTCCCCATAATCCTAATCCTGGAATGGGTTATGGGCCTACCTGCTAATCACCCTAATTAGGCCCAGTTAAGCTATTTTTCACCTTCTAAACCTTATTTCAGCCATATCTCTCAAACGTTTAGTTCGTTTGGCTAATGTGACCACTCTATGGAAAGCTAAACCATCATCCGAATCCAATAGAGGTGATTTCAGGTCAAAGCTCCTTACCAATCAAAAGTTATGGGCAAAACAAGATTCGCTAGGGGCAACATGGTCATTTAAAAATCGGTAGAAATCGTGAACACTGGAAATAACCCCAATAGTCGTTCCCCAAAGTTACATAACCATACGACTTTGTATGAAAATGAAATAAATATTCTACGACCCTCCGATACGTAGAATACGGGTCGTTACATTCTTTCCCCCTTAAGAAATTTCGCCCCTGAAATTCCCTAATTAAAGCATACAACAGGTCCCGCATGCCTAACAGCCATTTACAAACAATCAAACATACATTACAAACACATCAAGTCTATCCTAGCACGCGGAATAACTAAATCGCAATTTAAAATTCTTACCAGGCAAAGAGTTCTAGATACGACTTCCTTATGCTCTCCTATGTTTCCCAAGTACAGTCATTTTCATTCTCTCCCCACTGAACCTTGACCAGTTTCACCGCCTTCCTTCGAAGTTGCTTCGTATCATGCTCTACAATATGAATTGGCTTGCGATTCCCAACCACCTCGGGTTCTACTTCGATGTCATCCAACTGATTCAGTGAAATAGTCATATCGGGGTCGTGCACAAACTTCCTTAACTGGGAAACATGAAATACGTTGTGAACTCCCGCCATCTTATTAGGTAATTCAACTTTATATGCTAAATTCCCAACTTGTTCGAGAACTGGGAATGGACCAACAAATCTTGGTGCTAACTTGCCTCTTCTGCCAAATCGAATCACGCTCTTTAACGGAGAAATCTTGACAAACACCAACTCGCCAATGGATAATTTTAATTCTCTTCTCCTCTTATCACCATAACTTTTCTGCATATCTTAGGCAGCCTTCATTCGCTGTTGGATAACATTAATCTTATCTACAGTTTCTCTTATTACATCTGGCCCAAGCACGAATTTCTCTCCGGTTTCCAACCAACATAATGATGAGTTGCACGGTCTTCCGTACAAAGCTTCAAATGGAGCCATACCAATACTGGACTGATAACTATTATTATATGTGAATTCAACCAGATGCAAATAGCCATCCCAAGACCCTCCAAAATCCAATATACAAGCTCTCAAGAGATCCTCCAATATACGATTCACCCTCTCTGTACGACCATTGGTTTGAGGATGGTACACGGTACTGAGATGTAATTCTGATCCTAAAGCCTCTTGTAAGCTCTTCCAAAATCCACTAGTGAACAACGGATCTTGGTCACTTACAATGCCTTTGGGTACTCCATGAAATCTCACTACCCACTTCATATACAGTTCTGGTAACTTAGTTATTGTTCTATTCGACTTGACGGGTATAAACCTTGCACCCTTGGTCAATCGGTCCACAGTAACCCAAATGTTATCATGACTAGATCACCCTTGGTCAATCGGTCCACAATCACCCAAATGTTATCATGACCCGATCTAGTCCTCGACAAACCATCAATGAAATCCATTGAGACTTGTTCCCATTTCCATTCCAGAACTTCCAATGGTTTTAACAAACCACTAGGCTTCTTTTGCTCAGCTTTAACTAGCTGGCAATTCAAGCATTTGGATATAAACTTCCCAACGTCTCTTTTCATCCCTTCCCAGTAGTAGGTCTGCTTCATGTCTCGATATATTTTGTTACCACCAGGATGTATAGTCAGTTTTGAGTGATGACATTCTCTAAGCACTTTATCTCTCAATCCATTAACATTGGGCACAACTAGTCTCCCATTCTTTCTGACCCATCCATCTTGATCAAGCCCATACTTGTTCATCTCCTCGTCGATACCCATCTCTAACTTGGAGATGATTTCCAATAGACAAGGATTGTCCCTCTGACTAGAACCAATCCGCTCAATCAAAGTGGGTCTGATCGCCAAACTAGCTAACATCTCTGGATCCAATTTGCACTTTGGTCTGAAATCATACCCTGCGATATACTCTAGTTGCTTCCATTCAAGAAAATAGCCCCTAAACTAGCATGTCTCCTACTCAATGCATCGGCTACTGCATTGCCCTTTCCTGGTGTATATGCGATATCGAAATCATAGGAAGCCAAGAATTCTAACCATATTTGCTGTCGGATATTTAAATCCTTCCGAGAGAAAAGCTACTTTAATGATTTATGACCAGTAAACAACTCGAATCTTTCTCCTAAGAGATAATGCCTCCACGTCTTCAACGCGAATACGATCGATGCCAATTCCAAATCATGGGTAGGATATCTTTTCTCATGCAGTTTCAGTTGCCGACTTGCATAAGCTACAAACCTACCTTCTTGCATCAACACAGCACCTAGTCCGATACCACATGCATCCGTGTATACTGTCATCTCTTCATTTCCTTTAGGAATGACTAACACTAGAGCACACATCAACTTTTCTTTAGGCTCTTGAATGCATTTTCACACCTTCCGTCCCAAATGAAAGCTTAATTCTTCTTGGTCAACTGAGTTAACGGTGCCGCTATCTTGGAGAAGTCTTGGATAAACTTATGATAATATCTAGCTAATCCCAAGAAACTTCTTACGTCTGTTGCATTCTTGGACGTAGACCAATCTTGAACCGTAGCCACCTTCGTAGGATCCACGGCAATACCATTCTCTGAAACAACATGGCCCAATAATCTCACTTCCCTCCTCCAGAAGGTGACACTTAGAAAATTTTGCTTTCAATTGGTGTTTTCTCAACACCTCCATCACTACTCTCAAATGTTCCTTGTGTTCTTCCTATGTCCGCGAATAAACAAGTATATCGTCCACGAACACAAGAACAAACTTACTTAATTGATCCCTGAATACCCTATTCATAAAATCCACAAAATACGCTGGTGCATTAGTCAACCGAATGGAATGACCAACCACTCACAGAATCTACACAGCGTCCAAAATGTCGTTTTAGGAATACTCTCAGCTGCTACTCAGAGCTGATGAAAACCTGTTGCGAGGTCCAATTGGGAGAACACCCTTGCTCCCTCCAGTTGATCAAACAAATCATCTATCCGCGGAAGAGGATACTTATTCTTCCTAGTCACTTTATTCAACTCGCGATAGTCCACACATAAACGAAGGGAACCATCTGCCTTAACGGCAAATACAACTAGTGCTCCCCACATGGAAAAACTTCTTCTGATAAATCCCTTCTTCAAAAGATCGCTTACTTGCACCCCGATCTCTCTCTGCTCCCTTGGTGCCATACGACGAAGTGGCATCACTATAGGTCTAGCATCTTTCACTAAATCAATGCGGAACTCAATCTCTCGATGTTGTGGAAGTCCGGTCACTTCCTCGAAGGTATCTGAATACTGGCCAACAATGGGAACAACTGATAACTTGTCCTGCGGGATGTCGAGGGAATTTACAAAACTAGCCATCACCTCATCCCTAAGTAGGCCACCAAACACTACCCTCCGCCCATTATCCGCCCTAATAGTCACCGAAAATCCCTCACAGTATACCACCACCCCATATCTTTGGAGCCAATCGACTCCCAAAATAATGCCAAACCCAGTAAAGCCCAAAAACAAAGCAACAACAAGCAAACATACATCCATGACTCGATAAGACTACATTACGACAAATCATACTAAGGCTAATCGAACCACTAATCGGGTTAATCACCACTAAAGGTCTATTGACTATCTCGGGTTCCAACCCTGACATATCTACCAGGTCACTAGATATGAAGGAACGGGAAGCCCCAGTATCAAACAGTACTCGAACAGGAACATCATAAACAGAAAGCATACCTTGAATGACGACATTCTTTTCTTTATCCGCCGCAGTTGGGGTATTCGATGAAGAAGGAACAACATTAATAGCATATGCTTTCACAATCTGCTTCTCTTTAAGAGGTTGTGGACACTTATCCTTTTGATGTCCCACTTGGCCGTGGTTGAAGCACTTCCGGTCCGCTGGCTTTGCTTGCCATTCTTTAGCATAGTGGACCTTCTTGCCACAGCTAAAGCACTCAATATCTTTCTTATTCTTTTTCTAACCATCCTTAGTCTGATTTTGCTTCCTTTTATTCTGAGAATTATTCTTGCCTCCACCGCTTGCCTGCGGCTTTGGCCCCTCTTCTGATGCAACAACGACTTAAGTCTTGGGCTTAGGATAAAGGCTCTCTGATCTCAGTGTGTTCCCAATAATCGATTCAAAAGTCTCATCAATATGGTTTATAAGCCTTTCCCTCAAGTACTGATCTAAGCCAGTTATGAACTTCTCATTTTTCTTCTCGGGAGTGTCAATAAGGGATAATCCATACTTCGATAAAGTATCGAACTCAGCAATATACTCCGAGTCTGCCCTACCATTCTGCTTAAGCTCCAAGAACTTCCTAAACAATTCTGATTTCTGGGTAGCTGGAATAAACTTGTCACTGAAGCAAGCTTTAAATTGATTCCATGTAACTTGATCCTCGAGAGTAGCTGCTTTAATAGCATTCTACCAATTCATAGCCTGTCCTTGCAGCTGACGGGATGCTAGCTTCCTCTTCATCGTGTCTTCGATTCCCAGATCCTTGAAGATACACTCACAACTATCAAGCCAATCCCGAAATTCTATAGCCGATTCCGTTCCATAGAACGGCTTCCCACCAAGACTAGTGTAGTCCTTACAGAGCTTGGCGAAATCGGCGCTAGGTGCCTGCACCGCTGCACCACCATCGTTTGCAGCATTGGGAGCTGCCTCTGAACATCCCTAAGCATCTATCTCATGAAGTCAGTAAACATCGTCCTCATATCAGGAGCATTCCTATTATTGGCTCCTGAACTAGTATTTCTGATATATCGGCTCATCATTCAATCTGTAAAGAGAAAACGATTAACCATCTCTTTAGTGGTGCCAGTGCATTGCGACTCCATCCTTAGATATACTAATAGTATATATATAGCTCTTGAAAACTAAAATATCACAAATACGCGATCTCATTACGTATATCTCTCCCTGGTGTCTTTCCCTAGGTTAACTACACAGCCTGGCTCTGATACCAAGCGTGGCGACCTGCCCCGCACCAGCCGACGTTTCCAATGAAAGTGCGATGTGCCAATGACCGACTAGTACGGGACGGTCGCCAAAGAAAGGAAAAGAAAGGAATTTGAACTAACAACGAACATGTAGAATGTCTCACAGCGCATGGGATAAAATATAATAATAACATAACTTTGATATAAAATAGGTGAGACAATGCATAAGCTGAAAACTAAACTATCATAGCAGCAAAAATCAAAAATACAGCTTATCATCCAAACCAACATTATTACAACTTTGAAGTACTGTCTCTAAAGAAAAAGAAAGATGTACACTACTAATGCCCAAAGCAGTGACCAGCAGCAACATAGGGAATATATATATCAAACGTGGAAGCCTCCTACTCGTCTCCGGTACAACTACTCGTGCATAATCACCTGACCTGTCTCTAGTCTGCCTATTTAAGAGCACCCAGAGTAATAAGAAGAGACATAAATGTAACGACCCAGAAAATCTGAACCAATTTAAAAATTTTAAATTGGCTAAAATAATGGATTTTAAATATTTAAAATAAATATTTTAAATAATGGCGATGAAAACTGAGTTTGAATCGACATTTGAAAACGAATATAATTAATTATAATTATATATAGAATTGAAAATGGCGCGGTAGTTCGATAATTCGATTTCAAACTTCAATTGAATATACCGGGTGCAAAACAATCCGGATTTTAGTGAAACCATAAATAATGGAATCTAATTGATAATATCTTTCCAACGAATCTGACAAATCGAAATTTGATAGCGGGAATCAAAAGATATGTCCAGTTGAAAATTCTGAATAGTCGCTATGGAATTCAAGCCCTTAAAAATGGACATTTTGCAGATGACCTCGGATTTCGACGAAACCACTTTTGTTGGATCCGCAGTGTCAAGTTATTGCTAGGTTTCAAATTTCATAATTTTTCGAATCAATATGTGAGCGTGGCAAAAGAAAACGCGTTTGATCAGTTTTAGTTGATTTTAATCGACTGGAAATTGGCCATTTTTCAAACGGTCTCAGAATTTGACGAAACTAGTTTTGTTAGGACCGTATCGTCAATACGAAGCTAGAAAATATTTTTCTGGAATTTTTAGAGTTAGTATGTGACCCCAGTAAATTGAAATGCGCGTTCAAATTCAATATATAGAGTTATATGTTGATTTTAACGGAAACTGATCGAAGTGATCAAATCAGCTTGCGATACATATCCCATTGTGTTCGGAATGGGGGTTAAACGCTATGGACGACAGGCGGTGGGCCTCGTTTCGAGGTCGTGGGTAAAAGTCAACTTTATGCAATTAATTTAATTAATAAAAAAATAAAAAATAAAAATATCTCCCTCCCTTTTCTTCTTTCTGCCCCCCCCCCCCGATTTCATTAAACAGAAACAAAAAAAATCCCTAACTAATCGCGCCCTCCCTCCTCAGTCGATCTGACGCAATCGAACCCCCTCCAGTCCATCGGAGGACCAGCGCCGGCCACCCCACCAAGGATCGATCATCCCCTAGCCCTCGGACGCTCCCTCGTTCCCATCCTCCTCTGAATCGAGCATCCCCATCCATCGCCCCTGCTGACGCCGACCTCACCCCACTCTCGCTCCACCCAGCAATCGAACCCCCTCCAGTCCATCGGAGGACCAGCGCGGCCAGCACTTCTGAGCCCACCACCTCCAGGCAGCGAGCTCCCCCACGCAGTGCCTCCGACCGCCACTTCGACACTGTAGCGGGCCCCTCCACTTCTATAATGAACGTGAGTTTTTTTAACTAGATTTTAATTTCTGTTTTATTATAAGTACATAGTTAATTAAAAACTGATTTTTTAAAAAAAAAATCAAAACTGATTTTTTGAGAGGGTTTAAAACTGATTTTTTGAAAAGTTTAAAACTGATTTTTTGAAAAGTTTAAAACTGATTTTTGAAAAGTTTAAAACTGATTTTTGAAAAAATTTAAAAACTGATGTTATTTGAACAAAAAAAAATAAGAAAAAAAAAAGATTAAAACTTTAAAAAGAAAAAGATTAGAACTTTAAAAAGAAAAAGATTTGAACTGGGATAGAAAGATCAGATTTTTTTTAGAATAGAAAAGATCATATTTTTAAAATAGAAAAGACGCAATTTTTATTAAGTAGAAGAAGTAAGATATGATTTTTATATTTTTAAAGCAATAAAAATATAATTTTTACATCATAGGAATATTAAAAATATAATCTTTATTTTTGAAAAGGTGGAATCTATGTTTTTGAAATTCGATTTTTATATATTGAATAGCATAATAAAAATATGATCTTTATATATTGAATAGCGAAGTCAAAATATGATCTTTATATATTGAATAGCAAAGTAGAAATTCGATTTTTGTATATTGAATAACATAGTAAAAATTCGATTTTTACATATGTAGAGAATACGGGCAACGAAAGCGACAAAAAGGCGAGATTGGCGAAGATTTCTAAAGGAAGAGTCATAGTATTGGATAGCAATTGGTGAGAATTTCTCACTCTTCAATTTCTTTTAAAATATATATATATGTGTGTTGAAATAAAAGTGAATTGCTATATATAAATAAATATATATATATATACGCCCCTCGTCCACAAACCATGGACGATATTTATTGATTGAAATTGTTGTGAAAATTGATTGATAGTGAATGATTGTTTGGGATTGTTTGTGGTTGATATTGATTGATGGTGGTTGAAAAATACCCATTTGTGGTTGAGAAATATTTGGTTGAAACCACATAGGATTAGTTTTGTGGAAATGAAATAAATATATACATGCCGCCTGCGTGCGAACTAGATGCATGATTCCCATTGTCAAAAACCGCGAGGTTTTAAGGTAGAGCGAGGAGCCGTACTAGGGACGGTCCCGGTTTTAACTACCCTGCCGTTATGTTGCCGAAATTTTGAATAATATTCGTGTGTTTGAATTATTTTCATATGCTTAAACTATATTTATTCATTGAATATAAAACCTTCATGTGTTGAATTGATATTCATTCGTTGATTAGAAATTCATGTGTTGAATGGTGTTCGCGTTTTAGAATGTAAAAATCACCTTTTATCTATATATAGAAACTATAGAAAACATTCATGTGTTGAATTGATATTCATTCGTTGATTAGAAATTCATGTGTTGAATGGTATTCATATTTTGAAATAAATTGTTTGATAATAAAAATCACCTTTTATCTATATATAGAAACTATAGAAAACATTCATGTGTTGAATTGATATTCATTCGTTGATTAGAAATTCATGTGTTGAATGGTATTCATATTTTGAAATAAATTGTTTGATAATAAAAATCACCTTTTATCTATATATAGAAACTATAGAAAACATTCATGTGTTGAATTGATATTCATTCGTTGATTAGAAATTCATGTGTTGAATGGTATTCATATTTTGAAATAAATTGTTTGATAATAAAAATCACCTTTTATCTATATATAGAAACTATAGAAAACATTCATGTGTTGAATTGATATTCATTCGTTGATTAGAAATTCATGTGTTGAATGGTATTCATATTTTGAAATAAATCGTTTGATAATAAAAATCACCTTTTATCTATATGTAAAATCCTATTTTTGTCACCTAAAGAACTATATAGAGAAATAGAGTTTTGAAATGAATTGTTTTACAATAAAAATCACATTTTTATTGTATGCATAAATCGTTGAAATGTGAAGTGTTAAAAACAGCCACTTGTTCAAAATAAACATATATGAGTTGAAATATTCATTAATTAGCTAATGAAATGATTTGCACCTATTTATGTAACATTAGAATGAATGGTGTTTTTAAACCAAATAGAAATCAAATATGAAGTCGAATAGAAAATGATAAATGATAAGAACTATGTATATATGTACATACATATTCATTGAACAGGTTATAGCAAAGGGGCTAGAGAAGAGGAATAAAATTTTGTGCCCGACAAATAGGTACACATTTACTGTTTTGTTTCGGTGATGATTTTATGAGCCTGTTGGCTAGCCGCTTGGCTTTTTCTTTTTCTTTTTGAGATTAGAAGGACTGGGAAAGCTATTTGCGATTTCCCGATGCTCCCGGTGCAGGGGAGGTTATGGCGAAATTTTCCAAAATTTTAAGGCGTTAGTGAAATATTTGAAATGAAAACGATATAGGAATTTTTGAAGAAACTATATTTATATAAATATATAAATATAAATAAAATTAAAACGAAACGTGGCCGTGCAGTTCGCATTTTGAAACCGTGATTTCAAACAACTAGTGCGGGGAATCCGACCATTGGATTTTCCCGAAACCTCAACCGTCGGGTTCGCCTTGGAAATATCTTCCCAACGGCACCAACTTTGTAAAAATCCAACGGTTGGATTGTCTGGAATGTTTAATTCAAATCTGAAGAAAAACAGCGCCAGAAGCGATTATATTTTTATATATATATATATAAATATAATTATATATTTAATCGAATAACGACGCTGCAGTTCGTATTTTGAAATCGAAAATTCAAACGATTGTACCGGGAGATCCGACCGTCGGATTTTCCCGAAACTGGAACCGTTGGATTCGTTTTGAAAAGACCTTTCTAATGAGGTAAAATTTGTGAAGATCCAACGGTTAGATTTTCAGATATGTGTAAATCAAATCTGAAGAAAAACAGCGCCACGGCCGCGTTATGGCCCGAAGCGTCGTTTTGAATAAATGAGCTATTTTAAAATAAATAAAAATAGCGATAAATCATTATAAAGTACCATAAACAATATGAAGTGGAAATAAACTGAATTTGCTCGATTTATGTTGTATTTGATGGTTGAATGTGTTTGGTGTGAAATTTACATTAAAGAACAATATTGGTGTTGTCGAATAATTTAACCATTGAAATAAATTGATTTGAAATTCTAAATATACGTGAATTATTTGAAAAGGCCGAGTTAATTCTCATTTCGAATAATTGACCAACGATTGAAATTCGAAGATGAAGACGATGGTCGAAGACCGGAGATCTTCACCTCGTTTGGATGGTAACCGAGGTCCTGATTGGGAGGCATCCCGAAATATGGATAATGAGTGGTGATCGTCCAGACGTACGTGGTGATCGATGGGTTTGCGAGGTATTTAGTGCCTCCGGTTTCGTTCAGACCCAGAACGGACTTGTAAATGGACTGTGTGTCTAACATTGGAGTTTATTCTGTGTTGATTGATTTCTGTTAAATATACATCTGTTTGGCGGCGGAGAATTTATTCTTTTGCTTAACGCCCTTCTCTGAAACGCACGAGCTCAGAGGTTGTATATCGATGGACATCAGTCGCATGGCATGAATTGCCTGTGTGGCATGCTAAGATGCAGTGATCAGGGCTTCTGTTGAAAAGCAAAGTCTTGTGGTGATGATCAAAGCACCGCCTATGTGGCGTAGCTTTGTGTATAACGTGAATTCGCGAGCCTCACACCCCGGTATGAACCAGAAACGGGAGAAAGGACCTCAGGGAGGGCCTGCGTTTCCTCGTAGCTAGGGTGGTGTCAGTGACCTACCAGCCCTGATATTTATATACTTTTCACCTATGTGGTTATTGCTGTTGCGAGGCGCCTCGGTTTGATCGGACGATCCAGGTCCGATGGAGTCATTCGTTGGCTCGTTTACGCCCCAAAGGGCGGGGAAACGCATGGTTCAGGCATTTTAATCCACATCGGTGGACCGGCCCTGACGATCCTAAGGCTTGACAGAGTACTTGCCTGAGGCTCGGGCTAGGCAGTCTCGAATTCGGTAAGGGCTATCTTTTGCCTTGGTTCATGATGGAAATCCAATTTCCAAATACGTGATCGTGCGGTTTTGCTTGTATATATATATTTGGCGACATAGTAGCATGGGACGCTCATGTCGTCTATGATTGATAGTTATGATTTGAAATTGTTTTCAAAACATATAGACACTAGCACTAATATCAAATGCCTTTGTTTTATTCGTATCAAGCATATTTTGGCCGTTATAAGGTAAAACTCTATCCTCCGGTTTGCGTTGCATTGTGTGATGGGAACTGAGTCTTATAATGGCTTCATTTTTGTTAAAAGCATAGCGATGTTTAAAAGAAAGATTTGTTTTAAAGCACTGGCGATCCAATGGAGTAAACCCGTTCCACGAAAGTGGCGTGGTCCTGTGATTAGCCAAACAATATATGTGTTGAGTAGATTTCTCATACCAGTCCCATGACTGACTCGCAGTTTGTTTCACTTTCAAACTCGGGTGCCCCTTTTTCTACACGGGCAGCCTTGTATTCAGGTTTAGCTGGTTCTTTCTGGATAGCTGGAGCTGAAGATGGATTCTATCATTTATCTCTTTTTATGTTGTTCAGCCCCTATTGTACATATTTTGTTTATTTCCGCTGTAGACATTTATGTATAGCTGAACTGTATCTGTACTAAGTAAGATCCTGTATACTGTGTAACTCTGATGATTACTGTACCCAGTATATTCTATTGTTCATTATCTGGTGTATTTATTTAATTCTGTTATGCTATTATATGTTTCTGTGTTATATTCCTAAGATAACCCTGGTCTCCGTCTGAACGGGATTTCGGGTCGTCTCAACGTGGTATCAGAGCTTTGGTTAAGCTTAGTTCTGGAATATAACATTTGAACGAACTCGTCAGAAATAGAACCAGTATTGTTCTAGGACGCGTAACTCCATACAGATAGGATCAGTAATATCCTAGTATGAGTAGCAGAATGAAATAACACATCGATAGACACATTTACATTCAAGTATTTGTCTCTATATTTTGAACTATCTTTTCTGTGACCTGACACTTGATCTGCTAATTGCAGAAGTACTAGAAAAATGAGTGTCAGAAACAGAAGGAATGCAGAACAGGATATTGAGGCCCTATTAATCAAATATCGAAATATGGGTGGAATACCGTTCTCTGGTGAAGAATCTATTATGAAGACATAGGCTTGGATTCGTTCGGCTGAAAAGATCTTTGATGGTTTAAAGCTTAGGGATGACCAGAAAAGATTACTGGCCTCCTGGGCATTTAAAGATGAAGCTTTGTTCTGGTGGGATTCGGTTATAGAGAATAATCCAGAAGGTGATATCACCTGGGATAGATTCAAAGTGATTTTACTGGAAAGATTTACTCCTCCCGAAGCGACTGAGCGCCTTTGTGACGAATTTTCTTATCTAATACAAGGTGACATGACAATTCCCGAATATCATAAGAAATTCAACGAACTTTCTCATTTTGCGCCTCATCTGATCAAAGACCCAAAGAGGAAGAATCTTAGATTTATTCACGGGCTTCAAAGGAAATACCAGAATAAAGTATTGGGGCATGTGAAGCTTCCTTTTTCTGAAATGATATACATGGCTTATCAGTACGAAGATCTCGACAGGAAAGGCATGTTGCGCGAAGAGGAAGAAGTCAGTTCTAGCGATGGGGTTGAATCAGAAACTGATCGTTCTGAGGTCAGTACAAAGTCTGATGTCAGTAAGAAGCCCAGTGCCAAGAGGAAAAGGGCCAAAGCTGAGAAGAAACCCGTAACAGCCGCCACATGCTCTAACTGCAATAAACAGGGCCATTTGTCCAGAAAATGTAAATCTTTAAAGAAGCAGAAGAAGAATGAATCAGAATCCACTAAGAAAAGGAACCCACATGGTGAAAGGACATGCCATGAGTGTCATCAAGTAGGTCATATTTCACGGGAGTGCCAACTCTCAAAGGAACCTGAAGCAGTGCGTATAAATGAAATAGCCGAAACTTCCGAGCCCTCAGCTAGTCAAGAAAGGGCCGATGTTTTAGAAGGCACGCTTACTGTCAAAAACATTCCAGTCAAAGTACTGTTTGACACAGGCGCGTCACGAAGCTTCATTTCCAAAGAGGCAGCTAAGAAACTGGATTTGAATTTGAAGAAGCTCAAGGAACCAATGACTGTCCAGAATCCTGTTGGGGGTTCCATTGATCTCAGTTGGATTTGTAGAGTACCAGTTTCTTTTTCTCGTTATCAATTTCCTACCATCGCAGTTGTCATGAGTTTTAAAGAGTTTGATCTTATCTTGGGGTTAGACTGGTTGACCAAATATGAAGCTGAAGTTAAATGCGCCGACAGAGTCGTAAAGGCGAAGATTAAATCAGGTGATTATATAACCATTCCCTGTGAAGGTCAGAATGCTAATAGAAAAGACTTCTGGGCAGCTTTGAATGTTTCTCCAGCCCAAATTGAAAATATTCCTGAAGTCGCAGAGAATATTTCTGACCTTATCAAAGATATTCCTGTCGTCAAGAACTATGCGGATGTGTTCGAGGAAGTTGTTCGCTTACCTCCGCAGAGGGAGATAGATTTCAAAATTGCTTTAATTCCCAATGCAAGGCCGGTAGTTCACGCTATTCGAAGAATGTCCTTGAAAGAGAAGGAGGAATTAGACAATCAAACACGACAGCTAGTATGGAAAGGTCTGATCAGGCCTAGTTTCTCTGATTGGGGTGCAGCAGTGGTATTTGTCCCAAAATCTGACGGTACTCTACGACTATGTGTGGATTATCGTGATCTGAACAAACAGACAATAAAGAACAAATATCCATTGTCGCGGATTGATGATTTGTTGGATCGATTAAATGGAGCACAAGTATTTTCATGAATGGACCTAGCTATAGGTTTCCATCAACTTCGAATTGCCGAAGAGTGTGTTCCAATGACAGCATTCAGAGGCCCCGACTTATTCTACGAGTGGTTAGTAATGCCGTTCGGCTTATGTAACGCTCCAGCTTACTTCGTCGATCTGATGAACAGAGTATTCAGAGGAGTATTGAATAAATTTGTTCTGGTTTTTATTGACGATATTCTAATCTTCTCTAAATCAAAGGCCGAACATGAAAAGCTTCTGGAACAAGTTCTAGAAATTCTGAGACGGAATGTATTAAAAGCCAAATTTTCCAAATGTATCTTCTGGCAAGATGAAGTAAAATTTCTAGGCCACGTAGTATCGAAAGAAGGAATCGCTGTGGATCCAAGCAAAATCACAGCTATTCAGAATTGGAAACAGCCTAGTACTCCCATTGAAGTCCGCAGTTTTCTTGGATTGTCTAGCTATTACCGGAAGTTCGTTAAAAACTTTTCAAAGATATCTGGCCACTTAACAAAGCTTACAAAGAAGCATTCTAAATTCAAATGGACTCCGGAAAGTGAGGAGGCTTTTGAAGAGCTAAAGTTGAGATTAACAACTGCTCCAGTGCTAACCATCATCGACGGCAACCAATATCTAAAAGTCTGGACTGATGCTTCTAGGGAAGGCCTTGGCGAAGTGTTAATGCAAAGAGGCCAAGTGATTGCTTATGCTAGCCGTCAACTGAAGCCACACGAGAAAAACTACGTAACTCATGATCTTGAGTTATTAGCTATAGTATTCGCTTTGAAAATCTGGAGACACTATCTTCTGGGTGAGAGATTTGAACTATTTACAAATCATCAGTCATTAAAGTATCTGTTCACTCAGAAAGACCTGAATCTGAGGCAACAGCGTTGGCTGGAGTTTCTTGCAGCATATGATTTTGAAATTCTATACACTCCAGGGAAAGCCAATGTCGTGGCCGATGCGTTAAGCCGAAAGGATGAGATGATCGCCAGTTTCATCATTGCGACTTCGTTGATTGATAAGATATCGGCTCTCCAAGAAGACGACCAATTTATCAAAGGAATGAGTCAGCGAATTCGTGAAGGCAATACTTCGGATTTCCAGCTAGATAGCGAAGGGATTCTGAGGTTAGAAGGGCGAATTTGCGTTCCAGAGATTCCTGAACTTAGAAGAGATGTGCTTGATGAATGTCACAAATCTAAGCTCAGTATCCATCCAGGTGTGAATAAAATGTACAACGATATCAAACGCACATTCTGGTGGAAGTCGTTAAAAAGAGACATCTCGATATATGTTAGTCGATGCCCTACTTGCCAGCTAGTCAAAAGCGACCAGCAGAAATTGGCTGGATTATTACAACCACTGGAAGTTCCTAGTTGGAAGTGGGAGCATATTTCTATGGATTTCATTAATGGTCTGCCCAGAACCAGAAAAGGAAATGACAGCATTTGGGTGATCGTAGATCGTTTCACGAAGACCGCCCATTTCATACCTGTCAGATCAAATAGAACCGCTCAGAGTCTGGCGCAGATTTACTTCAGGGAAATAGTTAGACTACATGGAGTGCCGCTCAGCATAGTCAGTGATAGAGATACAATATTCACTAGCAAATTCTGGGAAGCATTTCAAGTCGAGCTGGGAACGAAGTTAAACTTGAGCACCGCTTATCATCCTCAGACTGACGGTCAGACTGAGAGGGTGAATCGCATTTTAGAAGATCTATTGCGGGCTTGAGTTATAGATTTCGGTGGATCATAGGAAGACCATCTGCATTTGGCTGAATTCTCTTATAACAACAGCTACCAGGCGAGTCTGACAATGTCGCCATTCGAAGCATTGTATGGTAGACCGTGCCGATCTCCTGCTTGTTGGGTCGAGCCTGGAAATAGACTTGTGTTAGGGCCTGATATGATTCGCGAAGCTGCCGACAAAGTCGGTTTTATTAAGAAGCGATTACTCGCCGCTCAAAGCCGACAAAAGAGCTATGCCGATAGAAGAAGAAGAGATATATCCTTTGAAGTTGGCGACTACGTATATTTGAAAGTATCGCCGATGAGAGGAGTTATCCGGTACGGTAAAACTGGAAAGTTGGCACCCAAATTCATTGGTCCGTTTCCTATTCTGGAACGGATTGGGACTCTCGCTTATTGGGTCAAACTGCCTAATTGGTTGCCTGGAGTTCATGATGTATTTCACATATCTCAACTTCGAAAGCATGTACATGATCCAGACTTGATCGTGGAAGAAGCAGCTCAGCAAGATATTGAAATTACTCCAGAATTAGCTGTGAGGCGAGAGCCGCTAAAGATTATCGGTAAAGAAACCAAAGAGCTGAGGAACAAGAAGGTTCGCTTAGTCAAAGTGCAATGGAGTGGAGATCCGCGAGATTGTACTTGGGAAACGGAGGAGAGCATTCAAAAAGCTTATCCTAGATGCCGAGTAGATATCTCTGATTGACTCTGGTGCAAGGTACATTTACCCTACTTTGCACTACCATTCAATTCTCTACTCTATTGTTATTTTCTTTTCATAGATGTGCACTTTTAAATTATATAGTCTGAAAGATTTTTAAAGGGTATAGGATTTGATTAGTATATTTTTAAAGGTCAAAAACAATTGGATTGGTTGTTGTGTTGTGTGACTGTAGATTTATCAAACCACTTTTGACTTTATTCCTTTTCGGGGACGAAAAGTTTTAAGTGGGGGAGATTGTAACGACCCAGAAAATCTGAACCAATTTAAAATTTTTAAATTGGCTAAAATAATGGATTTTAAATATTTAAAATAAATATTTTAAATAATGGCGATGAAAACTGAGTTTGAATCGACATTTGAAAACGAATATAATTAATTATAATTATATATAGAATTGAAAATGGCGCGGTAGTTCGATAATTCGATTTTAAACTTCAATTGAATATACCGGGTGTAAAACAATCTGGATTTTCGTGAAACCAAAAATAATGGAATCTAATTGATAATATCTTTCCAACGAATCTGACAAATCGAAATTTGATAGCGGGAATCAAAAGATATGTCCAGTTGAAAATTCTGAATAGTCGCTATGGAATTCAGGCCCTTAAAAATGGACATTTTGCAGATGACCTCGGATTTCGACGAAACCACTTTTGTTGGATCCGCAGTGTCAAGTTATTGCTAGGTTTCAAATTTCATAATTTTTCGAATCAATATGTGAGCGTGGCAAAAGAAAATGCGTTTGACCAGTTTCAGTTGATTTTAATCGACTGGAAATTGGCCATTTTTCAAACGGTCTCAGAATTTGACGAAACTAGTTTTGTTAGGACCGTATCGTCAATACGAAGCTAGAAAATATTTTTCTGGAATTTTTAGAGTTAGTATGTGACCCCAGTAAATTGAAATGCGCGTTCAAATTCAATATATAGAGTTATATGTTGATTTTAACGGAAACTGATCGAAGTGATCAAATCAGCTTGCGATACATATCCCATTGTGTTCGGAATGGGGGTTAAACGCTATGGACGACAGGCGGTGGGCCTCATTTCGAGGTCGTGGGTAAAAGTCAACTTTATGCAAGTAATTTAATTAATAAAAAAATAAAAAAAATATCTCCCTCCCTTTTCTTCTTTCTGCCCCCCCCCCCCCCGATTTCATTAAACAGAAACAAAAAAAATCCCTAACTAATCGCGCCCTCCCTCCTCAGTCGATCTGACGCAATCGAACCCCCTCCAGTCCATCGGAGGACCAGCGCCGGCCACCCCACCAAGGATCGATCATCCCCTAGCCCTCGGACGCTCCCTCGTTCCCATCCTCCTCTGAATCGAGCATCCCCATCCATCGCCCCTGCTGACGCCGACCTCACCCCACTCTCGCTCCACCCAGCAATCGAACCCCCTCCAGTCCATCGGAGGACCAGCGCGGCCAGCACTTCCGAGCCCACCACCTCCAGGCAGCGAGCTCCCCCACGCAGCGCCTCCGACCGCCACTTCGACACTGTAGCGGGCCCCTCCACTTCTATAACGAACTTGAGTTTTTTTTTAACTAGATTTTAATTTCTGTTTTATTATAAGTACATAGTTAATTAAAAACTGATTTTAAAAAAAAAAGTTTAAAATTGATTTTTTTGAGAGGGTTTAAAACTGATTTTTTGAAAAGTTTAAAACTGATTTTTGAAAAGTTTAAAACTGATTTTTGAAAAGATTTAAAAACTGATGTTATTTGAACAAAAAAAAAAAGAAAAAAAAAGATTAAAACTTTAAAAAGAAAAAAATTTGAACTAGGATAGAAAGATCAGATTTTTTTTAGAATAGAAAAGATCATAATTTTAAAATAGAAAAGACGGAATTTTTATTAAGTAGAAGAAGTAAGATATGATTTTTATATTTTTAAAGCAATAAAAATATAATTTTTACATCATAGGAATATTAAAAATATAATCTTTATTTTTGAAAAGGTGGAATCTATATTTTTGAAATTCGATTTTTATATATCAAATAGCATAATAAAAATATGATCTTTATATATTGAATAGCGAAGTCAAAATATGATCTTTATATATTGAATAGCAAAGTAGAAATTCGATTTTTGTATATTGAATAACATAGTAAAAATTTGATTTTTACATATGTAGAGAATACGGGCAACGAAAGCGACAAAAAGGCGAGATTGGCGAAGATTTCTAAAGGAAGAGTCGTAGTATTGGATAGCAATTGGTGAGAATTTCTCACTCTTCAATTTCTTTTTAAATATATATATATATATATGTGTTGAAATAAAAGTGAATTGCTATATATAAATATATATATATATATATATATATATATATATATATATATACGCCCCTCGTCCACAAACCATGGACGATATTTATTGATTGAAATTGTTGTGAAAATTGATTGATAGCGAATGATTGTTTGGGATTGTTTGTGGTTGATATTGATTGATGGTGGTTGAAAAATACCCATTTGTGGTTGAGAAATATTTGGTTGAAACCACATAGGATTAGTTTTGTGGAAATGAAATAAATATATACATGTCGCCTGCGTGCGAACTAGATGCATGATTCCCATTGTCAAAAACCGCGAGGTTTTAAGGTAGAGCGAGGAGCCGTACTAGGGACGGTCCCGGTTTTAACTACCCTGCCGTTATGCTGCCGAAATTTTGAATAATATTCGTGTGTTTGAATTATTTTCATGTGCTTAAACTATATTTATTCATTGAATATAAAACCTTCATGTGTTGAATTGATATTCATTCGTTGATTAGAAATTCATGTGTTGAATGGTGTTCGCGTTTTAGAATGTAAAAATCACCTTTTATCTATATATAGAAACTATAGAAAACATTCATGTGTTGAATTGATATTCATTCGTTGATTAGAAATTCATGTGTTGAATGGTATTCATATTTTGAAATAAATTGTTTGATAATAAAAATCACCTTTTATCTATATATAGAAACTATAGAAAACATTCATGTGTTGAATTGATATTCATTCGTTGATTAGAAATTCATGTGTTGAATGGTATTCATATTTTGAAATAAATTGTTTGATAATAAAAATCACCTTTTATCTATATATAGAAACTATAGAAAACATTCATGTGTTGAATTGATATTCATTCGTTGATTAGAAATTCATGTGTTGAATGGTATTCATATTTTGAAATAAATTGTTTGATAATAAAAATCACCTTTTATCTATATATAGAAACTATAGAAAACATTCATGTGTTGAATTGATATTCATTCGTTGATTAGAAATTCATGTGTTGAATGGTATTCATATTTTGAAATAAATTGTTTGATAATAAAAATCACCTTTTATCTATATATAAAATCCTATTTTTGTCACCTAAAGAACTATATAGAGAAATAGAGTTTTGAAATGAATTGTTTTACAATAAAAATCACATTTTTATTGTATGCATAAATCGTTGAAATGTGAAATGTTAAAAACAGCCACTTGTTCAAAATAAACATATATGAGTTGAAATATTCATTAATTAGCTAATGAAATGATTTGCACCTATTTATGTAACATTAGAATGAATGGTGTTTTTAAACCAAATAGAAATCAAATATGAAGTCGAATAGAAAATGATAAATGATAAGAACTGTGTATATATGTACATACATATTCATTGAACAGGTTATAGCAAAGGGGCTAGAGAAGAGGAATAAAATTTTGTGCCCGACAAATAGGTACACATTTACTGTTTTGTTTGGGTGATGATTTTATGAGCCTGTTGGCTAGCCGCTTGGCTTTTTCTTTTTCTTTTTGAGATTAGAAGGACCGGGAAAGCTATTTGCGATTTCCCGATGCTCCCGGTGCAGGGGAGGTTATGGCGAAATTTTCCAAAATTTTAAGGCGTTAGTGAAATATTTGAAATGAAAACGATATAGGAATTTTTGAAGAAACTATATTTATATAAATATATAAATATAAATAAAATTAAAACGAAACGTGGCCGTGCAGTTCGCATTTTGAAACCGTGATTTCAAACAACTAGTGCGGGGAATCCGACCATTGGATTTTCCCGAAACCTCAACCGTCGGGTTCGCCTTGGAAATATCTTCCCAACGGCACCAACTTTGTAAAAATCCAACGGTTGGATTGTCTGGAATGTTTAATTCAAATCTGAAGAAAAACAGCGCCAGAAGCGATTATATTTATATATATATAAATATAATTATATATTTAATCGAATAACGACGCTGCAGTTCGTATTTTGAAATCGAAAATTCAAACGATTGTACCGGGAGATCCGACCGTCGGATTTTCCCGAAACTGGAACCGTTGGATTCGTTTTGAAAAGACCTTTCTAATGAGGTAAAATTTGTGAAGATCCAACGGTTAGATTTTTAGATATGTGTAAATCAAATCTGAAGAAAAACAGCGCCACGGCCGCGTTATGGCCCGAAGCGTCGTTTTGAATAAATGAGCTATTTTAAAATAAATAAAAATAGCGATAAATCATTATAAAGTACCATAAACAATATGGAGTGGAAATAAACTGAATTTGCTCGATTTATGTTGTATTTGATGGTTGAATGTGTTTGGTGTGAAATTTACATTAAAGAACAATATTGGTGTTGTCGAATAATTTAACCATTGAAATAAATTGATTTGAAATTCTAAATATACGTGAATTATTTGAAAAGTCCGAGTTAATTCTCATTTCGAATAATTGACCAACGATTGAAATTCGAAGATGAAGACGATGGTCGAAGACCGGAGATCTTCACCTCGTTTGGATGGTAACCGAGGTCCTGATTGGGAGGCATCCCGAAATATGGATAATGAGTGGTGATCGTCCAGACGTACATGGTGATCGATGGGTTTGCGAGGTATTTAGTGCCTCCGGTTTCGTTCAGACCCAGAACGGACTTGTAAATGGACTGTGTGTCTGACATTGGAGTTTATTCTGTGTTGATTGATTTCTGTTAAATATACATCTGTTTGGCGGCGGAGAATTTATTCTTTTGCTTAACGCCCTTCTCTGAAACGCACGAGCTCAGAGGTTGTATATCGATGGACATCAGTCGCATGGCATGAATTGCCTGTGTGGCATGCTAAGATGCAGTGATCAGGGCTTCTGTTGAAAAGCAAAGTCTTGTGGTGATGATCAAAGCACCGCCTGTGTGGCGTAGCTTTGTGTATAACGTGAATTCGCGAGCCTCACACCCCGGTATGAACCAGAAACGGGAGAAAGGACCTCAGGGAGGGCCTGCGTTTCCTCCTAGCTAGGGTGGTGTCAGTGACCTACCAGCCCTGACATTTATATACTTTTCACCTATGTGGTTGTTGCTGTTGCGAGGCGCCTTGGTTTGATCGGACGATCCGGGTCCGATGGAGTCATTCGTTGGCTCGTTTACGCCCCAAAGGGCGGGGAAACGCATGGTTCAGGCATTTTAATCCACATCGGTGGACCGGCCCTGACGATCCTAAGGCTTGACAGAGTACTTGCCTGAGGCTCGGGCTAGGCAGTCTCGAATTCGGTAAGGACTATCTTTTGCCTTGGTTCATGACGGAAATCCAATTTCCAAATACGTGATCATGCGGTTTTGCTTGTATATATTTATTTGGCGACATAGTGGCATGGGACGCTCATGTCGTCTATGATTGATAGTTATGATTTGAAATTGTTTTCAAAACATATAGACAGTAGCACTAATATCATATGCCTTTGTTTTATTCGTATCAAGCATATTTTGGCCGTTATAAGGTAAAACTCTATCCTCCGGTTTGCGTTGCATTGTGTGATGGGAACTGAGTCTTATAATGGCTTCATTTTTGTTAAAAGCATAGCGATGTTTAAAAGAAAGATTTGTTTTAAAGCACTGGCGATCCAATGGAGTAAACCCGTTCCACGAAAGTGGCGTGGTCCTGTGATTAGCCAAACAATATATGTGTTGAGTAGATTTCTCATACCAGTCCCATGACTGACTCGTAGTTTGTTTCACTTTCAAACTCGGGTGCCCCTTTTTCTACACGGGCAGCCTTGTATTCAGGTTTAGCTGGTTCTTTCTGGATAGCTGGAGCTGAAGATGGATTCTATCATTTATCTCTTTTTATGCTGTTCAGCCCCTATTGTACATATTTTGTTTATTTCCGCTGTAGGCATTTATGTATAGCTGAATTGTATTTGTACTAAGTAAGATCCTGTATACTGTGTAACTCTGATGATTACTGTACCCAGTATATTCTATTGTTCATTATCTGGTGTATTTATTTAATTCTGTTCTGCTATTATATGTTTCTATGTTATATTCCTAAGATAACCCTGGTCTCCATCTGAACGGGATTTCGGGTCGTCTCAATAAAACTCTGGGTTAGACAAAAGTCTGGTATGAGCGATAAGAAGCAAAACAGAACAATAACAGGTATACATAACCATATCTGAACCTTGACCTGCAACCAAAGAGTTAGCACAACACGGTGTATAATATTCTGAGGTGACACTGACACATGGTGTGAAAATAATGGGGAGGGGGTGTGCCTGTTATGGTGATAACAAACATCAAACATAGCAATCATTCTCACATCTCTCACTCAGTGCGTAAAGCATATGATATCCACCACTTTGATCACTCAATTCTTTGTTATGATCAATCTTCCCCATGGAGTCATGGTGGCCCCACTACATTGATCCGTAACCACTAATACTTTGCTATGTCCACTCTGCCCCATGGAGTCATAACAACTCCACTGCACTAGCTCATAGCCCTGCTACGATCACTTTTCCCCCATGGAGTCATAATAACCCACTGCACTGATCCATAGCCACTAGTTCGTCTCTCAGTGGTGAGTCAAAGCTATAGACATCGATAACCCCTTTACACATGTCCCGCAGCAAAGTCCAATTCATGAAGTTAACTCATTGGCTCCCATATGGATACTGAGTTGTACTTCCTATTTGAACTTCCTTTGCATCTCGGGTTTTGGTCGAATTGGTATTGGTCTTCAGAAAAGTCATCACGTAGTAGAAGTAGCTGGTTCGGTTTGGTCTTATAGTGTTCAAATCCACCGGTTCGGTTTGGCTCAAAAGTTCTCCAGTTCGATCATCTTGTTCGGTTCGGTATATGGGATCCAAATTCCTCCCTTTGGTTCAGTTCGGTCCTCCATGTCACACTGGTTCGGTTCGGCGTTCATAGCCTTGTTCCGGTTCGGTTCGTCGCCTCTTGTTCTCCAGCTCCTGGTTTGGTCCTCCGATCCGATCCCCATGCCCTATCCCAATTCGATCCGATCCGGGCCTTCCTTATTGCCCTTACATTCCCTTGTGCCAAGTTCCGGTCCAGTTCGTATTCCCCTTGCCCGGTCTACCGATCCGATCCGAGCCCTATAATTCGATTCGATCCGACACATTTTCCAACAAGCATATATCGTCCATTTTCGCCATATGACGATGTTTTCAACCATTCTAACTTTCCTACAAGATTACTTAACATTCCAAATAGTAATAACAATAAATAAAATCAACCATAAACATCCAAACATCAATCATATGAGTTATTTTGGATCAAACATGCCCAAATCTATGGTTTTTCCCCTTAATCCACTTAATCATGATTTAAGCATACAATTAGCAAAACATATCCAAATTAACCCAAATTTCTATCAGAGCCCTAAAATAATATTTAAGAATTTTTACATATTTTTCTAGAATTTTAACATGCATAATTTCGCTAATTAACACTAATCACCTCTAATTAGCCGTAATTAGTGAAAAATAATGCAAATCACTCACCTTAGCTACAAATGAATTATAGATCTGAACTTTACTACAATTTTGGGGCGTTTTTCTATGCAACACAGCAGCTCCAACTCTGATTTGGTGTTGATTTGCCTTGATATGATGTAGATCTTCTTAATTAGTGATTAGAAGGCGATTTGGGAGTGATTTAAAAGGTGTAGGCCATTGCTAAGATTAGGGAAATGTTTTAGGTGGCTGAGAAAATGAAATAGAATCATTTCCTAATTGATTTCAGCCTCCCCATAACCCTAATCCCGAAATGGGTTATGGGCCTAGCTGCTAATCACCTAATTAGGCCCGGTTAAGCTGTTTTTCACCTTCTAAACCTTATTTCAGCCATATCTCCCAAACGGTAAGTCCGTTTGGCTAATGTGACCACTCTACGGAAAGCTAAACCATTATTCAAATTCAATGGGAGTGGTTTCAGGTCAAAATTCCTTATTAATCAAAATTTATGGGCAAAACAAGATTCGCTAAGGGCAAAATGGTATTACTGACCAAAAATTCACGTATCAAAAACACCGAATGGTTAGTAGAAAGAAACTAGAGGGTGAGATAAGAAAGAAATAAAAATTAGAATAGAAGAGAAAGAAGAAGAACCAACATAACACAGAGTCTCACATCGCAGCGAAACAAAATATAATATAGGAAAAAAAATCTTTATTGAGAGCTTGAAATAAAACTTACAATCGGAGTACAACTTACATTCATCACATCTGGACAGTTGTGATAATCTGTCCTTGTATACAACACACAGCGGAATAAATAATGGTACATTTGAACACCTCCAGCACGTCCTCTGAACTTCGTAGTGTCTAATAACCTAAACCTGTAAAACCCAGGCTAATCCGAGCATTTACAAAACACTGGATCAGTTTAGTGAACCAGAGTGAGAAAATTCGCTAAGTTAACAAGCAATATCCAACTTGATTTTAAATTCAAAATTCTTTCTGAAAGAAAAGGATAATTGTAAGACCAATCCATACATAAACACAGACTATTTTTATCTTGCAATAACCCAAAATATTTGAAATCATATATCTATTCTGATATTGTAATAATGTCTAAATCAAATAAATAACAATCTAGCAGAACGCTTGCATCTCATGCTCTACAGATATAATATAAAATCAAAAACAGCGAGCGCTTATTGGAGATTGGATTTCCAACTATGGTAAGGTATGGAACCACCTTCCAATAGTGTATCTCTAGAGATGAATACACTCGGTTCAACAAGAACATCTTGCAACCCAGCGACACATGACCGACCACTCATTTCTCTTAGCTACCGTTTCCTGGTAGATACAGAAATGAAAAGAAGTAACAAACATGAATATTCTCTAGATGGTGACAATACACCCTAATGGGAGCGACCCACTTAGCCATGTTGTCTACCCGATTTTTGGCATTTCCCGGTTGTGAGGCTTGAGGTTATAATCTTTTCCATAACATCTGGCCACCATTTACTTTTGATTCTCACATCATCCATACACTTCACCCAGAAATAGGATGAACCAAAAGCACCCTCCTACCACATCCTAGGTATCACCCTATAGATTAGTAGCGAATAGTCCTTGCAATCTGTAGACTCCAACCACGACAGAATCACAATTTATCTCTGGGAGCTAACCAGAGATTATATGCAATACTTCCGTTTTGTGAAAATCCACGGTCTTCAAATTCTCCATCTCGATCATCATCCGATATCTTCCATGGTTACATATTTGCTGGTTGGGATAGTTTTTGAATATAAATTTGATCTCGGTCTTTCCGTACCAACAATTGATAATTAGCCAGATTTGATCGTTGGTTATTTAATTATCAAATAAACAAACATTCATCCATAAAAATAAAATAAATATACTGACTCAGTGCCCAGGATCACTTGGCCTCTTTGATAATTAACGAATGGTTAACTTAAAACTTCAATATCTTTAATGATTGGAAAACGTTTCCCTTTTCATATTAATATAAGAATATTTGACTATCATTTCAATTCCACTTTATTAGTTCCTCATTGTAAATTAGTAAGTGAATAATTTTCTAAGTATCAACCTCGAAGGCCGAAACCAACATCAGATTGACAAATCAAAAGTTAGTCAACTCAACTAACGTACAACCTGTTCCAATTTCGTTAAAAACTACATCACATTCCTTATCATACTTAACATATCTCTTTAAAACATTACAAACCTTGATTCAAATATAAATCAAGTATTATATAAAATCTTTATTAAAAACATAATTCAACCCTTTTCCGATTATATCCCAATCCAAATCAATCTCTTGTTTTAAAATACGTGATTTTAGATCGGCTTCTTATCTTAATTTGCCCAACCCATTTCAGTTCACTTTGGTTCTATTTCCATTTCATATCTTATACTTCTAACCTTTCATATATTTCATAAATTATTTCAAAGTTCATAACCTTCTTACTTGTTTAAATATTTGTAATCATTTACAATACAATAAACTTGGTTTTATCTTCGTCCAACTTGGATTTTATGAAATCCAATTAAATAGAATTTCAAGGAAAATTCAGTTTTAAACTTCCTTATATATGATTGTCAATATAAATTTGCTTAAAAAAAAGCATTTAACTAATAACCGTCTTTTAAGACTTTATAAAATTCCATTTTTGTTCCAAGACCATCAATTAAATAAATAAAAATCAAACATCAATATTATAAGTATAACCATGATTTACTTTATCATTAACAATTTCTATTTAAAAACAAAATTAATAATCCAACACCCTATAATCAGTCGACTTATCTAGTTTAACACGGTTAACTCGTTAATCCATTTCAATTGGTCCTCCATTCAAATTAATAATGTAATTAATTAAATAAATCCTATATATCTTGATTATTATTTAATAAATAATAATCAATTTCCATATAATCCCAATCTAACCGTTTATTAAAAACAATTAATCCCAGTCTTAACTATTGGTATAATTCTATTTACCTTCTTTTAAATCTTATTTATATACCTAATTATTTTATAAAACCATTTAATAAATTCTTACAAACTTAAATAATAAGTAATACGTATTTATTTCCATTTAACATAATTTATTTTAAAATAGATTCAAAAATCCATCTTCGATTATTAAATAAATTTATAACTTCACTTATGTCGATTTACTTGACGGTAAATTAATATTCATAAATTGATTTATTTTTAGGCCATCTGCCGTTACTTTCTCAACCAATAGTGTCCACTGGTTAACCAAAAGCAAACGTTAATTTATATCCGATAATTAATGATCAAATCAATCATCCAATCAAACTAGTTATATAGTTCATATAATTGTGATATGAAAATAAACAATAAATTTGAGGAATCCAAATTGGATCCCTCCAACTTGTTTATCCCTACAGCCAAATACGTTAACTCAAATAAAACAATCAGCTCAATGGATAACGGTTAACTAATAATAATAATTCAAGCCACCCAATTTAATTTAAAAACGTTTATATTATTATAAACATAACCAACAAGGTAAGTTACCTCGTTTGGAAATAATCATTAAAATTAACGATTTAGTTCGATTAAATTAAACGAACATTTAATTTAAATCGATTATATAAAAATATTCGGTATGTTTCTAATAATCAACAAATCAGCCAACAATTAACAAACGTAACACACAAACAATAAACCCGACTTATAATAATTATAAGTGGGAAAACTGAGTGAGTTAAACTCACCTTAATTTAACTCTGCGTTAAAACGGTTCAGTTTAATCAAATCAAATGGGGGTTTAATTCGATTAAAAATTCCAACGGCCACTGACTCTGACCAAAACAGCTCTATCATGTTGTGCTTTCCGATACGGTTCCAATGCTTCTTGTCTGGTCTGATTCTATGTAAGTAAAGACGTTACACATTTTATAAGATTCACCGTTAAAATTCGTATCTAAATAAATAAATTATTAAATTTTAAATAGTCATTTCGGTTAAAATCCCATTAGGCCTGATAAATCAACCTTAAACTCATGTTGGAAACTGCGTAATAAGCCACGTCCGCTCTTCCTTGTTTCCACCGAAATGCAAGACAACAACAGCTCATTCTTGTAACTGCCCACCCAATTTTTCCTTTATTTATTCTTTTTTTCCTTTTTTTTAAAGGGTGGGCTTTGCCCATTTCACATGGCTTATTATCACAATTACAACCAACATATACTTTTTTCCCCTGCCCATTGAAAAATAGTCACAGCAGCTCTTTCCATCTCCATGTTTCCTCTCGCCCGCCTCTCCTTTGTTTTTTTTTAAATCTTAGGAAGCCCACAAGCCTGCTAGAAATTAAAACGCATCCCGTTGTTATATAAAGACCTACGCTACGAATAGCTTTCTTTTTCTACATTGGAGGTTTTCACCTGCAACTCCTCTATTCACTTCCAAAATACACAACCACTTCCTCTGCCATTTCAGTTCATGATGCCGTTCCTCCCTCATAAACTAAACCAAACCACTTCCTCCACAAGTACGTGAATGTCGATCCATTTACAACCCTCACGCCTCCAAAAAATTTGAGCCCGAAGCCAACAAACCCCCTCTCTTATCTCGCAACTCACCATCACTAACCCCTCAGCTCGTCACCCCCATATCTCCATCAACATGCGACGCCACTGCTCCTCCCCATTAGTCTCTTCCCTCATGCTCCCTTTCGGTCTCATGTTGCTGCAATGGATTTCGAGACTCAGGCCACCTTGCTGCTGTAAAGGAAAGACGTGACTAAAAATGGGTTTTTCTACTCCAAAATAGGTACACGAGGAAGGCAAATCGATGCAAATCTTCTGCAAACACACATATTTTGATCTAAAGCTTTTGTTTGAATTGTTTCTTTTTGTTTATAGCTTGCGGGGTTTATATTTTATTGTGATCTATATATATCGGTTTTGGTTACTGGAACACATAATGACGCTGTATATATACACCCGAGCAAGAAGAAGATAAGTACGGGGTTAAATCCTACATTCTATAGTTATGCGCGTAGAGGATAGGGATGCATCATTATGTCTTTTTCAAGGTAGAAAAATAGAGGATTTTTCAGGAATGATGGGTATGATTTTCAGGCTCGGTTGTAAGACAATCTATACGCTAGTAGGTACGATGGAAAGAGCACAGAAGAATATAGGGCGCAGTGTTATTTCCTTTGCTGATAGAGTTAGACGTGAGTAGGTGATTAGGGGTGCAGTGTTGAAGCTATTGGATAAACCTAGGGTAGGCTTGTGACTTGTGAGTTAGGTTGTCTTCAGAGTAGGGTAGTTGTAAGTTGTTTTATTTGCATATGGATTAGATCGGCATGTCTACTTGGATAGACGTATGCATGTGCTAGGTACTTAAGAGGGAAGAAATGGAGTAGCTGAGACTAGTCGCTATGTTTTCACTTCGATTTACTATAGTTGAGAAGGTTGCTCCACTGTGTAAACACATATGAAAAGATATGTATAGGTTAGACGTGAATAGGTGCACTGTTCAATCTTTTATTTTTGTTTATTATTAGTTGCTTAGGGTGTAAGTTATATATATTATTGGTTTTGTACACAGTTAATAAATTTCCATTGCTGTTTACATCACCGTTAAATACACGTACTGGCAAACACTAACCCCAAATTCAGCGAAAATAATTTCACTGCTACGTTTTGACATTCTAGTCCCAATGAAATTAATTTCATTGAAAACGAACTCCGTTTGCAAAACAACGTTAATTTAATTCCAATATATTTATCAGTTTAAATTGAACGTACTGATAAAACAACTCTAGTTGGCTCCAAACTGGAAATGTACAATAACTAACCATATGTATTCCAATGAAACTCATTTAATCAAAAACGGAGATTGTTTGAAAAACGACTACTCTTAAGGATTATAAAATATAGATTAAATATTAAATACACTCCAAAACAATCGAATTTAAAAATAAATAAATCATTATTATAGTATATTTATCCAAATGGAAATATATATCACTTTAAATCTAACCAATATAGAATTATAACTCATTGTTTAAAAAAATTCAAGTTAAACGAGTATATAAAAACCCTTTTAAATATTATAAATAAACGTTATCGTTTATTAATGAATTCCACAACGACTATTTTAAAATTTTATTTGGACATAACTTACAATTTATAAGACGAAATCTTGATTTTTCCCTTTCATTAGAAAATTATTATCAGACAGATTCATATATTTCTTATTTTAAAGAATTCCGACTTAAAATGGATTCTGTATATTCAATTGAAGTTCAAAACTCAATATTACTAACTACCGCACCGTTTCGAGTTCATTTATAATTAAATATAAATTATACGTACAGAAGTTGTTTTAATAATAAAAATAAATATTATAAATCCAATTAAAATCCCAATTCACTAATTAATATAATAAAATATATAAAATAATTGACTACCAAAAATACGGGACGTTACATTCCTCCCCCCTTAAAAGAATTTCGTCCCCGAAATTACCAAGTGAGAAGAATGCTCCAATCCGACTATTCTAAAAAATAATTGTTTAAACTTATTATAAAAAATATTCTGAGTTTCAAAATTTTACGAAAAATTCGCCAATATCCCCTCTACACGGTTCAATCGGCACAACCACAAACATCCTTCTGGCCTCACATCGATCAAAGAAAACAAAGCCAAGCGGCTACCCAAGTCAGGGGTATAAAATCAATCACCAATTAATATAATATTAAGGTTTACCTATTTGTCGGGCAATCAAACTCTAATAACCAAGCAAATCAACTAACAGCTTTCTTCACTTTCGAGCCTGCACTAACTCAATTCACAATGCAATAACATATACAAGATCAAATCATTTAATTTCATTTCATATTTGATTCTATTCAAATTCATTATATTGGAATTTACCTCTTCAGTTTCCAATTCGTTCAACGTTGGATCAATTTTTATTCAACCAAACGATTATTCAACAACAAAAATCAGCAATCAACATAATCCAAACCAATTGAAATTATAATCTATTAACTAATTAATCTTTCGATTATTTCACTTTCCACCTTTTGATTTTCATTTAACTTAGCTTTATCTTAAATCCTGAATCATTTAATTTCCATATCAAATTTTCATTCGCAAACTCTATGTGAAACCCTCCTCAGAACTGCTTTTACGACCAGCCTCATGACTCGACCAACCCTCCGCTACTTTCGATGGACATGTAGGGGTAAGAGTCTCTCGTTCGTAACTAAACCGCGAAGCGATAACCCCCAATCATGCGTTCCCAGCTCACAGCCAGCAAACAGCTCTGATACCAACTGTAATGACCCAAGGAATTTAATGCCCGAATTTCGACAATAATACATAAAATCATGTTACTGACGAAAAACTCAAGTATCGAAAACACCGAATAGTTAGTAGAAAGAAATTAGAGGGTGGGATAAGAAAGAAATATTAAAATAGAAGAGAAAGAAGAAGAACCAGCACAACATAGAATCTCACATCGCAGTAGAAAAATATATAATATAGAAATAAATCTTTACTGAGAGCTTGAAATAAAACTTACAATCAGAGTACAACTTACAGCCATCACATCTGGATAGTTATAATAATCTGTCCTCGTATACAATACACAACGAAAATAATAATGGAACATTTGAACAACTCCAACATGTCTTCTGAACTTCGTAGTGTCCAATAACCTGAACCTGTAAAACCTGGGCTAACCCGAGCATTTACAAAACGCCGGACCAGTTTGATGAACCAGAGTGAGAAAACTCGCTAAGTTTACAAGCAACATCCAACTTGATTTTAAAGTCAAAATTCTTTCCAAAAGAAAAGGATAATCATAAGACCAATCCACACATAAACACAGACGATTTTTAACCCAAAATATTTGAAATCATATATCTATTCTGATATTGTAATAATGTCTAAATCAAATAAATAACAATATAGCAGAACGTTTGCATCTCACGCTCTGCATATATAATATAAAATTGAAAACTGCGGGCGCTTATTGGAGATTGGCTTTCCAACTATGACAAGGTATAGAACCACCTTCCGATAGTGTATCTCTAGAGATGAATACACTGGGTTCAACAAGAACATCTTGCAACCCGGCTACACATGATCTACCACTCATTTCTCTTGAGTGTATCGAATATATTGTCACCTTACGGCTGCTCAGCTACCGTTTCTCGGGAGATACAGAAATGAAAAAAGTAATAAATATGAATATTCTCTAGATAGTGACAATACACTCTAATGGGAGTGACCCACTTAGCCATGTTGTCTGCCGATTTTTGTCATTTTCCGATTGTGAGGCCTGAGGTTATAATCTTTTCTAGAACATATGGCCACCATTTACTTTTGATTCTCACGTCGTCTATCACGTCATCCAGGAACATGATGAACCGAAGGCACCCTCCTACTGCATCTTAGGTATCACCCTACAGATTAGTAGCGAGTAGTCTTCTCAATCCGTAGACTACAACCACGATAGAATCACAGTTTATCACCGGGAGCTAACCAGAGATTAAAAGAAATACTTCCATTTTATGAAGATCGATAATCTTCAAATGCTCCATGTCGATCATCTGATATCTTCCACGATTACGTATTTGCTGGTAGGAATGGTTTTCGAATATAAATTCGATCATGGTCTTTCCGTACCAACAATCGATAATTAGCCAGATTTGAAAGTCGGTTATTCAACTATCAAAATGTACTGATTCAGTGTTCAGCATCACTTGGCCTCTTTAATAATTAATGAATGGTTAATTTAAAATTTCAATATCTTTAATGATTAGAAAACGTTTCCTTTTTCATATTAATATAAGAATATTCGACTATCATTTCAATCCCATTTATTACTTCTCATTGTAAATTAGTAAGTGAATAATTCTCTAAGTATCAACCTCGAAGGCCGAAACCAACATCAGATTGACACCTCGAAAGTTACTCAACTCAGCCAAGTACAACCTGTTCCAATTTCGTTAAAAACTATATCACATTCCTTATCATACTTAATATATCTCTTTAAAACATTATAAACCTTGATTCAAATATAAATCAAGTATTATATAAAAACTTTATTATAAATTACTTCTACCATTTTCCGATTATATCCCAATCCAACTCCATCTCTTGTTTTATAATACGTGATTTTAGATCGGCTTCTTATCTTAATTCACCCAACCCATTTCAGTTCACTTTGGTTCTATTTCCATTTCATATCTTATACTTCTAACCTTTCATTTATTTTATAAATTATTTCAAAGTTCGTAACCTTATTACTCGTTTAAATATTTGTAATCGTTTACAATACAAATAAACTTTGTTTCCCATGTCTTTGTCCAACTTGGATTTTATGAAATCCAATTAAGTAGAATTTCAAGAAAAAATCAGTTTTGGACTTACTTATATATGATTGTCAATATAAATTTGCTTAAAAAACATTTAACTAATAACCGTCTTTTAAGATTTATAAAATTCCATTTTTGTTCCTAGACCATCACTTAAATAAATAAAAATCAAACTTCAATATTATAAGTATAACCATGATTTACCTTATCATTAACAATTTCTATTTAAAACAAATTTAATAATCCATCACCATTTAATCAGTCGACTTATCTAGCTTAACACAGTTAACTCGTTAATCCATTTCAACTGTTCCTTCCATTTAAATTAATAATGTAATTAAATAAATAAATCCCATATACCTTGATTATTATTAATAAATAATAATCAATTTCCATATAATCTCAATCTAACCATTTCTTAAAAACAATTAATCCCAGTCTTAACTGTTGGGTTAATTATGTTTATCTTCTTTTAAATCTTACTTATATACCAAATTATTTTATAAAATCATTTAATAAATTCTTATAAACTTAAATAATAAGTAATACATATTTATTTCCATTTAATAAAATTTATTTTAAAATAGATTCAAAAATCCATCTTCAGTTGTAAAATAAATTTATAACTTCACTTCTGTCGATTTACCCGACGGTAAATCAATATTCATAAAATGATTTATTTTTAGGTCATCTATCATTGCTTACTCAACTAATATTATCCAATGGTTAACCACAAACAAATGTTGAATTATTTTCAATAATTAATGATCAAATCAATCATCCAATCAAACTGGTTAAATAGTTCATATAATTGTGATATGAAAATAAACAATAAATTAGAGGAATCGCGCTGGATCTCTCCAATCTGTTTATCCTTGCAGCCAAATACATTAACTCAAATAAAACAATCAATTCAATGGATAACGGTTAACTAATAATAATAATTCAAACCACCCAGTATAATTTAAAAACGTTTATATTATTATAAACATAATCAACAAGGTAAGTTACCTCGTTAGGAAATAATCGTTAAAATTAACGATTTAGTTTGATTAAATTAACCGAATGTTTAATTTAAATCGATTATATAAAAATATTCAGTATATATCTAAACATTCAACAAATCAGCCAACAATTAGCAAATGTAGCATACAAACAATAAATCTGACTTATAATAATTATAAGTGGGAAAACTGAGTGAGTTCTCACCTTGATTTAACTTTGCGTCAAAAAAATTCGGTTTAATCAAATTAAATGGGCGTTTAACTTGATTGAAAATTCTAGCGGCCACTGACTATGACCAAAACAGCTCTATCATGTTATGCTCTCCGATACGGTTCTGCTTCTTGTCTTGTCCGATTCTGTGTACGTAAATACGTTACACATTTTATAAGATTCACCGTTTAAATTCGTATCTAAATAAATTAATTATTAAATTTTAAATAGTCATTACCATTAAAAATCACATTAGGCCCGATAAATAACCCTTAAACTCATGTTGGAAACTGCGTAATAAGCCACGTCGGCTCTTCCTTGTTTCCACCGAAATGCAAGACAGCAGCAGCTCATTCTTGTAACCATCCACTCAAATTTTCCTTTATTTATTCTTTTTCCTTTTTTTAAAGGGTGGGCTTTACCCATTTCACGTGGCCCATCATCACAATTAAAACCCACGCATACCTCTTTCCCCTCCCCATCAAAATATAATCACAGCAGCTCTTTCCATCTTCATGTTTCCTTTGTCTACCTCTCATTTGTATTTTTATTTTCAATCTTGGGAAGCCCACTGGAAATTAAAACGTTGCCCGCTATTATGTAAAGACCTACATTATAAATGGCTTTCTTCTTCTACATCGGAGGTTTGCACCTGCTACTCCTCTCTTCACTTCCAAAATACAAAACCACTTCCTCTACCATTTCAGTTTGTGATGTTGATCCTCCCTTAGCAAATAAACAAGACCACTTCCTCCACCAGTACGTGAATGCCGATCCATTTACAACCCTCACGCCTTCAAAATTTACTATCCCGAAGCCAACAACCCTCCTCTTTCATCTTGCAATTCACCATCACTAATGCCTCAGCTCGTCACCCCCATATCTCCATCAACATGCGACACCACTACTCCTCCCCATTAGTTTCTTCCCGCATCATGCCCCCTTTTGGTTTCACGTTGCTGCCATGGATTTCGAGACATAGGCCATCTTGCTGCTGTAAAGGAAAGACAGGACTAAAAATAGGTCCTTCTACTCCAAAACTGGTACAGGCGGAAGGCAAACCACTGCAAATCTTCTACAAACACACATATTCTGATTTAAAGCTTTTGTTTGAATTGTTTCTTTTTGTTTATAGCTTGCGGGGTTTATATTTTATTGTGATATGTATATCTCGTTTTTGGTTACTGGAACAAACAATGACGCCGCATATATACACCCAAGCAAGAAGAAGATAAGCACGGGGTTAAATCCTACATTCTATAATTGTGCGCATAGAGGATAGGGATGCATCATTATGGCTTTTTCAGGGTAGAAGAACATAGGATTTTTCAAGAATGATGGGTATGATTTTCAGGCTAGGTTGTAAGACAGTCTACGCCAGTAGGTGCGATGGAAAGAGCACAGAAGAATATATGGAATGGTGTTATTTTCTTTCCCTGATGGAGTTAGATGTGAGTTGGTGATTAGGGGTGCAGTCTTGAAGCTGTTGTGTAAACCTAAGGTAGGTTTATGACTTGTGAGTTAGGTTGGCTTGAGAGTAGGGTAGCTGTAAGTTGTTTGATTTTGCATATGGATTAGATCGACATATCTACTTGGATGGACGTATGCATGTGTTAGGTACTTAAGAGGGTAGAAAAAGAGTAGCTGAGACTAGTCGCTGTGTTTTCACTTCGTTTTACTGTAGTTGGGAAGGTTGCTCCACTATGTAGACACACATGAAAAGATATGTATAGGTTAGACGTGAATAGGTGCATTGTTCAATCTTTTATTTTTGTTATTTATTAGTTGCTTAGGGTGTAAGTTATATATATTATTGGTTTCGTACACAGTTAATAAATTTCTACCGCTGTTCGCATCACCATTAAATACGCGCACTGTCAAACACTAACCCCAATTTCAGCAAAATAAATTTCACTGCTAAGTCTTGACATTCCGGTCCCAATGAAATTAATTTCGTTAAAAACAAACTTCATTTGCAAAACAACGTTAATTTAATTCCAATATATTTATCGGTTCACATTTGAATTTAACATACCGACAAAATAACTCCAATTGGCTCTAAACTGGAAATGTAACAATAACTAACCATACGTATTCAAATAAAATCCGTCTCGTCGAAAACGAAGATTGTTTGAAAAACGACTACTCTTAAGGCTTATATAATATCGATTAAATATTAAATACATTCCAAAATAATCTAATTTAAAAATAAATAAATCATTATTATAGTATATACATCCAAATGGAAATATATATCACTTCAAATCCTATCAATATAGAATTATAACTCATTGTTTATTTTTTTTCAAGTTAAACGATGTTTGAAATATATAAAAACCCTATTAAATATTATAATAAACGTTATCATTTATTAAAGAATTCCATAGTGACTATTTTAAAATTTGATTTGGACATAACTTACAGTTTATAAGACGAAAACTCAAAATTTTCCTTTTATTAGAAAATTATTATCAAATAGATTCATACGTTTCTTATTTCAAAGAATTCCGACTTAAAATGGATTCTTTATATTCAATTGAAGTTCAAAACTCAATATTATGAACTACCGCATCGTTTCGAGTTCGTTTATAATAAAATATAAATTATATGTTCAGAAGTCGTTTTAATAGTCGAAATAAATATTATAAATCCATTTAAAATCCCAATTCACTATTTAATATAATAAAATATATTAAATAATTGACTACCAAAAATACGGGACGTTACAAAATATTAGTGTAATTGTAAGAGGAGGGATAAGAAATTGGCATTTTTTAGTTGATGCAATTTTCCTACTTGGTATGTCTTTAGTATTTATGACTGAAGGCTACAAAGGAAAAGGAGGAAAATGAGTTACCATAGGCAAACGATGATGGTACTAGGAATGAATTCTGTTTACTGCATACTATATACTGTATACTATAGCCACATTGGATATCGTGATAAGAAGTCGCATGCATTATAGCCTAGTGGGTAATGACAATTATTGTTACCAACGGGTACTGATAAACTATTGGGAAAATAAGTCAAACCTGCCAAGTGCTTTGACATTTGTGCAACGTGGAAAGAGTCTACGATTTAGACTCGACATTGGATACTGCAGCCACTCTTCCTGTATACTATTTACTATAACAACATATACTTCAGCCACTTTGGGTATAATGCAATGAACTTTTGAAAATTCGTATATAATACGACAAATTTCATAAACGATTATACAATGACCTTTTGAAAATTTTCCTTTCGAATAATAGAAAAATGAGTAATTTAACCTTTCAAAATTTCCTTTTGATTTTAATCAATAAATTTTAGAAATGATTATACAACGACCTTTTGAAAATTTGACTTTGACATAACTCGAAATCTACAATATGAAATCCCGATATTTCCTTTTTATTGGAATTCAATAATCAAACAGATCCAGATGATTACATTTTTAAATAATTCGGAGGTATATTGGACTCTGTAGAGTCGATTGAAGTTCAAAACGTACAAGTACAAACTACCACGACATTGCGAGCTCGTTTTTATATGGTTTATAAATTTTACATTCAAACGTTGATTAGTTAATAAATTCAATTCAAATTTTCTGTAGTTATATTAGGGGGTGACCCTAATCGTTTAACACCATAGCTATATTAGGGGACGACCTTACACGTTTAACTCCTTAGCTATATTAGGGGACGACCCTAATTGTTTTACTCCATATCTATATTAGGGGACGACCCTACACGTTTAACTCCTTAGCTACATTAGGGTACACTCTAAGCAATAAAGTTGAGCAATCCACCAACACAATTATCGACAAAGGGACATTCGTGACAATAAAGCTGCACACGAAACACTGTTATTACACAATTATCGACAAAGGTACACTCTAATCAATAAAGCTGAGCACTGCACGCACACAATTATCGACAAATGGGTACTCCAACCAATAAAGCTGAGCAACTACACAGTTATAGACAAAGGTACACTCCAACCAATAAATCTGCACACAAATTAATAAAGCAACACGTAGAACAATAAAGCTACAAAATAACAAAAATCTCATACCTTATATACATCAGCAACATTGCAAACCAAACAAAATTACAAAAAAAGGGATCCCTATTTTATGCAATGCATGGTAGCTTTTGAGATCAATTCAGACAAGGAATAAATCCTTCAAGAGGAAGCAGAAGAAATACAAGAAATATGGAACATATACCATGAAGCCTTTGGTTTATCATCCACAACCCAACGGGGATTGGTTCTTGGAAGGAAGTTTATACATCGAAACCAAGCTACATACCATAAATCTCTGATGCAAGATTACTTCAATGACAACTACACTTACGGGCCTGATATGTTTCGTAGAAGATACAGGATGCAGAGAGATCCATTTCTTCGAATATTGGAGGGTATACAAGGTAACAATGATTACTTTAGGTACAAACAAAATGCATCAAAGACACAGGGCTCACCGGTGAACAAAAAATGATGGCCGCTATGAGAATGTTAGCTTATGGCACTCCAGCAGATGCATACCGAATTACGGAGAGCACGACACTTGAAAAGTTATGTCAGGCTGTGGTGGACGTCTACGGGGAGTACTTAAGGTCCTCGAAGGAAGTCGATATGGTGCGCATCAGAGATATGCACGAAAGCAGAGGATGGTCGGGCATGTTAGGAAGTTTGGACTATATGCATTGGGAATGGAAGAATTGCCCTAAGAGATTACAAGGTTCATACAACGGCAAAGAAAGACGACCAATCATCATTTTGGAAGCCGTAACATCATACGATTTGTGGATATAGCATGCTTTCTTCGGAATGCTGTAAAGACCCGCAACCTCCCCGTAAAGGAAAGCGTCGGATAGTTCGAGAACAAACCACAGCAGAACGCATACAGAAGAACGTTTCATTGTATATTACAACAATGCACCAGATTACAAGAATATACAGAGTATAAATGAATATTACACAGAAATATCAGAGATTTAAATTACATTTAAATACATAGCAGCGGAAAATAATACAATACACAACTAGAAGAAGATATACGGATACAAAGCTTTCCGGATATCGTTCCAGCTGTAAACCAGGATCCTGTGAATATAAATCTGCAAAACCAAAACTACTAGCTGCCCGTGTCAAAAATAGGGGCACCCAGAGTTTAGGTTAAAACAATAAACTCCAGGTCAGTCCTGGGACTGGTGTGAGAACTAAAACAGTTTTTAATCTTTATTTTTAAAGGTAAATCAAGGGACCACGCCGTATAACACGGAACGGGTTTCCTCCCAAGAATACCAGTGCATAAAACAAACAGCGCAATGCTAAATAAAGAAAGATGAAGCTGTTATAAGACCCAGGTCCTATCACACAATGCAACGCAAGCCGGGGGATAGGGTTTTCCCTTATAACAGCCAAAGAATGCTGGATACGTTTAAAACAAATCATTTGATACTATTATAAGTGCATAGTGTATAAAACAACTTCAAATCATAAGTATCAATCATAGGCGGCATGGGTACCATATATCATGTCGCCATATATAGGTTTACAAATAAAACCGCAAAGTCACGTATTTGGAAATTGGATTTCCTTCTATGAACCGAGGCAAAAGATAGTCCTCAACCGATTCGAGACTGTCTAGCCCGAGCCTCAGGACCCAGACTCAGGTGGGCCCTTGGATCCTCAGGGCCGGTCCACCGATGTGGATTAAAATGCCTGAACATGCGTCTCCCCACCCTATGGGGTGTAAGTCTGGTCCGTCAGCCGACCAGAATGCATTCGGCCGAAACCGATATAACCGAGGCGCCTCGCAACAGCAACAACCACATAAGTCAAACTCGTCAGGGCGTGTAAAACCACTGACGCCACTTCTAGCTAGAAAGAAACGCATGCCCTCCCTGACGTCCGTCTCCCGTTTTTGGTTCATACCGGGTGCGAAACTCGCGAAGTAAACGTTACACAAAGCTACGCCACAAAGGCCGTGCTTTGATCATCTCCACAAGACTTTGCTTTTCAACAGAAGCCTTGATCATTTGCATCTTAGCATGCCACACAGGCAAACCATCCTATGCAACCGATATCAGTCACACAGAATGAAATCCGATGTCAGACACACAGTCCATTTACAAGTCCGTTCTGGGCCTGAACGAAGCCGGAGGCACCTAGTACCCCGCATATCCATCGATCTCCAAGTACGTCTGGACGATCACTAACTGTTTCCATCTTCTTGGGTGTACAGCCCAATCAAGATCATCAGTTATCACCCAAACGACGTGAAGACCTCCGGTCTTCGACCATCGTCTTCATCTTCGACTTATCGTCATATCAGTTATTCAGAATGAGATAAACCCGGTCTTTCCGAATAACTCGCGTATATTTTAAATAAGTGTTACACAAACACAACATACGCCTCATTCCAATTCATTAGTCACTAACCGTAAATTAATCAAGAGAATAATTCCCCAAATATTAACCCCGAAGGCCGAAACCAACATCAGATCAATACCCAGAAAACCATTCTGCTTGGCCAACCGACAGTTAGTTTCTAAATTTCACATTCAAATCTAATTAAAGATTTAACTATCGCCTGGAGCAAAACTGGTGATACTCCATTCTCGATCTTTTCAATCTAATTAAAGATTCATTAAAACCCCACTTAGTTTTAATCTGTGACTGGGTTAAAGAATCAGTGTCATCTAAAAACACGGTTCGCGATAAACCCAAAGTCACATTCCATTAATTATCGGGTTAAAGAACGAGTGTTATTTAAAAACACTGTTCACGATAAACCCAAAAATCATTCCATTAATTATCGGGTTAAAGAACGAGTGTTATTTAAAACACTGTCAACGATAAACCCAAAAATCAATATCAATTCAATTCCAATTAAATATCATTTAATTGGTACACTTCATTAAATCTAAATAAAAAGATTTAATCTTTTCTCAACTGGGTTCAAGAACAGTGTTAGTGAAGACACCATTCACGACAAACCCAAATCACATTCGATATTCAATACAAGGCTCTGAATAGAAAATATATCGGCTTATATTCAATATCGAATTCTACGACTAACAAATGTCGTATTGGAAATAACGATACAAATATATATCTTTCAAATTTCCATAACAACACCTGTAATATCACGAATTCCAACATCGAAATATTCCGAAGACAATTTCGATTCAAATCCACTCCAATGCAATCATTGGAATTTTGGTTACTTTTAAAACCCTTTTCGAATTCAATTTATTTATTTAAAAATAAATAGAATATTAATTCTAGTTCAAAACTAGTTCATTCCGATAAAAATCTATTTTTATCTTTTCAAATATGGAGTTTTTCATCCCAAACTTTCACAAATCCTTTCTTATGATTTTACACAAATTATTACTATTTTTAATAATTTTATCAAGGCCCGTACAGTCGATTTCCATTAACGGCCATCGAACTGCACTTACAGCGACCTTTTTCGAATTTGATTTGGACGTATCTCCAAATCCAACCGTTAGATTTCAAATTTCTAACATTCATTAGAAAGCTCTTTTCGATACGAACCCAACGGTTCCGGTTTTAGGAGAATCCGACGGTCGGATCTCCCGTAATGTCCGTTTGAAATCAATGGTCGAAATTCGCGAACTGCCGCGGCGCGGCGCGTTCTATTCAGGCCATTATATTATATATATAATATATATAATATATACTTCGTCGATTTCTATTTAAAACGAATTATATAAATAGTTTTGAATTCGTTTCAAAAATATTTTCAACTTCCATTTCAATTCAAATCAAAATTGAATTCATCTTTATAAATTCGTTTTAAAATTCATTTCTATTCAATTCGAATTTCAATTCAATTTGAATTTATTTCACTTCGCTTTCAATTCAAATTTGAATTCGTTTTCAATTCAATTCATTTCATTTCGAATTCGTTTTCAATTCAATTCATTTCGAAATCGTTTTCAATTCAATTTATTTCGAAATCGTTTTCAATTCAATTCATTTCGAAATCGTTTTCAATTCAATTCATTTCGAAATCGTTTTCAATTCAATTCATTTCGAAATCGTTTTCAATTCAATTCATTTAAAAATATTCGATTTCGAAATCACTTTTCAATATTCATTTTAAAATGAATAAAATCGATATAAATATCGTTCACGTCAAAATGGCGTCAATCTAATCCTCACGGCTTCACATATTTCTATTTTCAAATATTCTATTTCAAATATTTCTATTTCAAATATTTCTATTTCAAATATTTCTTTTTTTTTCGAAACTGGAATGAGGCCCAATCAATTACCATATAATGTTAATTATATGGATTTTCTACAACACATGTATATATCAACAACGATGAATAATCAACCATCAACCAAAGTGCACTACACTGTATAAGCATCAAATATAGATATTCAACGCTTATAACAGCCTGTCAATCAATCGATCGACATATTTAATCAATCAGGATGAGTGAACTTCAAATTTCATCCTAACACCCGTGTGGGGTTTCAAACAATCAAACACATATTTTATTTGTGCAGTTAGGCGATGTGTAAAATTTATCGACCCAATCAACGTCATTCAAATAGGTGTACATAAACAAACCGTCTGGTTTGTAAATGAATATTTATTTATTCACATTCACGTTAAAAATTATATTTTTAACGATAACACATTTTATTTTAACATATGAATTTCTATTCAGTTCATTCGTTAAATAAAATGCTATTTTTATTTTTTTCTAACTTATTTTAGAAAATTTCGGCGGCATAACGGCACGATACTAGAAACGGGACAAGGCCTAGCCTTATCCCCGGTCTAGTGAAGGCCCACGCCATTCACACATCAATCAAATCAATTCGTTATGCAAACCACAAACTTTGAAGTAAGGATCTAACCTAGCCTTACTCCTTCGCCTTATAACGGCGCACGTCTAATCCTAACCAATTTATCGATTCGATTTTTCACACCACAAACCACATTCAAACCAATATCGCAATCAATCACCAAACAGTCAAACAAACAAGTCCATGGTCTGTGGACGATTGTGTCGGGTGCTACTAAGCACCGTCTGCATCCTAGTATATATATATAACTAGAAATAAAATAGAAAGGTGAGAAATTCTCACTTATAGCTATCCTAGCTCGACGGCTCTTCATTGATAGAAGTCTTCATCGCTATCGCATCTTTGTCACCTTCGTTGTCCGCTTTCACTACATATGTAAAAATCGAATTTTTATTTCAAAGTTCAATATATAAAAATCGAATTTTTATTTCAAAGTTCAATATATAAAAATCGAATTTTTATTTCAAAGTTCAATATATAAAAATCGAATTTTTATTTCAAAGTTCAATATATAAAAATCGAATTTTTATTTCAAAGTTCAATATATAAAAATCGAATTTTTATTTCAAAGTTCAATATATAAAAATCGAATTTTTATTTCAAAGTTCAATATATAAAAATCGAATTTTTATTTCAAAGTTCAATATATAAAAATCGAATTTTTTATTTCAAAGTTCAATATATAAAAATCGAATTTTTATTTCAAAGTTCAATATATAAAAATCGAATTTTTATTTCAAAGTTCAATATATAAAAATCGAATTTTTTATTTCAAAGTTCAATATATAAAAATCGAATTTTTACTTCAAAGTTCAATATATAAAAATCGAATTTTTACTTCAAAGTTCAATATATAAAAATCCTATTTTCTTTCGAAGTTCATAACATAAAAATCCTATTTTCTTTCGAAGTTCAAAACATAAAAATCCTATTTTCTTTCGAAGTTCATAACATAAAAATCCTATTTTCTTTCGAAGTTCAAAACATAAAAATCCTATTTTCTTTCGAAGTTCAAAACATAAAAATCCTATTTTCTTTCGAAGTTCAAAACATAAAAATCCTATTTTCTTTCGAAGTTCAAAACATAAAAATCCTATTTTCTTTCGAAGTTCAAAACATAAAAATCCTATTTTCTTTCGAAGTTCAAAACATAAAAATCCTATTTTCTTTCGAAGTTCATAACATAAAAATCCTATTTTCTTTCGAAGTTCAAAACATAAAAATTCATATTTTTATTAATATAGATTCCGCCTTTTCCATTTTAAAGTTTAAACCTTTTCTTTTACTTTTTTTTTTTAAAGTCAGTTTTTCTTCTTTTATAAAAATGCAGTTTTTATTTTCTTTTCAAAAATTCTGTTTTTAAAAATCCCTAAAAAAAAATCAGTTTTAAAAATTCATAAAAATCAGTTTTAAATATTAACATAAAATCAGTTTTTTTTTTTTTTTTTTTTATAAAATCAGAAAAGAAAGGAAATAAAGGAAATAAATAAATAAAAAGATAAAAACTCACGGTCTTTTTCAATGAGGAAGGGGGGTTTGAAGCCTCAAACGGGCGGCCGACTGAGGGGGTGATGCGCTCGTCGTGGCGGCAGATGGTGGTGGGCGGCGCGGTTCAGGAGGTGTCGGGTTTTGATGTGGGGATTGAGGGGTTGCGATATTCACGAATCGGAGGGGGTTTGGGTCCCCGGAGCTCGCGCGAGAGGGATGGAGTCGGGGAAAGAGGCGACCGATCATGGAGGAGGTGGAGGCGCAAAAAAGGGGGGAAACAGTCACCGATGGTGGCACGGTGGAAGGCTGTGGCGATGGGATCGAGGGGGTTGGGCGGGTTTTTTTTTTTTTTCTTATTCAGATCTGAAATGAGAGAGAGAGTGTAGAGGGGTGAGGATAGTTATATAATAATATATATATATTATTTTATTATTTAATTCGTTAATTTGTTGACTTTTCATATGAACCCTAAACGAGGCCCAACGACTGTCGCCCCTAGCTAATTACCCCCATTCCGAACACAATGGGATATGTATCGCGAGCTGATTCGATCGTTTGAATCAGTTTCCGTTGAATTTACATTTAAATCACTTTATTGAATTTTAAACGTGCATTTCAAATTACCGGGGTCACATAACAACTCTATAAATTCCATAAAAATATTTTCTAGCTTCGTATTGACGATACGGTCCTAACAAAACTAGTTTCGTCAAATTCTGAGACCTTTTGAAAAATGGCCATTTTTCAGTCGATTAAAATCAACTGAAACTGGTCAAACGCGTTTTCCTTCGCCACGCTCACATACTGATTCGAAAAATTATGAAATTTGAAACCTAGCAATAACTTAACATCACGGACCCAACAAAACTGGTTTCGTCGAAATCCGATGTCGTTTGCAAAATTGCTATTTTTAAGGGCCTTATATATATAAAAATATATATAAATTCCACAGCGACTATTTCTAATTTTAAACTGGACATATCTTACCATTTCTAAAATGAAATCTCAGTTTGTTAACTTCATTAGAAAGATATTCTTCATCAGATTCAAATATTTTTGGTTTCACTAAAATCCGGATTGTTTTGCACCCGGTACATTCAATTGAAGTTTGAAATCGAATTATCGAACTACCGCGCCATTTTCAATTCTATTTATAATTATATATAATTATTTATATTCTAACGACGACGCGTATAAATATATACGTTCGAATTATATTCAAAATAAATTTTCGTCGATATTATTTAAAATAATTCATTTTAAATAATCAAAATTCGCTAAAATGGCAAAAATAAAAATTTTAAACTGGCCCAGATTTTACGGGTTGTTACAATCTCCCCCACTTAAAACTTTTCGTCCCCGAAAAGGAACAAAGTCGAAAGTGGTTTGATTAATCAACTCTACGCTCGACCTGGCTTCCATTCTCCAACTCTTTAGTTTCTGAGAATTTTTAAAATTTCAAAAATTTGGCTAACACCCTAAATTTTTGAAAAATTTCGCCATAACCTCCCCTGCACCGGGAGCATCGGGGAATTTCAAATAGCTTCCCCGGTCCTTCAGATCTCAAAAAGAAAAAGAAAAAGCCAAGCGGCTAGCCAATAGGCTCACAAAATCATCATCACCCAAACGAAACAGGAAATTATGTAATAAACATGTACCTATTTGTCGGGCAAACAAATTTTATTCTCTGGCTCTAGCCTCCTTGCCATGACCTGTTCAATGTAAGTACATATATGCAAGCAAATGCGACCAATTTTCAATATAGTTCAATATTTGATTCAATTAGGCTAATTGGTTCAAAATTATCAAACAATTAAACAAGCAACACAAACATCAATCAATTAGTGAATTAGAGTTTCAAATTCATAATTTTGATACATATACAAAAATCAAATTTTTGATGCCAAATTACAACAATAGGCCCTATCTAATTTTTGGTTCTCACACCAGTCAATAGGAAATATATAGAAAATCACACTTTCGACACTCGAATATAAATGCTGATGATGATGCACCATCATCAATATCATCTTCGGGCGACTAGAGCGTGATGCTATATCTATCCAGTATATTAAAATTTCAAATACACGTGGATCAGACGTATATGCAAAATCTTTATATACTGGACTGTCCAAATCAATATAAATAAATAATCAACTACGAATAATTGATTTAACTTTTCAAAACAAAAATTTGTTTTCATTTTCAAAAATATACTCTTCACACTCGTTCTAGGATACTACTGATCCTATCTCTAACGAGTCATCCCATTGGATATTACTAATCCGATTATCTGATGAATTCTTTTGTATAGTTCTAATGTGTCTTGTTCTCTGAGCTTTGTAAACCAAAGCTCTGATACCACGTGTAAAGACCCGCAACCTCCCCGTAAAGGAAAGCGTCGGATAGTTCGAGAACAAACCACAGCAGAACGCATACAGAAGAACGTTTCATTGTATATTACAACAATGCACCAGATTACAAGAATATACAGAGTATAAATGAATATTACACAGAAATATCAGAGATTTAAATTACATTTAAATACATAGCAGCGGAAAATAATACAATACACAACTAGAAGAAGATATACGGATACAAAGCTTTCCGGATATCGTTCCAGCTGTAAACCAGGATCCTGTGAATATAAATCTGCAAAACCAAAACTACTAGCTGCCCGTGTCAAAAATAGGGGCACCCAGAGTTTAGGTTAAAACAATAAACTCCAGGTCAGTCCTGGGACTGGTGTGAGAACTAAAACAGTTTTTAATCTTTATTTTTAAAGGTAAATCAAGGGACCACGCCGTATAACACGGAACGGGTTTCCTCCCAAGAATACCAGTGCATAAAACAAACAGCGCAATGCTAAATAAAGAAAGATGAAGCTGTTATAAGACCCAGGTCCTATCACACAATGCAACGCAAGCCGGGGGATAGGGTTTTCCCTTATAACAGCCAAAGAATGCTGGATACGTTTAAAACAAATCATTTGATACTATTATAAGTGCATAGTGTATAAAACAACTTCAAATCATAAGTATCAATCATAGGCGGCATGGGTACCATATATCATGTCGCCATATATAGGTTTACAAATAAAACCGCAAAGTCACGTATTTGGAAATTGGATTTCCTTCTATGAACCGAGGCAAAAGATAGTCCTCAACCGATTCGAGACTGTCTAGCCCGAGCCTCAGGACCCAGACTCAGGTGGGCCCTTGGATCCTCAGGGCCGGTCCACCGATGTGGATTAAAATGCCTGAACATGCGTCTCCCCACCCTATGGGGTGTAAGTCTGGTCCGTCAGCCGACCAGAATGCATTCGGCCGAAACCGATATAACCGAGGCGCCTCGCAACAGCAACAACCACATAAGTCAAACTCGTCAGGGCGTGTAAAACCACTGACGCCACTTCTAGCTAGAAAGAAACGCATGCCCTCCCTGACGTCCGTCTCCCGTTTTTGGTTCATACCGGGTGCGAAACTCGCGAAGTAAACGTTACACAAAGCTACGCCACAAAGGCCGTGCTTTGATCATCTCCACAAGACTTTGCTTTTCAACAGAAGCCTTGATCATTTGCATCTTAGCATGCCACACAGGCAAACCATCCTATGCAACCGATATCAGTCACACAGAATGAAATCCGATGTCAGACACACAGTCCATTTACAAGTCCGTTCTGGGCCTGAACGAAGCCGGAGGCACCTAGTACCCCGCATATCCATCGATCTCCAAGTACGTCTGGACGATCACTAACTGTTTCCATCTTCTTGGGTGTACAGCCCAATCAAGATCATCAGTTATCACCCAAACGACGTGAAGACCTCCGGTCTTCGACCATCGTCTTCATCTTCGACTTATCGTCGTATCAGTTATTCAGAATGGGATAAACCCGGTCTTTCCGAATAACTCGCGTATATTTTAAATAAGTGTTACACAAACACAACATACGCCTCATTCCAATTCATTAGTCACTAACCGTAAATTAATCAAGAGAATAATTCCCCAAATATTAACCCCGAAGGCCGAAACCAACATCAGATCAATACCCAGAAAACCATTCTGCTTGGCCAACCGACAGTTAGTTTCTAAATTTCACATTCAAATCTAATTAAAGATTTAACTATCGCCTGGAGCAAAACTGGTGATACTCCATTCTCGATCTTTTCAATCTAATTAAAGATTCATTAAAACCCCACTTAGTTTTAATCTGTGACTGGGTTAAAGAATCAGTGTCATCTAAAAACACGGTTCGCGATAAACCCAAAGTCACATTCCATTAATTATCGGGTTAAAGAACGAGTGTTATTTAAAAACACTGTTCACGATAAACCCAAAAATCATTCCATTAATTATCGGGTTAAAGAACGAGTGTTATTTAAAACACTGTCCACGATAAACCCAAAAATCAATATCAATTCAATTCCAATTAAATATCATTTAATTGGTACACTTCATTAAATCTAAATAAAAAGATTTAATCTTTTCTCAACTGGGTTCAAGAACAGTGTTAGTGAAGACACCATTCACGACAAACCCAAATCACATTCGATATTCAATACAAGGCTCTGAATAGAAAATATATCGGCTTATATTCAATATCGAATTCTACGACTAACAAATGTCGTATTGGAAATAACGATACAAATATATATCTTTCAAATTTCCATAACAACACCTGTAATATCACGAATTCCAACATCGAAATATTCCGAAGACAATTTCGATTCAAATCCACTCCAATGCAATCATTGGAATTTTGGTTACTTTTAAAACCCTTTTCGAATTCAATTTATTTATTTAAAAATAAATAGAATATTAATTCTAGTTCAAAACTAGTTCATTCCGATAAAAATCTATTTTTATCTTTTCAAATATGGAGTTTTTCATCCCAAACTTTCACAAATCCTTTCTTATGATTTTACACAAATTATTACTATTTTTAATAATTTTATCAAGGCCCGTACAGTCGATTTCCATTAACGGCCATCGAACTGCACTTACAGCGACCTTTTTCGAATTTGATTTGGACGTATCTCCAAATCCAACCGTTAGATTTCAAATTTCTAACATTCATTAGAAAGCTCTTTTCGATACGAACCCAACGGTTCCGGTTTTAGGAGAATCCGACGGTCGGATCTCCCGTAATGTCCGTTTGAAATCAATGGTCGAAATTCGCGAACTGCCGCGGCGCGGCGCGTTCTATTCAGGCCATTATATTATATATATAATATATATAATATATACTTCGTCGATTTCTATTTAAAACGAATTATATAAATAGTTTTGAATTCGTTTCAAAAATATTTTCAACTTCCATTTCAATTCAAATCAAAATTGAATTCATCTTTATAAATTCGTTTTAAAATTCATTTCTATTCAATTCGAATTTCAATTCAATTTGAATTTATTTCACTTCGCTTTCAATTCAAATTTGAATTCGTTTTCAATTCAATTCATTTCATTTCGAATTCGTTTTCAATTCAATTCATTTCGAAATCGTTTTCAATTCAATTTATTTCGAAATCGTTTTCAATTCAATTCATTTCGAAATCGTTTTCAATTCAATTCATTTCGAAATCGTTTTCAATTCAATTCATTTCGAAATCGTTTTCAATTCAATTCATTTAAAAATATTCGATTTCGAAATCACTTTTCAATATTCATTTTAAAATGAATAAAATCGATATAAATATCGTTCACGTCAAAATGGCGTCAATCTAATCCTCACGGCTTCACATATTTCTATTTTCAAATATTCTATTTCAAATATTTCTATTTCAAATATTTCTATTTCAAATATTTCTTTTTTTTTCGAAACTGGAATGAGGCCCAATCAATTACCATATAATGTTAATTATATGGATTTTCTACAACACATGTATATATCAACAACGATGAATAATCAACCATCAACCAAAGTGCACTACACTGTATAAGCATCAAATATAGATATTCAACGCTTATAACAGCCTGTCAATCAATCGATCGACATATTTAATCAATCAGGATGAGTGAACTTCAAATTTCATCCTAACACCCGTGTGGGGTTTCAAACAATCAAACACATATTTTATTTGTGCAGTTAGGCGATGTGTAAAATTTATCGACCCAATCAACGTCATTCAAATAGGTGTACATAAACAAACCGTCTGGTTTGTAAATGAATATTTATTTATTCACATTCACGTTAAAAATTATATTTTTAACGATAACACATTTTATTTTAACATATGAATTTCTATTCAGTTCATTCGTTAAATAAAATGCTATTTTTATTTTTTTCTAACTTATTTTAGAAAATTTCGGCGGCATAACGGCACGATACTAGAAACGGGACAAGGCCTAGCCTTATCCCCGGTCTAGTGAAGGCCCACGCCATTCACACATCAATCAAATCAATTCGTTATGCAAACCACAAACTTTGAAGTAAGGATCTAACCTAGCCTTACTCCTTCGCCTTATAACGGCGCACGTCTAATCCTAACCAATTTATCGATTCGATTTTTCACACCACAAACCACATTCAAACCAATATCGCAATCAATCACCAAACAGTCAAACAAACAAGTCCATGGTCTGTGGACGATTGTGTCGGGTGCTACTAAGCACCGTCTGCATCCTAGTATATATATATAACTAGAAATAAAATAGAAAGGTGAGAAATTCTCACTTATAGCTATCCTAGCTCGACGGCTCTTCATTGATAGAAGTCTTCATCGCTATCGCATCTTTGTCACCTTCGTTGTCCGCTTTCACTACATATGTAAAAATCGAATTTTTATTTCAAAGTTCAATATATAAAAATCGAATTTTTATTTCAAAGTTCAATATATAAAAATCGAATTTTTATTTCAAAGTTCAATATATAAAAATCGAATTTTTATTTCAAAGTTCAATATATAAAAATCGAATTTTTATTTCAAAGTTCAATATATAAAAATCGAATTTTTATTTCAAAGTTCAATATATAAAAATCGAATTTTTATTTCAAAGTTCAATATATAAAAATCGAATTTTTATTTCAAAGTTCAATATATAAAAATCGAATTTTTTATTTCAAAGTTCAATATATAAAAATCGAATTTTTATTTCAAAGTTCAATATATAAAAATCGAATTTTTATTTCAAAGTTCAATATATAAAAATCGAATTTTTTATTTCAAAGTTCAATATATAAAAATCGAATTTTTACTTCAAAGTTCAATATATAAAAATCGAATTTTTACTTCAAAGTTCAATATATAAAAATCCTATTTTCTTTCGAAGTTCATAACATAAAAATCCTATTTTCTTTCGAAGTTCAAAACATAAAAATCCTATTTTCTTTCGAAGTTCATAACATAAAAATCCTATTTTCTTTCGAAGTTCAAAACATAAAAATCCTATTTTCTTTCGAAGTTCAAAACATAAAAATCCTATTTTCTTTCGAAGTTCAAAACATAAAAATCCTATTTTCTTTCGAAGTTCAAAACATAAAAATCCTATTTTCTTTCGAAGTTCAAAACATAAAAATCCTATTTTCTTTCGAAGTTCATAACATAAAAATCCTATTTTCTTTCGAAGTTCAAAACATAAAAATTCATATTTTCTTTCGAAGTTCAAAACATAAAAATTCATATTTTTATTAATATAGATTCCGCCTTTTCCATTTTAAAGTTTAAACCTTTTCTTTTACTTTTTTTTTTTTAAAGTCAGTTTTTCTTCTTTTATAAAAATGCAGTTTTTATTTTCTTTTCAAAAATTCTGTTTTTAAAAATCCCTAAAAAAAAATCAGTTTTAAAAATTCATAAAAATCAGTTTTAAATATTAACATAAAATCAGTTTTTTTTTTTTTTTTTTTATAAAATCAGAAAAGAAAGGAAATAAATAAATAAAAAGATAAAAACTCACGGTCTTTTTCAATGAGGAAGGGGGGGTTTGAAGCCTCAAACGGGCGGCCGACTGAGGGGGTGATGCGCTCGTCGTGGCGGCAGATGGTGGTGGGCGGCGCGGTTCAGGAGGTGTCGGGTTTTGATGTGGGGATTGAGGGGTTGCGATATTCACGAATCGGAGGGGGTTTGGGTCCCCGGAGCTCGCGCGAGAGGGATGGAGTCGGGGAAAGAGGCGACCGATCATGGAGGAGGTGGAGGCGCAAAAAAGGGGGGAAACAGTCACCGATGGTGGCACGGTGGAAGGCTGTGGCGATGGGATCGAGGGGGTTGGGCGGGTTTTTTTTTTTTTCTTATTCAGATCTGAAATGAGAGAGAGAGTGTAGAGGGGTGAGGATAGTTATATAATAATATATATATATTATTTTATTATTTAATTCGTTAATTTGTTGACTTTTCATATGAACCCTAAACGAGGCCCAACGACTGTCGCCCCTAGCTAATTACCCCCATTCCGAACACAATGGGATATGTATCGCGAGCTGATTCGATCGTTTGAATCAGTTTCCGTTGAATTTACATTTAAATCACTTTATTGAATTTTAAACGTGCATTTCAAATTACCGGGGTCACATAACAACTCTATAAATTCCATAAAAATATTTTCTAGCTTCGTATTGACGATACGGTCCTAACAAAACTAGTTTCGTCAAATTCTGAGACCTTTTGAAAAATGGCCATTTTTCAGTCGATTAAAATCAACTGAAACTGGTCAAACGCGTTTTCCTTCGCCACGCTCACATACTGATTCGAAAAATTATGAAATTTGAAACCTAGCAATAACTTAACATCACGGACCCAACAAAACTGGTTTCGTCGAAATCCGATGTCGTTTGCAAAATTGCTATTTTTAAGGGCCTTATATATATAAAAATATATATAAATTCCACAGCGACTATTTCTAATTTTAAACTGGACATATCTTACCATTTCTAAAATGAAATCTCAGTTTGTTAACTTCATTAGAAAGATATTCTTCATCAGATTCAAATATTTTTGGTTTCACTAAAATCCGGATTGTTTTGCACCCGGTACATTCAATTGAAGTTTGAAATCGAATTATCGAACTACCGCGCCATTTTCAATTCTATTTATAATTATATATAATTATTTATATTCTAACGACGACGCGTATAAATATATACGTTCGAATTATATTCAAAATAAATTTTCGTCGATATTATTTAAAATAATTCATTTTAAATAATCAAAATTCGCTAAAATGGCAAAAATAAAAATTTTAAACTGGCCCAGATTTTACGGGTTGTTACAAATGCCCAACTCGAATGATGACTTAAATGTTATAGAAAGATCTCATCTGTTTAGTGATCTTGCTCAAGGTCAAGTACCTCCTTTAACATTTACTATTGGCCAAAATACTTACAACCACGGCTATTACCTAGGTGATGGCATTTACCCGAAATGTAGCACAATTGTTAAAACATGTCCATATCCATTGACTCCTAAACAAGCCAAATTCGCGGCGATGCAGGAGGAACAAAGAAAAGATGTGGAATGAGCATTCAGTGTTTTACAAGCTAGATTTGCAATGATAAGTAATCCATGTCGGTTGTGGTCTAGGAAAAATATGTCTACAATCATATTTGCCTACATTGTTCTACACAACATGATCATAGAAGATGAAAGAGATATGTGGATGACGGGCAATGCCACTACGAATACGAAGGTGTTTCGCAACTACCTGATGTTTTCCGACAATACACACAAATAACAGAAGGGGAATTCAACAATCATTTGGACCGTCAGCTTATGTTTAGAGATGCACAACTCCATAATAAGCTGCAGAAAGACCTTATGAATTATTTATGGAACCACTATGACGATAATTAGTTATATTACCGGCTTCATTATTATGTATGCTCATCTGAATTTGTGTTTTATTTTATGATTGTACGAAAATATGCAATAATTATGATTTAGTTCTTTATTTAAACATACTCGTTATATCGTATTTTTACGTGTTATTAACCAGCTACTGTTAACATCTTAAGCTATAATATTTTCGGAAACGTTTAAAATTTATAAAAACACCTGTTCCGGTCAAAGTAAATATAACCTTTCGTAACTGTATTTTGACCGTCTTGTACTCGTTTAAATCAGCAATCCCGGGCTACTTAGGTTAGCCCTCCTTTGTTGCTCAGCAACCAAATTAAGCAGCCTCGCTGCAGACTGCAAAATCCAATGATTGATCCTGTAAGTGTTACGGGGAGTTGGGACTTGTTTAAAATGAAAGCAAACAAGAAGATAATCCAAGGAAGAAAAAAAAATTAAATTGTGCGCTAGCGCCGCCACTTTTCGACAATGTTCAACAGAAGAGTAGTGAAAAGTGAGCGAAGTCCTGTCCGTTTCCAGAATTTGTCGATTCTAAAGAGGAAAATCAATCTACGAAATTGTGTAACAAAAGAAATAAAGAGGCTGAAGTATCATTCATTCATTATGTGTTTTTGAAGAAGTTCTAAAATCATTATTGTGATCGCTGAATCTCTTGAGATCTAAAAATGGCTAGAGTGATCACCACGTGTTTGTGAATACTTCAGAAAAAGTTGGAACTGAGGTAATATCTGTTATGTTACATAAACGGATGAGATTTTGCGACATCTTAATTTATCACAAATAATGCATCCTGCTAAATACTAATATATGATATCATTTATCCTAGTAAGAAAATTGAGCTAATGGGAAGTTTCAAAATATTTTGAACTCAAAGGTGTCTTAGGGTGATATTATTTTGTAAGGTCACTTGTTTATTTATTAAGCAAAACATATTTACTAGTGGTATTTATATTGAATTTTGATATGGCTGTATGTTTGTTCCAATTAGAATGTGAAGGATAGACCGTCAATTGATTTTTGTTGATTTAGGAAGTCGTTGCTCCAATCCCATGAACTTACGACTGTCTGGCATGTCAAGAATGGGGATAATGTTGCTTGTGCTGCATAATACTTTGATCTGATATCTACCGCTAATAATGGTACATAACTAACACTTTGATCAAAATTTATTAGTCACGATGGCGTTGGACCATGCTGATATCCCTGGTAAAAGAGATCGTAGCATGATTGGTTTCTTGCTGGGAGATAATGCTTTAGGTAAAATAAATCACAGTTTAATTGGTTTCTTTCATTTGTATGCTTTATCTGTCTTCTACTAAGTGCTGTAGTCAGGCTTCAACTTGAAGAGGTCTGAGTTTTATTGTTATTGATTTGTAGTGTACTGCGTAGGTAGAGTGTTTTTTTTTTAATATTTTTTAAACACTGTTGTACGCGTTCATTTATGTGCCTGATAACGTAGGATACATTTCTTTCAGCAGGTTAAATCGATAAACATTTATCTCCAAGCTGAAGGCCTTAAATTTCCCACAGTAGAATACACCGGTGAAAATTGTCCTTTCCGAATTTTAATACTAATTAAATAAATAAAGGCTTTGCAATGTGGAAAAAACATATGATATACTGAGTATCGCATCTTCAAATTCTTACAAATTGGATTAGGACAGAAGGACACTTCAAATGATGGAAACAAAAAGACGGCTAAAAGTTAAAACTCTTGTTCTAATCTTGTTATGGTATTGTGCATTATTATTTTACATTATTATTGTACAGAATTTGTAAATGTGTATGAACAGATTAATTTTAGCAGTGGGTTTCTTGACAATTTGGCTTTTACAATCTTAAAATAAAAAAAAAAATGAAATATTAAAATTGAACTTTAAAGTCTAAACATAGAAAATAATAGAGATATGAGATTTTTGGTCATAATTTCAGGGATTCTACCTTGTTAGTTGTTCTTATAATAGCAAAACTTGTACAATTAACCATATTATATCAATATTATTAAGTGAATTTTCTGCCAGACATTCTCAAGCCTTTAACCTCCTCGCAACCATTTAAATATTTTGATTATAAAGTATTAGATTTGTTGCATAACCACTTTTGTCATCCTTCGATCTTCCTCTATGTTGCAAAAATAATATTTCAGAAATTGCAATTTAGAAGGAAGATCTAAATTGCAATCTCGAAAGGAATGTCTGGTACAATTCCGGTTAACATTACAAGTCAAGCTAATGATGATGTATGCAAAAAATTGGAAAGAGATGCCGGACTTGATGACTACGTGTTTGTCACTGCAGAGATCATCATTCTTATCGCAGTTGCAAGACTCTTTCACATTTTTCTGAAACGTGTTGGCCAGCCTAGCGCTGTATCCCAAATGTTGGTGTGTTCTACATGTTAGAATAATATTTCTTGTATTTGCTTGCAATTTTGAGTTCAAATGAAATCGGATACAACTCCCCTGGCTAATGGATGAAGAAATTTTGTTTGGATTTGAATAAGGATTGATGCTATGAAAAATAATCCTTTTAATCCAATTTCTTTCCTGCCTGAGATTCCGTTGCCCTTCTCTGTGTATATGATATGCAAAAACTCAAAAGAAAAAAGAAAATAAATAGTTGGGCAGTATACTTCCTCCAGGGAATTAAGATTACATTTACAATGTCCATGAAATTCACAATACCTTGGTGATCATGAAAATGTATGATCTTTTTTAATTTCCTCTGATATGTTGAAAAATGACCCCCGTATAGACAAGTTGTGCCAAATTAGTTTGCAGCCTATTAGAGATGGTCTTCTAAAAAATTGTTAGCAGCTCCACTTCTTTGATCCATAATGAATTTCTTAGATGTAAACCAGTCTGGTGGTAGTGTCATAACAATAAATAAAAGCAGTTTTTTATCCCTTATCTCCTGTACACAACCTGTGGAACAATCATTTTTAGAGAAGACCGGTTCCCAACTTCATTATTAAACTGAACTTTTGAAACATTGTGTTGATTTGGTTTGTTGCATGCAGGCTGGATTGTTAGTTGGTCGAACTGGATTGAGTCAGATACCAGCATTTAAGCGGCTATACAGAATCGACGATGATGAACATCTAATAAGCATGGCAACGATAGGCAGTACATTTTTCATGTTTCTTCTCGGTCTCGAAATCGACTACCAGTTTCTCAAAAGATCATTAAGAACAGCCAGTTTTGTCACCTTTACTACCTTGATTACCTGCACTTTTATTTCGGCCATCACTGGTCCCATTTTGTATGGCATTCTTCATCTTCATGGAGATCGATTCATGATCGTTTTAATTCTTATTGTTCTTCTTGCTAATTCCGCTTCTCCCATGCTTATTCGTATGATGACCGAGTTAAAGGTGACACTGTATAACCATTTTAGCATGTTTCATCTGCGATCTTCTTTAATTATATTAAGGTTTTGAGCCACTTTTCCAGATTAATTACAATTTCAAGCTAACACATCAACATGCTACAAACACAAGCCTGTTAATATTGACGCCATTTCAAATGGTATCTGTACTTTTGAAATCATATGAACTCCATCTGAAATAGCGCATCTGATGTGATTTGAATATGAAGCGATCTGAGTTTTGTGATATGTTTTCCAATTTGTTTTTCGAATCATCAATTTGCAAATGCAGTGGTCTAAACCCCTTTTTTTTTCATTTTGATTAAACAAGGCAAGGTAACAACGTAGTCTTGATAAATTTTTGGAATATTGACAAAATTTATCCTTTTTGATACAATGCAGGTAACAATGTCAGAAGTCGGACGAATTGGCATATCAGCAGCCCTAATTAATGACTTATCATGCCTAGCTGTCATAGCCATAGTGGTCCTCTTTCCTATGCCAATCCACAACACTTCTACCAGTGCAAGTGAAGCACTCTACCAAGGAATGTTGGCCATGTTGATCACCGGTTTACTGTCGATAATCATGCGTGTAGCTGTCAACTTCGTGAACCGTGTTAACATGAAACGTGATGTCATACCGGAAGAAGCAATCTGGGTCCTACTCATTTTATTTTTCGGCTTGTCAGCTATGACCGATTTTCTAGGTTTCTACAGCATGACTGTTGCATTTGTGTTGGGACTTGCTTTTCCTAGAAACGGACCTTGTACTAGAGTTGTGACTAGCAGACTGAGCGTTTTAGTAAACGAGTATGTGCTGCCTATATATTTTGGATATGCTGGTGTTCAAACTGATTTGAGCGCTCTGCCTATGAAAGGTGTGGCGATTACAGTGGTGACTCTTGTAGTAATGGGAACAATTGCAAAGGTTGCAAGCACACTCGCAGTTGCATGTTATTTGGGGATGCAGATGAAGGAGGGGTTGGTTCTTGGATTGTTGCTTAATGTTAAAGGACACGTTGAACTTATTGTTGCTAATCTTGGAATAAAGTATGGGGTGAGCAACAATCTTTCTTGTGCTTTTCTTGTCAATTACACGGTATCATATGTGATTGTTATCGAAGTACAAAAATCAAGAGATTTAACTACATTTGATATAGAGATCACATACTTTGATTTAAAACCAAATGATGGCTCCTTTAGATGGGGTTGAGGGGCACCCAGTTTTAGGATGGAGGAATTGAGCTCATATAATAGTTCACAACCCCATCTTTGTTGGTGTGAAATCCTTTATTGGTTTTGTACCAGGGTAGACGATCATTTTCTGCAGGCAACCATGATCAACGACGATGTTGTCAGTATTCACATTTCAATAGCAACAGATTTAACAAAAATTCATTATATCACCTTGTCATGTTTCTTTTATGCATCTGTATTCTTGAAAAAAAGGGGGAACTGAAGACTAATGCATTACACAACTTGATGTTATATTACTTGGAAGTATGCCCATATAGTTAAGCAATTTAAGAATCTGCATTATAGATAAAAAAAAATTATGGATGTCTTGATTTAACCAAGGGTAATACTATTTTATTTGCTAAAAAAGGACACCAACTAAATCACGCATTTACGACAGTTATGGGGAAAATCGATTCACCAAGGTCTCCTGATCAGCATGCTGATCTGCAGTATCACAGCGGGACCTGCTGCTGCCTATATAGTGCGTCGCGAGCGCCGTGCCATAAAATTTCAATCGTGTGGTTTAGAATGGCTTGATCTTGATAGGGAGCTTCGGATCCTGACATGTGTCCACACACCACATGACATTCCAACTATTCTTGATATAATTCAGATATCTAGTGGCACAGATCGGACCCCACTTGCTCCTTATCTCATGCACCTGATCGAGTTCACTGGGCATGTTAATGTTACATTGCTTTATAACCAAACTAGTGAAGATGCTGTTGATGTCCGCAGTCAAAATGTACAGCAGGTATGCATATGTTAACAAAGTCACACTGTTTTTTTGCATCTGTTGAAATATATTTTCCTTCAGAAAAATGTTTTATCCTAATGTATTGTACACAAAAGACATTGGAAAGAAATTATACTTTGTTAGATAGAAAGTTCATTGGAAAGAAATTATACTTTGTTAGATAGAAAGTTCATTGAAAAGTAGGGAAAAGATTCATCTGTCAGTTCTGAAAATTGGATATAAAACTATATGTTTTGATTCACTGAGTTCTCCCTTAACAGCCTTTGGTTTTGTTTTTAGTTTCTAATTTTTTTGTTTTGGGTTTTAGACTGCGGTTGGTTTATCCTTTTTAATTTTAGCTTGTTGTCCATACATAATGTGCGCAACGCTTGTATATCACGAAAAACGATCAATTTAGAAAACGGAATTGACATATAAAATAGAAGAAAAAAATTATTCTTTTCGTATTTTGAGAAATAATTCATCCTTCCACCGTCCCCCTCATCTCCTTCGTCATCCTCCTCCACTTCCATTCCATCTTTTTTAACGTCCCTAAGCTCTTCTCGTATTTTGTAATTAATATTGAAAACCTAGAACTCAAACTACAAAATAAACCAAATGAACCCTTAGTTTTTATAAGCAATTTAGAACTAGAGGTGAGCATTTATTGGTTGAAACCAATAAAACCATCCAAACCGGTTAAGTTTAGTCGGTTTGGTTTAGTTTGGTTTTGTAAGTTAATTGGTTGGTTTTGGTTTTTATTTTTGTAACTTCGGTTTATTGGTCGGTTTCGTTTTTAATATTTGGAAACCAAACTTAAAATTTATTTATTTAAAAGTTAAAAAACTACCACTAGCAATGCTATTATTTACAATATTTTCATGACAATATTATTTTTTCTTTAATTTCATATTGACATTTTTAGATGAAGAGTTTGATTTCTAAAATATTTGCATCATATGAACACAATTATTTGTTTTAATCCTATGTTAGATCAACAACTAGAAGATGTATTTCATTTTAAGATAAACCAAACAAACCGAATAAAATATTATTGGTTTTGATTTCAAATAATATCGGTTTGATTTGGTTCGGTTTATGTTTCGTGAATAGTTATTTTGGTTTCAACATTTTTGATCGGTTTGAAACCGAACCAACCATTTGCTCACCCCTATATAGAACTCATCTTTTAATATACACTTCTAATTTTTTAGAAAATAGACTAGGTTCAAATATTTTGAGGGTTGGTATTTTAAATGGAAAACAAAACACCAAATGACATTAAATGCATTTTAAATCCTTTGAACTCACTATGCTAAACATGGAAAAAATGACATGTCAAATCGTCTTTATGTATTTACGGTTTTTTTGTTTGTACATTTAATCCAAACCATTAGGCTCTATTTCCAAAGGTGGTAATTCAGTGGTTGTGTTTCTCTCCATTAATAGTAGAGATGGCAAAATCAAATCATCGATTTTCATGGAAGTTCGTTCATGGTGAAATAAAAGAAGAAATTATAGTGGAAGCTCAAAATAGAAAATAAAGGACCATTTTGTCTCTTATTCTCTATTTACTTTCAAAGTATACCAATCATCCTTCTAAACATCCATTAAGAACTGTAATGCTAGGGGTAATTTGTGTTTTGTCTCTTGTTCTGTGTTGAGAAGAGTAGAACTGAATGTCAGTTGTGGCCGACCATTTGAGTCTCTTAACTCTATTCCTCGGAGTAAAGTTTCTTAAAAAACGAACTATGGAACGAAAACGTGATATTTGAGAGGGCTAGGTTAGTGAACGTGACGTGTTTGCGGTTAGGAATATGACATTATTTAATTGATTTAGAGTCAGTTAGTTATTTATTTGTTGTGTAATATGCGTTTAATAATTGTAAATAATAAAACGTAAATTATTAGATTTTCGATTAAACACTGCAATTACTACATTTTCACATACAAAAATACTAATAAAACAAACTAACTATGCATACAGAACATACCAAAATAATAACTTACATGTCTCAGGATCTCCGCATCAGCCAGTGTATCCACCACACCCAAAATAGAAGGACCGCCGTGAGAAATTTCTATGCTGTCTCATTTCTAAACAGAAATAGTAGGAAGAGAGGGGTGGGGGTCTACGACGTTACTGAAATGCTCACTTTGAATAAATGATCGTCTAGAAACATGCTTGCTCGAGCTGTCATGCCCTTCTGCTAAGTTTGAATTGGATGAGTGTGGCGTCTTCGGTCATCCAATCGCAGTACAAAGTGTATTGACAACAGGTAAAGGCTAAGCTGGTGAAACTGGTGCTCTTTATTATGCAATAGCTCATCCGGTTTCCTGAACTTTTTCAAAGGATTTCATCTGTATTTCCTGTACAGGCACGCATGACCAGCCCACCATTCCTTAGAGAGGTCAAGTAGATTATTATCTACCATCCACTATCCACCTTCAATTAGTAGTTTGTTTCAACTGGCCTAGTGATGTTTCAAATTGTTCTATTTGATCTTCATTTGTCTTGGACTAGTGACTAGTCTAAGCTAAACTACACGTTGAAAACCTTAAATACAGTCGCATAATAAATGAAGCAGAGTAGACTGTGTTCGGCGGGTACAGTAGGCAAATTCAGTGAACGCTGTCTTGCGTTCACCTGTGCATCGAGTTATGAGTTGTGAGAAAGCGAAAGCAGCAACGGAGATAGAAAATTATGCCATAACACTGAAAAGTGAAAATTTCAAACGTATATGTGTGTGTCTCTATATACACACACATGTATATATATTAGATATGAGAAAATTAAGTAGAATAGCAGAGAAAATGACCTAAATATAAGCTTGAACAGATCACAAAAATGTTGTATTCGGAAAGGGGTTGGGGGGGGGGGGGGGGGGGGGGGGGGGGGGGGGGGGGGGGAGGGGAGGTTGGGGATTGTGTTGGCTGGTTTGGGTGGAGGGGATGGGGGGCGGTGGGTTAAATAGATGATGAGGAGGTGTGGAATGAGGTGACCATTTGGTGAAATGGCAAGATGCATCGAAGCACCAACGACTCATTTTCCACTTTTCCCTTGAACGGTCAATATTCTGAATTTGTCATGTTTCTCTTATGACGAGTCGAAAAGGAAGCATGACAAATTGTGACTGCGAACGATACCTATGTTACATGTACATCTTCACTAACTGTATGCTTTTTCCAGCAAGGTAATTATATTATATGCAAAATTTTGTCAAAATTTACGCACAGGTGAATACAAATATTTGCAATTGCACCATTGAGTAAAAATAAGCCAGTGAAACTTTTTGTGCATGCGCATTTGGAATATATAATGCATACTCCCTCCAGTTCATATTATAAGTCGTTTTGTGAAGTTTTTTGTTTTTCAAAATATAAGACGTTTTGACCCATAATAAATTGTACCTACTTTATTGACTTACCATTAAGTAATTCTATTAGCTTATGTGAGTAGGCGGCTCCTTAAAAAACCTCATCAATCATTTTTTTGTACTTGGAAATAGTGAAAGTAACTTAATTTTGTATGAAAAAAGGAGTCAATCCAACAAAAAGAAACATTTGAATTTTTTCTTAATTCCCGTGTAAAACTCTAAAACGACTTATATTATGAACCGGAGGGAGTATCAATTATCATAGTGTATTAGTGAAAATGTAAGGAATTAAATAAAGTATACAACAAGGATTTTGATTCTAAATTGATTAAAAATCAGGTTAATGTTATGCATAATAGATGGGAAACCAAAATTTCAGTTGTCTTAAAATCAGAAATCAAAAATGAAAATCACTTGCAGCATATGCCTGTGCCTAAATGCATATAAAACAGTAAATTTTGCAATGCTTACTTGATAGTGGGGGTTGGCACAAATATTATCATTTTCAATTTATTCCGATGTGCATTGTATATGTGTGCAACTTTGAATTAGAGGTGACAACATCAAAACAATGATCAAAATTCTATCAGCTGGTGGCTAAGGAGTTTTTGTGTACCAATTTTGGTTTAAGTATGATTCCTAATATCCACAAATATGCCTACTGCAGTAATGAAATACTTTAATATGTTTTGTAACCCAGTGCAAATATTATGCCTATACATGATTTTGCAATAACATTATTGCTCAACAGGTAAACGCAGCCATAGACACATTCAACCTGGAAACAGGCATAAAACTGCGGCAACTCACTGCGGTCTCCTGCTTATCGGACATGCACATAGACGTATGCAATGGTGCACAGGACATACACGCAGCCATGATAATCATCCCTTACCACCGCAAACTCCGCTTTGATGGCAAAATGGGCGCACAAAAAGAAGGCATCCGAAAATTCAACATGAACGTGCTAAAGCGTGCACCATGCACGATCGGTATACTGGTCGATAGAGGTCTAAACAGTGACTCTGCACAGACAGTAACACTGAATGGCGAGGAAAGCAAAATGTACAGAGTGGTTGTGTTATTTTTTGGCGGGAAGGACGACAGAGAGGCGGTGGCTTACGGAGGCAGGCTTTCGATGCATCCGAGTGTTAGCGTTGCTGTTGTGAGGTTTGTTTCTACATCAGAGATAGGAAGCAGCAAGGATGCGATGATGAATACGTCCGAGAATGGGAAGGTTTTGAGGGATGAGTCAGTGGCCAGTTATGAAGGTTCTGAAGCCTTCATGGAGGTCGAGGTTGAAAGCCATGATGAGGTTTTCATTTCCGACTTTCATAGCCGGTGAGTCCCCCCCCCCCCCCCCCCACCCCCCCTTTCCTTATAAAATTTAGTTGATTTGTTCCTGAACATTTGTATTTGCATAGTTCCAACAATGCATCATGCATTTTTATGTATTGACAGAACTATAATTATTTTGACAATAGGTTTGTTGCCACGGGAAAAGTGACATATATGGAGCAAGTGGTACAAAATTCATCGGAGACGAGTAAAGTGTTATCGACATTGGTAGGAATGTACTCGTTATTTATTGTTGGGAGGCAAAGAAGTGGGCCGAATGCTTTCTTGACGTCAGGGATACGCTCATGGAAGCACAGTGAAGAGTTAGGGGAGGTCGGAGATTTACTGGCTTCATCTGACTTTATGTTAAACGGATCGGTGCTTGTCGTTCAACAGCATGATTCGAGTGCCGGTATTAACTTTTCTTTCAAGATTTTCTCTAGAAATAAGACGTTGGATAATGAATTTAGAGTGTAGCTTTTTTTTTTTTTTTTTTTTTTTAAATACGTCGTGCGTACATATATAAACAATGGAGTTTTCGTTACATAGCTTTGAATCAGAAATAGCAGTAGAAATTTGTATATTGAACTCGTTCATTTCATTTACATTGTTATCGAGTTTGTTGAGGCTTTGGTGTTGTTTATTTATGGAAAAGTCTATTTTCACACAAATTTATCCAAACAAGTGTAACACGTCGCAGTAGTGGCGCAATTTCAGTGTTGTACGATTCATTCTCTTTCTCTCTCTCGCGCTCTCTCTCTCTCTCTCTATATATATATATATATATATATATATATATATATATATATATATATATATATATATATAGGCAAGCGTTTCGTGGCATCCCAAAAATGGAGCACCTCAAAAGCCCCATGATTTTCATCTCTCATTTATATTAAAAAAAGTGAGTGGGAAGTGAGAGAGTTAGTGGAAGGAAAGAGAAGGGGAGTTAGTGGGAAATGAGTGGTAGGCTAAAGGGGTGCTCACTATTTGGGGTGCCATCGAACCTGCCTTATATATATATATATATATATATATATATATATGGCAAGCGTTCAAGAGAACCCCAAAAATGGAGCATCCCAATAGCACCCCTGTTTTCCACCTCTCATTTATATTAAAAAAAGTGAGTGGTAAGTAAGAGAGTTAGTGGAAGGAGAGAGAAGAAGAGTTAGTGGGAAATGAGTGGTGGAAAAGTGAGAGGCTAAAGGGGTGCTCACTATTTGGGGTGCCATTGAACCTGCCTATACACACACACACACACACATATATATATATATATATATATATATATATATATATATATATATATATATATATACATATACATATATATATACACACACACACACATATATGTATATGTATATATATATATATATATATATATATATATATATATATATATATATATATAAAAGAGAGAGACATAAGCACATACTAGTGTGTAACACGTGCGTTGCACAAGATAATAGTATTTATTATTTTTATATTAAAAAAACAACTTTGTTATGCAATATATAATAAATTTTGATGTGAAATACATAAACTATTAATTAAAATTACTATTATTGTTTATGTGTTTATGTTATATAGCTTACATAAACAATATGTATGTACGTGTAATTAAGAATTTTTTTATTCATTTTTTTAATATAGGTATACATGTTGAAATTGATGTATGTTAATAATCTATTCGATGAATTAGCAAATATTATTTAATAGAATTTGTTTAAATAAGTTAAATGCAAGATTACGAAATTAGTTTAAATGTATAGTATATAGCAAGAAGAATTGAATTTTTTTTTTTGCAAGTGATATATAAATTTATTGTGGAGTTATTGATATTCAAAAAGAATTTTATGATATAACATATGGTAAATTCTTGATGTATATGTATTGTAACTAATTTACAAATTAACTTTGTCATTATTGTAGATAAACATAGTCCATGCTATGTGATTTATACATATTTATAGTTGCATATAAAACTACGTTTTCTAATATGAATATACAAAGTAAAATTGGCGTATATTTTTAAGAACTATTAGAAAAATGGACCATATACTCTTTGAAGATTATTTAAATAAATATAATTTGAGATTTAATGAGTTGTTTAAACGTATGGATTGAAATATAAAATATCAATAAAGAACTGAGGTAGCTTAGCAAATAATTGTCGATATGTTAAAATGCAGGTGTTTAAAGCAGCAATTGTTTTCTTCATAATATAAATCTATTGAGATAAATGTATTAATTTTTTTTATTATTGTTTACATATATTTAATTAAATTGTGTAATTTTATTTAACTTTATATTTGAAAGAAAAACTAAATTTTGCCATTTTTGTTAATATGAACATATTGTACATTTTAAAACATCACACTTGGCATTAATTAGATGAATTAACAACAATTTATTGATTGAATTATTTTATTAAATTCAAAATCACATAATTAATTTTAAACGTATTGACTTAGATGTACAATGTTAAGTGATATTGTGAAGTGTTTATAAACGACTAAATAAATGTTAATGTAGCGTTTGACATTGATATTACAATGCAATACACTGTAAAATATACTGACGTATATGAGTTCATCATTGAACTTGTGATAGTGAATTATATGTATAATTTATGCTATGTGATTGACGTGTTTATATATTTGATTTTTATTTTCATTTTTGTTAACATGAATATGATTAAACATGATGTGATTTATTAGGCGAATCAATGAATGTTAAATTACTAAAGTTATTTAAATAGTTTTAATATTATGTAATTAATTATAAAATATGGTACTAAATGTGAAATGTTAGAAAAGAACTGAAAGAGACTAAAATAATTAAGAAAATTTGAAGTGTTGGTATTTAGAGCCAAAAAACATATTTTTATCAATTCTAGTACTTAAAAAGAAATATTAGCTAATTAAATTTATTTAAATTACTTAAATTTTGGATTTTGTAATTAATTTAAATATGCGGACTTAAATGTTAAATGCTAGGAGATAACTGTTAATAAATAATTTGTTAAAGTTTGAAATATTCATATCAAAATGTAAAATGATAAAATAAAAGTAATATAATGTAACGACCTGCATTCTTCGCATCGGAGGATCGTAGAATATTTATTTCATTTTCATACGAGGTCGTATAGTCGTGTAACTTTGGAGAACGACTATTGGGGTCATTTCCCATGTTCACGATTTTTGTCAATTTTTAAATGACCGTTTTACCACTAACGAATCTTGTTTCGCCTATTACTTTTGATTGGTATGGAGTTTTGACCTAAAACCACTTCCATTGGATTCGAATGACGGTTCACCTTTTCGTAGAGTGGTCACATGTGTCAAACGGACTTACCGTTTGGGAGATATGGCTGAAATAAGGTTTGGAAGGTGAAAAACAGCTAAACCGGGCCTAATTAGAGTGATTAGCAGCTAGGCCTGTAACCCATTTCGTGATTAGGGTTATGAGAGGGCCGATAGTGTTAGGGAATTCAGTTTTACCACTTACCTCTCTTCAACCCTAACAATGGCCTCCACCTTCTAAATTCATCACAAATCGCTTTCTAATCGCGTATTAGCTTAATCTACACCAAATCAAGGAAGATTAGTGCCAAATCAGAGTTGGAGCTGCTGTGTTGCATTGGAAAACGACCCACAAAAGTAGAGTTTCATATCTAAATTTTATTTGTGGCTATGGTGAGTGATTTGCATTGTTTTTCACTAATTACGTCTAACTAGGGGTGATTAATGTTAATTAGCGAAATTATGCATGTAAAAATTATGGAAAAATATGTAAAAATTCTTAAATATTATTTTAGAGCTTTGATAGAAATTTGGGTTAATTTGGGCATGTTTTGCTAATCGTATGGTTAAATCATGATTAAGGGGATTAAGGGGAAAACATGGTTTTTGGGGTATGTTTGATCCATACTGACATGTTAAATTGTTATTTTGGTGTTATGGTTGATTATACATGTTGCTATTACTGTTTGGTATGATTCGTGATTGTTTAGCGAAGTTTGAATGGTCAAAAACGCCGTCGTGTGGCGTAAAACGGTCGCTGGAAAAGTTGCAGGAAATGGTGCAGGAACCAGATCGGATCGGGGGGAGGAAGCACGAACCGACCCACTCGTGCCTCATGTATTACGACCCGCTCACACCAGAAGTCCCCGACCCGAACCACCGCTTCCGAACCGAGTTGAATTGGAGCTACGACCTTGGCATGGTGGCACGACCCGACCTGGTGGAAGGAACAAGAACCGACCCGAACCACTCTAGGGAGCACGACCCGAACCGCTTAATGGACCACGAACCATGGTTGCACCACAGAATCGATCCGATGATCTAGAGCAGGAATCACGAACCGACCTGGATGGGGAAGCCGACCTGACCTGACAGTGATGATCACGAACCGTACTACTTCAGGAGGACCGAACCAAATGGAGTTGTGGACCGAACCAAATGGAGTTGTATTCCGAACCGATCCGGAGGAGACCAAACCCGAGATGCAAAGGTAGTCCAAATAGGAGGTTGTAACTCAGGATCCAGATGGGAACCAACGAGTTAACTTCATTAGTTGGACTTTGCTGCAGGACGTGTTCAAAGGGGTTATCGATGTCTATAGCTTTGACACACAACTGAGAGACAAATTAGTGGCTATGGATCAGTGCAATGGGGTTGTTATGACTCCATGGGGCAAAGTGATCGTAGCAGGGCTATGAGCCAGTGCAGTGGAGTTGTCATGACTCCATGGGGCAGAGTGGACATAGCAAAGTATTAGTGGTTATGGATCAGTGCAGTGGAACCGTCATGACTCCATGGGGCAGAGTGATCGTAGCAAAGAATTGGGTGATCAAAGTGGTGGATATCGTATACTTTAAGCACTGAGTGAGAGATGTGAGGATGATTGTTATGTTTGATGTTTGCTATCACCATGACATGCACACCCCCTCGCCATTATTTTCACACCATATGTTAGTGTCACCTTAGAGTATTGTACATCCTGTTGTTCTAACTCTTTGGTTGCAGGTCCAGGTTCAAATATGGATATGTATATCTGTTATTGTTCTGTTTTTGCTGCTTATCGCTCATACCAGACTTTTTGTCTGACCCAGAGTTTTATATCTCTTTTTATTACTCTGGGTGCTCCTAACGAGCAGACTAGAGACAGGTTAGCTGGTTATGCAGGAGTAGTTGTCCGGAGACGAGCAGGAGGCTTACACGTATTACTCCCATATATTCTCCTTGTGTTGTTGCTGATCACTACTTGGGCATTAGTAGTGTACCTTCCTATTTTGCTTTAGAGACAGTTTAAAAGTTGCAATAATGATGGTTTAGATCATAAGCTGTTTTTGAATTTTTCCGCTGCTATGATGGTTTAGTCTTCAGCTTATGCACTGTCTCGCCTATTTTATATCAAGTTATGTTATTATTATATTTTATTCTATGCGCTGTGAGATATACTACAGATTCTTTGATGATCCATAGTTCCAAATCCCTTCCTTTTTCCTTTCTTTTGACGATCGTCCCGTGCTGGTTGGACATCGACACAGCGCACTTTCATTGGAAATGTCGGCTGGTGCGGGGCGGGCCGTCACATATAATGTAAGAGAAATACTAAATAAATGTAAAGTGATAAACTATTTTAAAAATAAAATATCTGTAGGGAATTAAGGAGAAGAAAGAAAACTCCTAAGATTAATGAGAGAGCTTTAAAAAGTTCTATTCTACTATTATTTATTATATATATATATGAATTTTTGAAATTTAAAGATAATAAAACATACTATCTTTAATAGCAATTTATCGAAGCATCTTTGAAAATTGTTGTTTTGTTGTATGCTTGCGAAGTTAGTTGGTGTGAAATCAAGATAATATGTTGTCTTTCTTTGTTTACATGGTAAACACATGCTGTTCTCTCTTAGTTTTTCTTCAAATTTTCATATTACTATGATGCTTTTATATTCCCTTTTTGTTTGCAAAAAATAAATTCTATTGATTTCTGTAACGACATCCCTTTTCGATACTCAAAAGTCGACGTTAATACATTCAAAGTATTTGCCTTTCGAATAGTTAAGTGTTGAAAAGAAGGACTGTTCAGAGAAACAACAGAGTCTCATAAAACATACCAAATAACATGTAATATAACAGGGACTTAACATTTATCATTACGAATGCTTTAGACAATTATAACACTTGTTCTTACGAATGTAGATGTCTAAATACAAACACAACAGCTGATGATAATTTTTTTTATTGAAGTATGTCCTATGCCTTTGCTCCTCTCCTGAACTCAAACATCTGAAGCCAACCTGACATAAATACTCGGTCTGACTCGAGCGTTATCAGAAAATAACACATAGATATGTTTTGAACATCAGCATGTGAAACCTTAAATCACATGGAATTGACTTATTATCTTATAAAATCTTTTGAATAAAAATGTATATTGTAAGGCTACGCCTGTAACGCCCCACCTCCACTGTAACAACCCGAAATTTCTGAACCAATTATTTTTTTTATTTGAGCTCTTCGAATGGGTTTTGAATATTTAAAATGATTTATTTTAAATAATAACGGCTAAAAATTTATTTAGATCGAAGTTAGAACGTATAAATTTAAAATTTAATTAAAACGAACTCGAAATGGCACGTTAGTTTGAAAATTCGATTTCTAACTTCAATTGATTATACATAATTTAAAATAAACCAGAATTGGACGAAACAAGAAATGTTAGCATCTATTTAACTATATCATTCCAACGAATGTAAGAAACTGAGATTTCACTTTATAAATTGTAAGTTACGTCCAGTTTAAATTCAAAATAGTCACTATATAATTTATACATATTTTTAATATATATAGGGCCCTTAAAAATAGCCATTTTGTAAACGACCTCCGTTTTCGATGAAACCACTTTTGTTGGATCCAGAATGTCAATTTATAGTCAGATTTCAAATTTCATAATTTTTGTAATTAATATGTGAGCATGGTGAATTTAAACGTGTTTCGTAACACCCCGAATTTCTAATGACACTAAAAGAGGATAAATTAAATAATAATTAATTTAATATTCATAATTAAGGGAAAGGACTGTGCCATTGCATTTGTCTCGAAATTCTGGTCAAGATAGACATTTGATTTGCATAAAATGGACGCCATATGAAGAAGTTATGAGGGTATTAAGTTTGTATATGTGCAGAAGAATTTTATATATACACATGAGTCACGTATGAGTCAGACGCTATCTAAAACCATTCAAAAAAATCAAAATTCAAGAAGGCGGCAAATTTCCCGCTCTAGGGGGTCGACCCACCCATAGGGGTGTCGACATCCCTAGGGCTGATGTGACAATCGGTTTCAGAGGGTCTGGCTATATATACGTGGTCATTTCTCTTGTTTTCTTCATTGAGAATTCATGGTGGCCAAACTCTACCGGTGTCTGAACTGAACTAGACCCGTTAATCTCCTACAACAATCAACCTAAGCAAATCGGTTGGAGATTCAAGATCCAATCTTTTCTAGTTCTATCTTCTTATCCAAACTTAGTGAGTTCCTAGTTCCTTTTAGATTTAAATGTATAAAAGTAAACGTGATATGACAATAGTTTGGATTTGTTCATGTGCTTATATCATATTGGATCCATTGCAAATTGCGAACATATGACATCCTAAATTGTGTATAACTTGGGTCTAAATCTCTATCTTGTTGGATCTATTGTAACCTTTGTGGCATTCTATGATATGGATCTTGACCGTATTTGTGTTAGATCTATTTTTAACTATTGATCTAAATCCCTATCTTGTTGGATCTATTATGACATTCTATAATGAGGATCTTGACCTTATTTGTGTTAGATCTAGTTTTAACCATTGGATCTGAATCGTGTGGACATCTAAATTGCTAGTGAGATCTAGTTTATCACTTTATGGTTATCATATTAGATCTAAACCAGTTGAACATCTAAATTGTTAATTTAAATCTTATTATACTTATTATGACATCATAGTTATGTTAGATCCAATTAACTGCCACAAGTTCATCAGATTTATGCTTATATGTCCACCTTATCACTATGCTAGTTTATGTTTATGCCAAAACAATCACCTTTTCATATTCCCATCGCTTTTCCCTTTTTATTGTGTATAACTAGGCTACTTTCTAGCCTAGATGCCGCCAAATATATGCGAATGTGTTATTTAGGGAATGGGGGAAAAAGGGTTAGAATTGGCATAATTTATATAATGTTTATATGAGTGGGACATATAATTCAAATTGGGTAAAATGGGCATTAACACCTATAAAGGCATAGGTTTAATTAATTGGTTAATTAATAATGAATGCCTAGAATTACGATTAGAAATTGTAATGACACTTATGACACGAGGTTAGGTTGCATTAGTGGTGGAAGTCTGCCCGGATACGACCGACATATCTAGCGGCTACTAGTGTTGAACCTAATGTGAGAGGTCTAAATGCGCAAATACGAATCGGGCTAAGACACGAGGCTAGGCCCAACTGTGGAATAAGACTGCCCGGATCTGACCGGCATATTCATCATCCACAAGTTGTAGCCCTAATGTGGGAGGTCTAGCCCATTATAAACCATAAATCGACATGGTAATCAATTGGACTACTTAACCAAACCTAATCCATATGGATTATATGATTGTGAACTAAAGTTAGGGTTAAGTAAAATTGGTTGGATAGTGGATGGATTAAGAAAGTCTGGAGGGGGTGGGTAATATTTACATATAGGCCCACAAACTTAACCCGATAAGGTTATGTAATTAAATACACCTAGTGGTATACATGAACGGTAGGAATAATAAAGTTATGTAATTAAAGACACATTTAAGGTAAGCATAACTTGTAGAAATAATAGGGTTAGGTAATTAAATACACCTAGTGGTATACATAGCTAAAGAAAACCTAGTAGGGATACAAGACAAGGGGGAGAGCCTGTATCATATTATGTGGGATTCGTTTCATCCAGTAACCCGTAGTAGGCATAAAAACATATACTCCGTACTAGGTCGGAGAAGGGGCACACTTACTGGACTGATTGTAAGAGATCCATACGTGCAGGACGGTGTGGGCGGCGCAAACCGACCGGGCCATGTGCGTGCATGAGCCGGGCAGAAGGGGATAAGACGACCGTGACACCTGTAGATATGGGGTTGTGCATATCAGCGAGGGTTTGCCACTTTAGGACATGATACATCCTACTGTGGGGCCGACACAGAGTATCTATAGAATAGGGAGACGATCGAATAAGGTAGTAGTTAGGGTACATTTGGATGTATGCCTAAGTCTACCACCTTATAGTGGAAGGGATCATCTCATTCTGGTTATACTAGTAATAGTGTAGAGTAATTATTAGAGAAGCGTGTACACCTTATCTGTCTACCTTGTCACACCTGCCATTTATGTAGTGATTACTCTTATCCACTTTATATGTCAGTCATGCTACTTTTACTTATTTACTTGCTAAAAGTAACCAGGCTCACTAGACTTTATGTCTGACCCTTTTGTTTCCTCTTCTTTCTTCCGTTCCTCCGGGTTCTCAGGGAGGAAACACTCAGGCTTAGTCAGGACTCAGATATCATCTTGTTAGAGCTGCTTTCGAAGTATGGCTCAAGTTCTTATCTCTACTATGGCTTTGTCTCTTTTATTTGGGGAATTATACTTTCTTTTAAGTATTTATGTACTCTGATGGTAGAAGACAGAAGTTATATTGTTGTTGGTTTTTGTGACTTATGGTATTTTGGACCACGTTGTATGATTTGTGTTTGAAATAAAAATTTGAATTTCCATTGCTATCTTATTTATATCTGTCTTGTAATATTCTGTGTTTGTTTACCTATAACGCTTCACGAAACTTAATGCATTCCCTTTGTGAGTGACATTAACGGACGTGGGGTGCCACACTTGGTATCAGAGCTAAAGGTTACCAGATTAGATAAAAGTTTTTGAAATTATTTTCAAAAAGGTTTTAAAAGAAAGCATTTTCAAAAAGAAAAGTCTGTTTTGAAAGACATTCCCTAAAAATCCTATGTAATATCCTTCGGTCCTTTGTCTAAATCTCTTCCTTTTCCTTTTTCAGCATGTCTGGGGAACAAAACGTTCCTAATATCCCAGAGGGCGTTACGATACCCAGATGGTTCCGTAGGTATTTGGAGGCCATGGCGCTTGCCGAAGGCCAAGGAAATGTTCCTCCCCCAGCTGCTCCAGTCATTCCTCCTCCTCCAAGAGCAGATAATTTTGCTAAGATCTGCAAGGACTTCCGTGCTATGGGAGGGAAGCTGTTCCATGGGAACGAGACATTCGTAGAAGCGTGGAACTGGGTCAAGGAGACTGAGGACTTGTTTGTAATCTTTGAAGTAGAGGATAGAAGGAAGATTCAATTAGCTGCTTGGCTACTGAAAGATGAGGCCTCATTTTGGTGGGAAGTCATCCAAGCAAAACATCCGGTGGAAACTTAGGAGCATTTTAGACAGAGGTTCGAAATGAAATTTATTTCCCAAGCTGAGAGAAGCATGCAGATGGAGAGATTCTTAGCACTCAAACAAGGAAACTTGACGGTGAAAGAGTATGTGAACAAATTCAACCAGCTAGCAAGATTCAGGTTAGAGTTGGTGGCCCGCACAAAAGAGCTTTACGATTTGCTAAAGGGCTGAATGAACCCCTTCATTGGTTAGCCATGTCCAATATCCCAATGGGAGCCACTTTTGAAAAGCTTGTCGATATGGCCCTAATGCATGAGGAAGACAAGGGAGAAAGGAAGGAAGTAAAGGCTGAGGAAACATCCCAAAATAAGGTGTGGCCCAAGAAGGGGCAGCACAACAACAACAACAGAAGAAAGGTGGAAAGAATGACAAAGGCAAGGATAAGGGAAAATGTCACAATTGTGGGAAAGAGGGTCACTTGGTCAAAGACTGTAAGCGAAGGAAGAACTCTTGCTACCATTATGGAGAGGTCAAACACTTTGCTAGGGAGTGCCCGAAGAAACAGGGATCGCAAGGACAAGGTCAAAGGGTAGGAATTTCTGAAGGGCAGATGCATGCTCTCGCGATTAGTGCTCCTGATAGAGGTAGAAAAATTTCAGTAGAAGGTTTAATTTCTCTTTCAAACCATCCTATTAGAACACTTCTTGATTCTGGCGCTTCACGTTTATTTATATCTAGTTCTATGGTCGAATCTCTACACTTAATTACTAGTATGGTAGTAAATCCCGTAGTTGTTCCAAACCCCATTGGTGGTTCAGCTCATTTATCTATGATTTGTCGGGATTTGAAAATATCTGTGTTAGGCGTCGAGTTAGAATGCGACGCATATGTGCTTAGGTTTATGGGCTATGTGTTGATTCTAGGAATGGACTGGCTTACCACATATGATGCCGTTCTGGATTGTGAGAGGTGGGTCGTTAGGCTTCTGACTTGTCATGGGAGGACCCTCGAGATTTCTTGTGACCCATAAGGGTCGGTTATGCTTAGTTTCCTAGAGTCTCTTGATGCATCTATCGATGATCTGCAATCTGTTCCAGTAGTCCGGGATTATTCTGATGTTTTTGATGAGGTACAGGGCTTACCTCCGAGGCGTGAAAACGATTTCCGTATATATATATATATATATATATATATATATATAGTGGACAAGCAAAGCCAGTTGCATTACCAGTGCACCATATGGCTCCAAGGGAAAGGAGGGAGCTGAGTAAGAAAGTAGGGGAGTTACTTGAGAAGGGGTTTATCAGACAAAGCATATCTGAATGGGGTGCTCCAGTAGTATTCTCAACTAAGGCGGATAGTTCGCTTCATTTGTGTGTTGACTATAGGGAGTTGAATATACTCACCTAGAAGAATAAGCACCCTCTTCCAAGGATTGATGATTTATTTGATCGGCTTGTTGGTGCCTCGGTATTTTCCCAGTTAGAGTTGGCCACGGGGTTTCATCAGTTGAGAGCGGATGAGGACAGTATAAATAAAACTGATTTTAGGACTCCGAATGGTTTCTTTGAATGGCTAGTTATGCCTTTTGGGCTGACGAATGCACTTGCCTATTTTATTGATTTGATGAGTAGGGTGTTTAGGGAGTTTTTAAACAAAGTTTTCGTGGTCTTTGTTGACGATATCCTGATCTTCTCTAAAAGCAAAGAAGAGCATGCCCAACATTTGAGAGAAGTTTGAAAACTCTCTGTGCGCATTAGTTTAAGGCAAAATTCTCCAAATGCCATTTTTGGAGAAAAGAGGTGAGATTCCTAGGGCATGTGGTCTCCAAAGAAGGGATAGCTGTAGATCCCGCAAAAGTGGTTGTAGTGCAAGATTGGCAGATTCCCAAAAATGCAACCGAGGTGAGAAGCTTTCTTGGGTTGGCAGGTTATCATAGGAAGTTCATTAAGGAATTCGCAAAATATCAGCCCTACTCACTAGGCTGATGAAGAAGAACTTGGCATTTTCATGGGATATAGACTATGGTTTTTCTTTCCAACGTTTAAAGAGGGTTCTGACAACAGCCCTAGTCTTGACTTTGCTATATGGAAACAAAGTGTTACGGTTTACACTAATGCGTGTGGTACTGAGCTTGGTGCGGTTTTGATGCAAGAAGGGAAAGTAGTGTGTTATGTGGGTAGACAGTTGAGAGTTCATGTGAAGAACTACCCCACCCATGATATGGAGCTAGCTGCCATAGTATTCGCGCTTAAGATATGGCGCCATTATTTGCTTGGAGATAATTTCGAGTTATACACCGATCATAAATCTCTCAAGTATCTGTTCTCGCAGAAGGATGTCAATTTAAGGCAACAACGGTGGATGGAGTTCCTAGCTTCTTATGAGTTTGAGTTTGCTTATACCCCTGGCAAGGGTAATATGGTGGCAGATGCGCTAAGTATGAAGAGGATGGCCTAGAGTCCTCTATTTGTGGAGAGGAAGAGCTTGGAGTTTATATCAGTAGATATTCCATAGATGAAAAGGGGTGGTTGCGAAGAGATGAAAGACTCTTCGTTCCTCAAACTGGAAGCTTGATAAAGGCAGTCCTAGAAGAAGCCCACCATTCTAAGATGACTATTCATCCAGGCAGTGATAAGATGTACAGAGACATGAAAAGGGTTTTCTTTTGGGCTGGGATGAAGAAAGATGTGGCAGAGTTCGTTTCTCAATGTTTAGTTTGCCAGCAAGTTAAAGCTGAGCAAAAGAAGCCCGGTGGTTTACTTCATTCTTTGGAGGTTCCTCAGTGGAAATGGGAGAGCGTCTTTATGGATTTCATAGATGGTTTCCCTAGATCAAAGAAAGGCAACACCAGTATCTGGGTTATGGTAGATAGACTCACTAAGAGCGCCCACTTTATTCCATTAAGAGTAAGAGGACGACATCATGGTTGGCAGCAATTTATGTTCGTGAGATAGTTCGTCTTCATGGAGTACCTTCCAACATCTAATCGATTGTGACCCCATCTTTACCAGTGAATTTTGGAGGAGCTTGCAAGAAGAGTTAGGTACACAGTTGTGTTTGAGCACCGCTTATCATCCTCAGACCGATGAGCATACAGAGAGGGTGAACAGAACTCTCGAGGATCTTTTGAGGTTGTGTATCCTACATTTCGGAGGAACTTGAGAAGAGCACCTTCCTTTAGTAGAGTTTGCCTATACAACAGCTATCAATCCAGCATCAGCATGGCACCCTTCTAAACATTGTATGGACAACCCTATAGATCACCAACTTGTTGGTGGGAATCTACGGAAAGATTATTACTTAGACTAGATATGGTTAGGGAAACGTCTGAAAAGATTGACCTTATTCGACGGCGGATGAAGACAGCTCAAGATAGGCAGAAATCCTATGCAGACAAGAGGAGGACTGACATCGAATTTGAAGTGGGAGACTTGGTTTTTATTAAAGTATCTCCTCCTATAAGGAATGTGGTTCGCTTCGGAACAGTAAGGAAGTTAGCACCTAGGTTTGTGGGACTATTTCACATAACCGAGAGGATTGGCCAAATGACCTATGGATTAAAGCTCCCAGAAAATCTATCCGGTATTCATAATGTTTTCCATGTTTCTCATCTACGAAAGTGTTTGCATGACACCGCGATAGTTGTTGAGCCGAGTGTATTGGAAGAGGTAGAAGTGGAACGGGAGGCGACAGTCAAGCGAGTTCTTTCTTGTATTCTTGGATCAGAACTTAAGAAGCTACGCAATAAAGAGATCAAGTTGCTAAAGTTTCAACAGGAGATAACCCAGAGGATGCGATATGGGAGATCGAATCCAAGATTCGTGCTTCATACCCTTTTCTTTTCGAGGGTATGTCCTTAACTCCTTTTCCTAAGTTTTATCTGTGCTTGTTTCTATCATTTGAATACATTTTATCCATAGTATTTTCGACCATTAGATAGGAATCCTATGGATGTAAACATGTGTTTGAGACATGTTATGTTTGATGGATGCAAATAGATGCAAGTGCTTACTAGTGGCTGCCTGTGGACGCATATACACATTAGGCACTAGATCGGCTCAGTCACTCTCATATTGCATATGGATGTGTGTGCATTTTCTTTTCTTTTATGGATGGAAATGGATGTATTACCATATGGATGTTGCATTTGGACGAATGAATGTGCACACATATAGAACTTACATGTTATAATAGGTTTATTTGCATACATATTGGATTCAGGGCACTAACATACATTGCATTAAGGAGGTCAATTGAATCAGTAGACCGCCTAATCTTCGCATTAGTATTGGGACATATACACACACCCTTGCATATATTCATATAAGCATTAGAAGTCTTTATGGACAATGGATGCCAGTGATTGATGAATGAGTAGATGGGTGATGGATGGTAGGATATGCATTCTTCTCAACTTAGAGATTTCGGGGACGAAATCCTTTGAGTAGGGGAGAATGTAACACCCCGAATTTCTATCGACACTAAAAGAGGATAAATTAAATAATAATTAATTTAATATTCAGAATTAAGGAAAATGGATTACACCATTGCGGCCGTCTCGAAATTTTGATCAAGATAGACATTTGGTTTGCATAAATTGGACACCGTATGAAGAAGTTATGAGAGTTTTAAGTTTGTATACGCGCAGAAGAATTTTATATATACACATGAGTCATGTATGAGTCAGATATGAGTCAGACCCTATCTAAAACCATTCAAAAAAAATCAAAATTCGAGAAGGCAGCAAATTTCCCGCTCTAGGGGGTCGACCCCCCTGGAGGGGTGTCGACACCGAGGTCGACCCACACATAGGGGTGTCGAAACCCCTAGGGCTGATGTGGCAATCAGTTTCATAGGGTCTGGCAGCTATATATACATTGTCATTTCTCTTTTTTTCTTCATTGAGAATTCATGGTGGCCAAACTCTGCCGGTGTCTGAACTAAATTAGATCCGTTAATCTCCTACAACTATCAACCTATGCAAATTAATTGGAGATTCAAGATTCAATCTTTTCTAGTTCTATCTTCCTATCCAAACTCTATGAGTTCCCAGTTGCTTTTAGATTTAAATGTATAAAAGTAAACGTGATATGACAATAGTTTGGATTTGTTCATGTGCTTATATCATATTGGATCCATTGTAAATTGCGAACATATGACATCCTAAATTGTGTATAACTTGGATCTAAATCTTTATCTTGTTGGATCTATTGTAACCTTTGTGGTATTCTATGATGTGGATCTTGACCTTATTTGTGTTAGATCTATTTTTAACTATTGATCTAAATCCCTATCTTGTTGAATCTATTATGACATTCTATAATGAGGATCTTGACATTATTTGTGTTAGATCTAGTTTTAACCATTGGATCTGAATCATGTGGACATCTAAATTGCTAGTGAGATCTAGTTTATCAATTTGTGCTTATCATATTAGATCTAAACAAGTTGGACATCTAAATTGTTAATTTAGATCTTATTATGCTTATTATGACATCATAGTTATGTTAGAACCAATTAACTGCCACAAGTTCATCAGATTTATGTTTATTTGTCCACCTTATCACCATGCTAGTTTATGTTTATGCCAAAACAATCACCTTTGTCATATTCCCATCATTTTTCCCTTTTTATTTTGTATGATTAGGCTACTTTCTAGCCTAAACGCTGCCAAATTTATGCGAATGCGTTAGTTAGGGAACGAGGGAAAAATGGTTAGAATTAGCATAATTTATATAATGTTTATATGAATTTGACATATAATTCAAATTGGGTAAAATGGGCATTAACACCTATAAAGGCATAGGTTTAGTTAATTGATTAACTGATAATGAATGCCTAGGATTACAAAATTATAATGGCGCTTAGGACACGAGGTTAGGTTCCATCAGTGGTGGAAGTCTGTCTAGACCCGACCGGCATATCCAGCAGCCACTAATGTTGAACCTAATGTGAGAGGTCTAAGTGCGCAAATACGAATCGGGCTAAGACACGAGGTTAGGTCCAACTATGTAATAAGACTGTCCGGACTCGACCGACATATCCAGCATCCACAAGTTGTAGGCCTAATGTGGGAGTCTAGCCTATTATAAACCATAAATGGACATGGTAATAAATTGGACAACTTAACCAAATCTAATCCATAGGGATTATATGATTGCGAACTAAAGTTAGGGTTAAGCAAAATTGGTTGGATAGTGGATGGGTTAAACAAGTCTGGAGGGGGTGGGTAATATTTACATATAGGCCCACAAACTTAACCCGATAATATTATGGAATTAAAGACACCTAGTGGTATACATGACTGGTTGGAATAATAAAGTTATGTAATTAAAGACACCTTTTAAGTTAAGCATAACTTGTAGAAATAATAGGGTTATGTAATTAAAGACACTTAGTGGTATACATAGACAAAGAAAACCTATTGGGGATACAAGACAAGGGGGAGAGCTTGTATCATATTGTGTGGGATCCGTTTTATCCAATAACCCGAAGTAGGTATCAAAAAATGTACTCCTTACTAGGTCGGAGAAGGGGCATGCTTACTGGACTGATTGTAAGAGATCCAAACGTGGAGGACGGTGTGGGCGGCGCAAACCGACTGGGCCATGTGCGTGCATGAGCCAGGCAGAAGGGGACAAAACGACCGTGACACCTATAGATATGGGGCTGTGCATATCAGCAAGGGGTTGCCACTTTAGGACGTGATACATCCTACTGTGGGGCCGACATAGAGTATCTACGGAATATGGAGCCGATCGATTAAGGTAGTAGTTAGGGTACATTTGGACATATGCCTAAGTATACAACCTTATAGTGGAAGGGATCATCTCATTCTGGTTATACTAGTAATAGTGCAGAGTAGTCATTAGAGAAGCATGTACACCTTATCCTATCTACCTTGTCACACCTGCCATTTATGTAGTGGTCTCTCTTATCCACTTTATATGCATGTCATGATACTTTTACTTATCTACCTACTAAAAGTAACTAGACTCGCCAGACTTTATGTCTGTCCTTTTTGTTTCCTCTTCTTTCTTCTGTCTCCCCCCAAGGTTCTCAGGGAGGAAACACTCAGGCTTAGCCAGAACTCAGATATCATCTTGTTAGAGCTACTTTCGAAATATGGCTCAAGTTCTTATCCCTGCTATGGCTTTGTCTCTTTTATTTGGGGAATTATATTTTCTTTTAAGTATTTATGTACTCTGATGGTAAAAGATAGAAGTTATATTGTTGTAATGGTTTTTGTGACTTATGGTATTTTGGACCATGATGTATGATTTGTGTTTGAAATAAAAATTTGAATTTCCACAGTTATCTTATTTATATCTATCTTGTAATATTCGGTGTCTGTTTACCTTTAACGCTTCACGAAACTTAATGCATTCCCTTTGTGAGTGACATTAACGGACGTGGGGTGTCACATGTTTGAAATTTCAGTTTGAATTTAATTGACCAATTAAAAGGCCATTTTTTAAACAGCCTCCAAATTCGACAAAATTAGTTTTGTTAGGACTGTATCGTCAAAACATAGCTAGATTTGTTTTTCTATAATTTTTGAAGTCTGTAGGTGACCCCGGTAAGTTAAATTGTACATTTAAAAATTCAGTTTATGGATTTGTATTTTAATTTAAAGGAATACTAATCAAAATAGTCGAATTGGCATACGAAACATATCCCATTGTGTCCGGAATGGGGGTATTTGGCTAGCGGCGACATTCGTTGGGTTTAATTTGGAGTACGTCTATGAATGTTTGTATTTAAGAAATAAATAAATATTAAAATATTATTATAAATATATATAACCCCTTGGAAAAAATTCAGAAGCCCTAACCATTATCTAAACGTGCAGCCATCGGATACTAACCGAAGGCCGATATTTTCCTAAATTGATTCACAAATCTCTCCTAATCCAAGCACTAATTCGAGAAATTCATAAAACGAAAACTGTAGTGGCTATTGAGATATATAATCCCTACGGTGGTGATCATCTTTAGCTTCTCGAGTTGGGTGAAATCACGCTCCAAAGTTGCCGCATTCAAGGCAGTTTTCTAACCATCGTCAAGGCGCGAGCTCGCCAACGACCGGCAGCGACACTCTGGAAGGGAAACAAGGTGGCAGCGACCGATCATCCTCCTGTCATCAACTACGCCAGCGCGATGGTGAAGTTATGATCGAACGATGGATTAAAGCGGGTTTCCAAAATTGATAAAGAAAAGGGTGATTAGGGGTAAATGTTAACTAGGATTTTAATTAGTTAAGTTAATTATATTAATTTATGTAAAAACTTGAAATGTCAATATCTTTTTATTTAGAGATCAGAATTCAACGAAACGAAGTGCGTTGGAATCATGAAATCGATCACTACAACATGGAACTGATTAGAACAGAAATGAAGCACATTGAATTTTTCAGCTAAATTAAACGATCATTCAATTTAGTTAAAAAATAAAATTCCTTAATTAAAGACTAACGGAGTGGAACCCAATGTGAGAATTCTCTCTCACTAAATATTTTGTACAGTTATTTATATTATAACTGAATTTATACTGATTGCCTGTGATTGCAATGTCTGTTTGTTGGTTGATGGTTGTTTACAGTTTAATGTATCATTATTAAACTATGATTATAAATATTTATAAATAATAAATAAATTCACATGGATTGTGATGTAAACCCGACATGAGTATTGGAACGATAATTTTACACATCATCCAATTATTTGTTGATGTTTGAAAACTCCACACGAGTCTGGGAATGTTAAATTATTCACATCTCCCCTGAATTTAATTATATGTCAATCGATGGATGGACAGACTGTGATAAACGTTATTTAATGCTTATATGGTTGTAAATTGCACTCTGGATGTGAGTTGGCTGTTTAATAGTTGTTTATCACTATTTTTGAATACATGCGATGTACGGAATCCATATAAAATTTTATGGTAATTTATTGAGTATGATTCCGATTCAGAAATAACGAATACTTTATAATAATATTCAGTGAATAATCAAAATATGATTTTGCGATTTTGGATGGATACGAAAATATGGGAATATACATAACTGAAATGAATATGAAGCCGAGTTAAGTAGATATACGCTATTTTTAAACAGAATTCTCTGTTGATTTTATTCATTTTATAATGAATATGGAAAGATTTAATTTCAAAATCTGATATTTTGAAAATATTATCATTTTAATATTATAATGATATGGAATATTCAATCATGATTTAAAATTGAAATCGAAGTTGAAATCATTTTAAAATGAAATTATAAACGATTTATAAAATACGTTTTAACTGAAAATCGATGATATATATTGTATATATATTTAAATGGCCTGAATAGAATGCGCCGTGCAGCGATCGTTCGCGAATTTCGACCATTAACTTCAAATGGACGTAACGGGACATCTGACCATCGGATTCTCCTAAAATCGAAACCGTTGGGTTCGTATCGAAAAGAGATTTCCAATGAATATAAGAGATTTAAATTTGAATGATTGGATTTTAAATTATACCAAATCAATTTCAGAAAGGTCGCTATGAATGCAGTTCGGTGGTAGTTATTGAAAACCGACTACAAGGGCTTTAATAAAATTATTAAAAATGTGGAAAAATTATTTAAAATTATAAAAAATGATTTAGAAAGATTTAGGATGAAAATTTCCAAGTTTGAAAGGATAAAAATATATTTTTATATAAATGAACTAGTTAATAATTAGAATAATAATCCATTTATTTTTAAAAATAATAAATTGGATTGAATTTGGGTTCTAAAATAACCAAAATTTTTCCAACGTATGAGTTGGAATGGTTTTGAATGGAAATAATCCTTGGAATATTTCAATCTTAGATTCCATGATTATACGGATATTTTTGAGGAATTTGGAAGATACAAATATCGTTATTCCCAATACGATATTCGTTAGTTTCAGAATTTGATATTGAATATAAGCCGATATTAATTTCTATTCAGAGCCTTGTATTTAATATCAAATTCGATTTTGGGTTTATCGTGAATGGTCTCTTCAACAATAATGTTCTTAAACCCAGTTGAGAAAAGAATAAATCTTTTAATTAAGATTTGGAGAAGATTACCAATTAATTAATATTTAATTGGAATCAAAATGAAAGTTGATTGTGGGTTTATCGTGAACTGTGTTTTAAACGACAATTGTTCTTTAACCCAATTAACATGGAAGATATGATTTGGAATTTAGAAATCTTTTTATAAAGATTAATGGAAAATTTTCCAAAGTATACTTTTCCAATTTAATACATTAAATTGGAATTGAATGAAGTTTGATTTAATAGTAATCGAGATGAGCTTATGTGAATGAAGACCGTTACTATATATGGAATTTAAAAGGCCTTTCCGCTATTCCATTTATAGCATTGATTGGATATAGAAATTTATATTGATTATATATTGATCTGTTTTCCGTGAAGATTCCATTTTGACGGAAGATGAATTCGAGTTTATCGTGAACTTTGTTTCAAATAACATCGATTCTTTAACCCAGTTAAAGACAAGATTAATTTCTTAAAGGGAATAATCATAAAGTAATGAATTTTGATATTAAACCATGGCGGAGATTTAATGAATCTTTTATTAGATTAAAATGAGAATGGGATAAATAAATTTATCGAATTTTTGAAATAATCGAGAATGGAGTACCACCAGTTTTACTCCAGGCGATAGTTAAATCTTTAATTAGATTTGAACGTGGAATGGTAATTAAATTTACCGATAACACCGTGGGTGCTAGATATGAAGTACTACCAGATTTTCTCCATGGGATGAATAGGTTCAGATTGGGATAATAAAATAAATGATTACTTTGGTAAGGTTAGCTAATCCTAACTAGTTAATAAACGTTAATTTGGTTTAAGTGGTGAAAAGATAAAATAAAATCTTTTGAAAATGATATCGAAAGGAAGATTAAAGAATAAGTTGAAAGAATTTATCTTTAATAAAATTAGTGGGAACCTTTTCCCAAAGATATAAATATTTAAATAAAAGAATATTCTCAATTGGAAAGAGGCGTATGATGTGTTTTTATAACACTTGATTTACAAAATACACGAGTTATTTGGAAAGACCGGGTTTAACTTATTCTGAATAACTAATACGGTGACTAAATGTCGATGATATGAAGATTGTGGTTGAAGATCGGAGATCTTCACATCGTTTGGATGATTACTGATGTCTTGATTGGGATGTACACCTAAGACAAGGTAATAAGTGGTGATCATCCAGATGTACTTGGAGATCGACTGGATATGCGAGGGCCTCTCTCCTGTATTGGACATATGGCATGCGGAATAAGGTGCCTTCGGTTTCATTCAGACCCAGAACGGAGTTGCAAATGGATAGCATGTATGACACTGTATTCCTTTATGCTATTTTCATTGATCTCTGCTAAATATATATTTGTTTGGTGGCGGAGAATTTATTCTCTTGCTTAACACCCTTCTCTGAGACATACGGGCTTAGAGGTTATATATTGGTAGAAACCAGTGGTACGATATGGATTGCCAGTGTGGAATGCTGAGATGCATGGATCAAAGCTTTTGTTGAAAAGCATGGCTTTATGGTTGATGATCAAAACACGGCTTTAAATAGCCCAGCTTTGTGTAGTGTTAACTTGCGAGCTTCACACCCCGGCATGAACCAGAAACCGGATGAGGGACAGCAGGGAGAGCATGTGTTTCTTTTTAACTAGAAGTGGTGTCATGGTATGGAGCCCAGACATTTTTTACTTATGTGGATGATGGAAAGTGAGGTACCTCGGATTTGAGTCCGTAGTGGCTCTAGACATGGTCGACATACTGACCAGATTTTATGGCCCATAGGGCAGCGAAACGCATTGTTCAGGAGTGACCCTAATCCATCGCGGAAAAGTGGGCCGGTCATGCCGCTCCCAGGTGCAGTTATGGCTGAATCCTGAGGCTCGGGCTAGAGAGTCTCGAAATCAGATGAGGAAAATCCCTTGCCTTGGTTCATGATGGAAATCCGATTTCCAATACGTCATTTTTCGGTTTTGGTTGTTAAACTTGTATGGCGAAATAATATATGGTAAATATGACGTCTATGATTGATACATTTATATTTGAAGTTGATTTTGACACTATGCACTTATAATAATATCAAAATGATTTGTTTTAAACGTACCAAGCATGTTTGGCTATTATAAGGGAAAACTCTATCCTCCGGCTTGCGTTGCATTGTGTGATGGGACCTGAGTCTTATAATAGCTTCATTTTCCAAAATGTATTGCGTTGTTTTATTTTAAACTGAGATTCATGTGGAGTAAACCTGTTCCGTTTTATACGGCGTGGTCCCATGATTTCCCAACTTTTAAAGTAAAGATTTAATAACTATTTTAGTTCTCACACCAGTCCCATGATTGACTCGGAGTTTATTGTTTTAACCTAAATCTGGGTGCCCATATTTTCCACAAGGGTAGCTAGTAGTTTTGGTTTATGCAGATATTTCTTGTCACAGGATCCTGGATTACAGCTGGAGCTATATTCGGAAAGCTTTGTACCCGTGTATTTCATTCAGTTGTGCTAGTTGATGTATTTTCCGCTACACATAGTATTTATACATTTTGAATTTCTGCTGCTATGTATTTTAATCTTTGATATTTTTTCGCTGTATAATATTTATTGGGACTCTGATATCTTGTACCCTGATGTAAATTGTTGTAATAACAATGAAATGTTCATTTGTTTGTGTTCTGGTGCGTCGTGTTCTCAACACAACCGGGCTCCTCCGTCTCTTCGGGGACCGGGGAAGTTTGGATCGTCACATTTGGTATCCGAGCTTTGGTTTACAAAGCTCGAGAACAAGGCACATTATAACCAAATGAGAGAATTCTTCAGAGATAGGATTAGTAATATCCTATAAGAGTAACTCGTTAGAGATAGGATCAGTAGTATCCTAGAATGAGTTTGAAGAGTGTTGTTTATTAAAAAACTAATATAATTTTGAAAATTATACCTTATTATACGTATCTAGATTTAATTATTTTATTTTAAATTTAGACTATCGAGTATAAGATGATTTTGCATATGCGCCTAGCTAGCGTGTATTCGAAGCATCAAATATACTTGATAGATATAGAATTATACTCTAGTAGCCCGGAGATGATTCTGATGATTGTAGCTACATCATGAGTATCTATGTTCGGGTTTCGAAAGTGGGATATCTATATATTTCCAATTGACTGGTATGAGAACCAAAACATAGCTAGAATTTATTGTTTGTGATTTGACACACAAAATATGATCTTTGAGTATATTAAAGATATATATTTGAAAACCCAATCAACTAATTGATTGCTGGTGTGTTGTGTGATTATTAGTTCGACTAATTAAAATATTGAAATGATCAAACCAATAAGAGAATGAAAGGTGAATTAAGCCAAATTGAGTCAAACATTTAATGGAATTGAAATCTGATTGGAATAGCATATATACACACATGTGTGTGTGTGTGTATATATATATATATATATATATATATATATATATATATATATATATTGAACAGGTCATAGCATGGAAGCTAAGAAGAGGAATAAAATTGTATGCCCGACAAATAGGTACATATTTACTGTATTTATTGTGGTTTTGATGATTTTATAAGCCGATTGGCTAGCCGCTTGGCTTTTTCTTTTTCTTTTTGATTGATGAGGGCCTTGTGAGGCAAGTTGTGGTTTTACCGATAGGGCTGTACAAAGGAGGTATGGCAAAAAAATTCGAAAATTTAGGGTGTTAGCCAATTTTTTGAGAAATCAGAAAGTTTTTAGAAACTGAAAAGTTGAAGAATGAAAGCCATAATGAAAGTAGAGTTGGTCAGTTAAACAACTTTCAGCTCCATTCCTTTTCAAGGACGAAAAGATTTTAAGTGGGGGAGACTGTAACAATCCGGAATTTCTGAACCAATTTAAACTTTTTATTTTAGCTATTTAAATGGGTTTTGAATATTTAAAATGATTTATTTTAAATAATAACGACTAAAAATTTGTTTAGATTGGAGTTGGAACGTATAAATTTAAAATTTAATTAAAACAAACTCGAAATGGCGCGATAGTTCGAAAATTTGATTTCTAACTTCAACTGATTATACATAATTCAAAATAAATCAGAATTGGACGAAACAAGAAACGTTAGAATATATTTAACTATATCTTTCCAACGAATGTAAGAAATTGAGATTTCACTTTAGAAACTGTAAATTATATCCAGTTTAAAGTTCAAAATAGTCACTATAGATTTTTTTAATATATATATATATATATGGCCCTTAAAAATAGCCATTTTGCAAACGACCTCCATTTTCGATGAAACCACTTTTGTTGGATCCGGAATATCAATTTATAGTCAGGTTTCAAATTTCATAATTTTTGGAATTAATACGTGAGCATGGTGAATTTAAATGTGTTTGAAATTTCAGTTTGAATTTAATTGACCAATTAGAAGGCCATTTTTCAAATGGCCTCCAAATTTGATGAAATTAGTTTTTTAGCACCTTAACGTCAAAACATAGCTAGATTTATTTTTCTGTAATTTTTGGAGTCAGCATGTGGCCCCAGTAAATTAAAATGTACGTTTAAAATTCAATATATGGATTTATATTTTAATTTAAAGAAAAACTGGTCAAAATAGTCAAATCGGCGTATGAAACATATCCCATTGTGTCCGGAATGGGGGTATTTGGCTAGGGGCGACATTCGTTGGGTTAAATTTGGAGTCCGTCTGCGAAAGTTTGTTTTTAAGAGATAAATAAATATTAAAATATTATTATAAATATATATAACCCCTTGGAAAAAAATCAGAAACCCTAACCCTTATCTAAACGTGCAGCCACCAGATACTAACCGAAGGCCAATATTTTCATAAATTGATTCACAAATTTCTCCTAATCCAAGCACTGATTCGGGAAATTCATAAAACGAAAACTGTAGTGGAGATTGAGATCTACAATCCCTACGGTGGTGATCATCTTTAGCTTCTCGAGTTGGGTGAAATCGCACTCCAATGTTGCCACGTTCAAAGCCGTTTTCTGGCCATTGTCGAGGTGCGAGTTCACCAACGACTGGCGGTGACTCCCCGGAAGGGCGACAAGGTGGCAGCGACCGATCATCCTCCAGTCATCAGCAGCGCCGACGCGATGGTGAAGTTGTGATTGAGCGTTGGGTTAAAGCGTGTTTCCAGAATTGATAAAGAAAAGGGTGATTAGGGGTAAATGTTAATTAGGATTTTAATTAGTTAAGTTAATTATATTAATTTATGTAAAAACTTGAAATGTTAATATCTTTTTATTTCGAGATCAGAATTCAACGAAACGAAGTGCGTTGGAATCGTGAAATCGATCACTACAACATGGCACTGACCAGAACGGAAATGGAGCACATTGAATTTTTAAGCTAAATTAAACAATCTTTCAGTTTAGTTCAAAAAATAAAATTCCTTAATTAAAGACTGGCTGAGTGCAACCCAAAGTGAGAATTCTCTCACTAAATATTTTGTATAGTTATTTATTATTGTAATTGAATTTATATTAATGTCCTGTGACTGCAATGTCTTTTTCTTGGTTGATGGTTGTTTACAGTTTAATGAATCATTATTAAACTATGATTATAAATATTTATAAATAATAAATAAATTCACATGGACTGTGATGTAAACCCCACACGAGTACTGGAACGATAATTTTACACATCGTCCAATTATTATTTGATGTTTGAAAACCCCACATGGATCTGGGAATGATAATTTATTCACATCTCCCCTGAATTTCATTATATGTCAGTCAATGGATTGACATATTGTGGTAAGCATAATTTAATTATTTAATGCTTATACGGTTGTAAATTGCACTCTGGATGTGAGTTGGCTGTTTAATAGTTGTTTATCATTATTTTTGAATACATGCGATGTATGGAATCCAAATAAATAAAATTATATGGTAATTGATTGATTCTGCTTCCAATTCAGAAATAATGAATATTTTCAAAAAATAATAATTAGTGAATAATCAAAATATGATTTTGATGTCGATTTTGGATGGACACGAAAATATGGGAATATTTATAACTGAAATGAATTTGAAGCCGAGTTAAGTAGATATACGCTATTTTTAGCTCAAATAGAATTTTCTGTCGATTTTATTCATTTTATAATGAATATGAAAAGATTTTATTTCAAAATTTGATATTTTGAAAATATTGTCATTTTTTTAAAACGGGTAAACCGCCTCGTTAAAAACCTATATTAATACCCAGCGTGGATACTAGGTAGGAATAAAGAGTTCGGCGCTTTATTGATCATCAATAAAAGTACATAATAAGTACAGATGGCAAGCAAACATCAAGCACCTTACTGCCACAAACCCAAAAAGAAAGATAAAAAAATATAACATAACAAACTCTTTCCCTTCGCAAGAAAACACGTCAAAGCAAAACGGAACAACATTAAAGATACAGCTTTGAAGCTAAGATCACCGGCATGTGTCAAACGATTAAGGCCATCACATCAAAGACTTTCCATCTCCAGAAAAAGAACTTTCCATAACTCCTCTAAAACTCAGACTAATGGTGGTGGCAAAAAACTCTTGAATTAACGTAAAACATGGATCCCCTCCTTGCCATCCGATCGAAATGAAACGACGAGATTATCCACCATCCAGGAGGTTGACACCCTATCTCTCCATAATATCCTCACTATGTCGGCTCCAATTCTTAAGGTTCTTCGACTTCCTCATGAGTTATTTGATATCTATCTCTATCAGTTCCTATCTTTGGATCTTACCTTTCCTTGATTTATTGTGAATTCACTCATTCCATTCCTTCCAAATGTGGTATGCAGAAATCACCATGCTACAAAAGGCCAGATCCTGAACTTGATCCTTGCTGACATACTTCATGGCCAGGAAGTTCACTTTGTCTTCCAGATTCAGAGCAGAAACCCCCACTGGTGGAAGGCCAAGCATTAGTCTGCACCGAACCCACAAATACGCTGAATAGGCATAGGAAAAAATAGGTGATCTCTGGATTCGTTATCGTTATTACATAGAACACAAGTAGAATCTTCTTTGTACCCCCAGCTTGTTATAATGTCCTTTGTACTCAGTCTGTTAAGAATTGCCTTGTATGTGCACAATGTCTTTTTGGAGCTATTAATATTATGCCATATAACATTACTCTAGTCATGAACAGTAGTTTGATTTCTAGATCCATCCCAGGCTGAATAAAAAGTAAACCCATTCGCCTTATTATTCCACCCCCGAAAATCGTGTTCATGTCCAGAGTAAACAGTTATCGAATTTATTTGCTTCGATAATAATCTAGTTACTGGAAAGTAGTTAGGATTCAAAATTCCATTCTGCATAATCCTATCTACATTCAAATTCTCTCCCCCATACAAACTCATATAATCCCATCTGAGAATATTGACAAGAGTATCATTGTTCAACCATGGATCAAACCACATCGAAGTATCTTGTCCATTAGCTAAACATTTGTCTATAAATTTCAGGCCCTTTTCCCGATGTCTAAGGATGACTTTCCATGTACACGAGCTATTGAGGTCAATGTCCATAAACCAAAATTGCTTATTTACAAAGTATCTATTCATCATCCAATTTTTCCAAAGGCTATTCCCATTAACCAACTTAAGCGCAACAACAGTTTTAATGTCCTTAAAATTACACAAACCAACTTCGCCCTTGTTCTTGGGTTTGCAGAGAGTTTCCAAGCAATCTTATGTTTCTTACCCGCCTAGATGAAGTTACTACATAGTCTGTTAACCTTTTTAATCATCACCATGGGTAATTGGTATATAAGCATCCAGTACATAACCATCGGAGTGATAACAGATTTGATTAGCTCTATTTTTCCTACCATGGATAATATTCTACAATCCCAATTGTCCATTCTCTTTCTTATTTTATCAAACATTTCGCCATTGTCAGAATAATGTAAGTAGTTATTTGATATCAGCACACCTAGGTATTTAATTGGAAGTCTACCTTCTTTCATATCCACTATAGAAAGCAAGGTGGTTTTAGTTCTCACTCCTCTGCTAAAAAAAAAAAAAATTAGATTTCAAGTTATTAATCTGCAGTCCTACCATATCCTCTAAACTATTAAGAATATCCTTCATCTCCTTGATTCCCGTCACCTTTGATTTAGCATAAATCATTAGGTCGTCGACATATATGAGGTGAGTAATTTGTGGATCCTGTTTATATATTGGTTGTACCAAACCAGCCTGGATTGCTTTGAACATCTGAATTGATAGGTACTCCATAGCTACACAAAAGAGATAGGGAGAAAGCAGATCCCCTTGCCTAAGCCCACCGAACTGTGTACAAAACCCTTTGGACTCCCTTGATTCAGGATAGAGAAATTAGGCGTGGAAATACATGTCTTAATTATACGCACAATACAATTCGAAAAACCCATCATATTCAGCATGTGACAAATAAATCCTCTATTGATCATATCATATGCTTTTTTCAAGTCAATTTTCATGCAAATCTTACCACATCCCTGCCTATTAAAATGTCTTATATGTTCGCGCGCCAGAAGAACAATTTCGGCAATATATTTATTTGGTATAAACACAGACTAGTTCTCAGCAATTAGATGCTTAAGATATGGCTTGATTCTATTGCATATCACCTTAGAAATGATTTTATATATTACATTACAACACACAATAGGTCTATAATCTAAGATATATTTCGATTTGTCAACCTTTGGAATAAGAGTAATAGAAGTGTGATTAATACCTTTAGCTAACTTTCCAATGTTGAAAATTTCTTGTATCATCTCTAACATGCTATACTTCAACGTGTTCCAATGCACCTTAAAGAATTTTATAGTAAAACCATCCGGCCCTAGGCTTTTCTCATCTGTAACGGAGAAGGTCGATGTACGAATCTCATCCAATGTGATGTCCGCCGACATGTAATTTCTCCCCCTTCCATTGATCACATACCTGCAGTTTATAATTGGAAAATCATCTCTCATATGAGTCTCAACATTGTATATGGTAATGAAATAAGAAATAGCTTCCCTCTCTATTCTGTCCGCATCGTGCATCAGTTCCCCATTACCTATAATGATATTGCTCTAGTTATTAATGTAATTTCTCATTGACATTTTAGTATGAAAAAATCTTGTATATGCATCGCCTTCCGATAACCAATTGATCTTAGCTTTTTGCTTAGCATTCTGATACTCAATAATACTTTGGTCTTTCCACCTATTATAGGCCTATTTGAGTTTATCAAAAATAGAAACATCTGTCGGGTTTTTATCAATTTCTTGCAGTAAAAAGTTGTACTCCTCTTCCTTTTAACGCAGAGTAATACTATCCTTCCCACTTATACAATTCCACCATTTTAATTGTTGTTTACATAGCTTCAGGAATTGCTGAAAGATGTATATTTTTGAACCTTGAAAATTTGTTGAATATATTATGTCCAGCTCAGATTTATGTTATTCACATATCCCTCTTTATTATGCCAAGTGTCTACATATTGAAATGGGATATTTTCTTTTCACTACTTCCTCTTTTGGGAATAAACAAATGGGTATATGATCACTAATCGGCATAGCCACACCAAAAGTTTTAATTTTATGACAGCTATCCAGTAAAAAATGGTTGCAAAATAGGTTATTGATTTTTGAGGCCATACCTTTCTTCCTCCACGTGTATTTAAAGCCTACAATCGACAAATCCATCAGCCTAGCCATAGCAATACAGTCTATAAACCCAACAATATGCCTGAAAGGCAAAGTAGATCCCCTTTTTTATCCTTTAAAGATATAATATTATTGAAGTCTCCAAAAACCATCCACGGAATATTGACATGTATATCCTCTTTGGCGATTATTTTCCACAGCAATTCTCTATCAAGTAAATAGTTACTCGCATAAACAAAAGTCATCCTACATAATAGACCACCCGCATTCGTTCCTTGAATAGATATATGTTGTTGGGACGAAGCTTCATGTTTAACAAACCATACGTTTGTATCCCATAAAATCAGTATTCTACCTTTGCATATACACTCATTGTTATCAATAGAAGACCAATTTCTTTGCATTTTGTTTGTAAGATTTTTAAACATCTCATTACTCAATTTGTTCTCCAACAAGCCAACCATCGATGGCCTATGTTTTTTAAGAAATTTGAATACCTCGAACTGTTTGTTCGGAGCATTCAAACCCCTTACATTCCACGTGATGACACTCATTTAATTTTACTTTGGCTCCTTGTCATAACTTTAGTAGAGCAAAGTGAGTTGGTTTTTTGTGCAGTTCTGATTATTCTTATTAACTGCCTCAATTTCATCTAATTTTTTCGTTTTTTCCATATGATCTGACACATCAATCTCTTTTACAGGTTCTTTGTTCTCTAACCGCTCTGCTTCTGAACTGGCTATAAGTTTCATGATGTTTTCCTCTTCCGACTCAAACCAATCCTCTACGGCACCATCAATTATTTCATTGGCATCCCCTCTTTTTGCTCGAACTCTAGCAAGATCCATTTCCTTTGTGGTTTCCATTGGATCAGAAATATCTTCGAATCCCACCTTGTTGTTGTCTCCTATGCCCCTGTTGTGGATGTTAATATATCGAGCATTCAACAGCTTCTCCAGTTCTTGGTTTTCAGCATTTAGAATTGTATAGCTGTTATGCGTTACTGCGTAAATGGGTTGAAGATCCTCATCATCATCTTGTGAATAATTATTTTGCTGAGATATGCTTCCCCTCTTCTGCAAATGGTTTTCTGCTGAATCATTGCCACTGTTAATACCTTTCATGTTATTTATTTATGTGCTGTTATTATGCAATTCTTTATTATTCCCTTTATCAAGTTCATGAACATGATCACCCATTTTTTCATTTTGCACTTTAACCGTGTTCTCTTGGTTAACCTGCATACGTTTACTATTTGTGATTTCTAGATCATTAATATCAGTCACTGCTTCCTACTGCTTTCCAACGTTCTCATTAGCCATATTAATTTGCGTGTTATTTTCTATATTAGCTTCAGGAGTTGTTTTATTAATAATCCCAGAGTTAATATCTTTACCATTTTGTTCAGCGATCTTTCCTTTTTGTTGGTTATTTATATGTAGTTCCATATGTGAATTTGGATTCTTTGTCTCTTTTGGAACCCACTTTTCTTCAGTTTTTCCTTTGCATTGCATTAACGAATGCCCAAACAATCCACATTATTTACAGCAATGTGGTTTGTATATGTATTCCACGCCAATCTTTAAAACTTCTCCAGTGTGCATCTCCACTTCCACCTTATTTGGAAACTCCGATGTAGCGTCCATTTCTATTAATATCTTTGCAAATGCTACTCTAGATTTGTCCGCTGTGATTTGATCCATCTTAATCGGTCGTCCCCCCATGCTTGCAATCGCGCTCATCGGTTCTTTATCCCATAATTCTAATTCCAGCTTTGTCAATTTAACCCATAGCGGCATAGTGGACAGCAGGTATTTTTTGAATCTCGTCCCCATACACCATTTCTTTAGAATGATAATCCTATTATCAAATAAATATGGTCCTCCTTGTAGAATATTTTCACAATCTACTCCATTATCGAAACGAATAATAAAAAATCCATGATCTTTTGATAATAACTGAAAATTCCCCGATGGTTTCCATACATATTCGATATATCTTTTCAGATGAAGGTGATATGACCTAGACCAATACACATAAAAAATAATAGAATTTTTCCACTCCACTGATCTTCTAGCCGTCGCCTCTGAGATATGTGCCATTTTCATGTTATTCATCACAGATAGTTCTACGCATTCTAAATTGACCCATGCATCTCAAATATGCCCTATACCTCCCGAAGCAGCTTGTACCCAAGATATGGATTTGCCTGCTGCCACATCCTCATGAATTATCTTCCAATTCCTTTCAAAAAACGTCCTAGACTTCTTAGAGGCATCGTGGACCACGTGATCATCAGTTTTGGTTTGAGTATTCACTCCCCCCTCAACTGTATATCTAAGGAGACGAACTGCAGAAGCAGTATTGTGGGCATCCGGTACCCCGTCTCCCCCATGGCCATCTCCTCCTTACTAAAGGGAATGTCACGAAACCCTAGTTCTATTGTCTATGCCAAAAAAACATATCGTGATCCATCCTACAAGAGAATTCTAGTCTATCCGACTCCTTAGGCATCGCTTCCTTACCTGGGCTCCGATCTGGTGGCCTACTTATGTTGTTAGTGATTGAGAAATTTTTGTTTGGATGATATGGAATATTCAATCATGATTTAAAATTGAAATCGAAGTTGAAATCGTTTTAAAATGAAATTATAAACGATTTATAAAATATGTTTTAAATGGAAATCGACGATATTATGTATATATATGTCCTGAATAGAACACGCCGCACAGCGACCGTTCGCGAATTTTGACCATTAGATTCTAATGGACCTAACGAGAGATTCGACTGTCGGTTCCTCCTAAAATCAGAAATGTTGGGTTCGTATCGAAAAGAGCTTTCCAATGAATATAAGAGGTTGCTATGAATGCAGTTCAGTGGTCGTTATTGAAAACCAACTTTAAGGGCCTTAATAAAATTATTAAAAATATGGAAAAGTTATGTAAAATCATAATAAACGATTTGGAAAGATTTAGGATGAAAAATTCCAAGTTTGAAAGGATTTTTTTTTTAAAATGAACTACTTAATAACTAGAATAATAATTCAATTATTTTTAGAAATAATAAATTGGACTGAAAATGGATTCTAAAATAACCAAAATTTTCCAACGTATGAATTGGAATGGTTTTGAATGGAAATAATCTTCAGAATATTTCAGTGTTGGATTCCGTGATTATATGGATATTGTTGAGGAATTTGGAAGATACAGATATCGTTATTCCCAATACGATATCCGTTAGTTTCAGAATTTGATATTAAATATAAGCCGATATTATTTTCTATTCAGAGCCTTGTATTTAATATCAAATTGGATTTTGGGTTTGTCATGATTGGTGTCTTCAACAACACTGTTCTTAAACCCAGTTGAGAAAAGGATAAATCTTTTAATTAAGATTTGGAGAAGTTTACCAATTAATTAATATTTAATTGGAATTGAAATGAAAGTTGATTGTGGGTTTATCGTGAACTATGTTTTAAACAACCTTTTTTCTTTAACCCAATTAGCAAGGAAGATATGATTTGGAATTTAGAAATCTTTTTACAAAGATTAATGGAAAAGTTTCCAAATTATACTTTTCCAATTTAATACATTCAACTGGAATTGAAAGGAATTCGATTTATTAATAATCGAGATGAGCTTCTGTGAATGAAGACCGTTACTATATATGGAATTTAAAGGGTCTTGCTGTTATTCTATATATAGTATTGATTGGATACAGAAATTTATATTGATTATATACTGACTTGTTTCCCGTGAAGATTCCATTTTAGTGGAAGATGATTTTGGGTTTATCGTGAATTTTGTTTTAAATAACATCGTTTCTTTAACCTAGTTAAAGACAAGATTAATTTCTTAAAGTGAGTAATCATAAAGTAATGATTTTTGATATTAAAACCAAGGTGGAGTTTTAATGAATCTTTTATTAGATTAAAATGAGAATGGGATAAATAAATTTATCGAATTTACGAAATGATCGAGAATGGAGTACCACCAGTTTTACTCCAGGCGATAGTTAAATCTTTAATTAGATTTAAACGTGGAATGGTAATTAAATTTACCGATAACACCGTGGGTGTTAGATATGGAGTACAGCCAGTTTTGCTCCGTGAGATGAATAGGTTGGGATTGGGATAATAAAATAAATGACTACTTCAATAAGGTTCGCTAATCCCGACTAGTTAATAAACATTAATTTGGTTTAAGTGGTGAAACGATAAAATAAAATCATTTGAAAATGATATCGAAAGGAAGATTAAAGAATAAGTTGAAAGAATTTATCTTTGATAAAATTAATGGAAGATATGGATATTTAAATAGAAGAATATTCTGGATTGGAATAATGCGTATGATGTGTTTTTATAACACTTGATTTACAAAGTACGCGAGTTATTCGGAAAGACCGAGTATAACCCATTCTAAATAACTGATACGGCGACTAAATGTCGATGATATGAAGACGGTAGTTGAAGATCGGAGATCTTCACATCATTTAGATGATTACTCATGTTGTGAAGACCCGCAACTTCCCCGTAGAGGAAAGCGTCGGATAGTTCGAGAACAAACCACAGCAGAACGCATACAGAAGAACATTTCATTGTATTTGACAACAATGCATCAGATTACAAGAATATACAGAGTATAAATGAATATTACACAGAAATATCAGAGATTTAAATTACATTTAAATACATAGCAGCGGAAAATAATACAATACACAACTAGAAGAGATATACGGATACAAAGCTTTCCGGATATCGTTCCAGCTGTAAACCAGGATCCTGTGAATATAAATCTGCAAAACCAAAACTACTAGCTGCCCGTGTCAAAATAAGGGCACCCAGAGTTTAGGTTAAAACAATAAACTCCAGGTCAGTCATGTGACTGGTGTGAGAACTAAAACAGTAAATCTTTATTTTAAATCATTAGGTAAATCAAGGGACCACGCCGTATAACACGGAACGGGTTTCCTCCCAAGAATACCAGTGCTTAAAACAAACAGCGCAATGCTAAATAAAGAAAGATGAAGCTGTTATAAGACCCAGGTCCTATCACACAATGCAATCGCAAGCCGGGGGATAGGGTTTTCCCTTATAACAGCTAAAGAATGCTTGATACGTTTAAAACAAATCATTTGATACTATTATAAGTGCATAGAGTATAAAACAACTTCAAATCATAAGTATCAATCATAGGCGGCATGAATGCCCCATACCACTATGTCGCCATATATAGGTTTACAAGTAAAACCGCAAATGGCACGTATTTGGAAATTGGATTTCCGTCTATGAACCGAGGCAAAAGATAGTCCTCAACCGATTCGAGACGCTCTAGCCCGTGTCTCAGGATCAGAGCTCGAGTGACCCTTGGATCGTCAGGGCCGGTCCACCGATGTGGATTAAAATGCCTGAACACTGCGTTTCCCCACCCTTTGGGGTGTCAATGAGCCAACGAATGACTCCATCGGTTCGAGAACGACCGATCAATCCGAGGCGCCTCGCAACAGCAACAACCACATAAGTCAAACTCGTCAGGGCGTGTAAAACCACTGACGCCACTTCTAACTAGAAAGAAACGCATGCCCTCCCTGAGGTCCGTCTCCCGTTTTTGATTCATACCGGGTGTGAAACTCGCGAATCAAACGTTACACAAAGCTACGCCACAAAGGCCGTGCTTTGATCATCAACCACAAGACTTTGCTTTTCAACAGAAGCCTTGATCATTTGCATCTTAGCATGCCACACAGGCAAGCCATCCTATGCAACCGATATCAGTCACACAGAATGAAATCCGATGTCAGACACACAGTCCATTTACAAGTCCGTTCTGGGTCTGAACGAAACCGGAGGCACCTAGTACCCCGCATATCCATCGATCTCCAAGTACGTCTGGACGATCACTAACTGTTTCCATCTTCTTGGGTGTACAGCCCAATCAAGATCATCAGTTATCACCCAAACGACGTGAAGACTTCCGGTCTTCGACCATCGTCTTCATCTTCGACTTATCGTCGTATCAGTTATTCAGAATGGGATAAACCCGGTCTTTCCGAATAACTCGCGTATATTTTAAATAAGTGTTACACAAACACAACATACGCCTCATTCCAATTCATTAGTCACTAACCATAAATTAATCAAGAGAATAATTCCCCAAATATTAACCCCGAAGGCCGAAACCAACATCAGATCAATATCCAGAAAACCATTCTGCTTGGCTAACCGACAGTTAGTTTCTAAATTTCACGTTCAAATCTAATTAAAGATTTAACTATCGCCTGGAGCAAAATTGGTGATACTCCATTCTCGATCTTTTCAATCTAATTAAAGATTCATTAAAACTCCACTTAGTTTTAATCATTATCTGGGTTAAAGAATCAGTGTCATTTAAAACACGGTTCACGATAAACCCAAAATCACATTCATTAATTATCGGGTTAAAGAACGAGTGTTATTTAAAACACTGTTCACGATAAACCCAAAAATCAATATCAATTCAATTCCAATTAAATATCATTTAATTGGTACACTTCATTAAATCTAAATAAAAAGATTTAATCTTTTCTCAACTGGGTCCAAGAACAGTGTTAATGAAGACACCATTCACGACAAACCCAAATCACATTCATTGATTATCGGGTTAAAGAACAAGTGTTATTTAAAACATTATTCACGATAAACCCAAAAATCAATATCAATTCAATTCCAATTAAATATTATTTAATTGGTACACTTCATTAAATCTAAATAAAAAGATTTAATCTTTTCTCAATTGGGTTCAAGAACGGTGTTAGTGAAGACACCATTCACGACAAACCCAAATCACATTTGATATTAAATACAAGGCTCTGAATAGAAAATATATCGGCCTATATTCAATATCAAATTCTACGATTAACAAATGTCGTATTGGAAATAACGATATAAAAATATATCTTTCAAATTTCCATAACAACACCTGTATAATCACGAATTCCAACATCGAAATATTCCGAAGACAATTTCGATTCAAATCCACTCCAATGCAATCATTGGAAATTTTGGTTATTTTCAAAACCCTTTTCGAATTCAATTTATTTATTTAAAAATAAATAGAATTATAATTCTAGTTCAAAACTAGTTCATTTCGATAAAAATCTATTTTTATCTTTTCAAATATGGAGTTTTTCATCCCAAACTTTCACAAATCATTTCTTATGATTTTACACAAATTATTACTATTTTTAATAATTTTATCAAGGCCCGTACAGTCGATTTCCATCAACGGTCATCGAACTGCACTTACAGCGACCTTTTTCGAATTTGATTTGGACGTATCTCCAAATCCAACCGTTAGATTTCAAATTTCTAACATTCATTAGAAAGCTCTTTTCGATACGAACCCAACGGTTCCGGTTTTAGGAGAATCCGACGGTCGGATCTCCCGTAATGCCCGTTTGAAATAAATGGTCGAAATTCGCGAACTGCCGCGGCGCGGCGCGTTCTATTCAGGCCATTATATTATATATATAATATATATATAATATATTTCGTCGATTTCTATTTAAAACGAATTATATAAATAGTTTTAAAATTCGTTTAAAAATCTATTTCAACTTCCATCTCAATTCAAAGCAAAATTGAATTCTTCTCTATAAATTCGTTCTAAAATTCATTTCTATTCAATTCAAATTTCAATTCAATTTGAATTCATTTCAATTTGCTTTCAATTCAATTTGAATTCGTTTTCAATTCAATTCATTTCGAAATCGTTTTCAATTCAATTCATTTCGAAATCGTTTTCAATTCAATTCATTTCGAAATCGTTTTCAATTCAATTCATTTCGAAATCGCTTTCAATTCAATTCATTTCGAATTCGTTTTCAATTCAATTCATTTCGAAATCGTTTTCAATTCAATTCATTTCGAAATCGTTTTCAATTCAATTCATTTCGAAATCGTTTTCAATTCAATTCATTTTGAAAATATTCGATTTCGAAATCACTTTTCAATATTCATTTTAAAATGAATAAAATCGATATAAATATCGTTCACGTCAAAATGGCGTCAATCTAATCCTCACGGCTTCACATATTTCTATTTTCAAATATTCTATTTCAAATATTTCTATTTCAAATATTTCTATTTCAAATATTTCTTTTTTTTTCGAAACTGGAATGAGGCCCAATCAATTACCATATAATGTTAATTATATGGATTTTCTACAACACATGTATATATCAACAACGATGAATAATCAACCATCAACCAAAGTGCACTACACTGTATAAGCATCAAATATAGACATTTAACGCTTATAGCAGCTTGTCAATCAATCGATCGACATATTTAATCAATCAGGATGAGTGAACTTCAAATTTCATCCTAACACCCGTGTGGGGTTTCAAACAATCAAACCATATTTTATTTGTGCAGTTAGGCGATGTGTAAAATTTATCGACCCAATCAACGTCATTCAAATAGGTGTACATAAACAAACCGTCTGGTTTGTAAATGAATATTTATTTATTCACATTCACGTTAAAAATTATATTTTTAACGATAACACATTTTATTTTAACATATGAATTTCTATTCAGTTCATTCGTTAAATAAAATGCTATTTTTATTTTTCTAACTTATTTTAGAAAATTTCGGCGGCATAACAGCACGATACTAGAAACGGGACAAGGCCTAGCCTTATCCCCGGTCTAGTGAAGGCCCACGCCATTCACTCATCAATCAAATCAATTTCATTTTGCAAACCACAAAATTTGGAGTAAGAGTCTAACCTAGCCTTACTCCTTCGCCTTATAACGGCGCACGTCTAATCCTAACCAATTCATCGATTCGATTTTTCATACCACAAATCACATTCAAACAAAACGCAATCAATCACCAATCAATCAAACAAACAAGTCCATGGTCTGTGGACGATTGTGTCGGGTGCTACTAAGCACCGTCTGCATCCTAGTATATATATATATAACTAGAAAAATAAATTGAAAGGTGAGAAATTCTCACATATAGCTATCCTAGCTCCACGGCTCTTCATTTGCAGAAGTCTTAGTCGTTTCGCCTTTTTGTCACCTTCGTTGCTGCTTTCACTACATACGTAAAAATCACATTTTTATTCCGATGTTCAATATATAAAAATCAAATTTTTATTTCAAAGTTCAATATATAAAAATCGAATTTTCTTTCGAAGTTCAAAACATAAAACTATATTTTTCTTTCGAACTTTCGATATATAGAAATCTGATTTTTCCTTTTAAATTTCTAATCTCTTCCTAGTTTAGAAATCATTTTAAATTCAGTTTAAAAAATCATTTTCCCTTTCAAAATAAAATCAGTTTTACTTCCTATTAAAAATCAGTTTTTATTTTCTTTATAGATCAGTTTTTAAATGCTAATAAAAAAAAATCAAAACAGTTTTAAATTACTAATTAAAAATAAAAACAGTTTTTAAATGCTAATTCAGTTTTAAAATTCCTAAAAAAAACAGTTTTAATATTTCAATTAAAAATCAGTTTTTAATTTTCTATATATACATATAAAAAAAAACAAATAAATAAAAATCGACTTACAGGGGGGGGCAGTGGCGGACTTCGCTGGAGGGGGGGGGGGCGGTCGGGCGAGAGGGGTAATGGCGAACGGTGGTGAGGAGGAGCGGGCTGGAGGGCGGTGGCGAGGTGGTGGTCGCGATTACGTTCGGATTTGGGGGGGGGCTGTCGGTTTCTCGATGGAGTGCGGGGAAGGAAGGGGAAACGATGCGGGGAGGGGAAGAAGAGGAAGAGGCGGCGGCAGCTCTGGGGGGGGGCGCGATGTTCGGCGGCGGCTCCGATTTAGGTTAGGTTTCTTTTTTTTTTTTTTTTTTTTTTCAAATCGATTTTGAATGCTGAATGAACGGGGGGGGGCCTGGTTAAGGTAGGAGAGAGATTTCTCTTTTTTTTTTTTTTTTTTTTTTTTATTATTTTAATTTCAAAATGTTGACTTTTACATACGACCTCTAAACGAGGCCCACCGCCTGTCGCCCATAGCGTTTCACCCCCATTCCGAACACAATGGGATATGTATCGCAAGCTGTTTCTACCGTTTCGATCAGTCTCCTTTGAGTTTACATTTAAATCACTACATTGAATTTTAAACGTACATTTCAAATTACCGGGGTCACATACTACCTAGAAAAATTTCAGAAAAATATTTTCTAGCTTCGTATTGACGATACGGTCCTAACAAAACTAGTTTCGTCGAATTCTGAGTCCGTTGGAAAAATGGCCAATTTCCAGTCGATTAAAATCAACTGAAATGGTCAAAACACGTTTTCCTTTACCACGCTCACACATTGATTCGAAAAATTATGAAATTTGAAACATAGCAATAACTTCACATCTCGGACCCAACAAAACTGGTTTCGTCGAAATCCGAGATCGTTTGCAAAACGGCTATTTTTAAGGGCTATATATTATATAAAATATATAAAAATTCCACAGCGACTATTTCTAATTTTAAACTGGACATATCTTATCATTGCTAAGATGAAATCTCAGTTTGTTAACTTCGTTACAAAGATATAGTTATACAGATTCAAATATTTCTTGTTTCGTTCAATTCTGACTTATATTGAATTCTGTATATTCATTTGAAATTAGAAATCGAATTTTCGAACTACCGCGCCATTTTCAATTCCTTTTATAATTATATATAATTATTTTTATTCTAACGACGACGCGTATAATATATACGTTCGAATTATATTCAAAATAAATTTATTGTCGATATTATTTAAAATAATTCATTTTAAATAATCAAAATTCGCTAAAATTGCAAAAATAAAATTTTTAAACTGGCCCAGATTTTACGGGTTGTTACAATCTCCCCCACTTAAAACTTTTCGTCCCCGAAAAGGAACAAAGTCGAAAGTGGTTTGATTAATTAACTCTACGTTCGATCTGGCTTTCATTCTCCAACTCTTTAGTTTCTGAGAATTTTCAAAACTTCAAAATTTTGGCTAACACCCTAAATTTTTGAAAAATTTCGCCATAACCTCCCCTGCACCGGGAGCATCGGGGAATTTCAAATAGCTTCCCCGGTCCTTCAGATCTCAAAAAGAAAAAGAAAAAGCCAAGCGGCTAGCCAATAGGCTCACAAAATCATCATCACCCAAACAACGCAGGAAATTATGTAGTAAACATGTACCTATTTGTCGGGCAAACAAATTTTATTCTTGGCTCTAGCCTCCTTGCTATGACCTGTTCAATGTAAGTACATATATGCAAGCAAATGCGACCAATTTTCGATACAGTTCAATATTTGGTTTAGTTAGGCATAAAGGTTCAAAATTATCAAACAATTAAACAAACAACACAAACATCAATCAATTAGTGAATTAACGTTTCAAATTGATAATTTTGATACATAGTCAAAAATCAGATTTTTGATGTCAAATCACAACAATAGGCCTTATCTAATTTTGGTTCTCACACCAGTCAATAGGAAATATATAGAAATCTCACTTTCGTTACTCGAAAGTAAACACTGGCGACAGTGCCCCATCACCAGAATTATCCCCGGGCAACTAGAGTATGATTCTATATCTATCCAATATATTGAAACTTCGAATACACATTTGCAAGACGCATATGCAAAATCTTTATATATCGGATTGTCCAAATCAATATAAATAAATGATCAAATACGAATAATTGATTTAAAATTTCAAAACGAAATTTGTTTTCATTTGAAAGAAATATACTCTTCACACTCGTTCTAGGATACTAATGATCCTATCTCTAACGAGTCATTCTAATTGGATATTACTAACCCAATATCTGATGAATTCTTTCGTACGGTTCTAATGTGTCTTGTTCTCTGCTTTGTAAACCAAAGCTCTGATACCACGTGTGAAGACCCGCAACTTCCCCGTAGAGGAAAGCGTCGGATAGTTCGAGAACAAACCACAGCAGAACGCATACAGAAGAACATTTCATTGTATTTGACAACAATGCATCAGATTACAAGAATATACAGAGTATAAATGAATATTACACAGAAATATCAGAGATTTAAATTACATTTAAATACATAGCAGCGGAAAATAATACAATACACAACTAGAAGAGATATACGGATACAAAGCTTTCCGGATATCGTTCCAGCTGTAAACCAGGATCCTGTGAATATAAATCTGCAAAACCAAAACTACTAGCTGCCCGTGTCAAAATAAGGGCACCCAGAGTTTAGGTTAAAACAATAAACTCCAGGTCAGTCATGTGACTGGTGTGAGAACTAAAACAGTAAATCTTTATTTTAAATCATTAGGTAAATCAAGGGACCACGCCGTATAACACGGAACGGGTTTCCTCCCAAGAATACCAGTGCTTAAAACAAACAGCGCAATGCTAAATAAAGAAAGATGAAGCTGTTATAAGACCCAGGTCCTATCACACAATGCAATCGCAAGCCGGGGGATAGGGTTTTCCCTTATAACAGCTAAAGAATGCTTGATACGTTTAAAACAAATCATTTGATACTATTATAAGTGCATAGAGTATAAAACAACTTCAAATCATAAGTATCAATCATAGGCGGCATGAATGCCCCATACCACTATGTCGCCATATATAGGTTTACAAGTAAAACCGCAAATGGCACGTATTTGGAAATTGGATTTCCGTCTATGAACCGAGGCAAAAGATAGTCCTCAACCGATTCGAGACGCTCTAGCCCGTGTCTCAGGATCAGAGCTCGAGTGACCCTTGGATCGTCAGGGCCGGTCCACCGATGTGGATTAAAATGCCTGAACACTGCGTTTCCCCACCCTTTGGGGTGTCAATGAGCCAACGAATGACTCCATCGGTTCGAGAACGACCGATCAATCCGAGGCGCCTCGCAACAGCAACAACCACATAAGTCAAACTCGTCAGGGCGTGTAAAACCACTGACGCCACTTCTAACTAGAAAGAAACGCATGCCCTCCCTGAGGTCCGTCTCCCGTTTTTGATTCATACCGGGTGTGAAACTCGCGAATCAAACGTTACACAAAGCTACGCCACAAAGGCCGTGCTTTGATCATCAACCACAAGACTTTGCTTTTCAACAGAAGCCTTGATCATTTGCATCTTAGCATGCCACACAGGCAAGCCATCCTATGCAACCGATATCAGTCACACAGAATGAAATCCGATGTCAGACACACAGTCCATTTACAAGTCCGTTCTGGGTCTGAACGAAACCGGAGGCACCTAGTACCCCGCATATCCATCGATCTCCAAGTACGTCTGGACGATCACTAACTGTTTCCATCTTCTTGGGTGTACAGCCCAATCAAGATCATCAGTTATCACCCAAACGACGTGAAGACTTCCGGTCTTCGACCATCGTCTTCATCTTCGACTTATCGTCGTATCAGTTATTCAGAATGGGATAAACCCGGTCTTTCCGAATAACTCGCGTATATTTTAAATAAGTGTTACACAAACACAACATACGCCTCATTCCAATTCATTAGTCACTAACCATAAATTAATCAAGAGAATAATTCCCCAAATATTAACCCCGAAGGCCGAAACCAACATCAGATCAATATCCAGAAAACCATTCTGCTTGGCTAACCGACAGTTAGTTTCTAAATTTCACGTTCAAATCTAATTAAAGATTTAACTATCGCCTGGAGCAAAATTGGTGATACTCCATTCTCGATCTTTTCAATCTAATTAAAGATTCATTAAAACTCCACTTAGTTTTAATCATTATCTGGGTTAAAGAATCAGTGTCATTTAAAACACGGTTCACGATAAACCCAAAATCACATTCATTAATTATCGGGTTAAAGAACGAGTGTTATTTAAAACACTGTTCACGATAAACCCAAAAATCAATATCAATTCAATTCCAATTAAATATCATTTAATTGGTACACTTCATTAAATCTAAATAAAAAGATTTAATCTTTTCTCAACTGGGTCCAAGAACAGTGTTAATGAAGACACCATTCACGACAAACCCAAATCACATTCATTGATTATCGGGTTAAAGAACAAGTGTTATTTAAAACATTATTCACGATAAACCCAAAAATCAATATCAATTCAATTCCAATTAAATATTATTTAATTGGTACACTTCATTAAATCTAAATAAAAAGATTTAATCTTTTCTCAATTGGGTTCAAGAACGGTGTTAGTGAAGACACCATTCACGACAAACCCAAATCACATTTGATATTAAATACAAGGCTCTGAATAGAAAATATATCGGCCTATATTCAATATCAAATTCTACGATTAACAAATGTCGTATTGGAAATAACGATATAAAAATATATCTTTCAAATTTCCATAACAACACCTGTATAATCACGAATTCCAACATCGAAATATTCCGAAGACAATTTCGATTCAAATCCACTCCAATGCAATCATTGGAAATTTTGGTTATTTTCAAAACCCTTTTCGAATTCAATTTATTTATTTAAAAATAAATAGAATTATAATTCTAGTTCAAAACTAGTTCATTTCGATAAAAATCTATTTTTATCTTTTCAAATATGGAGTTTTTCATCCCAAACTTTCACAAATCATTTCTTATGATTTTACACAAATTATTACTATTTTTAATAATTTTATCAAGGCCCGTACAGTCGATTTCCATCAACGGTCATCGAACTGCACTTACAGCGACCTTTTTCGAATTTGATTTGGACGTATCTCCAAATCCAACCGTTAGATTTCAAATTTCTAACATTCATTAGAAAGCTCTTTTCGATACGAACCCAACGGTTCCGGTTTTAGGAGAATCCGACGGTCGGATCTCCCGTAATGCCCGTTTGAAATAAATGGTCGAAATTCGCGAACTGCCGCGGCGCGGCGCGTTCTATTCAGGCCATTATATTATATATATAATATATATATAATATATTTCGTCGATTTCTATTTAAAACGAATTATATAAATAGTTTTAAAATTCGTTTAAAAATCTATTTCAACTTCCATCTCAATTCAAAGCAAAATTGAATTCTTCTCTATAAATTCGTTCTAAAATTCATTTCTATTCAATTCAAATTTCAATTCAATTTGAATTCATTTCAATTTGCTTTCAATTCAATTTGAATTCGTTTTCAATTCAATTCATTTCGAAATCGTTTTCAATTCAATTCATTTCGAAATCGTTTTCAATTCAATTCATTTCGAAATCGTTTTCAATTCAATTCATTTCGAAATCGCTTTCAATTCAATTCATTTCGAATTCGTTTTCAATTCAATTCATTTCGAAATCGTTTTCAATTCAATTCATTTCGAAATCGTTTTCAATTCAATTCATTTCGAAATCGTTTTCAATTCAATTCATTTTGAAAATATTCGATTTCGAAATCACTTTTCAATATTCATTTTAAAATGAATAAAATCGATATAAATATCGTTCACGTCAAAATGGCGTCAATCTAATCCTCACGGCTTCACATATTTCTATTTTCAAATATTCTATTTCAAATATTTCTATTTCAAATATTTCTATTTCAAATATTTCTTTTTTTTTCGAAACTGGAATGAGGCCCAATCAATTACCATATAATGTTAATTATATGGATTTTCTACAACACATGTATATATCAACAACGATGAATAATCAACCATCAACCAAAGTGCACTACACTGTATAAGCATCAAATATAGACATTTAACGCTTATAGCAGCTTGTCAATCAATCGATCGACATATTTAATCAATCAGGATGAGTGAACTTCAAATTTCATCCTAACACCCGTGTGGGGTTTCAAACAATCAAACCATATTTTATTTGTGCAGTTAGGCGATGTGTAAAATTTATCGACCCAATCAACGTCATTCAAATAGGTGTACATAAACAAACCGTCTGGTTTGTAAATGAATATTTATTTATTCACATTCACGTTAAAAATTATATTTTTAACGATAACACATTTTATTTTAACATATGAATTTCTATTCAGTTCATTCGTTAAATAAAATGCTATTTTTATTTTTCTAACTTATTTTAGAAAATTTCGGCGGCATAACAGCACGATACTAGAAACGGGACAAGGCCTAGCCTTATCCCCGGTCTAGTGAAGGCCCACGCCATTCACTCATCAATCAAATCAATTTCATTTTGCAAACCACAAAATTTGGAGTAAGAGTCTAACCTAGCCTTACTCCTTCGCCTTATAACGGCGCACGTCTAATCCTAACCAATTCATCGATTCGATTTTTCATACCACAAATCACATTCAAACAAAACGCAATCAATCACCAATCAATCAAACAAACAAGTCCATGGTCTGTGGACGATTGTGTCGGGTGCTACTAAGCACCGTCTGCATCCTAGTATATATATATATAACTAGAAAAATAAATTGAAAGGTGAGAAATTCTCACATATAGCTATCCTAGCTCCACGGCTCTTCATTTGCAGAAGTCTTAGTCGTTTCGCCTTTTTGTCACCTTCGTTGCTGCTTTCACTACATACGTAAAAATCACATTTTTATTCCGATGTTCAATATATAAAAATCAAATTTTTATTTCAAAGTTCAATATATAAAAATCGAATTTTCTTTCGAAGTTCAAAACATAAAACTATATTTTTCTTTCGAACTTTCGATATATAGAAATCTGATTTTTCCTTTTAAATTTCTAATCTCTTCCTAGTTTAGAAATCATTTTAAATTCAGTTTAAAAAATCATTTTCCCTTTCAAAATAAAATCAGTTTTACTTCCTATTAAAAATCAGTTTTTATTTTCTTTATAGATCAGTTTTTAAATGCTAATAAAAAAAAATCAAAACAGTTTTAAATTACTAATTAAAAATAAAAACAGTTTTTAAATGCTAATTCAGTTTTAAAATTCCTAAAAAAAACAGTTTTAATATTTCAATTAAAAATCAGTTTTTAATTTTCTATATATACATATAAAAAAAAACAAATAAATAAAAATCGACTTACAGGGGGGGGCAGTGGCGGACTTCGCTGGAGGGGGGGGGCGGTCGGGCGAGAGGGGTAATGGCGAACGGTGGTGAGGAGGAGCGGGCTGGAGGGCGGTGGCGAGGTGGTGGTCGCGATTACGTTCGGATTTGGGGGGGGGCTGTCGGTTTCTCGATGGAGTGCGGGGAAGGAAGGGGAAACGATGCGGGGAGGGGAAGAAGAGGAAGAGGCGGCGGCAGCTCTGGGGGGGGGGGCGCGATGTTCGGCGGCGGCTCCGATTTAGGTTAGGTTTCTTTTTTTTTTTTTTTTTTTTCAAATCGATTTTGAATGCTGAATGAACGGGGGGGGGCCTGGTTAAGGTAGGAGAGAGATTTCTCTTTTTTTTTTTTTTTTTTTTTTTTTATTATTTTAATTTCAAAATGTTGACTTTTACATACGACCTCTAAACGAGGCCCACCGCCTGTCGCCCATAGCGTTTCACCCCCATTCCGAACACAATGGGATATGTATCGCAAGCTGTTTCTACCGTTTCGATCAGTCTCCTTTGAGTTTACATTTAAATCACTACATTGAATTTTAAACGTACATTTCAAATTACCGGGGTCACATACTACCTAGAAAAATTTCAGAAAAATATTTTCTAGCTTCGTATTGACGATACGGTCCTAACAAAACTAGTTTCGTCGAATTCTGAGTCCGTTGGAAAAATGGCCAATTTCCAGTCGATTAAAATCAACTGAAATGGTCAAAACACGTTTTCCTTTACCACGCTCACACATTGATTCGAAAAATTATGAAATTTGAAACATAGCAATAACTTCACATCTCGGACCCAACAAAACTGGTTTCGTCGAAATCCGAGATCGTTTGCAAAACGGCTATTTTTAAGGGCTATATATTATATAAAATATATAAAAATTCCACAGCGACTATTTCTAATTTTAAACTGGACATATCTTATCATTGCTAAGATGAAATCTCAGTTTGTTAACTTCGTTACAAAGATATAGTTATACAGATTCAAATATTTCTTGTTTCGTTCAATTCTGACTTATATTGAATTCTGTATATTCATTTGAAATTAGAAATCGAATTTTCGAACTACCGCGCCATTTTCAATTCCTTTTATAATTATATATAATTATTTTTATTCTAACGACGACGCGTATAATATATACGTTCGAATTATATTCAAAATAAATTTATTGTCGATATTATTTAAAATAATTCATTTTAAATAATCAAAATTCGCTAAAATTGCAAAAATAAAATTTTTAAACTGGCCCAGATTTTACGGGTTGTTACACATGTCTTGATTGGGATGTATACCCAAGACAAGGTTGTAAGTGGTGATCGTCCAGACGTACTTAGAGATCGATCGGATATGCGAGGGCCTCTCTCTTGTATTGGACATATGGGACGAGGAATAAGGTGCCTCCGGTTTCATTCAGACCCAGAACGGACTTGCAAATGGATGCTCTGTCTGACATTGTATTCTTTTATATTGTATTCATTGATCTCTGCTAAATATATATCTGTTTGGTGGCGGAGAATTTATTCTCTTTCTTAACACCATTCTCTGAGACGTACGAGCTTAGAGGTTATATAATGGTGGAAATCAGTGGTACAGTATGGGTTGACAGTGTGGCATGCTGAGATGCATGGATCAAAGATTTTGTTGAAAAACAAGTCTTTGTGGTTGATGATCAAAGACACGGCTTTAAATAGCGCAGCTTTGTGTAGTGTTAATTCGTGAGGTTCACACACTGGTATGAACCAGAAACGGGATGAGGGACAACGGGGAGAGCATGCGCTTCTTTCTAGATAGAAGGCATGGAGTCCATATAATTTTTATTTATGTGGATGATGGAAAGAGAGGTACCTCGGATTTGAGTCCCTAGTGGCTCTAGAAATGGTCTACATACTGACCAGATTTTATGCCCCACAGGGCAGAGGAACGCATTGTTTAGGAGTAATCCTAATCCACCGCGAAAATGTGGGTTGGCCCTGCCGCTCCCATATGCAGTTGCAAATGAATCTTAAGGCTCGGGCTAGAGAGTCTTGAATTAGGATAAGGAAGGTCCCTTTTGTTAGTTCATGATGGAAATCCAATTTCCAATACATCATTTTTCGGTTTTAGTTGTAAAACTAGTATAGTTGTAAAACTAGCATGGCAACATAGTATATGGTGCCTATGCCTTCTATGATTGATACATTTATATTTGAAGTTGATTTTGACACTATGCACTTATAGTAATATCAAAATGATTTGTTTTAAACGTACCAAGCATGTTTGGCTATTATGAGGGAAACTCTATCCTCCGGCTTGCATTGCAATGTGTGATGGGACCTAAGTCTTATAATAGCTTCATTTTCCAAAATGCATTGCGTTGTTTTATTTTAAACTGAGATTCATGTGAAATAAATCCATTCTGTGTTATACGGCGTGGTCGCATGATTTTCCAACTTTTAAAGTAAAGATTTAAAAATTGTTTTAGTTCTCACACTAGTCCCATGACTGACTTGGAGTTTATTGTTTTAACCTAAACTCTGGGTGCTCATATTTTCCACACGGGCAGCTAGTAGTTTTGGTTTTTGCAGATATTTCTTTTCACAGGATCCTGGATTATAGCTGGAGCTATATTCGGAAAGTTTTGTATTTGTGTATTTCATTCAGTTTTGCTAGTTGATATATTTTCCGCTACACATTTTATTTATACATTTTGAATTTCCGCTGTTATGTATTTTAATCTTTGATATTTTTCTATTGTATAGTATTTATTAGAACTCAAATAGTTGTACTCTATTGTAAATTGTTGTAATAACAATGAAATGTTCTGTTGTTTGTGTTTTGATGCATCGTATTCTCAACACAATCCAGACTTTTCCATCTCTTTGGGGATCGGGGAAGTCTGAATCGTCACATCCACACTCACGTTAGCCAAGGCCATTACAAGTGATGGTGTCAACTAACCCAAAGAATAAGGCTGTTGAGGAGCGATCATCTGTATATTTGTTTGGACGAGTGTTAAACATATTGGATAATGTGGTCTTACTTTTGAAATATCAAGAGGAAATCTAAGACATCTAATTTGGGTTCAAATCCACTACACAGTGGCTGTATATAATTCGGAAAGCAATATAAAATACATAACAATAAAATCATAGTCAGACATAAATATTCACATCACTAAGGCGGAAATAGATATGAATATGCAGAAGTGGTGGACATAATATAAGTGGTCATGCAAGATCCACTATATCATGAAATAATAGATACGCGTACATCACAAAACAATATGTATACACAAGAGTCACTATCTCATATAAATGAAAGGTAAAACTACTTGATAAGTTTATTTAGCCAAGGAGAAGCTAGTCCATGCTATAGTCGAGGAGAAGAACCTATAATACTTAGTCTTACCTGAGTATTATTTATAAGAAAACAAATCAGCCTAGCCGTACTCATCAGAATAAGGTGAGATAGAAATAGAGATATAAATAGAAAATGACATATAAGAAATAACAACAATGTTCACATGTGAAATGTGAAGGCTTGATATGTCCAATAGGTATTCCAAAGAAAGCTTAGTGCTATATATAAATATCTCAATATAATTGAAACTAAGACTAATAACTCAATATCAATAAACTAAGATTGATAATGTAGCATCAATAGAACCAAGATTGATAACATAGTATCAATAAAACCAAGACTAATAACGTAGTATCAATAGAACAAAAATTACAGAAATCAATAAATTAGGAATCCAGAAGATACCAGAGAAGGGAAGGCCTAAATCAAGGAGGGAGACCGAAGAGTCATCAATTCATACATCGAAGGTAGCTACCCTATAATATTGGGACGAAGCTCCTCGGATGATCTGAAGCCCGCAGGTCGTGACCCCGCTCGGATGATCCGAAGATCATCGATAAAATCAAATGAACCGAAGTTCCTTAGGATGATCTATAGATCATTAGAATGAACCGAAGGTCAGATTGATCGGAAGATCCACTAGAACCGAAGTTCCTAAGATAAGATGGAACCGAAGCACCTCAAATAGTCCGAAGACTCTTAAGATGTACCAAAGTTCCTCGGGATGACCAGAAGATCATTAAAGTGACCCGAAGGTATGATTGATCTGAAGATCAAACATAGTGTAACTACTCCAAGCTAGTAAATATAAGAGTTAAGCTACATGTCCCATAACCAATCGCTCTACTCGAATATTTATGAATAGTTGTATATTCCACTAAAAATACGAAACGATCATTTCCATAGTGTTCAATTGAACGAGTCCAAGAATTAACCATCAAAGCAAACACAAGTATTCATAGTCCTTGTTTTTTACTAAGGCGTTTAATAAGATTTCTCATACAAATGAGAAAAAGTTTTACATAACTATATACTAGTAGACTGGAAAACAATTTATTAAATAACTTCATACAACGAAATGAGATTAGAAATCAATTTGAAAGATAACTTCATATAATGAAGTAAAGTTAGAAACTGTTTAGTAAAAGATTGAGTATCTACTAATAATTTAAACCCTTTATATGATTTCGAAGTGGAAAATCTCATATAATAATGATCGAACTAACGATCGGACTAAGAATTCACGTTTTAATAACGTAAATTAATTTTTATGACTATCAATTATAAATTCGTTTATCATGAATGAATCGAATGTCCATCTAGCTAAGCTAATGGAATACATGGATTAGAGCAATTGAAAAGTCAAAGTAAAAGAGAAAACAGGCCGAAACTCGGTCTGGGATAAGCTTGAATGTACCTGAACTATTGACTGTGGTCTCCACTGGTCGACAATAAAAAAAATAGAGCAATAGGCCAAATCATATGTCAGAACCTATTTTCAGATGTTTGACCTAGTTCAGATGTCTAAAAATAGGTTTCAGGCTTCTGAAATGGATTTCGGCCAACACCCTGAGACCATTTCAGACATCTGGAAATGTTCTTGGGCAATCCCTAGTCCTGGTTCAAACGTTTGAAATTTATTTCAGATGTCTGACCTACTTTGGGAGTGTTTTTAAGGGGAAAACATCAATTAATGGCTCTGAGTCGATACATTATTGCTCTAAACTTTGGGATAGGTTAGAGGCATTCCGGAATACCTTATAGCACATGAACAAACATCCATACAAGGATTTACACAAGGATATTCATATAAATGAGATCACAACTCATAAATTAGAAAGTTAATGTGACGACCACCCATAACTCCTACACTTAACAAGAGGAATAATGCGCTGAAAGACGTGCTAGGAAGCTATGGACGATCATCAAGGTAAGATAACACAAGCGGAACCTGTCGTGTAACTCACGGCGCAAGGATAAAATATGATAGAACATATACATCAGGAAACAATAGTGAAGCAGAATTGAGTGGAATCTTAAACCTTTTTCATATCACCATGAAAAGAATCCACACAACATTGGATTACTCTATAAGAGCCTGTACAAAGCGCCTCACTACAAGTCACTCAGAGAAAACATCAACATAGTAGCGGAAAAACAACAAAAAGTAGATAGTAGGAAATAATACGTCAGCCTTCTGCTCGTCATTGCTCTGCAACATCGTCCTCATCAAGATCTACATCCTGCTACCTGCTGCTCAGTCTGCCCATCCAAATCATGGATGAATATCCCAAGGTAATAAGAGGGAAACATAAAATATTGAGTCAGATAATAGTCTTAATGAGCGATAAAACAGTAATCTAACATCATCAATAAAGTATATAGGAAATAGGTAGATCAATCAACTAATCTACCAACTCAACAACAAGAAGAAAACCAAACCGTCTCCCCTACATCTAACAGTGGTTTCCTTTACAACAATCAATATAAACCACGCAGTAACAGATATAGCAACTAATTATCCTGTGTAGACCATCCTAATTGAGATTGACATCTCTCAAGCACAACGCCCGAAGGCCTAAACCAACATCATACAAGCACCCAAAAGATATCTCCTTCAACTTTGGACAATCTACACAAGACGAAACAAGCAAAACAATTATCATCCATGACTCTGCCTATCACCGCCAATCCTGCATTGAGACCATCGTTAATCGCATGATTGACTACGTTACACCATTCTGTCAAGGGATAATGGTAACCCCGGTTCTATCTTAACTCCATACGCCATCGTGACTCGTATGTTTATCTTCCCAGAAGACAATTAGGCCCATCGTGACTGCCCAGGGTACTCGACTGGTTTAACTAGCCTATTAGGCATCCCTATTATACCCTGCTTTGAGTCCGTTAGAACCTCTTATTAACAATAATCCATTTGCTTCCAATATCTCTTGTCGTCATCACTGGAGAATATCCATAAGCTCAAATACCATATCGAGCAACCATTATCCATGAGCTCAAACACACTTGAGTCGTCTACACATTCGTTGCATTTCGTCGATCAACGAACACTTCATTCACTTCAAATATTCCTCCCTGAATTCACTTCGAAGCCACATCCATTCTCAAACAAAAATAATCAGCACTTTTGGTCGATATTCAATCCATTGCACTTTAGCCTTTCCGCTATGAAAAACATACTGTAGCGCTTAGGTTCCCATTCATAGCGTTTATTAAACGTTGTAGTATCTTCTGCCCGATATATAAAAAAATGACTCAACTCATCAGGCCTCTGAATGACCCGACTCATTAGGTCATGAACGACCCGACTCATTAGGTCATCAAAGACCCAACTCATTAGGTCATGAATGACCCAACTCATTAGGTCATGAACGACTCGACTCATCAGGTCATAAATGATTCAACTCATTAGGTAATGAACGACCCGACCTATCAGATCATGAACGACCCGATCATGCCCTTCCAATCCATCACGTTCCAGCGACCCAGAGACTTCAAAGACCTGATATTCAATGACCCATCATCGAGCGACCCGATTTCAAACTTGAACGACCCGACCTATTTGGCACCAACAATCTAAAGACTTTGCCGACCCATCATTTCTTGGGCAATAAGTCAAACGATCTAACACCAAACGACCCAACTCCAAATGACCTTACTCCAAACTTGATCGATCTATCTCCAATCTCAACCAATCCATTACCAAACGACAACATCGATGTAAACAACTCATCCAAATCAACCAATTCAATCATCAACACTTCACGTAGTCATCAAACAACGCTTGCACAATAATTATTCATCATACAACCATATAAAACTCACCAAATCATGATAAAACAATGAATAAACAAAATAATGGATCTAAACTTGCATATACATATGAAACTACATAAGAATTACTAGCTTAAGTTGCTAGATTAGATCCTATGGTGATTCAAATGAAAAATATACTTACCATGATGTAAATCTAGGTGAAAATGACTAGAAATGATGAAAATAAGATCAAACAACTCATATACTTGATCGAATCTGTGTGAGAGATGCTTATCACTCACCAAATCTTCAAACAAACTTGAAATCACTAAATTCCCAAACCGTACAGTGAAGAATGATCTTCAAACCTCTCAATCTGATGTGATCTCCCTTCAACTGATGTAGATCTAGCTTTGCTTGATGTAGATCTCCAATCTTATTGCATAGATCTAGAATTTTAATGGAGGAAAGATGTATTTGATTGAGCAAGGAGGATTACAAGCTCAACCAAACGAGAGAATGAAGAAACTAAACTATTCTCCATGCCTCTAACCCCTATTTATAGCCTCTAACCAGCCCACTAATGGGCCACACCAATTTAGTCCATTAATGACTAGCCAAACCTGTACAGAAATTGTGCAGCACTAAAACAACAATTCCTCCCAGATCGCTAAACCAAATCTTTAATGTGTGGAATTGGCAACACCATTTCCTTTCCAGTGAAATTGATCTTAGTACCTGATTCGATTGCAGTCAAAAGTTCCCCCCATACAAAACTGACAGGGGGGAAATGGTCACAAATAATATTGGTAAAAATTATGGACATGCCTCACATCTCCATAAACAACATATCAAAATATGAGAATGATCTAACTATTAGGAAATTAAATAAAAATATTTTATGATCTTATGATAAGTAAAATGTGGGTCATTACGTTCTCCCCTCCTTAGGAATTTCTCCCCCAAAATTCCAAGAAAACACAAGCAACCAAAACAATTCCGCATGCCTATCATCCACAAGCAGCCAATCTATCACTCAATATAGCATCTATCCAGCCATGCATCCATAGCCTTAACCTAGCATGCGAAATTCTAACAATAATAGTACAAGTTACAATGGAGTAAGGTGACACGACATTAACGTGTCATATCAACAAAGAGTTCTAGATGGATCATCTTCACACTCTCTTCCGTTCCCCATGTACAATCATCATCATCCTCACTTCGTTGTACCTAGCCTAGCTTAACTGACTTACTCTTAAGCTGTTTTGTGTCTTTCCCAACAACATGAAGCGGCTTATGAGGTTTGTAACTACAGACTTAACTTTTAGGTCTTCGTACTATTCCAAATATATTATCACATTCGAATCATGCACACACTTCAGTAGAAACAACACATGGGAAACGTTGTGCATGCCCGACATCTTCTCAGGTAAATCAAGTCTATAAGCGAGCTTTTCGATTCACTTGACTATTTGAAGCAGTCCAACAAACCTTGGAGCCAACTTTCCCTTACTTCCAAAGCCAACCGTCTCGGTCAACCTCAAATTCCTAAACTTCTAGTTCCAGCTTCTGGATGATCTTGATAAGCTTTGTATTACACTTCTAGCTTTCGCCTATCCTTTAGATGAGAGTAGGTATTATCGATAAGCTTGCCAACATCTCAAGCTCTAACTCACACCGAGGCCTGAAAATCAAATCCTACCAAATATTCGTGGTGCTTCCATTTCGAAAACATCGCTCCCAAACTTATGTGTCTTCATCTCAATGCATTAACCACGACGTTACCTTTAGCAGGAGTATAGGCTATTCTAAAACATACGATGCTAGAAACTCTAACCACCGTTGCTACTGAAGATTCAGATCCTTCTGGAAGAAAAGATACTTCAATGACTTGGGGTCCATAGACAACTCGAATCGAACTCCCAATAGGTAATGTCTCCCTATCCTCAGAGCAAAACCGACTGCTTCCGATTACAAATCATGAGTTGGATAACTCCTCTCGTGCGACTTCAGCTGTCGACTTGCATAAGCCACAACTTTATCCCTCGCTACTCTCGGCTGGTGAAATCCCGTCGCCAAATCTGTTTGAGAAAACACCTTGGCTTCGTAAAGCTAATCAAAAAGGTCGCCTATCCTCAGCAATGAGTACTTGTTTTTCTTAGTCACCTTGTTCAACTAACGATGATCCACACACAATCTCAAAGATTCATCAGCTTTAGTTGTAAACAAAACTAGTGCAACCCAATCGGACATGCTTCTCCGAATGAATCCCTTTCCCAAATGGTCTCGTACTTGCACCTATAACTCTCGATGTTCCTTAGGCACCATCCGCCTAAGAAGCATAACGATAGGTCTAAAACCCTTGACCAAATCAATCCTGAATCTCAATCTCACGATGCAGCGACAACTCTTTGACCTCATTAAAGGCATCATCGAACTCATTAGCGATCAACACAAATGACAAGTCTCCCCGTGTAATCATAAATGAATATAAATAGCCTACGAAGACCCCATGTTCTTGCTTACCTCTAATCACAACCAATCTCCCTTCCACATTCCCGACTGTCACCTCTAGCTTCTCGGAAACCACTTTTGCCACATACCTCTTGAGCCAGTCCATACCCAGTATGTTCCCAAACCCAACGAAGTTCAAAATAAAGAAATCACACACAAAGGAGCATTTATGACTTAACAACAGTAGATCATGACAAAGCATACACGAGCTGGACGAACCCCCTACTGGATTAGTCACCACCGATGGTATACCACAAATCTCGGGTTCCAAACCCAAGGGTTACGCAAGCTCGTAACCCCTGAAAGAATGTGATGCTCTAGTATCAACACGCGAACTAAAAAAATTTCAATTGGAAAGAGTACCTTGAATGACAATGCTCTTCCCTTCCTCCACCGCCGTAGGATCCCTCGAAGAAGATGGAACACCTTCCAAAGCATATGCCTTCATAATCTGCTTTCCCTTTTTCGGTTCTGGACAATCCTTCTTGTCATGTCAAGGCTTTCCAAAATTAAAGCACTTCCATTAACCTTTCGGATCCTTGCAATACCTAGATAAATGGTATTTCTGCTGGCAGTTAAAGCAAATCACCTCGCTTTTCAGCTTTTTTTGGCCCTCCTTTCCTTTGTACTGTTGTTGCTTCCTCTTCTTGTTATTATCATCCTGTTGTGAATTCGGTTCCTCCTTAGCTGCAAAAATAGTCTCTTCCTTGGGAAACAAACACTTATGCCTTAAAGCTTTCTCCACGATCTTCTCACAAGTATCATCTAAATGATCAACTAGCTGGTTCTCCAGATATTTATCAAGCTCATGACGAAATTATCATTCTTTTGATAAGAAGTCTCGACATATGAACGAGCATACTTCAACAGATCTTCGAAGTCGGAAAAATACTCCGACACTGGCCTACCATTCTGCTTCAGCTCAACAAACTCTTGAATAGAATAGACTTCTAAATGATAGAGATAAACTTAGTCCCAAACTTGATGTGGACTTGGTCCTATGAAATATCATCTTTTGGAGTTTCTAGAATGATAAAGTTCCACCAATCCTAGCTCTTCCCTATAGTTGTCTCGATGCTAGCTTTCTCTTAGTCACACCATCAATGCCCAAGTCTCCGAAAATCCAAATGCAAGTATCAAGCCACCCTTGAATCTCTTCAATCGGCGCTGTCCCTTTGAACGACTTTCCTTCTAGAGTAGTAAAGTCTTTGGTAGCTTCATGAAGTCCACAACCCTAGGCACTTTCCCTTGAACCCCAACATCTACCGCAGCTGTCAATGGAACGGGGACCCTTCTTATGATCGTTTCCATCATGGCCTCGAACATAGCTGGGTAATCTTGTATACCGCCATTTCCTCCTCCAGGCACAACCCCTCCATAATAGTATGTCTCACCGTTTGAGGACTCGTTCTAAATCTGAAAAGTTGAATGATTAGTCCATACACGAGAAAAAATGCATATGGAGTTCAAATGCTATTATACTATACACTACTATATAGTATGCATCTATTAGAAATCGACAAATATGTCTCTTATACGTAATTACATCTTTGAACTTTAGCCAAAATCGATCAACCAGAGCTCTGATGCCAAATGTGATGACCGCCCACAACTCCTGCATTTAACAATAGGAATAATGCATTGAAAGACATGCCAGGTAGCTATGGATGATCATCCTATGCAGTTAATGCCCTGGTATTGCCCTACTACAACCCTGCTATATCCTGTAGCACATTACCATTGCTACAATTTTTCTCAAATAGTCTCTGATATAGCCTTTCCGCTTTAAGCCCTGCTTTATTTCGCTATTCCTGATATATCCTGTTATTTCCGCTATATTTCGCTATTCCCGCTATATCTTTGATGAAAGAAATGAACTCAAAAATGAAATTTATGCATTATAAAAAAATATGAAATTAGGTTTTCTAATTAGATTCTTTAATATATATTTTTGGAAACAAAAATACCCTAATATTCTATTAAATTTAATTAATTTAGTCGAATGTTTATGTTTATTTGTCGATATTTGCGCATATTTGTATTTAAAATTAAAAATGTACTAAATAGAGTTAAATTAAGTATTGGCTTTTCACTTAAATATAATTTGTATATTCGTTAAGATATTTTAAAGGAGTTATTTGTGTTGTTTTAGGGTCATCCGCTATATCCGACTATTTCCTCGCAATGACTTTTTGGTCTTCAGCCGCATTGGATCCGCTAAGTGCTTTAACTACATAGCAATCATCAAGGTAAGATAACACAAGTGGAACCCACTGTATAACTCACAGCGTAAGGATAAATTATAATAGAACATATACAATAGACAATAATAGTGAAGCAAAATTGAGAAGAGTCTTAAACCTTTCTCATATCACCATGAAAACATCCACACAACATTGAATTACCCTATAAGAGTCTGTACAAAGCGCCTCACTACAAGTAACTCAGAGAAAACATCAACATAGCAACGGAAAAACAAATAATAGTAGATAGTAGGAAATAATACTTTAGCCTCCTTCTTGTCATCGCTCTGCAGCATCGTCCTCATCAAGATCTACTACTTGCTGCCTACTGCTCGGTCTTTCCATCCAAAACATGGATGAACAACCCAAGGTAATAAGAGGGAAACATAAAACCTTGAGTCAGACAATAGTCTTAATGGGCGATAAAACAACTATCTAACGTCACCAATAAAAGAGAAATAGGTAGATCAACCAACTATTCTACCAGCTGAACAACAGAGAAAAAACCCAAACCGTCTCCGCCACATCTGATAGTGATAGCCTTTAAAACAATCAATAAAAACCATGCGGTAACAGACATAACAAATAATAATCATGTGTAGACCATGCTAATTGAGATTGACATCTCCCAAACATAAGCCCCGAGGCCTAAACCAACATCAGAAAAGTACCCAAAAGATATCTCCTTCGACGTTGGACAATCTACACAAGATGATACAAGAAAAACAATCATCATCCATGACTCTAGCTATCACGGCCAATCCTGCCTTGAGACCATCGTTAATTGTATGACTGACTACGTTACGCCACCCTGTCAAAGGCTAATGGTAACCTAGTTTTAGCTGAACTCCATATGTCATTATGACTCGTATGTTTGTCTTCCTAGAAGACAACTAGGCCCATCGTGACTACCCAGGGTACTTAACTAATCCAACTAGCCTTTTAAGCGTCCCTATTATACCCTTGCTTTGAGTCCGCCAGAACCTACGATTAACAATAATCCCTTAGCCTCCAGTATTTCTAGTCATTATTATTGGTGACTATCCACAAGCTCATATACCATATTGAGCAACCATTATCCACGAGCTCAAACACACTTGAGTCGTCTGCACATTTGTTGCATTTCGTCGATCAACGAATACCTCATATCACTTTGAATATTCCTCTCTGAATTCACTTCGAAGCCACGTCCATTCTCGAACCAAAATAACCATCACTTTTGGTCGGTATTCAATCCATAGCACTTCAGCCTTTCCGCTATGAAAAACATACTATAGCGCTTAAATTCCCATTCACATGTTTGTTAAACGTTGTAGTATCCTTTACCTAATCCATAAAAAACGACCCGACTCATCAGGTCTCTGAACGACCTGACTCATCAGGTCATGAACGAGCCAACTCATTAGGCCATGAATGACATAACTCATCAGGTCATAAACAATTCGACTCATTATGTCAGGAACAACCCCACTCATCAAGTCATGAACGACCCAACCTATTAGATCATGCATGACCCAACCATGCCCTTCCAATCCATCAAGTTCCAATGACCCAGGGACTTCAACAACCCGATATTCAATGACCCGTCATCGAGCGAACCAACTTTAAACTCGAACAGCTTAACCTATTTGGAGCCAATGACTTGAAGACTTGCCTTTCCTATCATTTCTTGGGCAATAAGTCAAACAACCCAACTCCAAGTGACCTGACTCCAAACTTGACTGATCTATCTCCAATCTCAACCTATCCATCACCGAACGACAACATCGATGTAAACAACTCATCCAAATCGGTTAATTCAATCATCAACGCTTCATGCAATCATCAAACAACACTTGCACAATAATTATTCATCATGCAAGCGTATGGAACTCACCAAATCATGATAAAACAATGAATAAACAAAATAATGGATCTAAACTTGCATATACATATGAATTAACATAAGAATTACTGGTTTAAGTTGCTAGATTATATCTTATGGTTATTCGAATGGAAATTATACTTACCATAAAGTAGATTTAGGTGAAAATGACTATAAACAATGAAAATAAGATCAAACAACCATATCCTTGATTGAATCCCTGTGAGAGATGCTTATCACTCATTAAATCTTCAAACAAACTTGAAATCACTAAATTCCCGACCCGAAGAACGAAGAATGATCTTCAAACCTCTCAATTTGATGTTATCTCCCTTCACTTGATGTAGATCTAGCTTTGCTTGATGTAGATCTTCAATCTTCTTGCGTATATCTAGAATTTTAATGGAGGAAAGATGTATTTGATTGAGCAAGGAGGATCACGAGCTCAACCAAATGAGAGAATGAAGAAACTAAACTATTCTTCATGCCCCAAACCCCCTATTTATAGCCTCTAAACAACCCATTAATGACTAGCCAAATTTATACAGAAAATGTGCAGCACTAAACAGCGATTTCTCTGAAACCACTGAACCAAATCTTTAATATGACCAATCTATAGAGTTAGCAATTCCATTTCCTTTCATAAAATGCAGGTCGTTACAGCTAACACCCAAACAAATAAATTCTTACAATACACACACGACATAATCATGCCAAAGGCACACTAGACAAGTGCATAGCTTGAGGCAAATATGTGAGTTCTTATAGAACTCGCCTTTGATTGTTGGAAGCATGGAATCGGTCCAAAGATTAGCTAGAACGACTTCACTTCTGATGCTACTCACAAATCTCCAATCTACACACATATATACAATTTTCCTAGGAATAAGGTTTAGGAAATATCAAAAATTGAAGAGGAAACAAAATGGAGAAGATGGAGAAACTTACCTTAGTTTCTATGCTTGATTTCCTCTTGATTTGAGCTCCTAATTGAAATCCCTAGCTTAGGAATTTTGATTTTCCATTCCATGTTTCATATTTTTGCTAAGTGTTGGAAGTGAGCGAAGGGGGAGAGGGTTATGGGAGCTTTAAGGAAGTGGACTAGGTTGGTTAACCCAAACCCAAGTTCAAAGTCCAAATTTTCGTAAATAGAAACATATCGATGTTTACAGTTTTTCTTGTTGTAAACGACATTTTGAACTCAATAGAAGTGATTTTGAGTCCAAATTCATCCACATGCAAAAAAGTGATTTTTGGGATATATACTCAATTAATGACGTTATATTTAAATAAATGTTTAAATATATTATCGTGAAATATTCGGATTGTTACAGACTTCCCCCCTTTAAAAAATTGCGTCCCTGCAATTACTTAAGGAAAAATCCATAATTAACAACCAAGCATCAACAAAAAGAATTTATATGGAAGTAGATCAACTCAAAAGAAAAATAATATATACTATTGAATAATCTTATAAAATTTTAACTTTGAGTCATAATCACTATATAACTTAAGTTTATATATGTGTAATGTTCAAGTAAAAGTCACGAACATATACGAGCAACTAATTTATTTTTCTAATAAGTGGTTTCAATAAATTAAAATTTTCCTTACTTCAATTCAAAATGTTCTGAACCTTAATTTCGATAATTATCAAAATTTTAATCGAACTATCGCATCGTGATTTTTCTGAAAATTTGGTTTAGATATGTCTCATAATTTATAAGATGAAACTCAAATCTTTTTCTTCATTAGAAAACTATAATCGAATAGGTTCGGATAATTTTGTTTTGAAGAATTTCGACTTATATTGGATTACATACACTGAATTGAAGTTAAATTCTCAAAATCACGAACTACCGCTACGTGACAAGATTATTTTAATAAAATTTAATTAATTTGTTTAACGTTTAATAAGTTTATAAAATTTAAACCTACGCTCTTACGTTTTGAGCTTAAACAAATTAAACATACAAATTCACTTGGGAATATCGACTATCCAAAATCGTCGAACATTTCCTAACACATTTTTAGCTAGAAAATTTTATCATTTAAAAATTTCTTAAAAGCATTCTAGCTTACAAAATTTTCTTATATTGAAAAGGATGTATATGATGGTCATATATATATATATATATATCATTCACAAGGATAAGTGATCCCGTTGGGGAAACAAGATCAAGAAATAAAATCTGGGTTATACACCCTAAATTGGAAATATTAGAATGTTCTCTAATATTTTGTAAACAAATAAACTGGAACTTTAATTTTCCAATGAACCCCATAAAATCTCAAATTTGAAATATCAGCACGTCCTCCAATATTTAAAAACAACTTCTAAATCATGGGAATATGATAAATGGTAGAAGTTAGAAGAATTTCATAAATTTGAAAAGTTTTCTTTTTAATTTCATAAGGATATCACCAATAAGGATGAGGTCAGCCCAGTCGTGTTATGACCTCAAAAGTTTTATTCATTGAGGTTAACAAAATAAACTAGAAAATTTGTTAACTCCTAATCATGAGAACCCAGAAAACTAGAATCGAAATTCCGGAATTAAAAGACTAAAATAAATAAGAAAAACATATCTTATTATTTTTCGAAAGAAGATTCGAGATAATTTTTTAAAAGAAAACTTGAATCGCCAAATTCTAGAAATCACACAAAGAGATTTAGAAGAATATAAAATGGAAAGATGCTCGAACAATAACAAGTGATAGCGTACTAATTCCATAAATTGTAAAGTGATTATAAACGATCAACAAGGAAAGCGAAATTTTACATTAAATTGGTAAATAGGCGAGTTTAGCCATGTCTTATAACCACTGACTTAACACAAGTATTTATGAATAAATTGCCAAATCCATATAACTCATCACACAGAGCCTTTTTGTCATTCGACAAAGTAGTTCGTCATCTATGGCACTGACAATGTCGCTGACACCTCCCAAAAGCAGTTTGATCATAATGACACGACTGTCGACACTACCCAAAAGCATTTTTTCCTATAGTGGTCAGGCTGCTGACACCTCCCAAAAGCATTTCTATCAGCTATTTATCCACTGTAGAATGCATAGGGTTCTCACTTTTCGTCGATGTACATAAAGATATACAACACACAAGTTCCAACGAAAGTGATGAATATCGATGTATTTAAAGATACACAACACATGTGATCTCTTAAGGATGCATATAAAGATAAAAAAACACATGAGAAAAACCAATGATGATCAACGGGGATGTATATAAATATATACAACAAACGAGATCTCTCAACGATGCATATAAAGATACACAACACATGCGAACAGCAAAGATGATTAACAAGGATATATATAAAGACATACAACACATGATATCTCTTAATGATGTATATAAAGATATAAAACACATGAGACAACCAAAGATGATCAAGGAATATGTATATAAAGATATATATCACACGAGATCCCTTAGGGATGCATATAAATATATACAATACATGAGACAACCAAAGATGATCAATGAGGATGTACATAAAAATATACAACACACAAGATCTCTTAGGGATGTATATAAATATATACAACACATGAGTCAACCAAAGATGATCAACGAGGATGTACATAAATATATACAACACACGAGATCTCTCAGGAATGTATATAAAGATATACAACACGTGAGACAAACAAAGATGATCAGCGAGGATATATATAAAGACATGTAACACACGAGATATCTCATGGATGTATATATGTTGATGGAAAAAATATGTCATAAACACCCCAGATTCTTACTTACTTAAGAATTATAGTTTCGCGTCGAAATATAAGTGTGGATAGAAGAAAATAACATAAGAGATTTATAGTGGTTCAGTCCCGTGAGGGGCCTACGTCCACTTTGGAAGAGTCACTGATATTTTGTTGACAATAAAGAGTTACAAGTTTAGGACTATCTCATGCATCCTTTTACAAACATTTCTAAGCAATTTGAGGTCATAATTGTCATATATGAACATTAGGAAAAAGACACTTTTTCCCTTCTTCTTCCTTAAAGCATGGATGCCATTAAAGAGGTCACTAGGAGCTCCCAAGAGATGTCAAAACAGTCAAAATCCAACCCCTTTGAAGTGTAATCTTGCAGGTATTTATAGTGGAGTGGTTAGATGGGAGTAGGTAGGAGTAGGGGACCACATCGTTATAATTCATATCCCAAGGTGTAAGCCTCAGAATACGCGGACCCCTCCTGTCTTGCCAGAAAACTCGTACCCCACTCCAGGGGTATGAATGGATGTGAATCTCGTACCCCATGGGTATGAAATTTGTACCGCTTCGGGGTACGAGATTGTACCCATGGGGTACGAATTTCGTACCCAAGGGTACGAAATTCGAACCCCGTGGTATGTCAAATGTGTTTGTAGAGGGGTTTCGCGTACGAGTTTATGTGAAGGTAGGGGTGTGGATATGGCCTAGTTTTGTGGAGCTATGAGGCTCTTTCTCGCATGACCTTTTCCCATCTTGCTTCCTTATCTTTTTGGCGACACTTTGGGCTTTAGCGTCACACGATATGTTGAGCCGAGCGTGTCTTTTGTACTTTTTGGAACCAGACCAAAAGGCCGGTTAACATTTTCCCCCCAAAGTACGTCATGTCTTTCTTGACATGATGTGCTTTGAGTTGATAGAAATATTTTGTGGAATCGTTGATTTCTATAGACTCATGAAGACAAATGTTAGTGAGTGGCCTTGTTTAGCGAGTGCATGTTTGCAAATGTTCGTTCTTTACATATGCTACCCCGCATGTGCGCACATGTCCTCACACAAGTGTTATATATATACATTAATATATGTTATATATATTGAGATATTCGTATCCTTTGCCGGGGATACGAGAATTTTGTACCCCAAACAGGGATACAAAATCTTGTACCCTGGTGGGTTATAAAATTTCGTACCCCATTAGAATATAAGAATTAGTGTTCCATTGTGGAACACAATGAGCTATAGGCTCATCCTACTTCCTCTTTTCTTTTTTGCTTCTTTTATAAATTCAGAAATCCCCTTCACTCACCCCTTTTTCTTCACTTTGCTCGACACGCGAAAAGAGGAAAGAGCACCTGAACACTTCAAATCCTTTGAAAAAGGTGAGGTAGGGAGCCGATTGATTTGTGAAAATGGAGGTAGCTGTCGAAGTAGCCTAGTGCTAACACATGAAAGTACCATGTGGGGGTTCACAAGGAAGAACAGAGGCGATCGCCTCACCGTATTCGAGGTCGACACACCACATGGAGTTTGTGGTGCGTGGATGGGCTAATTCTCAGGCGTTGATGCGCAGTGAGCTTCAAGAGAGGAGGAGATCATAGGAGAAGAAGACGAGAGAGACGAGAACTCATATTAGTTGAGGGAGTCGAGGCAGTGGAGGGGAGTCGAAGAATGAGGAGCAAAGAGAGGAAGATTTTGTATCCCAGGGGAGACTCGAAACCTCTTGTCTCTTTGTGATGCACAGAGTCTTCATTTCCCCTCGTGGATATGAGATCTCGTACCCTATGGGGGTACGAGATTTTGTATCCCATATACAGGTACGAAATTTTGTATCCCTCAAAGGGGTACGATATTTCGTACTCCATGTTGGGGTACGAAACTCTCCCGGGGACGGAGGATTTCGAGTCCCACTTCGGTAGCTTTTGACATCCTTCTTCCGTGGTTTTGGGGTTCTCAACTTTCACATTTGGGGTTCGCGCTGTTCTTGCGACATTGCATGATTTGAGCCATGGTTTATGGTGATTGTTATCTACTTAACGATTTAGCCTCGTTCATAGGTTTAGAGCATATATCTAGACTGTAACTGAACTATCGAACTATAGAACATGCCCCTTCGACTCTAATCATGATGTATGCATGGTTCGACGCGAACTCGGGAACATCGGCTGACTGCTACGATGGCCACAGTCCTTGGGACTTGTGATCGTCATTGTATTCCGAGTTCCCAAACTATAGACCTTATTAGCATGGCACTGCACGAACATGTTAGTTTGCATCAACATGAAGGGTACAACTATACAATTGTGATGTCTAACACTAGTATGTTGAAAGTATAGCTAGCAATAAGATAAGGTTTATGACCAAGTAGACTTTGGAAGATGAGGCTTCATTGCCTTCGTCACACACATCTGATTCAACTAGCACTGTTATCTCAGAGGGCAGTGAGCTTGAGACTTCCAGAAGGTCAACACCTTCTTAGGCGACAAGTTTGCCGGAAGCGTCTGATCATGGGGAGCAGCCAGAAGGAAAACACTCCCCGTTTGTGCATAAGGAGGTAGAGCATGTGGATATCATCGAGGGAAACGCGTTGGTGGTGCTAGATATGTTGGCGGACGCAGTTATACTAAAAAATCCATTGGATTCGGTGCCATCGCATATGGACGCAACAACGGTAAGGCGCCTGACATTGCGGTTCTGCATTCCCTTAGGAGATGTTCTCGCCCTAGAAAGGATGGTAGGGCCCACGGACCACCGGAGTGTACACTGCCTGGAATAGGCAGTTTTGCATTACTGGGTGCGTTCCCCTGGCTAGAAATTTTATTTAGGATATGCTGCACTACTTTCACCTTGCACCGTCGCAGCTTCATCCGAATGCATACACTTCCATTTCAGGTACCTACATTCTCTATAAGGAGTATCTGTAGCTAGAACCCACCAGAGAGGACATGAGGTATTTGTTTCAGTTGAAGAGTAGGGCTAATATCTCGCTGTTTCTTTACTTCCCGGAAGCTTCACCCAACACCAAATTTTTCCTCGAGAAATGACCTAAGCTGACCGTATACAAGCATGACTGGTTCTTCGTGCGCTATCCCCCTGGATTTGCGAGGAGATGGTCAGAAGGAAGTAAGCTCTCTACTTCACGTTTATTGTGAAACTCGCGAGTTTGTTGATTTATGTCTGACTGTGTTTTCATATGGCACAAAATCCTTTGGCGCATACCAGTGTTGAGTACCAATGACATCTTGAAGCTTTATTGGCGATTCCGACCAGATCATGTTCTACGGAGAATGTTCTAAGTCAAGACTGTCTCAGTCGTGCAGGGCTTTTCCCTGGCGATTGAGCAATAATTAGACCAGCCGTCGTCGGTGGTGGAAAGACAGTGGATACCGAAAAAGAGGCAGGTTCCCCCAAGTCGAAAATGAAAGGTGCCCCTTGTCGGGACTAAGTCGCGAAGACTCAGGAGAAAACTGGCTAGGTGGGGGTGAGATTGACGATAAGGAGGAAGTTGCAAGGGGCGAGGGCCCGTTGACCACTCTTGTTCTGCATGTGATAGATGAGGCACGAATAGAAACGTCGACTAGGCTGCAGTCTCTGGCGAATCCCCCTAAGACCGCTACCTCACTAGAGGAAGAGGGACAGTTCAATGGGCTTAACAAACTTCCGCTAGAATCGTTTTCCTTGCCTAGCGCCACAAATATGGAAGAATTAACTTTAGCTGTGGGGGAGATTACTCCTTCGGGCGGACCATTATCTAGTATGTTGAGCAGACACTTAGGATACACATCAATATACATTGTATGACACAACATTTGTTTGTGTATGCAGGGTGTTCGAGTCAAAACTCTAAATGATTTCTTTGGCAGGTGAGATGGCTAGAGGACGAGGAGGCCAAGGCTATGGGTATGGAGGTTGCCGACCCTCGAGAAACACTTTTCTTGATAGCTTCAGAAGAGAGACTATCTTGCTTGGTGACTCTCCTCCTTCACATGATCGTGGCAGCGAGCAAGGTCATAGAGAACAACCCCGATGGTCCCCAACTTCTGTGCTTCTGATTCGATCATCTGGGGAAGATTCCAGGTTCGATGTAGTAGACTCCGGACATTCCTCGTCGACAGCTCCCTTCATACTGCAGCTTTCGCTCCCACCTACGCCCCAGAAGGAAAAGAGCAGGAGTCCAGTCACCAAAATAAGGATTGGTGAAGAAGAAAAAGCAGGAACAAGTGGTGTCTAAGACCCAGGAGCTTTCCATTGAGGAGAGGAAAGCATTATTAAAGCAGAAGTTCCCCCAAAATTATTTTGACGAGTTGGTATTCCTTCCCGATATTAATCTGATTACTTAAGCAATACCGAACAAGTATGGGTGCAAATGACGATTGCTTTTTTTTCAAGCTAAAGAGCTCACAAAGTACTCCTTGCACCTCTCGAACTTGATTAGAAATAAGAACTTGGAAATCCTGAGTCGTGGGTTGACTATTGATGCTGAATGGACCACAATCTCTAATTTGGAGAAGGAGATAGGTAAATCCGCTTCCTTTGGTGTAATTATTTTTTTGTTCGTAGTTGTACCCTCGAATGCTAACTTTTACCATTTTTGTTGCAGCAGTGATGAAAGAAACATATAAGAAGTTGAAGAAGGAGGCGGACCATGCCACTTCGACCTTCAAGGATATAGTGGCCTCACTAACAACCGAGAATACTGCCCTTAAAAAGGACAAATTTGAGCTAGAGAAGGTCAATGCTGAGCTGGAGAAGGATAACGAAAGAGTATCCCTGCTTCAAATGGAGAGTGGAGCCCCGACGAAGGAGAACGATAGGTTAAAAGCTAAGAACAAAGGGACTCAGAAACTTCAGGAGGAAATTACTGAGCTGAGGAGGCAGCTAGAGGTGGCTAAGAAGGAGAAGGAGGAGACCGAGGCCAGTAATAAGGATATACTGAGCTCCGTGGATGGGTTGAAAGCTGAACACCTAGGGAAGTGGAGAGCCTGAAGGAGGATATTGAGGATGGAGAGGTCCCGGGTGGAGGCACCCTCGAGGAGCATATCCGAAATATGTATGTTAAGGCCTTAAAGTTTCATGGAATCTCATGGGTTGGCGATTAACCTCAGGTGCTGGCCCAAACTTAGGAAAGGTTGGTGTCGTATAAAGCTTGGTACGTCAGGTGGACATGGGAACTTTAAATGAGCATCAACTGATGATAGAGATTTTGATGGACGAGGAGCGTGGTAAACCGAAAGAAGAGAGGAGATTGCTGTAGGAAGATGTAGAGAGGGAGAGACTAGCAAAGCGTGCTGTCGAGATGGGAAAGTTTGTTTCTGTGGAGAGCATGGTCGTCACTAAGACATTTGTAGAGGGAAGCTCCTATCAGCCACCGGCTCCTGAATCCACCACAATCAGCGGCCTCGTTGTCCCAACTCAAGCCTCAGTTGAGTATGATCTCGAGCACCCGAGATTGGGAGTGACTGGATCTACTTTGACTGCTATAGTGAGCACACTCCCTATCATACCAACACCATTCCTTTCTAGAGGTAAATTTTCGTTACCCCGAATACCTGAAGATGATGTGATTACTAAATTCATGGACTAAATAGTTATGTTTTTACTGTGCAGCCCAGCCTAGAGCTGATGTAACTCCGGGCCTAGCCCCCATGCTTCACCAAACAACTGAACCTGGATTGGGACTTCAAGGAATACAATTTGGTGAGGAGAGCTATCATGTGGATACATTTTCGTACATCGAGCTGGGATCCCAAATTTATAAAGGTCACCTAGCTGAAGGGGCTGTTGTGAGCGACCAAAGTGTCCATGTGATTGTCCCCGTGGGGGTGAACGTTCCGACAATGCAAGCAATGGTTGAGGCACAAAAAGGTCAGATGGTGGCCAAGTTCGAAGAATAAGAAGAGAAGAGATGCAAGATGGGGACCCTAGGCCGGAGGCAAAGGCAAACGCTCAGAAAGATGCCGAGGAGAAAGTTGTCGCTGCTGTGGCGAAGAATAAAGCCGACGCTGAGGCGAAGATAGGGCCGCCGAAGAGACCAGGAAGAAGAAGAAAACTGACAAGGCTGAGAAGGAGAGAGTCGCCGAGGAGGCTAGGGAGAAGAAAGCCGATGATGAGGCTAACAAAAAGGACGCAACGACCTGGAAAAAGATTCAGGAGGATGCAGCTGTGCAACTCAAGTCTAAGAAACTAGCCAACTGGAAGGCCGCCAGGGATGCTAAGAAGAAGGCCGAGTCGGGGGCCAAGAAAGCTCTGGGAGGACATGACGCTGTGCTGGAACTTACTTCAGAAATTTCCCCAAAGCCATTGCAATGTATATCCCGTGGGATGTTACGAAGATTACGAGTGGCAAGGATGACGGTGGAAAGCGCACCTCGGTTACTCACGGGTCAACTACTCCTACGAAGTGTAGAGGTGAAAAAGGTGGAAGCGGTTCGGGAAGGAAGAGGTTCATTACTAGTGGTGACCTATCTAGTGCCGAATCTGTACATAAAAAGAAAAGAAAGAAGAAAGATTAGTAGCGTCAGTAATTGTAATTGATGTTATTGGTATTTTGGTTATGTTGGTCAATAGTATAAGCGAATACGACCCTCGCTTTTGGTCCTTAAAAGCACAGTGTAATTTTCATGTACACCCTGTCAATAGAAAGAAAAGATATTAGGTATGTAATTCGTTTTGGATGTGTGAAAAAGAGAATAGTAGTTATCTAAATCGCATTTCATGTTAAGTGTTTGAATGTTCGTCTTATGTTTTCCAGCATTTTGTACTTGCATAAGTGGAATGACCCTGCTTTTAACTAGAATTTTGGTATTTTTTTACTATAGTATACAAGTGGTTTTCTAATTTCAAAGTTATAAGCTAGAGCCATTTTTTTCTAATCAAAAGTCCAGGATCTCAAAGTTTTACCAATATAAAAATATTAGTTCATATAGAAAATGTTTTGACATATATATATATATATGTGAAGATATATATATATATATACCCCTCTTGCCTTTAAATCAGAGTAGGAAGAAAGCAAGAGATCTGTTGACCCCATTACTGATCAATGTTGAAGACAGATCAAAAAAGGATACTCTTTTACCTACAAAAATGATACATTCAAAAATGATATTTTATGCATACAAAAATGATACTTTCAGAAAATGATACTTTTATGCATCCAGAAATTGTACTTGCAAAAATGGTACTTTTCAAAAATGATACTCTGATGTATACAGAAATGATACTTTCAGAAAATGATACTTTTATGACAATGTGTGCGACATGTACATGTTTACTATCCTGGTCTTTGGTTCATGGGTCTACATTGCACCCTTGGTTAGACTTCCTCTGATATGAACTGAACCAAGTATGTCCATGTGCACCACTTTTGTATTTGAGTTTACTGAAAGAATGCACCAACAACCTGGCTTATAAACTTATGCATGTACAATTCTCTTTGCATAATGACCCCAGATTGACTAATACAAATAATATTAGTAAATTTCCACAATTCAAACATATATTTTCCCAATTTCAGTTTGCAAAAAGGATCATATAAAATACTACTTTAGCTTAGTCATTAAAATAGTACATTGCACTCAATCTCTCATATCCTCTAAATATAATTTTCCCATGACTCAGCTTAATATTTACAAAACTGATTCATAAAGTGATTCTCAGGGATTCATGAAGATACAACAATTCACAAGCTTTTATTTTCCAACTTAAGCCTGCTAACATCCATAAAAACATGCCAGACTCCTAACCCAGTTTCTACTTAGGTCAATCATTACCTGAAAAAGCATTAGAGATTGCCTCATCATATAATGAGACACCCCATTTGCGATGAGCAAACATGGTCAGACTAATGTGTCTGGTATGAGCATCTCAATCAAAACTTAATAATAAAAATTAGGATAAAATCTATGAAGAGATTCTATTTTAAAAGACATTATAAAATTATTAATTAATAAGCTTGTGCAGATGCACTTTCACTGATTTATTCAATATTTATCAACTGCTTTCAGGCTAATACATACATATCAATCATACTCATATACATAACAGAGTAAATCCATCCTGGAAATATTATGATTTGTAGCCATAATGCATTCACATTTTCCCTAGTAAAACTTCCAGGAAAACTCAAGTTCCTTGTATTTATTTCCTAACATATATCAATTAGTTTAAATACCCTGGTCTCATCTGTATAAATGAATCACTAGGGCACATTGTAGTGATCTAACTCACATCACTACACAAAGATCTCAGTACCAAAATTAGGCCATGTGTCAAACTTACAACTCAAGTGCAAGCCATTCAACAACGTCTTGTCTAAAAATACCTTAGTTAAATTATTAAGCGTTTTTCTTATATTTTCAAGTGGCTACTTGTCTGAATATGGTAAAATAACACAGTTAGATTCACTTCATAATGCCATGGATTTCATAGAAATCACCCAAATAATCAAAACAACCATTCAAGCAAGAATATAAACCATTCAATATATATACACACATATATATATTCCAGGAAATCATTTATCTTAGGGTTTTAATATGGTAAAATACTTGTCTAAATATATCCACTCATACATATGTATATGCTTGTCTGGATATAGATCTGATATTAATCTATGGCTGTTATGAATATTTTTGAGAGTTTTTGCCACTATGCATAAACTGGTTTCAAATGGATTTCAAAACCTAATTGAGACATAATGTTGGCTTTTTTATTAGAGATCGACACATAGAAAATCCTATTGCTCTCTAAATCAAATATTAATAGAGCCTCAGCACCTATACACAAGTATATTGTAGCTCTATCATTTATATATCCAAATTTATGGGGTTTTCAAAATATCATGAGACTAAATAGATTTAAATGGTAAATCTAAACCCATGTTGTTAAACTCAACAATTTCTAAATAGAGTCATTAATGTATTCACAATCACATATAGACAGGTAAAATAATCAGAAGATCAAATTCAAAATAAAATGAACATATAAAATATTGGCTGCCTCTTTAATCTCAGGACTTAATGCCATTTGTTTTAAGTGAGAATACTCACCAAAACAATTTAAAAGTAATAGAATTATAGTTTTGTACAAATACAATCAACTACAAACTGCATGTGAAAATTAAATAAAAGATGACCACCAGGCACCAACAGACCCCTGCTAACTTAACTAACTGCCTCCCACTGGTTGAAATCTGAAAGCTTGCATGTACGATGACCTATGAAACAGTCATTACATAATTATAGTGAAAACCTTCATGTTGAATAAAAATAGTCAATACTTGAATGTTGAAAACATGTGTGTTGGGTCTATAGCTATTAGCTTGCACCTTGCAGCATACATAATCGTAGTGCAACCGACAACATGATTATACAAACAGTCAATGTGTGTTGAAGTGAAAACGGTTAATATTGCTTATCAACTTATACTGGTTATACAAACAGCATATCGATAGCATGGTTATAAGAACATGTTTTTTTATATAGTACATATAATCAGAAAAATTCGTTTAATATGCATGGGTAATAGATTTTTATTACCATACCATATGCATACGAGTATATGCCTGAATTGATGAATACCATTATCAATACTTAGTCGTTAATTATTCTTTGATGTCTATTTGTTCTAGCATTTATATTTAGTTTTTGCAGAAGAAGAAAAAATTTCCAACCTAATAATACAACATTAATATTGTTTACTTTTCTTCCTTACCCTTTATATACTAGCTAACTTTTATATGTAGCATGTTTTATAACAGTAGAAGGCTTCAATTGCACAGATCACTAAATCGTACATGAACATAAAAACATTTGCTTTACATATTCTACTAGTACGTAGTTAGACAGAAAAATAGAGCCAAATTAGTAAAATTGATGGCCCATGGTCTGATTATATGCCTATAAATGTTAAAGATTTATTAGTGCTAAGTTTATAACTATTATATTGGTGCTAAATTTATAACTATTATTTCACTGCTAAGCTTATAATTATTATTACAGTGCTAAGTTTATAACTATGAGTGGCATCAAAGTCGGTGAAAAAATTGACTTAAAACAGGAGTGTGCCTGAGACGACCCCGAACCCCGTACTGACGGTGGCAAAGGTAATCTTTGGAATATAACATAGAAACAGATAATAGAAGAACAGAAATAAATAAATACACCCGATAATGCACAATAGAATATACTGGATAAACGTAATCATCAGAGTTACACAGTATACAGGATCATACTTAGTACAAATACAGTTCAGCTATACATAAATGTCTACAGCGGAAAACAAACATAATGTACAATAGGAGCTGAACAACATAAAAAGAGATAAGTGATAGAGTCCATCTTCAGCTCCAACTATCCAGAAAGAGCCTGCTAATAACCTGAATACAAGGTTGCCCGTGTGGAATAAGGGGCACCCAAGTTTGCAAGTGAAACAAACTATGAGTCAGTCATGGGACTGGTATGAGAAATCTACTTAACACATTATACAATTGGCTAATCATAGGACCACGCCACTTTTGTGGAACAGGTTTACTCCATTGGATTGCCAGTGCTTTAAAACAAATAATTCTTTTAAACATCACAATGCTTTTTATAAAAATGAAGCCATTATAAGACTCAGTTCCCATCACACAATGCAGCGCAAGCCGGAGGATAGAGTTTTACCTTATAATGGCCAAGATATGCTTGATACGAATAAAACAAAAGAATTTGATATTATTGCTAGTGTTTATATGTTTCAAAAACAATTTCAATCATAACTATCAATCATAGACGGCATGGGTACCATATATCATGTCGCCATATATATACAATCAAAACCGCACGGTGTCATATTTGGAAATTGGATTTCCATCATGAACCAAGGAAAAAGATAGTCCTTACCGAATTCGAGACTGTCTAGCCCGAGTCTCAGGAACAGCCGCAACCGTACCTTGGATCGTCAGGGCCGGTCCACACAGAGTGGATTATAATGCCTGAACAATGCGTTTCTCCGCCCTTATGGGCGTAAATGAGCCAACGAATGACTCCATCGGTCCCGGATTGACCGATATAACCGGGGCGCCTCGCAACAGTAACAACCACATAAGTCAAACTCGTTAGGGCGTGTAAAACCACTGACGCCACTTCTAGCTAGAAAGAAAACGCACGTCCCCCCAGAGGTCCTCTCCTGTTTCTGGTTCATACCGGGGTGTGAGGCTCGCAAATTCACGTCATACACAAAGCTACGCCACACAGGCGGTGCTTTGATCATCACCACAAAACTTTGCTTTTCAACAGAAGCCTTGATCACTGCGTCTTAGCATGCCACACAGGCAATTCACACCATGCAACTGATGGCTATTAATCACACAGAATAAATTCCAATGTCAGACACACCGTCCATTTGCAAGTTCGTTCTAGGTCTGAACAAAACCGGAGGCACTCTATACCTCGCAAACCCTTCGATCTCCGCGTACTTCTGGATGATCACCACTCATTATCCATATTTCGGGATGCCTACCAATCAGGACATCAGTTACCATCCAAACGAGGTGAAGATCTCCAGTCTTCGACCACCGTCTTCATCTTCGATTTCTTATCGTCGATTCAGTTATTCAGAATGGGATAGACCCGGTCTTTCTGAGCAACTCGCGTATATAATAAACAAGTGCAACACAAACACACATACGCCAAATTCCAGTTCATTAGTCACTAACCGTAGATCAGTAAGAGAACGATTTCCCAAATATTAACCCCGAAGGCCGAAACCAACATCAGATCAAAATCCAGGAAACCATTCGACTTAGCCAACCTTCAGTTAGTTTCTAAATTTCACTTCCATATCGTTTATAATATTTTATAACAATTTATCGCTATTTTTATTTATTTTAAAATAACCAATTTATTCAAACGACGCATTGGCCATAACGCGGCCATGGCGCTGTTTTTCTTTAGATTTGATTTACACATATCTGAAAATCTAATCATTTGATCTTCACAAAATTTATATCATTAGAAAGATCTTTTCAAAACGAATCCAATGGTTCCGGTTTCGGGAAAATCCGACGGTCGGATCTCCCGATATAATCGTTTGAAGTTTCGATTTCAAAATACGAACTGCAGCATCGTTATTCGATTTAATATAATTATATATATATATATATAAATATAATTGATTCTAGCGCTGTTTTTCTTTAGATTTGAATTAAACATTCCAGACAATCCAACCGTTGGATCTTTACAAAGTTGGTGTCGTTGGAAAGATATTTCCAAAGCGAACCCAACGGTTTCGGTTTCGGGAAAATCCGATGGCCGGATCTCTCACACTAATCGTTTGAAATCACGGTTTCAAAACACGAACTACAGCTTCGCTATTCAATATTCGATATGTTTCAATTATATATATATATATCGATTCTTCGATTTCAAAACTATATTCTTTCCATACATTTGATAAAAATGATATTTTTATCCAACCGACGATTATTCCAACACTTCGCTATTTTCAACTGTTCGTGTATATAGTAAAAATGTGATTTTTATTGTGAAACAATTCATTTCAAAACACGATTATTTTATATAGTTCATATAGATGTTAAAATATGATTTTTATTATAAAACAATTTATTTCTAACCCGAATACCATTCAACACATGAATTTCTATTCAACGAATGAATTTCAATTCAATACATGAATGTTATTCAAAATTCGTATATATACAATAAAAGGTAATTTTTATATTATTAAAATAGTTTATTTAAAACACGAATACCATTCGACCCATGAATTTCTATTCAACGAATGAATTTCGATTCAACACATGAATGTTTTCTATTCAACAAACGAATATAGTTCCAACACAGGAAAATAATTCTAACACATGAATATTATTCAAAATTTCAGCAGCATAACGGCAGGGTAGTTAAAACCGGGGCCGTCCCTAGTACGGCTCCTCGCTCTACCTTAAAGCCTCGCAACTTTTGACAGTGGGGAATCATGCATCTAGTTCGCAGCAAGCGGCATGTATATTTTTTTTCATTTCCACAAACTAATCCTATGTGGTTTCAACCAAATAATTCTCAACCACAAACGGGTATTTTTCAACCACAATCCATCAATTTCAACCACAAACAATTCTAATCAACCATTCGTAATCAACCAATTTTCACACCAATCACAACCAATAAATATCGTCCATGGTTTGTGGACGAGGGGCGTATATATATATATATATATATATATATATATATATATATATTATAAAAGCATTTCACTTCTATTTCAACACATATATAATTTTTACAACGCATATATAACTTATATATCGAACGTACAACTTATACAACGCTTATACAAGAGGTGTACAATGCTTATATAACTCATACATCAACTATATAATTTATACATCGTCGTTTTCCATATCGTTTATAAATTATAAATCTCACATTGGGTTCCACTCCACCAAAAATAGCAGAAGGCTCAGAAAAATATGCGGTCTTTTCTAGAATGTAGAAGACGTCCACACAAGTCCACTATCTCTTGTTTCACTGAATTTCGACAACACAGCAAAAAGATATGATTTTTACAAGTTTGTATTGGTTTTAAAGTGTTAAAACTGTTTTAAATTAACAAAGTCGTTTACCTTCAAAAAATATTCAAAACTAGGTTTGCAATTTTCTTTGAATCCGTTGCACGCTTGAGCAATCGGCCTTCACCACAGTGGAGTGCCTCGAGGGGCGCGCCTGACCAGGGGGACGTGGTCCACTTCGATGCCACGTAGCAGGCAGGGCGTCGAACGGAAGTTCGAAACTTCCTGGGGGCGATGCGCGATGGATTCGAGACGAGGGGCGATGAGACTGGTATTGATTTGGAGAGGGAAGGAAGCTCGACAGAAAGTTGAACTGGAGCTAGGGCTATCGACGCTTGTGGCGGTCGGAAAATGATCGGGAAGGTATGGAGGCGTTTCCGTCGTCGATCGGTGGGGGGGGGGGGGGGGGGGGTTCTGAGAAATATTTTTTAAAAAAATTCTGATTGGCCGGGAGCTTTTAAAAGGGGGTTTTCTAACACGACCTCCAATCCAAACCCAACGACTGTCGTCCCTAGCTAAATACCCCCATTCCGAACACAATGGGATATGTTTCGTAGGCCCATTCGACTGTTTCAGTCTGTTTTCCTTCAATTTAAAATATATAACATTCAATATTCGATTTGAACGTACATTTCAATTTGTCAGGGCCACAAAATGATTCGAAGAATTCCATAAAAATAAATCTGGCTATGTTTTGATGATACGGTCCCAACAAAACTAGTTTCGTCGAATTTTGAGACAGTTTGTAAAATGGCCCCTTTCTGGTCGATCCAATTTATCTATAATTGACCAAAACACATTTTCCTTTGCCACGCTCACATACTAGCTTCAAAAATTATGAAATTTGAAACCTAGCAATAAATTCACATCCCGGATCCAACAAAAGTGGTTTCGTCGAATTCCGAGCTCGTTTGCAAAATGTCTATTTTCACGGGCTATATAAACTCCATAGCGACCTTTCTGAAAATTCATTTGGACATAACTTTTGATTCCCGCTATGAAACTTCGATTTTTCAGATTCGTTAGAAAGGTATTCACTAACAGATTTAAATATTTTTGGTTTCACTCAAATCTGTTTTGTTTTGCACCCGGTACAGTCAATCAAAGTTTGAATTCAAATTTTGAAACTACCGCGCCATTTCAGGCCATGTTTATAATTAGAATTAATTATGTTCATTTTCAAATGTCGATTCAGACTTACCTTTCATCGTTTTTATTTAAAATATTTATTTTAAATATTTAAAATCTACTAAAATAGCCAATTTAAATTTTTTAAATTGGTTCAGATTTTCCGGGTCGTTACAATCTCCCCCACTTAAAACTTTTCGTCCCCGAAAAGGAACAAAGTCGAAAGTGGTTTGATTAATCAACTCTACATTCAATCTTGCTTCCATTCCCCAACTTTTCAGTTTCTGAGAATTTTCAAATTCTTCAAAAAAATTGGCGAACACCCGGAATTTTCGAATTTTTTTGCCATAACCTCCTTTGTACGGGGAGGGGTTTGGAAATTTATTGGGTCGTATTAGGTACCCAATAAATCCTATAAAGCATACACATATTTATAGTGATATATTCTAGTGTTTACAGGGGAGCGTGTATAGGTAATAACTCCAGAGAATAAATTCTCGTCACCCTGTCAAAGCCTGAGGGAGTGTGTATTTTAATTGCTCCAGAGGATAAATCCTCGTCACCTCGTCCCGTGTGGGAAATAAATAATCCATGTGTCGTATCTAATGACTAGAGAGACGTGATTATTGTCAACTCCAGACCCGTGTGGGGTTTTTATTAATCTGGCAATTTTATCGTTATAATTTATATGGTCATATCAGTCATTAGTTCAACCTGTAAAATAAAGTCATCGCCATACAAGCCTCTCGCTCGTATGGTAAATCTTCCACCTCGTCACACAAGCTACGAATGCTTATGTGGTATATGATGAAGTATGCCTATCTTCAAGAAGTATGCCATGCAGTGTAGTTCAAAATTAATTGTTACTATCCTATGGCGATGTTGGTTATTACACACAGAATAACCAGCACTCTGCATCCAATGGCATTCACAGGAGTTGATATAATAATATTTCGCATCCAACTCATTAAGGTTTACCTATTTGTCGGGCACGCAAATAATTTCTTTACTCAACAGCTATCCATTTACTTGTTCAAACATATATGATGCACATGTATATATTTCTATCTATTTTTCTAATCAGTTCAATGTGTGATTTAATCGAATAAATTCTACCATTCATTCTATTATTGATTAATTAACTATCGTTTTAATAATTTAATTAATCAAATCTACTATCACACAACACAAACAACAATAAAATTGTTTTTAACTTTTCTTTTCAAAAATACATCTTTTATATATTCCAAAAATCATATTTCTAAAACCAAACTATATATATAATCACAAATACATTATTTATAAACATATAACTCTCGACTCGTTCTGGGGCACTTCTGACCCCATCTCTAACGAGTTATTCTGATTCTGCTATACTCATACTAGGATATTACTGATCCTATATGTATTGAGTTACCTATCTTAGAACGCTACTGGGTCTATTTCTGACGAGTTCGTTAATGTGTTATAAACCAGAGCTGAGCTTAACCAAAGCTCTGATACCAAAAGTGACGTTACCGCGAAATCCGGTAGGCTTTGCAACTATCCCTTCATCCTCCAGTACAATAGGTAAAACCTACCGTGGCTCACACTGGTCCCCCAGCCCCTTGTTTTACGGCGACCCTCTCGAGTCTCCAGGCACTGCTGAACCAACCCTCAACAGGGACATGTAGGGGTAAGAGTCTCCCTTTCGCCACCAAACCGCGAAGTGAGAACCCCCTATCATGCGTACCCAGCCTACTTAGGACCAGCAACAAGGAATGGTATGAGAAATCTACTTAACACATTATACAATTGGCTAATCACAGGACCACGCCACTTTCGTGGAACAGGTTTACTCCATTGGATTGCCAGTGCTTTAAAACAAATAATTCTTTTAAACATCGCAATGCTTTTTATAAAAATGAAGCCATTATAAGACTCAGTTCCCATCACACAATGCAACGCAAACCGGAGGATAGAGTTTTACCTTATAATGTCCAAGATATGCTTGATACGAATAAAACAAAAGAATTTGATATTATTGCTAGTGTTTATATGTTTCAAAAACAATTTCAATCATAACTATCAATCATAGACGGCATGGGTACCATATATCATGTCGCCATATATATATACAATCAAAACCGCATGGTGTCGTATTTGGAAATTGGATTTCCATCATGAACCAAGGCAAAAGATAGTCCTTACCGAATTCGAGACTGTCTAGCCCGAGTCTCAGGCATAGCCGCAACCGTACCTTGGATCGTCAGGGCCGGTCCACACGGAGTGGATTATAATGCCTGAACAATGCGTTTCTTCACCCTTTGGGGCGTAAATGAGCCAACGATTGATTCCATCGGTCCCGGATCGACCGATATAACCGAGGCGCCTCGCAATAGTAACAACCACATAAGTCAAACTCGTCAGGGCATGTAAAACCACTGACGCCACTTCTAGCTAGAAAGAAAATGCACGTCCCCCCGAGGTCCTCTCCCGTTTCTGGTTCATACCGGGGTGTAAGGCTCGCGAATTCACGTCATACACAAAGCTACGCCACACAGGCGGTGCTTTGATCATCACCATAAGACTTTGCTTTTCAACAGAAGCCTTAATCATTGTGTCTTAGCATGCCACACAGGCAATTCACACCATGCAACTGATGGCTATCAATCACACATAATAAATTCCAATGTCAGACACACGGTCCATTTGCAAGTCCGTTCTGGGTCTGAACGAAACCGGAGGCACTATATACCTCGCAAACCCTTCGATCTCCACGTACGTCTGGACAATTACCACTCATTATCCATATTTCGGGATGCCTCCCAATTAGGACATCAGTTACCATCCAAACGAGGTGAAGATCTCCGGTCTTCGACCACCGTCTTCATCTTCGATTTCTTATCGTCGATTCAGTTATTCAGAATGGGATAGACCAAGTCTTTCTGAGCAACTCGCGTACATAATAAAAAAGTGCAACACAAACACACATACGCCATATTCCAGTTCATTAGTCACTAACCGTAGATCAGTAAGAGAACGATTTCCCAAATATTAACCCCCAAGGCCGAAACCAACATCAGATCAAAATCCAGGAAACCATTCGACTTAGCCAACCTTCAATTAGTTTCTAAATTTCACTTCCATATCGTTTATAACATTTTATAACAATTTATCGCAATTTTTATTTATTTTAAAATAGCCAATTTATTCAAACGACGCTTCGGCCATAACGCGGCCGTGGCGCTGTTTTTCTTCAGATTTGTTTTTCACATATCTGAAAATTTAACCATTGGATCTTCACAAAATTTATATCATTAGAAAGATCTTTTCAAAACGAATCCAACGGTTCTGGTTTCGGGAAAATCCGACGGTCGGATCTCCCGATATAATCGTTTGAAGTTTCGATTTCAAAATACGAACTGCAGCGTCGTTATTCGATTTAATATATATATATATATATATATATAATCGATTCTGGCGCTGTTTTTCTTCTTATTTGAATTAAACATTCCAAACAATCCAACCGTTGGATCTTTACAAAGTTGGTGTCGTTGGAAAGATATTTCCAAAGCGAACCAAATGGTTTCGGTTTCAGGAAAATCCGATGGTCAGATCTCCCACACTAATCGTTCCAAATCACGGTTTCAAAACACGAACTACAGCTTTTCTATTCAATATATTTCAATTATATATATAAACATATATCGATTCTTCGATTTCGAAACTATATTCTTTTCATACATTTGATAAAAATGATATTTTTATCCAACTGACAATTATTCCAACACTTCGCTATTTTCAACTGTTCGTGTATATAGTAAAAATGTGATTTTTATTATAAAACAATTCATTTCAAAACACGATTATTTTATATAGTTCATATAGATGTTAAAATATGATTTTTATTATAAAACAATTTATATCTAACCCGAATACCATTCAACACATGAATTTCTATTCAACGAATGAATTTCAATTCAACATATGAATGTTATTCAAAATTCGTATATATAGAATAAAAGGTGATTTTTATATTATTAAAACAGTTTATTTAAAACACGAATACCATTCAACACATGAGTTTCTATTCAATGAATGAGTTTCGATTCAACACATGAATGTTTTCTATTCAACAAACGAATATAGTTTCAACACAGGAAAATAATTCTAACACATGAATATTATTCAAAATTTCGGCAGCACAACGGCAGGGTAGTTAAAACCGGGGCCGTCCCTAGTACGGCTCCTTGCTCTACCTTAAAGCCTCGCAGCTTTTGACAGTGGGGAATCATGCATCTAGTTCGCACGCAGGTGGCATGTATATTTTTTTTCGTTTCCACAAACTAGTCCCATGTGGTTTCAACCAAATAATTCTCAACCACAAATGGGTATTTTTCAACCACAATCAATCAATTTCAACCACAAACAATTCTAATCAACCATTCGTAATCAACCAATTTTCACACCAATCACAACCAATAAATATCGTCCATGGTTTGTGGACGAGGGGCGTATATATATATATATATATATATATATATATATATATATATATATATATTACATCAGCATTTCACTTCTATTTCAACACATATATAATTTTTACAACGCATATATAACTTATATATCGAATGTACAACTTATACAACGCTTATACAAGAGGTGCACAATGCTTATATAACTCATACATCGACTATATAATTTATACATCGTCTTTTTCCATATCGTTTATAAATTAGAAATCTCACATTGGGTTCCACTCCACCAAAAATAGCAGAAGGCTCAGAAAAATATGTGGTCTTTTCTAGAATGTAGAAGTCGTCCACACGAGTCCACTGTCTCTTGTTTCACTGAATTTTGACAACACAGCAAAATGATATGATTTTTACAAGTTTTTAACGGTTTTAAAGTGTTAAAACTGTTTTAAATTAACAAAGCCGTTTACCTTCAAAAAATCTTCAAAACTAGGTTTGCAATTTTCTTCGAATCCGTTGCACGCTTGAACAATCGGCCTTCACCACAGTGGAGTGCCTCGAGAGGCGCGCCTGACCAGGGGGACGTGGTCCACTTCGATGCCACGTGGCAGGCAGGGCGTCAAACGGAAGTTCGAAACTTCCTGGGGGCGATGCGCAATGGATTCGAGACGAGGGGCGATGAGACTGGTATTGATTTGGAGAGGGAAGGAAGCTCGACAGAAAGTTGAGCTGGAGCTAGGGAAATCGACGCATGTGGCGGTCGGAAAATGATCGGGAAGGTATGGAGGCGTTTCCGTCATCGATCGGGGGGGGGGGTGGTTCTGAGGTTTTTTTTTTTTAAATTCTAATTGGCCGGGAGCTTTTAAAAGAGGGTTTTCTAACACGACCTCCAATCCAAACCCAACGACTGTCGTCTCTAGCTAAATACCCCCATTCCGAACATAATGGGATATGTTTCGTAGGCCCATTCGACTTTTCAGTCTGTTTTCCTTCAATTTAAAATATATAACATTCAATATTCGATTTGAATGTACATTTCAATTTGTCAGGGGCACAAACTGATTTGAAAAATTCCAGAAAAATAAATTTGGCTATGTTTTGATGATACGGCCCAACAAAACTTGTTTCGTCGAATTCTGAGACCGTTTGTAAAATGGCCCCTTTCTGGTCGATCCAATTTATCTATAATTGACCAAAACACATTTTCCTTTGCCACGCTCACATACTAGTTTCAAAAATATGAAATTTGAAACCTAGCAATAACTTCACATCCCGGATCCAACAAAAGTGGTTTCGTTGAATTACGAGCTCGTTTGCAAAATGTCTATTTTCACGGGCTATATAAACTCCATAGCGACCTTTCTGAAAATTCATTTGGACATAACTTTTGATTCCCGCTATAAAACTTCGATTTTTCAGATTCCTTAGAAATGTATTCACTAACAGATTTAAATATTTTTGGTTTCACTCAAATCCGTTTTGTTTTGCACCCGGTACAGTCAGTCAAAGTTTGAATTCAAATTTTGAAATTACCGCGCCATTTCAGGCCATGTTTATAATTAGAATTGATTATGTTCGTTTTTAAATGTTGATTCAAACTTACCTTTCATCGTTATTATTTAAAATATTTATTTTAAATATTTAAAATCCACTAAAATAGCCAATTTAAAATTTTTAAATTGGTTCAGATTTTGCGGGTCGTTACAGTGCCATTTAGCATAGCATAAACCGTTGGCATATTGCAATAGCCGCGAACCGCTACCATGTAGCAGCAGCCGTGAGTCGCTGCCATGTTGCAGCAGCCACGAGCCATTGCCATGTTGCACTATAAGATTAAGAATATGAGAACAACATCTAATGTGAAAAAAATCACCATCCATCAAAAAGTTGCTCCTTTAGCAAATTAACAAATGCATCATTTGCACTCGCATTGTCTAAATGGAAAATATTTTTTTGTCAATGCCCAATCAGTCAACAAATTATAAATCTTTTCTAACAAAGCAACTCTGGTGTGTGGAGGAGGCATAAAACTAAAATTTAAGACTCTTTTTTGATGGACCCAATTAGCACCAATAAAATGAGCAGTCAAACAAATATATCCTTTAGTTGCTGTAGAAGTCTATAAATTAGAATCAAACAAATACTCCCTGGAATTGAAACTAACAAGTCTTTAAGTCTTGATTTTTCTCTTTCGTACATTTCATCACATCGACTCTAGTAATATTTCATCTTAATCTCGGGACAAATATAAGAAAATAATTGCCTAATTCCAGCATACTCAACAAATTGAAATGAAAAATCATGCATCAATATTGACATTACCAACATTTCCCTAAACTTTTTTGGATCAAATTTAGAATACCTGGTTATAATAAAGCCCTCAGTCTAACTTATATGCAACTGGCCTAAATCTCGACTACTAGTTTTAGAACAAGTTTTAATATGGTGCTTTAGATTTCCAGTGCCATAAGAACCATCACATAAATAAATAATACCGCATTTCATACACTCAGCTCTTTGTTTTTCATCAACTTGCGATGGAATAATTTCAAACTTTGTACATACCTCAGAAGTAAACTTTCTACATCTCTTACCAACACTTTTACACTTATTATTTCTATGTTTTCTATTCCCACTTCTTCCATATTAGCATCTCCAACTTGTTCTCACTACTTGGTGGCTTTTCTGCACAATTAAAGAACAAAAACTCCATTACAATTCATACACCAATATAGATGAGAAAGTAACATACTGTTCAAACTTCAAACATTAAATCATTTGATATGGTTATATTCGAATTGATAAATGAACGAGAATCTTATATACAAATTATTATGGATGCACTTCGATGCATGTATTACCGTTAACACAAGGATTCAATCCATAACCTCGATAAAATGCATAACATGGATAATATGCAGTTTCATTTTATAAACCACAACACTGAAAAAGTTTCATAACATGGATAATATGCAATTTCATTTGATAAAATGCATAACATGCAATTTCATAATATGGATAATATGCAGTTTCATTTGATAAAATGCATAATATGGATAATATGCAGATTCATTTGATAAAATGCATAATATGGATAGTATGCAGTTTCAAATAAATAAAAGCAAAACTAATGGTGTCAAATAAGGGGGATTAATGATCCCAGGTTGGTATTATAATGTTAAAAGTTAAAACATATAAAAATACAATAGCATAATCCATTGTAATAGTGTATGCTGCGTATCAGATGGTTCTTACATAAGAATAATTGCAATCAACCAGAAAAAAATGTAGCCTAACAAGAATCTGATGATTAAAAAAATTGTATAAAAGCGAAATTTACGTGTATGAGCAAAATTTGTTATCAATAATAGGCATATCAAACTCACATAAGGCGGATCGACGAACGGAAGTGATTTCGAAGTTCAGATCGATGGACGGTAACGCGATTGACGATAAAGATCGGTACTGACTTTGATTCGATTACCTTTATGTTATAGATCGATTGAGGACCAATTGAGTATTGACAATAGCAGATTGATTGAGGAGAATATTAAAATATTTGAAAGGGAAAGTGAGTAATCGGTTGAAAAATAAGAATGAGTAGTGGGAAACTAAGGCGGCTAAAAGAGAAAGTGAGTCAAGAGTCAAGACCGCATCAGCCAAATATGTAAAGAGGTTAGCGGTAATGGGTCAAACATTGCAATTTGTAAGGTCCTAAATAAGTTACGGGAACACGAAATAATTTAAGATTTCCAATATTTATAATATGTTAAATGGGTTTAGCGGGTCAATTTCGGGTTAGCAGGTCAACCCTAAACCCACCCATTTATAAACGGGTCAAATTTGGGTTAACCCGAAAATAACCCGCTAGCTAAACGGGTCGGGTTGACCTACTAATTTCCATGCGGGTTTCGGTACGTGTAGGAAATTGACAGTCCTAGTATTAATAGAACCAAGATTGATAACATAGTATTAACAATTACCAGATTGATAACGTAGTATCAATAGAACCAAGATTCTAGAAATCAATAAATAAGAAATCCAGAAGATCACAGAGAAGGGAATGCCAAAATTAAGGTGGGGCCCTGAAGACTCATCAATTCATACATCGAAGGTGAGACACGATCTCAAGGCAGCAAGCCTATAATATTTAGCCGAAGCTCCTTAGCAGGTCCAAAGACCGCAGGTCGCAACCCTGCTCGGATGATTCGAAGATCATTAATAAAATAAAATGAATTGAGGTTCCTCAAGATGATCTATAGATCATCAGAATGACCCGAAGGTCCTATTAATCGGAAGAGCCACTAGAACCGAAGTTCCTAAGATAAGATGGAACTGAAGTTCTTCAAATAGCCTGAAGACTCTCAAGATGAACTGAAGTTCCTCGAGATGACCAAAAGTTCATCAAAGTAACCCGAAAGTTGGATACAAAGATAAACATAGTGTAACTACTCCAAGCTAGTAAATATAATTGTTAAGCTACATGTCCCATAACCAATTGTTTTACTCAAATATTTACGAACAAGTAGTATATTCCACTAAAAATATGAAATGATGATTGCCAAAGTGTTCAATCGAACGTCCAAGAATTAACCTCAAAAGCGAGCATAAGGGATCATAGTCCTTGTTTTTACTAAGGCGTTTAATTAGATTTGTCATACGAATGAGAAAAAGATTTATATAACTATATACTAGTATATTGGAAAACAATTTATAAAATAACTTCATATAACGAAGTTGGGTAAGAAACCAATTTGAAAGATAACTTCATATAATGAAGTAGAGTCAGAAACCGTTCAGTAAAAGATTGGATATCTACTAATAATTTAAAACCCTTTATATGATTTTGAAGTGGCAAATCTCGTATAATAGTAATCAAATTAACAATTGGACTAAGAACTTATGCTTTAATAACGTAATTAAATCTCATGACTATCGATTATAAATTCTTTTATCACGAATGAATCGAATGTCCATCCAGTTAAGCTGCTAGAATACATGGATTAGAGCAACTGAAAAGTCTAAGGAAAAGAGTAAATGGGACGAAACTCGGTCGGGAATAAGCCTGAACTATCGACCGTGGTCTCCACTGGACGACAATAGAAAATAGAGCAGCAGGCCAAATTATACGTTTGAACCTATTTTCAGACGTCTAACCTGGTTTGGACGTCAGAAATGGATTTCAGCCAACAAACTAAGATCATTTCAGACTTTGAAATATATTTCATATGTCTAAAAATGTTCTCGAGTAATTCGTAGGCCTGGTCCAGACATTTAAAATTTATTTTAGATGTCTGACTTGCTCTGGGGATGTTTTTCAGAGGGGAAATCATCATTTAACGGTTCTGGATCAATTCATGCTTTCTCTAAACTATTGGATAGGTTAAAGGCATTCCCGAATACCCTATAGCACATTTACAAACTTCCATAGAAGGGTCTACAAAAGGATACTCATATAAATGAGATCACAACTCATAAATTGGAGTGTTAACACCAAACAAGCAAATTCTTATAATTCACACACAAAATAATCATGCTATAGGCACACTAGACAAGCATATTCTTATAATTCATAAATTGGAGTGTTAACACCAAACAAGCAAATTCTTATAATTCACCTTTGATTGTTGGAAGCAAGGAATCGGTCCATAGCTTAGCTAGAAGGACCTCTCTTCCAATCCTACTCACAAATCTGCAATCTACACACAAATATACAATATTTTCTAGTAATTAGGTTTAGAAAATATCAAAAATTGAAGAGGAAACAAGATGGATAAACTTACCTTAGTTTCTATGCTTGATTTCCTTTTGATTTGAGCTCCTAATTGAAATCCCTAGCTTAGGAATTTCAATTTCCCATTCCCCATTTTCTATTTTTGCTAATTGTTGGAATTGAATGAAGGGGGAGAGGGTTGTGGGAGTTTTAAGGAAATGGACTAGATTGGCTGACCCAAACCCTAGTCCAAAGTCCAAATTTCCGTAGCTCAAAATATATCGATGTTTACATTTTTTTTCTTTTCATAAACGACATTTCGAACTCAATGGAAGTGGTTTTGAGTACAAATTCATCTATATGCAAAAACTGACTTTTTGGACCATATTTGACTAATGACGTTATATTCAAATATATATCATGAAATATGCGGGTTGCAACAACGCCATAGATAAATATGAATGGATTTTTACTTTATGATAATCAAAACACTTTATTTTAAAATTCAATGGTATCATAATAATGTATAAAAGTTCAAAATAGATATATAAAATAGATGAAATGCTTGCATCTCATGTTTCAACATGGTTGTGCACATCTGAAACTGTAAATGCACGTATTAGAGATTGGATTTCCAATAATGGTCGGGTTACCTAGGCATTGTCCACCACAATACACCTTTACAAAAATGTACCTAGAGCTTCACATAGACTCTTTCCGAGTTAGGACTAGCCTACCCTTATTGGATGATACTGAATATTTCATTATCGCGGTTGAGATCAACTATCGCAATGAAGCATACATAAGGTTAAATATCAAATCTAGATTAAGTGATGACAACACACTTGTGCGATCCATATAGCTCTGAAGCATATAATTTGTTTTAGTCATTTTGGTTGATGATGCACACTTAGAAATGTCACACTGCCTTTTCTAACAACAGACTAATTGATTTCCATAAAATACAACTCCCAATATAATACGCCTCAGGGAAAGGTGTTAAGTATAAGAGGGGGATACCTTTTATACCACCTAGCAGATGTACGTTTGTAAAACTATTGCTTTTAAGAAATGTAATGCTAAATACCCATGCATATATACGAATTGTTCAAGGACAAGGTAAAATGAATGCACTACTCCTGCTACATGCATTTTGGAATCATGCTTAGGGTTACTAACAAGTAACCCATGCACTTCAAAGAGTTGTGCGTTTAACTATCTTCAAGATGTCTTCCATATTCGAACGCATAAGCTGGTTAGACCGGACACCAGTCTCTCCGAAAACCAATATGATGGCATTCAATGATTTCAACCATGATTCTTTCAGAAATAAACAGACAAAGATATGACCAGAGTTCAGCTCCTAACCATTTGTAGATGGAGTTCCTTATCATTTATCCTAGAAGAACAAAAAGAGAATTATACACACAACTCGACATCATTGGGGATGAATGTGGCATAAAACTAACGTGTTACACTTAGGTTTTCCAAAGTTACTTTTAGATCTAGATTTGATAGTTGATTATTTAACTACCAAATAATCAATCACTTAAATATTTATATAGTTCCATACAAAATCTATGGCACCGCACGTCCGTTAATGTCACTCGTTAAGATAATGCATTAAGTTTCGTGAAGCGTCATAGGTAAACAGAAACGGAAACAATACAAGTTTGATATAAAATAGTGGAAATTTTCTCCAAGGGCTTCTAATCACATCTTCATTTTTTCCAGGACGCGGTTTTTAAATAATTAGTTTGAAGGACAGAAAACTTGTTGAGCCATTTTCTTTTTTAGAAACATCGATTTCATCAAATAAATCAGGTGTAGTGATCACGATATCTTTGATTTTCAATTATTTTCAAATTCGATCTGCGATCATAAATTCTTCCAGGTGAGTTTTAATAATTTCGTTTTTATCCCTATTTTATAAATCGACATTAAATTTTCAAATTCTTGATATTTAAGAGGCGATTTTATAACTTTGTAGATATTTTATTCTTTATCAGGTGATTTTCCTAAGTGTTAAAGTGAATTTGTTTATAGAATAATCTTATGTTAAATAAGAAGAGATAAGCTATATTATAATATCGAATTATTTAAGAGTTTCAAATCTACATTTGTTTAAATAAAAAGGCCAAGCGATGCTGAATACTGAACCAGTGAACTCGTTGGATTGTCATGATTGAAACACTGTTTATTTTGATAGTTAAATCACCGACTATCAAATCTGACACATACGATTGTTGGTAAGGAAAGACCGGGATTGAACTTAGGTTCGAAAACCATTCCGACCAACAAATACATGAAGATATCATAAGACGGTCGAGATGGAGCATTGAAGATGGTGGATCTTCATAAGCGGAAGGATTACTTATATTCTCTGGCTTAGCGGCCCGAGATACGCTGTTATTCTGTCGTGGTTGGAATCTACGGATTGCAAGGACTTCTCGCTACTGATCCATGGGGTGATTCCTATAGTAGATGCAGTAGGAGAGTACCTTCGGTTCATCCTGTGCCGGGATGACTTATATGGATGAATGTCTGACAGAGTATTTCCAAAGGAGTCACGTACTTGATATTTTCAAACGTAACAAGTTGATGGCGGAGAAGTGCACATTCTCTTAGCTTGATAACTAGAGTATTTTTGTAAACGTCAATTAGTGATATCTGGCGGATCTGACGATGTGACATTCAAAGTGAATGATGACCAAATATTCAGGAGTTAATCTAAACCTCAAGCCTCATCAACCGGGAAATGGCAGAAATCAGGCAGGCAACATGGCTATATGGGTCGCTCCCATTAGGGTGTATAATCGCCTATCTAGAGAAATTCCAATTTACTTCTTTAATCTATTTAAATGCTGTCCCTTTTCGGGAAACGGTGGTTTGAGCCCAACCGTTGGTGATATACATTCGATATACTCAAGCGAAATGAGTGGTCGGTCATGTGTGAGCCGGTTTGCAAGACATTCTTGTTGAACCCAGTGTATTCGCCTCTAGAGATACACTATCGGCAGGTGGTCCCATACCTTGTCATAATCGGAATCAAATCTCCATTAAGCGCCCGCGGTTTTGATTGTATACTATATGTGGAGCGTGAGATGCAAGCGTTCCACTAGATTGTTATTTACTTGTATTTAGACATTATTATAATAGCTGAACAAGCTATTGTATTTTTCAAAATTGTTTTGGGTTATCGTAAGGTAAACACCATCCGTATTTATGTGTGGATTCGGTTTTACGATTATCCTTTTCTTTCGAAAGGATTTTTACTTTAAAATCAAGTTGTGTGATACCTTAATACTGTGCGAGTTTTACTCACTTTGGTTCAACAGACTTACCCGGTGTTTGTAAATGCTCGGGTTAGCCCGGGATGTACAGGTTCAGGTTATCGAATGTTGTGAAGAGACGAGCTAAAGGTGCTCGGACGTATTGTACCTAGTATCTATTCCGCTGTGTGTAGTATATGGGAACATGTTTTTATAACTATCCCATTGTGTGATGTACTCTGATATTGTAAGTAATTTGAAAGCTCTCAATAAAGTTTGTTTCTGTATTATATTTTGTTCCTCTGTGATGTGAGACTCTGTATTGTGTTGTTTCTTCTTCTTCTTCTTCTATTCTAATATTTCTTTCTTTCTTATCTCACCCTCTAAATTCTTTCAAATAACGTCCAGTATTTTCAGTGTTTGAAAGGTCGGCATGAGTTATGGTAAAGGTATTTATGTCGATTTTCAGGGCCGGAAATCCCTGTTCGTTACAAATATTTTGATGTACTTACCTGACCACAAATACTATGTTGATATAGGAGGTCTTCTATCATGCATTTTGTAATGGTGGTTAAATTTTCATCATCACAACTGAATGCTTCATTGCTGTAAAATTATACGATTGTTAATATAATAAAATTAGTTTATGTGAGTATAAAGTAGTTTAATTACTTACTTGTTTCCCCCTGAAACTTGATTTTTTTTTACAACTTCTTGCCGTTGTTCACTAAGATGCTTTAGTAGTGGACATTTTTTAACATTTTTTGGTTTCATCTTCTTCTTTTCTTCTTTAAGACTACTTTGATCTTCAACGATAATTGCTTTTTTCAGCAGGAAATTCATCATTAGCTTGTTTGATGTTTTCATATGTTAAACTTTCTTCAGTTTCTAAAATGAATTTTTCAGTAATTATCAAATTAAAACATAGAAAGTTATTAGACCTATTTTTGTTTGTCATACCAAATTTATTATTTTTATTTTTTCTTACCATTAGTATCATCAGTCTTTTCTTTCAAATCTTGTTTTTCCGTGACCTCTTGGTCATGATGCATTTGAATCTTCATTTCTAGAATTTGGATTCTTCTTTCAGCTGCTACACGTAAAACTCTTTCTTCGTTTAATTGTTCCCCAAAACTTTTAAACTCATTAGTCAAAAAGTTGAATTTTGTTTCCAGCTCCTTCAAACTTTTTGTCAAATTTTTAACCTCCATATTGTCATCTAATTTCCTTTTGTTAGACTTCTCATCATCATCTTCAATTGGTTTTTTTTTTGGACAAAAGATCCTTCTACTCTTTTGTAACATCTAAAAAGAAATTTAAAATCTACATGGAAAATATTTAAAAAAATAGTTAGATCAACTACTCATCACTTATAAAAACAGTACTATGGTACTTAAATTTATAAGAATAAAGTAATGCAAAAATTTAACTAAGTTAAATACAAAAATAAATATTTATAAATATGATATACCGTGTTATCATCAACTTCGATTAAGTCGATGTCCTTTAGTTTTGATAAATCCCATTTCGTCGTTCATGGGATTTTGTCTTCAATGCCATCTTTTTTATCAATGATTTGGGTTCTTTCACAGAACTAGTACTGCAAGAAAAAGATAAATGGTTTTATATTTTAATAGTAATGAAAATATTCAGTGTGTTTTATTAAGAAAATATTATAAATACATACCAACAAAACCATAGTGCAACCCGGTGTATTCCTTGGATCAACATGGTATGTCTTAACATTTTTTAAAATATCTTGACAAATTGCTCGTGGCCAAGATATTGTGTTCATTTTTTTTAGTTTAACAATTTACCCAAAAAACCCCATAGTAAATAGCTTTGATTGTTTGGAAAAAGGAATGTTATGACAAGTAGTAATAATAATAACTTTATTAGATTTTTATCTCCTTTTTTCTTTTTAATCATTGAATTTAATTTGCTTGTCAATTTTTCTACTTATTACATTTTCTTCATTGAAATTGTCACTTAAAAAGTCAGAAAAACTTTCCATAGCTGAAGCCTTGTTTGAAGTCGTAATAGGAAATAATTCCTCTCCAGCTAGTGGCATTCCAAATATAAGACTCACTTCTTCTGGAGTTATTTTCAAATTTTGTCTCCCACTTTAAAAGCATTTTCAGTAACATCAAAAGAAGTAATTATATCATCTAGATTTGAAGCACATTTTCTTATATCTTGTCTTGATATTGAATTGTTGAGAAAAACTTTAAAAATATTTTTAAAAGGTGTTTTCTCTATTAAATCTTTTGCTTCCTAAGAAAGAATATTTTCCTTTTTAATAACTGACATCACTTTATAGATTGCATCTAAATTGCATCTATATTTGCCAGTTTACTGTTGCTTTTTTCTTTTTCTCCCTTTTTCCACGACTTCATATTTACCTGCATCATCTAAGTTAGTATTTGTTTCATCACTTTGGTTATCTGCATTATCTAAGTCAGTATTTGTGTCCTTTCTTTGGTTATCTGACTTTGTAATTTATTCATCAGACTCTATTTGTAATTCTGTATTAGTTGGTTCATACTGTTCATTGTCAAATTGTTCCTACATTCATGAAAATTGAAACAACCCGGAAAATCTGAACCAGTTTGAAAATTTTAAATTAGCTAAAATAGTGAATTTTAAGTATTTAAAATAAACATTTTAAATAATAACGATGAAAAGTAAGTTTGAATCGAAGTTGAAAATAAATATAATTACTTTGAATTATAAACAAGGCCTGAAATGGCGCGGTAGTTTCAAATTTTGAATTCGAACTTTGACTGACTGTACCGGGAGCAAAACAAAACGGATTTGAGTGAAACCAAAAATATTTAAATCTGTAAGTGAATACCTTTCTAATGAATCTGAAAAATCGAAGTTTCATCCAAATGAATTTTCAGAAAGGTCGCTATAAAGTTTATATAGCCCGTGAAAACAGCCATTTTGCAAACGACCTCGGAATTCGATGAAACCACTTTTGTTGGATCCGGGATGTTAAACTATTGCTAGGTTTCAAATTTCATAATTTTTGAAGCTAGTATGTGAGCGTGGCAAAGGAAAATGTGTTTGGTCGATTTCTATTAAATTGGATCGACCAGAAGATGGCCATTTTGCAAACAACCTCGGAATTCGACGAAACCACTTTTGTTGGACCCAGGATGTTAAACCATTGCTAGGTTTCAAATTTCAAAATTTTTGAAGTTAATATGTGAGCGTGGCAAAGGAAAACGTGTTTTGGTCAATTATAGTTAAATTGGATCGACCAGAAATGGGCCATTTTTCAAACGGTCTCAGAATTCGACGAAACTAGTTTTGTTGGGACCGTATCGTCAAAACATAGCTAGATTTATTTTTTTTGGAATTTTTCGAATCAGTTTGTGGCCCTAGCAAATTGAAATGTACGTTCAAATTAAATATTGAATGTTATATATTTTAATTTGAAGGAAAACTGACTGAAACGGTCGAATGGGCCTACGAAACATATCCCATTGTGTTCGGAATGGGGGTAAAACGCTAGGGATGACAGTCATTGGGTTTGGATTGGAGTTCATATTAGAAAACCCCATTTTAAAATTCTATATAACTCTCGGCCAATCAGAAAATTTATATAAAAAAAAGAGAAAACGCGGATTCTCTCTCCCCGACGTCGATCGAAGGCGGAAAAGCTTTCTTCCGTTCCCCTCCACTTTCCGACCAAACCAGGCAAAATTAGCCCCTCCTCCAGTTAAAGATTTTGAAGAGCTCGAGAAGATCTTCAAATCCATATATAGTTTGGATTTTTTCACTGAGTGGTTTGGGAGAACCGACGTCACGAAGTTTCAGGTTTCAAACCGCTGTCGCACCCTCCTCCGGCCGTCGAACTGGCCAACTCCCCCCGGCGCCTGAGCGCCTCTCCTTCCCCTTCGACACTGCGTAGCCCGATCGTTCAATCGATTCACGGATTTCACGAAATCGCATGACCTAGTTTTGAACGTTTCAGAAAGGTATGCGGCTGTTTTATTTTAAACTATATTATAGCACTTTAAAGCGCTACGGTTTTTGATTTCACTGTAAAAATCATATCTTTTTCATTTGTTGACTAAATTCAGTGAAACAAGAGACAGTGGACTCGTGTGGACGTCTTCTACATTCTAGAAGAGACCGCATATTTTTCTGAGCCTTCTGCTGTTTTTGGTGGAGTGGAACCCAAGGTGAGATTTCTAAATTATAAATGATATGGAAAACGACGATGTATAAATTATATAGTCGATGTATGAGTTATATCAGCGTTGTACACCTTTTGTATAAGCGTTGTATAAGTTGTACGTTCGATATATAAGTTATATATGCGTTGTAAAAATTATATATATGTTGAAATAGAAGTGAAATGCTTATATAAATATATATATACACACGCCCCTCGTCCACAAACCATGGATGATATTTATTGGTTGTGATTGGTGTGAAAATTGGTTGGTTATGAATGGTTGATTAGAATTGTTTGTGGTTGAAATTGATTAATTGTGGTTGAGAATTATTTGGTTGAAACCACATAAGATTAGTTTGTGGAAATGAAAAAAAAATATACATGCCGCCTGCGTGCGAACTAGATGCATGAAATCCCCATTGTCAAAAGCTGCGAGGCTTTAAGGTAGAGCGAGGTGCGTACTAAGGACGACCCCGGTTTTAACTACCCTGCCGTTATACTGCCGAAATTTTGAATAATATTCATGTGTTAGAATTATTTTCATGTGTTGAAACTATATTCGTGTGTTGAATAGAAATTTATATGTTGAACGACATTCGTGTTTTGAAATAAATTGTTTTGCAATAAAAATCACATTTTTACTTTATATATGTACGAACTATAGAGAACCTTCATGTGTTGAATAGAAATTCATTCGTTGAATAGAAATTCATGTGTTGAATGGTATTCGTGTTTTAAATAAATTGTTTTAAATATAAAAATCACCTTTTTATTGTATATATATAAACTATAGAAAACATTCATGTGTTGAATAGAAATTCATTCGTTGAATAGAAATTCATGTGTTGAATGGTATTCGTGTTTTGAAATAAATTTCTTTATAAAAAAAATCGTATTTTTATCATCTATATTAACTGTATAAAATAGTCGTGTTTTGAAATAAATAGTTTTACAATGAAAATCACATTTTTATCATATACATGAATTGTTAAAAATAGTAAAGTGTTGAAATAGAAGTCAGTTGGATAAAAATATCATTTTTATCAAAGGTATGAAAAGAATATGGTTTTGAAATCGAAGAATCGATTATATTTATGTATATATATAAATACAATTAAATTATATCGAATAGCGAAGTTGTAGTTCGTGTTTTGAAACCGTGATTTCAAACGATTAGTGCGGGAGATCCGACCATCGGATTTTCACAAAACCGAAATCGTTGGGTTCGCTTTGGAAATATCTTTCCAACGACACCAACTTTGTAAAGATCCAACGGTTGGATTGTCTAGACTGTTTAATTCAAATCTGAAGAAAAACAGCGCCAGAATCGATTATATTTTTATATATATAAATATAATTAAATTAAATCGAATAACGACGTTGTAGTTCATATTTTGAAATCGAAACTTCAAACGATTATACCGGGAGATCCGACCGTCGAATTTTCCCAAAACTGGAACCGTTGGATTAGTTTTGAAAAGATCTTTCTAATGATATAAATTTTGTGAAGATCCAACGTATAGATTTTCAGATACGTGTAAATCAAAATCTGAAGAAAAACAGCGCCACGGCAGCGTTATGGCCCGAAGCGTCGTTTGAATAAATTGGCTATTTTAAAATAAATAAAAATAGAGATAAATCGTTATAAAATATTATAAACGATATGGAATGTGAAATTTATAAATTAACTGAAGGTTAGCTAAGTCGAATGGTTTCTTGGGTTTTGATCTGATGTTGGTTTCGGCCTTCGGGGTTAATATTTGGGAGATCGTTCTCTTACTGATTTACGTCAGTGACTGATGAATTGAAATGATGCGTATGTTGTGTTTGTGTACCACTTGTTTATTATATACGCGAGTTGCTCAGAAAGACCGGATTTATCCCATTCTGAATAACTAAATCGACGATAAGATATCGAAGATGAAGACGGTGGTTGAAGACCGGAGATCTTCACCTCATTTGGATGGTAACCGATGTCCTGATTGGGAGGCATCCTGAAATATGGATAATGAGTGGTGATCGTCCAGACGTACATGGAGATCGATGGGTTTAAGAGGTATATAGTGCCTCCGGTTTCGTTTAGACCCAGAACGGACTTGCAAATGGACTGTGTGTCTGACATTGGAATTCATTCTGTGTGATTGATAACCATCAGTTACATGGCATGAATTGCTTGTGTGGCATGCTAAGATGCAGTGATCAGGGCTTCTGTTGAAAAGAAAAGTCTTGCGGTTGATGATCAAAGCACCACCTGTGTGGCGTAACTTTGTGTATAACGTGAATTCGCGAACCTCACACCCCGGTATGAACCAGAAATGGGAGAGGACCTCAGGGAGGACATGTGTTTCTTTCTAGTTAGAGGTGGTGTCGGTGCTTGAACTGGCTGACATTTATATTATTTTCACCTATGTGGTTGTTGCTGTTGCGAGGCGCCTCGGATATATCGGTCGATCCGGGACCGATGGAGTCATTCGTTGGCTCATTTACGCCCCAAAGGGCGGGGAAACGTAGTGTTCAGGCATAATAATCCACATCGGTGGACCGGCCCTGACGATCCAAAGGGTTGATGCGTTCTGATCCTAAGCCATAGGCTAGATTGTCTAGAATTCGGTAAGGACTATCTTTTGCCTTGGTTCATGACAGAAATCCAATTTCCAAATACGTGATTGTGCGGTTTTGATTGTATACCTATATATGGCGACATAGTGGTATGGGGCATTAATGCCGTGTATGATTGATACTTATGATTTGAAATTGTTTTCGAAATATAAAAACACTAGTAATAATATCAAATTCTTTTGTTTTATTCGTATCAAGCATATTTTGGCCATTATAAGGTAAAAACTCTGTCCTCCGGTTTGCGTTGCATTGTGTGATGGGAACTGAGTCTTATAATGGCTTCATTTTTATAAAAAGCATTGCGATGTTTAAAAGAATTATTTGTTTTAAAGAACTAGTAATCCAATGGAGTAAACCCGTTCCACGAAAGTGGCGTGGTCCTGTGATTTGCCATATTATAAATGTGCTAAGTAGATTTCTCATACCAATCCCATGACTGACTCGCAGTTTGTTTCACTTGCAAACTCGGGTGCCCCTTTTTCTACACGGGCAGCCTTGTTTTCAAGTTTTGGCTGGCTCTTTCTGGATAGCTAGAGCTGAAGATGGATTATATCATTTATCTCTTTTTATGCTGTTCAGCTCCTATTGTACATATTATGTTTGTTTCCGCTGTAGACATTTATGTATAGCTGAACTGTATTTGTACTAAGTATGATCTTGTATGCTATGCAACTCTGATGATTACGTTTATCCATTGTATTATTTGTACATTATCTGGTGTATTTATTTATTTCTGTTCTGTTATTATCTTTTTATGTGTTATATTCCAAAGATTACCCTTAACACCGTCAGTATGGGTTTTGGGGTCGTCACAACAATCTTATTATTAGTTTAGGATGTTTAAAATATTATTATGGTGTTTGAAAACAATAACAAACAAAAATAAATGCTATATCATCCAAACAATACCATGCATGCACAATAATGTGTACAAAAAGATATTATTATTTATCTTTTTGACATAGTTTGAAAACATGGTTTATAAGCAGTGCAATAATTTGAAATAATCATTAAAACAATAAACCTATATAATATATATCAATTATTTCTAATACTAGCATATCTAAATACCTAATTAAATCCAATAATGATAAAGATAAACGTATTTTTCTTTTTTTCCAGTTTAATATTGAAATGATTTTGCCAATTTTATTTAAGCTTTAAACAACATTTTATATGGTATGTAATAATTTTAAATAATGAATATAAATAGAAAACTTGTTTAAATGTATTGTTTTTTGTACTGTTTTTTATTAAGATATAATATTCGCTATTTATCCAATTAAGTGTGTCCCTAGTCATTAAAAACAAATTCAACTTGGTATAAAATATTACAAGTTAAAGCAACATAATCCATATCATGAAAAAGCTAACATCTACTGATAGAACCGATGTTTTATTTGATTATGAAATTCTCATAATTGATTATGAATTTGTAATTGTTAATGTTTATAATTCTTTGTTAAAAAGGTAAATGCACTTATCTTTTAGTGACAGTATATTGCATTATTTTATTTTATTTTATTGATAGTATGTTGTATAACTTTGTTACTACTGTGCACGAATATCAAAACAGATAAATATTGTATACACAATTTAAAGAAAAAAGGTTACCTCTGCTGTTATTGACAATGATTTTCTCTGACTGTATTCTTCGCAGAAAGGCGAAGAAATTGGTCTAATGTTTAAGCATTGAATTCTGTTGTCTTTGAAGATGCATGTAGCTTCTTTAAAAGCAATTTGTTTTTTATTCGACCTTGTGTTTTTTTTTATCCTGGATGAATGTACACAATTATTCAATTATTGAAATAAACATAAACACAAAGCAGAAAAAAAGATATATGGCTTTATATTTTTCAAAAACTAACAACCTTGAGTATCGAATTATTCAGATAACCAGTTCAAAATATTCGAAGGAGAAATCAATCAAATAAATTACATTATATAATTAATGAAAAATCAATTTTATAGCCATTTTTCAAAGAAAGATAAAACCGATTATCTTTTTTAGAAAATAAAATTATTAGTAACCTGTAATATATGAGTAATATTTCTTAATAAAAGAATTAGCATGACTTTATTTTTAAATAATAACTAGCAATTATCGTCGTTTTATTCAATCAATATCATTACCAAACACTGACTAGTAATTATCATAGACCTACTCATAATAAAAGATTTTGCATAAGCAAACAATGATTAGCAATTATAATCGATTGATTAAAGCAATATAATCAACAAAAGGCAAACAATTAAGTAATAACGGACAACGTTTACAGGAAAATTATACTAACTATTCATTCATTATTAATTGAAACTTACTTTTATAGTAGATGCTTGGTCCACGAATATGGCGAAGATCGATTTTGTCGAAATTTTGTACTCGAAATGGTTGAAAGTACTGATTCGACCGATTTAGTAATTAGATTTTTGGGAACTAGAGGCGGCGAATGATAAATGTCCTGGAAAATAATTATTGGTAAGCCGTGTCCTAGAAAATTATTCTATAAGTTAAGTAAGCCTTTATAGTAAAATGCCCCTATAAAATAACAGTGGAATAAAAAAAACTTTCTTAATCATAAAGCATCGGGGTTCAAAACATCATATGTCTGAAAATGCATAAACCCAGTACATCATCAAATCTTCTATCTTGCACTTAAAACATCAGAGTACAAAATAAAAGAAGCGTAATCCCCACATAAAAACATAGCCACAATAGCAAAGATAGGAGCTTGAGAAATACATCTAAGCAGCGCCAGCAAAATAATAGCAGAATCCTGGTCAAGCTTAAGTATTCCCACCCTGGGAACCTGGGGTGGGGAATAGAAGAAAGAAGAGGAAACAAAAAGGCTCGGACATAAAGTATGGCGAGTCCAGTTACTTTTAGAAAATAAATAAGTAAAAGTATCATGACATGCATATAAAGTGGATAAGAAAGGTAACAACATAACAGGAAGGTATGACAAGGTAAACATGATAGGGTGCATGGCGCTTCCCAAATGATTACTCTGCACCGATACCAGTGTAACCAGAATGAGATGATCCCTACAACTATGAGATGGCAAACTTAAGCATACTTCCAGTGAGAGATTTTCACCCCCATACAATCAACAGGCAGCCCAACGTTTTGGATTTACCCCTATGGAAAATAACAGGCTCCTAAACATACCGGAGTCTAAGTGTACCCTAATTACTACCCTAAGTAATCGGCTCCCTACTCCGTAGATACCCTGTGCTAGCCCTATAGTAGGGTGTATCACTCCCTAAAGTGGCAACCCTTCATTTTTCGGATGTGCACAACCATATCTAGTGATGTCACAGTGTCTTGTTTTCCCGAGCAGGCAGAGTCATGCACGCACATGACCCCGATAGAACGCGTCATCAAACACCGTCCCCGCTTCTGGATCTCTTATATTCAGCCCAGTAAGCGTGCCCTGACTCCGACCTACTTCAAAGTACTTGTTTGATACCTATATATTGGTTACTGACTGAAACGGGTCTCACACACAAGATGATGCAAGCTCTTCCCTTTGTCTTACTTCCCCACTATTAGGTTTTCCTCATATTATGCCAACATGCTGGTGTCATAAAATTGCATAATCCCAACAGGTTAAGTTGTGGGCCTATATATAAATATTACCCACCCACCCCAAATTTACTTAACCTACCCACTATTTCAAACAAGTTTACTTAACCCCTAATCAGGTTCATGTTCATACAATCCATATGAATTCAACTAGGTTAAGTATTCCAACTGATTACCATGTCCATTTATGGTTATAATGTGCTAGAATTCCCACATTAAGCCTACCACTTGTGGATGCTAGATATGCCGGTCGGTTCTGGGCAGACTTCTTCCACAAGTCGGGCTTAACCTCATGTCTGAGCATGTCTCGTGTTTGTGCACCTAGACCCCTCACAGTAGATTCACCACTTGTGGTCGCTAGATATGTCGGGCGGTTCCAGGAAGACTTCCACCACAAGTGTAATCTAACCTCGTGTCTAGGTGTGATTATAGTTTCTAGTTACTGTAATCCTAGGCATTTCCATTAGTAACCAAATTTATCTATGTCGTTATAGGTTTTCATACCCCTTTTCCCAAGTTATGTTCATAATAAACTATATTCCCCAAATTCATATTATTACACTTTATTGAAGTTATGCCCAAATTCTCAATTACAAGTTATACCCAATATTAACGTTTTCCCCTTGCTCCCAATCTAACGTATTCGCATATTTCAGCGGCATGCCTAGACTCAAAGGTAGCCTGGTTGCATAAAAATAAAAGGGAAAAGATAGAGGAAAAAGGACAGAGATGATCATACTAACAAGGTTGACATGTAATGGCATAAACATATGGCGACATAATGGCAAGATAAGCATATAGGATGAATGTAACACCCCACATCCATTAATGTCACTCACGAAGGGAATGCATTAACTTCCATGGAGGTTATAAGTGAATATAGAACAGAAAAATTACAACAAGACAGATAGTAAATAGTACTTGGAAATCTAAAACTTCATTTTATTGCAGCGGAAATTAAACATGTTTGTTACATCATAAAACCATAGATCATAACCAAGTACAATATCCATCTTCATAAAAACAAAATACATAATCCCATTGCATAAATAGCCATTAAAAAGATAACAAGATGGACTTGACTTCAACGGTCCAAGATTTCCAAAGAGAGATGAAGCAATTCAATCAAACTCCACTAGAGCAGGGCCCAACCTGAGGACCTGGAGGGGGAAAAAGGATAGAAATAGAGGGGGTCAGACATAAAGTCTGGAGAGTATGATAATTCTAACAATACTATTATCAAAATAACTAGACTAAGGCATAAGCTGGAAGACAAGTAAATGTCTATGAACTCTTAGGAAGATAAAGATAGCGTTTAAGATAACGGTAAAGGCACGCCTAATTACCAACGAATGATTACTACACTGCACCGCACATTACTACACTACACCACACCAGTCACCCTATTGTTTGATCCCACTTGCTTCACACAGAAACTTTATAAATAGCCTTACGTACCCCTAGCTGACTACATAGGTGTCGTCTGCCCCTATCTCCACTAGGTGTACCCCACTGCCCACTTTCGATCGGCTCCCTACTCGTAGATACCTGTGCTGGCCTCACAGTGGGATGTATCACTCCCCTAAAGTGGCAACCCGATACAACTTGAGAATGCACGTCCTATACCTACACGATGCAACAATGTCTTACCTACCAGCCCGGGTCCACACACGCATATGAAACCCGTTGGACTTGTGTTGCCACCGCTCCCCGTTTTAGCCTCTTACAGTCGAACCCAGCATGCGTGTCCCGTCCTCGACTTGGGTCGAGCCCACAAAGATACGTTTGGGATACTGATCGAAATGGGCCCCCACAAGCTACCCACCTAAGCTTGTCACTAATATATCCCACTTAACCCTCTTAGTCATGTTCATTTACATGTGTGTTTGGTTAAGTCTTACTAATCGTATTTCACATGCCACTAAGGGCACCCCCTAGATTCCTCGTGCCACCCAAGGCACCTGCTTAACCCCCATGTCCCACTTTACATGTTTATCTGGTTAAGTATTTCTTAATTCATTCAGGCCATAACCTCATAAAGACCTCTCACATTAGACTGACATTTATGGCAGCTGGATTTGCCGGGCGGGTCCAGGCAGTCTTTCACCATAAAAGAGTCTAACCTCGTGTCTTTACAACTATTATGCTTTAGTTTAGGCCTAGGACCTCTCACATTGGGCTGACATTTGTGACCACTGGATTTGTCGGGCGGGTCCGGGCAGGTTTACGTCACAAACGAGTCCAACCTCGTGTCCTAAGCATTGATTAACACTTAAAATCTTTTACCCCAGTTTTAATAATTCCCTATTCAAATTATTAATTAAGTCAACTTTTAATGATGTCCATAATTGACTCAACTATGGCCATCCACTTATGGCATGCAAAATCATATCAATTGCACCCCAACTTTTTAATATTAAATCCTTAATATTACCCCTACCCCACGTTTATACGTTCGCTTATTCAGCGCATAATATAGGCTAGACTTGTATAGTCTAACACCTAGCACAAAGATAAATTATCACAACATATAGACAATTAAAATAAATCTAATCATAATAGGGGTGAAACTTGCATAAACTACACATGTTAAGGATCAAAAGGTGTCAACTTGTTAAATGTCTCAATTTACATGATATGATCATAGCCCAAATCTATACATAAACTTGCATATGGGGTTTTTAGGCAACATAATGATGGTGTGAACTAGCATAGGAAATCACATATGTCATAGCATAATTCTAGATGTCGTAATAGATGTCTTAGCATATATTCATAACTTTTCTAATCAATCTAACTTGCATATGTGACTTGTCATATAGATCAACATAACCCAAACATGATGATTTAATTAATATGAACTAACTAGCATAGATGGTAACATCATGGCCTTTTTAACATGTATGATTCATCACAACTTAGCATAGAAACTTTCAACATACATAACGTCATCATAGCATGATTTACAACATATAAGATATCATCATCACATAACATTGGATTTACAATATACATGATAGCAAAAGGGGTTTACAACAACATATATGATAATTCACATCATCTACTCATAATCCATTCATAACTCAACCTAATTAAAATGATAATAATCTTGTTAAGATCATCATACTCACAATTTAGAGAAGAAAAGAGAGAGTTTTGCTTTGCTTTAGGGTTGAGAGAATAAGAATTGAATTTGCTTTTCTTCTTTCTTAGTTGGCGGCGGCTCCATTGATTTCCATGGCGACGGTAACTATTCTATTTTAATTAGGTTTAGCATTAGGATGTACTTATAGGTGTAGGAAGTTATTTAGGACCATTAGATTAACCCTGAACCATGAGAACCAATCAAATGCAAAATCTGCATTTGAGCGAATCGGCCCACGGGTTGACAGCCAAACACCCTGGATTAACCCCTAGTCGACCCAACGGGGCTTGGGTCGACCTCAAAAATGGGCTGGTTCGGTTATTTCCCCTCCCAATTCGCTGTTTTGAACTTTTTCGCATATTTATTTATTTAATTTTTAATTTTTATATGTATATTTCTCTGCGCAACCCATTTCACTTAATTCTTTTCTAAAAATTAAGTATACTTTAATTTGTGAATTTTAATGTTATAAAATTACGGGGTGTTACATTCTCCCCTCCTTAAAGGATTTCGTCCCCGAAATCTCCAAGTCAAGAAGAATGTATATCCTACCATCTAATCGTCCATCTACTCAACCATCAAACACCAGCATCCATTGTCCTTAAAAGACTTCTAATGCTTTAATGTTTATATGCACAGTGTGTGTATATGTCCATATCTAATGCAAAATTAGGCGGTCTACTGATTCAGTCGACCTCCTTAGTGCAATTCATGATAGTGCCATGCGTCCAATATGTATGCAAAAGATTCCTAATGATACATATTAATTCTATATGCGTGCACAACAATCCACCCGAATGCAGCAACTATATGATAATACAACCATTATACATCCATTTTACTAAATACATCCATATATATGCAATATGCAATATGAAGTGACTGAGCCGATCTGGTGCCTAATAGTGTGTGTATATGCATCCATGAGCAACCACTAGCAAACATTTGCATCCACTTTGCATCCACCATATATAACATGTCTCAAACACATGTTTCAACCATAGGATTATCCTAACTAAAGGTCAAAGATACTAGCGAGAGGATATACTAAAGATAAGATAAGTACAAGCTAAGCGATAAAGGAGAAATTAAAGGACATACCCTCAAAAAGAAAAGGGTATCGTGAACGCATCTTCTCTTCCGTCTCCCAAGTAGCGTTGCTCTCCTCATCTCCCCATTGCACTTTGACTAGTCTGACCTCACGATTCCTCAACCTCTTGATCTCCGACCCAAGAATGCGCATAGGAGCTCGTCGAATTGTCGCATCACGCTCTATCTCCACCTCTCTAAACAAGCTCGGCTCTACCACTTCCGCGGTCTCGTGCAAGCACTTCCTCAAATGTGACACATGGAATACGTCATGTACACAACTAAGTCTCTCGGGCAACTCCACTCTATACGCCATCCGTCCAATCCTCTCCTTAATAGGAAACAGCCCTAGAAACCTTGGTGCTAATTTCCCAACGGACCCAAAGCGAACAACGTTTCGTAATGGAGACACTTTGACAAAGACCATGTCCCCAACTTCAAACTCAAGATCTGTCCTCCTCTTATCCGCATAAGATTTCTTCCTATCTTGCGCTGCTTTCATCCTCCTTCGAATCAAGTCGATCTTCTCCGAAGTCTCCCTAATCATATCGGGCCTAAGAAAGATCTTATCCGTAGACTCCCACCAACATGTAGGTGAACGACAAGGTCGTCCATATAGAGCTTCGAATGGTGCCATACCAATGCTGGACTGAAATCTATTATTATATGCGAACTCAACCATTGGAAGATGCTCTTCCCATGTACCCCCAAAGTCTAGTATACATAGCCTCAACAGATCCTCTAGAATGCGATTCACCCTCTCAGTCTGGCCGTCCGTCTGAGGATGATATGCGGTGCTCAAACATAACGAAGTCCCTACCGCCTCTTGTAAGCTTCTCCAAAATTCGCTAGTGAAAATAGGATCGCGGTCGCTCACTATGCTAGAAGGAACACCGTGCAAACGAACTATTTCTCGGACATATACAGAAGCTAACCATGGAGCAGTCCTCTTACTCTTCACGGGAATAAAATGGGCGCTCTTAGTAAGTCTATCTACTATAACCCAAACTCCCGTATTACCCTTCCTCGATCGCGGTAATCCATCAACAAAATCCATCGAGATGCTTTCCCATTTCCATAGTGGAACCTCCAATGGGTGAAGCAACCCACCGGGTTTCTTTTGCTCTGCTTTTACTTGTTGGCACACCAAGCATCTAGCGACATACTTGGCGACGTCTTTCTTCATGCCGGCCCAAAAGTAAACTCTCTTCATGTCTTCGTACATCTTGTCCCCACCGGGATGAATGGTCATCTTCGAACGATGTGCTTCGTCAAGAATAGTCTTCCTTAGATCATCATCTTTTGGTACACAAAGTCTACCGTCCCTACGTAACCAACCCTTATCATCTAGGGTATACCTACGGAGATAGCTTGATGACTCCGCTCCTTTGAGCTTTTCTACTAACTCAACTAACTGTGGGTCGTCTCGTTGTGCCTCGCCAATCCATCCCAAAAGCGTAGGTCTGACCTCCAAGGATGCTAGCAAACTGGGTACGAAGTCAACGGAAGGTCTAAAGTCAAACATCGAAATGAATTCTAAACTTTGCCGCTCAACAAACAAAGGACTTAAGGATAATCTTTTTCTACTTAAGGCATCGGCCACCACATTACCCTTGCCAGGGGTATATGCTATCTCAAAGTCGTAGGACGCTAAGAACTCCATCCACCTTTGCCGCCTTAAGTTCAAGTCCTTTTGAGAGAATAGGTATTTTAAAGATTTGTGGTCAGTGAATAGTTCGAATTTCTCGCCAAGAAGATAATGACGCCAAGACTTAAGCGCGAAAACAATAGCGGCCAACTCTAGGTCATGTGTGGGGTAATTCTTCTCATGCGCTCTCAACTGCCTTCCACCATAGGCTATTACCCTGCCCTCTTGCATTAAGACTGCGCCTAGTCCTGTCCCACAAGCGTCAGTATAAACGGTAAACGGCTTACTCCCGTCTGGCAATACTAAGACTGGGGCTGAAGTCAAAGCTCTATTCAAACGTTGGAACGCATCATCACAATCTACGTCCCATGCGAAAACTAGGTTCTTCTTCGTCAAGCGTGTCAATGGAGCTGATATCTTTGCGAAGTCTTTGATAAACTTCCTATAGTAGCCAGCCAACCCCAAGAAACTTCTCACTTCGGTAGCATTTTTAGGAACCTTCCAATCTTGGATGGCCACCACCTTCGCGGGATCTACAGCTATCCCTTCTTTGGAAACCACGTGTCCCAAGAACCGTACTTCCTTCCTCCAAAAGTGACACTTAGAAAATTTAGCTTTAAGCTTATGCGCTCGAAGAGTCTCCAACACTTCCCTAAGATATAGGGCATGCTCTTCTTCATCCTTAGAAAAGATCAAGATGTCATCTACAAAGACTACCACAAATTTGTTAAGGTACTCGCTAAACACCCTACTCATCAAATCAACAAAGTATGCGGGGGCGTTTATCAAACCGAAGGGCATCACTAGCCATTCATAGAAACCGTCCGGAGTCCTAAAGGCAGTCTTGTCAATGCTATCCTCAGCCACTCTCAACTGATGGAAACCAGTGGCTAAGTCCAACTGCGAAAACACTGAGGCGCCAACTAACTGATCGAAGAGATCGTCAATCCTCAGCAGTGGGTGTCTGTTCTTCTTAGTAAGCTTGTTAATTTCTCTATAGTCCACACAAAGTCTAAGGGACCCATCCGCCTTCGTGGCAAATACTACTGGAGCACCCCACTCCGATATACTTCGTCTTATGAACCCCTTCTCAAGCAACTCCTTCACTTGCTTACCGAGTTCCCTCCTTTCACGTGGAGCCATGTGGCGTACTAGCAAAGATACTGGTTTCGCATTATCCACAAGATATATTCGAAAATCTATCTCCCGCTTCGGAGGCAAGCCCTTCACCTCCTCAAACACATCCGAATATTCTCGGACCACTCTAACAGATCGTAGATTTTCCTCAGACGCGTCAAGCGATTCTAGATAACTTAGCATAACCGAATTTATGGGATTACAAAAGATTTCGAGAATGTTGCCAAGGCGAGTCACGAGCCTAACTACTCTCCTTTCACAATCAAGAACGACCCCATTTCTGGATAACCAATCCATTCATAAAATTAGCCCATAGCCCGTGAAGCCCAACACATATGCATCACATCTAAACTCAACGTTAAGTATAGAAATTTTCAAATCCAAACACATCATGGACAAATAAGCTGAGCCCCCAATTGGATTCGAAACAACTAAGGGATCCTCTACTAAACTGGTGTTTAAGTGCAGTGATTCAACTAATGACGTAGAGATGAACGAATGCGATGCGCCCGAATCAAATAAGGTACGGACAGGATGATCAAACAGAAAAACTAAGCTTTCAACAGAAATGGTTCTACCTCGTTCTTGCAGCGGTGGGACCGCGAGAGCCTGAACTTATCCCCTTGCCTGCCCTGGTGCCATAAGAGCCTGCACCTATCCTCCCGAGGTAGCTCCTGCCCTCTGCCCCTTCTTTGGGCAGTCCTTCACTAAATGTCCCGCATCGCCCCAATGAAAACAGCCTGTCTTCTTTTTCTTTCGGAAATCCTTGCTGAGATGGCCTGGTGTCCCATAGTTAAAACATTTCTTCTTTCCCTTTCCGTTATTGTCTTTACCACCCTTCTTGTTTTGCTGTTGTGGTTTCTTCTGATCCCCCTTCTTCTCGGGTGCCTTATCAGCTTTAGCGCTTTTCTCCTCATGCATAAGCGCCATTTCTACTAAATTCTCAAAGGTGGCTCCCATAGGGATGTGGGTCATAGCCAACCCTTGCAATGGTTCATTCAAGCCATTCACGAACCTCAGCGCCTTCTTCTCCAGCGTGTTCACTAAGTCCAAGCCAAACCTTGCTAACTGATTAAATTTATCGACATATTCTTTCACTGATGAGCTTCCTTGCTTCAATGTCAAGAACCTTTCCATATATAGATTTTCTTCCGCCCTTGAGAGAAACTTCGCCTCGAACCTACGTCTGAAATCCGCCCAAGAGTCAACAGGACGCTCCCCATTAGTGACCTCCCACCAAAACGAGGCCTCTCCCTTCATCAACCAAGCTGCTAAATGAACTCTCTTCCCTTCTTCTACTTCAAAGATTTCTAGCAATTCTTCCACCTCCTTAAGCCAATCTCTAGCTTCCACAAACGTTTCTGACCCTTGAAATGGTTTTCCACCCATAGCCTTGAATTCCTTGCACGTCTTTGCAAAAGTATCTACGCGAGGAGGAGGAGGAGGAACGGGTGCAACTGGTGGTGGAGGAACATTGGCTGGACCTGCAGCGGGCCTAGCCTCTAATAACCTCCTATACCATCCTGGTATCGTTACACCATCGGGTAGATTAAGATCTTCAGCCATGCTGAAACGAAAAAGGAAAGATTCAGAATGGAGAATTCGAAAGATAAAGATATGGGCTATTGGGGATTATGTTTTTCTTTTCTTAAAAACTTTTCTCATTAAATTTCTCATTAAAACATGTTTTTGAAAGCACTTCTTCCAAAAATAACTATTTTTCTAAAGTATTTTTATCTGTTCTGGTAACCTTAAGCTCTGATACCACGTGTAACACCCAACGTCCATTAATGTCACTCACGAAGGGAATGCATTAACTTCCATGGAGGTTATAAGTGAATATAGAACAGAAAAATTACAACAAGACGGATAGTAAATAGTACTTGGAAATCTAAAACTTCATTTTATTGCAACGGAAATTAAACATGTTTGTTACATCATAAAACCATAGATCATAACCTAGTACAATATCCATCTTCATAAAAACAAAATACATAATCCCATTGAAAAAATAGCCACTAAAAAGATAACAAGTTGGACTTGACTTCAACGGTCCAAGCTTTCCAAAGAGAGATGAAGCAATTCAATCAAACTCCACTAGAGCTGGGCCCAACCTAAGGACCTGGAGGGGGAAAAAGGATAGAAATAGAGGGGGTCAGACATAAAGTCTGGAGAGTATGATAATTCTAACAATACTATTATCAAAATAACTAGACTAAGGCATAAGATGGAAGACAAGTAAATGTTTATGAACTCTTAGGAAGATAAAGATAGCGTTTAAGATAACGTTAAAGATAACGGTAAAGGCACACCTAATTACTAACGAATGATTACTACACTGCACCGCACATTACTACACTGCACCACACCAGTCACCCTATTGTTTGATCCCACTTGCTTCACACAAAAACTTTATAAATAGCCTTACGTACCCCTAGCTGACTACATAGGTGTCGTCTGCCCCTATCTCCACTAGGTGTACCCCACTACCCACTTTCGATCGGCTCCCTACTCGTAGATACCCGTGCTGGCCCCACAGTGGGGTGTATCACTCCCCTAAAGTGGCAACCCGATACAACTTGAGAATGCACGGCTTATACCTACACGATGCAACAACGTCTTACCTACCAGCCTGGGTCCACACACGCATATGAAACCCGTTGGACTTGCGTTGCCACCGCTCCCCGTTTTGGCCTCTTATAGTCGAACCCAGCATGCGTGTCCCGTCCTCGACTTGGGTCGAGCCCACATAGATACGTTTGGGATGCTGGTCGAAATGGGCCCCCACAAGCTACCCACCTAAGCTTGTCACTAGTATATCCCACTTAACCCTCTTAGTCATGTTCATTTACATGTGTGTTTGGTTAAGTCTTACTAATCGTATTTCACATGCCACTAAGGGCACCCCCTAGATTCCTCGTGCCACCCAAGGCACCTACTTAACCCCCATGTCCCACTTTACATGTTTATCTGGTTAAGTATTTCTTAATTCATTCAGGCCATAACCTCATAAAGACCTCTCACATTAGACTGACATTTATGGCAGCTGGATTTGCCGGGCGGGTCCGGGCAGTCTTTCACCATAAAAGAGTCTAACCTCATGTCTTTACAACTATTATGCTTTAGTTTAGGCCTAGGACCTCTCACATTGGGCTGACATTTGTGACCACTGGATTTGTCGGGCGGGTCCGGGCAGGTTTACGTCACAAACGAGTCCAACCTCGTGTCCTAAGCATTGATTAACACTTAAAATCTTTTACCCCAGTTTTAATAATTCCCTATTCAAATTATTAATTAAGTCAACTTTTAATGATGTCCATAATTGACTCAATTATGGCCATCCACTTATGGCATGCAAAATCATATCAATTGCACCCCAACTTTTTAATATTAAATCCTTAATATTACCCCTACCCCACGTTTATACGTTCGCTTATTCAGCGCATAATATAGGCTAGACTTGTATAGTCTAACACCTAGCACAAAGACAAATTATCACAACATATAGACAATTAAAATAAATCTAATCATAATAGGGGTGAAACTTGCATAAACTACACATGTTAAGGATCAAAAGGTGTCAACTTGTTAAATGTCTCAATTTACATGATATGATCATAGCCCAAATCTATACATAAACTTGCATATGGGATTTTTAGGCAACATAATGATGGTGTGAACTAGCATAGGAAATCACATATGTCATAGCATAATTCTAGATGTCGTAATAGATGTCTTAGCATATATTCATAACTTTTCTAATCAATCTAACTTGCATATGTGACTTGTCATATAGATCAACATAACCCAAACATGATGATTTAATTAATATGAACTAACTAGCATAGATGGTAACATCATGGCCTTTTTAACATGTATGATTCATCACAACTTAGCATAGAAACTTTCAACATACATAACGTCATCATAGCATGATTTACAACATATAAGATATCATCATCACATAACATTGGATTTACAATATACATGATAGCAAAAGGGGTTTACAACAACATATATGATAATTCACATCATCTACTCATAATCCATTCATAACTCAACCTAATTAAAATGATAATAATCTTGTTAAGATCATCATACTCACAATTTAGAGAAGAAAAGAGAGAGTTTTGCTTTGCTTTAGGGTTGAGAGAATAAGAATTGAATTTGCTTTTCTTCTTTCTTAGTTGGCGGCGGCTCCATTGATTTCCATGGCGACGGCAACTATTCTATTTTAATTAGGTTTAGGGTTAGCATTAGGATGTACTTATAGGTGTAGGAAGTTATTTAGGACCATTAGATTAACCCTGAACCATGAGAACCAATCAAATTCAAAATCTGCATTTGAGCGAATCGGCCCACGGGTTGACAGCCAAACACCCTGGATTAACCCCTAGTCGACCCAGCGGGGCTTGGGTCGACCTCAAAAATGGGCTGGTTCGGTTATTTCCCCTCCCAATTCGCTGTTTTGAACTTTTTCGCATATTTATTTAATTTTTAATTTATATATATATATATATATCAATATATATATTTCTCTGCGCAACCCATTTCACTTAATTCTTTTCTAAAAATTAAGTATACTTTAATTTGTGAATTTTAATGTTATAAAATTATGGGGTGTTACAATGAACATGTGACAATAGCACTGATTCTAGCATAATAGGGATAGGCATGATGTGATCTAAACAATTTTAGATGTCCAACTAACAATAGATATGATTTGGCCATAAACATAATAGAACAGGTATAAGGTGATCTAAACAGTGAATTAGATCTATAATCAAAGGTAGATCTGACATGGCAAAGGTTAAGATCCAAGTCGTAGTCATGTCAGAATATCATAGATACACAAGTTATAGCAGATCTGATATGATTCAAGCAGTCACAGGCATAGATCCAAATTATAGTCATATCATGTTTTACTTTTTATTTATTTAAATCTAAAAGTAACTTAAACTCATAGTGTTTGGATCTAGAAAAATTGAAGAAGAATTGTAGATGTCGAATCATAGGTCTACACTTGAGTAACTCTAAACTCGATTGTAGAAGAAAAAAAGGTTTGATTCAATCCGTATAGCGACAACATCTAGTCCTTCATTATTTTCAATGTGCAAAACATGAGAAATGAGGCCATATATATAGCTACCAGCCCCAAACCCTAACTGCCACGTCTGGTATAGGGGGGTCGTCCCCCCTAGGGGGTCGACCCTCGACACCCCACTTGAGGGGTTGACCCAGAGGTCGACACCCTCCCTTCAAGGGTCAACACCCCTGAGCGGGAAAATTCCCGCCTCCCTTTTTTTGAGTGATTTCAAAATTCTAGACCTAAAATTTTTGAATTTCTGGACCCTATATATATATATATAGTTCTTGCGCGTATACAAACTTCAAACCTTCATAACTTCTTCATACGGTGTCCGTTTTACGCAAGCCAGTGTCTATTTTGACCTGAATTCCGAGATGAACGCAATGGCGCAGTCTGTTTCACTTAATTCTGAATATTAAATTAATTATTCTTTAATTTGTCATCTTTAGTGTTGTTAAAATTACAGGGTGTTACATTCTCCCCTACTCAAAGGATTTCATCCTCGAAATCTCCAAGTTAAGAAGAGTGTATATCCTACCATCCATCACCCATCCGCTATCCACCAACCACAAGCATATATTGCCCTTAAAGACTTCTATTGCTTATATGAACATATGCAAAGGTTTGTGTATGTGTCCTTATTCTAATGCAAAGATCAGGCAGCCTACTGATTCAGTCGACCTCCTTAATGCAATGTATGTTAGTACCATGAATCCAACATGTATGCAACAATCCTATTATAACATGTAAGTTCTATATATGTGCACAATCATCCATCCAAATGCAACATCCATATGATGATACATCCATTTCCATCCATTAAAACAAGAAAAATGCACACACATCCTTATGCAGTATGAGAGTGATTGAGCCAATCTAGTGCCTAATGTGTGTATATATGCATCCACGAGCAACCACTAGTAAACACTTGCATCCATCAAATATAACATGTCTCAAACACATGTTTACATCCATGGGATTCCTACCTAAAGGTCGAAGATTCGATCAGTAGGACATACTTAAATGATAGAAACAAGCATAAATAAAAGTTTGGAAAGGAACTTAAGAACATACCCTCGAAAAGAAAAGGGTACGAAGCATGAATCTTGTCTTCGGTCTCCCAAGTCGCATCCTCTAGGTTATCTCCCCACTGAACTTTCATCAACTTGACTTCTCTACTGCGTAGCTTCTTAACTTCTGATCCAAGAATATGGGAAGGAACTCGTTTGACTGTCGCCTCCCATTCCACTTCTACTTCCTCCAATACACTCGGCTCAACTACTTCTACGGTATCACGCAAGCACTTCCGCAAATGAGAAACGTGGAAAACATCATGAATACTGGATAGCCTCTCTGGTAGCTTTATTCTATAGGCTATTTGGCCGATTCTTTCTGTTATGGGAAATGGCCCTTCAAATATTAGCGCCAATTTCCCTATAGATCTGAAGTGAACCACATTCCTCAAAGGTGACACCTTAATGAAAACCATGTCTCCCACTTCAAATTCAGTGTCATTATTTCTGTTGTCTGTGTAGGATTTCTGCTTGTCTTGAGCGGTCTTCATTCGTCTGCGGATAAGATCAATCTTGTCGGACGTTTCTCTAACCATATCCGGTCCAAGTAGTAGTCTTTCTATAGATTGCCACCAACAAGTAGGTGATCTACAACGTCGTCCATACAATGCTTCGAAGGGTGCCATGCCAATGCTAGCTTGATAAATGTTGTTGTAGGCGAACTCTACTAAAAGAAGATGCTCTTCCCAAGTCCCTCCGAAGTCTAGGATATATAGCCTTAAAAAATGCTCAAGAACTCTGTTCACCTTTACCGCCTGTCCATCTATCTGAAGGTGATAAGCGGTGCTCAAACACAATTGTGTACCTAATGCTTCTTGCAAGATCCTCCAAAATTCACTAGTGAAAATGGGGTCACTATCGCTTACGATACTGGAAGGTACTCCATAAAGACGGACTATTTCATGAACATAAACTGCTACCAACCATGTTGTCGTCCTCTTGATCTTAACTAGAATGAAATGAGCACTCTTAGTAAGTCTATCCACTACAACCCAAATACTGGTGTTGCCTTTCTTTGATCTAGGCAAACCATCTATGAATCCATAGAGACGCTCTCCCACTTCCACTGTGGAACCTCCAAAGGATGAAGTAAACCACCGGGCTTCTTTTGCTCAGCTTTGACTTGCTGACAAACCAAATATTGAGAAACAAACTCTGCCACATCTTTCTTTATCCCAACCCAAAAGAAAACCCTCCTCATGCCCCTATACATCTTATCACCGCCTGGATGAATAGTCATCTTAGAATGATGGGCTTCTTCTAGGACTGTCTTTAACAAACTTCCAGTTTGGGGAACACAAAGCCTTCCATCTAGTCGCAACCACCCTTTATCGTCTATGAAATATCTATTGAGGTGACTAGAAGTCTCCCCTTTACTAAGCCTATCGAAGATGTCTAAAATGTGTGGATCATCTCGCTGTGAAGCTCCTATTGATCCATAAGAGTAGGTCGTATCTCGAGCGATGCAAACAAACCAGCTAAAAACCCGATGGAGAGTCTAAAGTAAAAAGTCGATATGAACTCCAAGATTTTCCTTTCCACAAATAGAGGGCTTAAGGTCATCCTCTGCCTACTCGGTGTGTATGCCACCACATTACCCTTTCCAGGGGTATAAGCGATCTCGAAGTCATATGATGCTAGAAACTCCATCCACCTTTGTTGCCTTAAATTAAGATCCTTCTACGAGAACAAGTACTTGAGAGATTTATGATCGGTGTACAACTCAAACTTCTCTCCAAGCAAATAATGACACCATGTCTTAAGCATGAATACTATGGCAGCTAGCTCTAAATCATGGGTAGGGTAGTTCTTCTCATGAACCCTTAGTTGTCTACCCCCACAACATACTACCTTTCACTCTTGCATTAGAACTGCACCAAGACCTGTACGACATGCATCAGTGTATACCGTAAATACTTTGTTCCCATCGGACAAAGTCAAGACTGGGGCTGTTGTCATAGCCCTCTTTAATCGGTGGAAAGCAACATCACAAACTATATCCCATGAAAACGGCAGATTCTTCTTCGTCAGCCTGGTGAGTGGGGCTGATATCTTTGCGAAGTCCTTAATGAACTTCCGATAATAGCCTGCCAGCCCAAGAAAACTTCTCACTTCAATTGCATCCTTTGGAATTTTACAGTCATGATCTGCAACTACCTTTGTGGGATCTACTGCTATCCCATCTTTAGAAACCACATGCCCTAGAAATCTCACCTCTTCTCTCCAAAAATGACATTTGGAGAACTTTGCCTTAAGCTGATGCGCACGGAGAGTTTTCAAAACTTCTCCCAAATGTTGGGCATGCTCTTCTTCGCTCTTTGAGAAGATCAAGATATCATCAACAAAGAACACGAAAAATTTATTTAGAAACTCCCGAAACACCCTACTCATCAGATCAACAAAATAGGCGGGTACATTTGTCAACCCAAAAGGCATAATGAGCCATTCAAAGAAACCACCTGGAGTCCTAAAAGTGGTCTTATTTATACTGTCCTCATCCACCCTTAACTGATGAAACCCCGTGGCCAAGTCTAACTGAGAGAATACTGATGAATCAACAAGCTGTTCAAACAAGTCATCTATCCTTAGAAGTGGGTGTCTGTTCTTTTTAGTGAGTTTATTCAACTCTTTATAGTCTACACATAAGCAAAGCGAACAATCCGCCTTAGTCGTGAATACTACTGGAGCACCCCATTTAGATATGCTTCGCCTAATAAACCCTTTCTCAAGTAGCTCCCCTGCTTGCTTACTAAGCTCTCTCCTTTCCCTTGGAGCCATATGGCGCACGGGTAATGCAACTAGCTTTGCATTATCCACCAAATATATACGAAAATCGATTTCATGCCTTGGAGGTAAGCCTCGTACCTCATCAAAAACATCAGGATAATCTCGGACTACTAGCATAGATCGTAGATCATCGATAGATGTATCTAGAGAATCTAGGAAACTAAGCATGATAGACCCTTGCGGGTCACAAGAAATCTCGAGGGTCCTCCCATGGCAAGTCAAAAGTCTAACGATCCTCTTCTCACAATCCAGAATATGTAACAACCCGTATTTTTATAACATATTAAAAGAAGAAATCAAGGCAGAATTAAATTTTAAAATCAGAATCAGGGGAAATGGGTTATGCCATTGCGTTCGTCTCGAAATTTTACATGAAATAGAGTCTGAGTTTTCGAAAATCGGAGCACGGATGAAGAAGTTATGGCCTGTACAAGTTTCAGCAGTCTTCAGGCAGCACTGGACCAGTGGGTCGACCTACCATCCCCCCCCCAGGTCTACCATAGGGTCGACCTACCCCCAGGTCGACCATAGTGTCGACCTCCCCCCTTACAGGTCGACCTGGTCAGCCTGGTTTGACCCAGAACTCATTTTTGAAGCCTGAGACATGTTTTGACGATCCGAATTGATTCTAGGGATAATCTAAGGGCCTAATCTAGTTGCTACACCTATAAAAACACCTTTAGACCTAACCTAATTCATATCAAATCATTCTTACACCATTATGCTGCTAAAATACCTCTTAAACCATGGCCGCCGTCTCCAAATCAAAGTACAAACATTCAAACTCAAATCAATCCAAAGAACAAGGCTTCTACAATGATTCAAGACAATAAATTAACAACGCCGCGACATTTTTACAACAAATCCAGTTCTTAATTCATTAGCCATGCTCTGTAAGTTCTAGTTGTTTTTAGATTTAAACATTTAATTATAATGTGGCCATGGAATAAAGTGGAATTGGATTTAAGTATGTTTATCGATTCTGATCTATTTCTGTTGCACCTTTAATCTTGTGTTTTGGGACTTGTCTATCTTTATGCTCATGACAAGTTTATGATCTATTCAGCAGTTTTCTTGATTCGTAATGACGTTATCATCAAGTTGTAATATTTATGCCTATGATGATGTTTTCCTCTGATCTCATTTTTATTCAATTTCTATCTCCCCCAATTTATTTTCTTTCATGAACCTTGGTCAATTTCGGACCTTGGCCTAAAATCGCGATTTGCATACGATATGTATATGGGGGAATTATGGGATTATTGCCTATATGAATATGATATAACAATTGGCAACATGAAATTGGATATTATCATTGTATTTGCAAGTTTGGGCTTGATCTATAAATTTTGGTATAATCTTGTTATGAAAAATTTGCATAAATATTATATACATGGAATTTGGCACAAATAGGATCTATGTAATGTAACATGAGATTTGGTATATATAACATGTAAATAATTTAGCATAAACATGTATTATGAACTTGGGCAACTGACATGTATTGTAATAAACAGATTATAGTTTGGGATAACTACATCATGAATCATGACTTGGGTTTATTGGGTATGAAACTTGATACATGTAATTTTGGCTAAGAACTTGATACGGTAAAATGGCATAAAAATTGGCATACATGTAAAACGGCATGAATTGAACATATGTAAATTTGGTACGAATTGGGGATATGTAAAATTTACATGTAATCTAGAACTTGGGCATATGTTAATTATGTAAAATTTGGAGTTGAAACATATATGATAATTAATGACTTAGTAGAGGTTTAATATGAACGCGCCTAAGTTGGGTTTTGGGTAATTGGCATGTATTGTAAATAAAAGGCTATAACTTGGCATAACCTTACAGTGAATTTTGATAATAATTTGGGAATACGTTTTGGGAATAAACGTGAATTATGAACTTGATAATTGATATATAACTGGAAATATGAACGTGGTTAGAACATGAACATTCCTATATGTTAACCACATGAACTGATATTGGGGTTTTGGGTGGAATACGACCATTAATGAACCTTTGACACGAGGTTAGACTCAGTTTGTGGTGTAAATCTGACCGGAACCGCCCGACAAATCCAGTAGCCACAAAGTGTCAGTCTAATGCGAGAGGTCGAAGGCCAAATTGTAGGCGTAACGGTTTATGATACGAGGTTAGACCCAGTTTGTGGTGTAAATCTGCCCGGAACCGCCCGGCAAATCCAGTGGACACAAAGTGCACGGTCTAATGTGAGAGGTCATGATTCGTTCGTCATAACGAATGAATTAAGGAATACTAACCATAATAAGACGTGGGTATGGTTAGGGGGTTAGGGGGTTAGGTGGGATGACATGGAAATTTGACATGTAAATGTGGACCTAACTGGTATGAGTTAAGAACATGTAAAACTTATAAATGTAGGCTCAACCAACATAACTGTTAATCAGACCAATGGATGGGTTAAGTAATATGACTAGACTAATGACACTTAACCAATATGATATGAATCGGTGGGTTAAGTAACGTGGCTAGGCTAATGACACTTAACCATTATAATATGACTGGTGGATGGGGTTAAGTTAACATGCACTTAACCAATATAACGTGATGCGTGGTAAGGCTAAGTAACAACAGAGGGTAACACTTAACCGTCACAACATGATAAGTAAGTGGGCTAAGTCAATGTACACTTAACCAATATAACATGACATGCAGTGGGGTTAAGTTAACACAAGGGAGAACACTTAGCCAGTATAACAAGGCTTGCGGTAGGGTTAAGTAACACAAGGAACAACACTTAACCGATATAACATGATGTGTCGTAGGGTTAAGTAAAACAAGAGAAAACACTTAATCAACTTAATGTAATGGACGGAGAGGGTTAAGTACATATCGGGTTGGTGGGTAATATTAGTAAATATAGGCCCACAAACTTAACCATTAATAAGCACGCTTGAATAGGTGGGTTAAGTACATCACAAGAAGGTGGGTAATATCTGTATATATAGGCCCACACACTTAACCAGTAGGAAACCCTAGTAACGGGGACCCATTTCAGCAGTAACCCAAATCAGGTCTCAACGGTACCCTGAAACTAGGCAGGGTGGGGCACGATTACTGGGCTTATTGTAAGCGGTCAAAGCGACGGCGGTGGGTGCAACAGTGTAGGTTCTAACGGAGTGCGGGCGTGCACACACTTCGGAGCAGACAAACAGGGCACTGGGGGCACCAGTAGTATAACCTATGCCTTCTAGAATTGCGTCAGGCCGCCACCATGGGTCTTGATACACCCCATGGTGGGACCAGCATAGGTATCTACAATCATTGGGGGTCGTATGACACACATAGGTAGCATGTAATAACCCGGAAATCTGGGCCAATTTAAAATTTTTATTTTGGCAATTTTAGCGAATTTTGATTATTTAAAATGAATTATTTTAAATAATAACGACGAGAAATTTATTTTGAATAGAATTCGAACGTGTATATTATATAGATCATCGTTAGAATATAAATATTTATTTTAAATTATAAAAGGAATTGAAAATGGCGCGGTAGTTCGATAATTCGATTTCAAAATTCAAATGAATGTATAGGATTCAAAATAAACCGGATTTTAGTGAAACCAAAAATATTAGAATCTATTTGTGAATATCTTTCCAACGAATCCGAAAAATCAAAATTTCATAGCGGGGATCAAAAGATATGTCCAGTTGAAAATTCAGAATAGTCGCTATGGAATTCAGGCCCTTAAAAATGGAAATTTTGCAAACAACCTCAGATTTCGACGAAACCACTTTTGTTGGATCCGTGATGTCAAGTTATTGCTAGATTCCAAATTTCATAATTTTTCGAATCAGTATGTGAGCGTGGCAAAGGAAAACGCGTTTGACCAGTTTCAATTGATTTTAATCGACTGGAAAATGGCCATTTTTCCAACGGTCTCAGAATTCGACGAAATTAGTTTTGTTAGGACCGTATCGTCAATACGAAGCTAGAAAATATTTTTCGGGAATTTTTCTAGTTAGTATATGGGCCCAGTAAATTGAGATGTACGTTTAAAATTCAATATAATGATTTAAATGTAAATTTGACGAAAACTGGTCGAAACGGTCGAATCGGCCTACGTGGCATATCCCATTGTGTTCGAAATAGGGGTAATTAGCTAGGGGCAACAGTAGTTGGGTCTCGTTTCGAGGTCAAACAAAAAGTCAACTTTTTGGAAATTATAAAATAATAAATATTTAAACTAATACCCTCTCTTCTCTCTCTCTCTCTTCATTTCAATCAGAAAAAAAGAAAAAGAAAGGAGATCGACGGGGGGGGGATCCGCCGCCCCATCGCCGCCGCCGCTCAGGGCGGGGCCGCCGCACTTCTTCCCCGACCTCCTCCTTCTTCCCCGACTTCCTCCTTCTACCGCGACCCCCCTCCTCCCTTCTGCGAAACCGAAACCCCCCAGCTTCATCGATTAATGCACCACCTCCCCTCCGTCGAACCCCTCCTCCTCTGGCCAACCCGCCGCCTAGCCTCTCCTCCAATCAACGAAGACCCCCAAAAATCTGAACCCAACCGCAACCCTAACCCCTCCAACAGCCTGCGTTGCAACCACCACCAGCGAAGACCACCTCCCACGCGCCCCCACAACCTGCGACGGCGCAGGTAGCCCCCCTCTTCAGTTAAACACTGTAAGCTTTCTTTTTTTCTTCTTCTTTTTTTCTATTTTGATTTGTTTTTATTTAATAAAATCAGTTTGTTAACAAAGTATAAAAATACAATCTTTTATATTGTAGAAGTATAAAAATATAATCTTTTATATTGTAGAAGTATAAAAATGTGATTTTTATAGCAATGAAATAAAAATCCGATCTTTGTATATGAAGTAGATATATAAAAATATAATTTTTATATAAAATGGAGCGTCGAAAATATATATGAAGATGAAGTAAAAATATGATTTTTATTTGTTAGAATGAAGCAATAAAAATATAATTTTTATTCGAACAGCGTGAAAAGACTACATTGGAATTTCAGTCAAATCCAGACGATTCAGCAGCTCAAAAGCAAGGCACGGCGGAGTGGAACCTTCTGTGAGAACTTCTCACCTTTTAATTTAATTTTCTAGTTGAAATATATACTAGGATGTAGACGGTGTTTAGTAGCACCCGACACCCGTCGTCCACAGACCATGGACGGCTTGTATGCTTGTTTGTTTGATTTTGATGTGTAGTTGATTGTGTAACGTGATGTGAAATGAAATAAAACATTTATATAGTTGAAATAAACTATTTTATAGTTAAAAATAGAATTTTTTTATGTGTATATGAAATGAAATAAAAATAAACAAATCAGACGATTTGTTTATGTACGCACATTTGATTGATATTGATTGGGACGATAAATTTTACACATCGCCCAACTGCACAAATAAAATCGGTGTTTGATTGTTTGAAACCCCACACGGATATTGGGATGATATATGACGTACACTAATCCCGATAATTAGTTGTATGTCGATCGATTGATTGACAGACTGTTGTAAGCGTTAAATATTTATATTCGATGCTTATGCAGTGTAGAATGCACTTTGGATGATGATTGATTATTCATCGTTGTTATTGTATACATGTGTTGTAGAAAATCCATATAATTAACATTATATGGTAATTGATTGGGCCACATTCCATATTTGAAATAGAATATTTGAAAATAGAAATATATGAAGCCGTGTTGAATAGATTGACGCCATTTTGACGTGAACGATATTTATATCGATTTTATTCATTTTATAATGAATATCGAAAGTGATTTCAAAATCTGATTTTTCGAAAAGAATTGGAATTCGAATTGAAATTGAATAGAAATGAATTCGAATTGAAATTGAATAGAAATAATTCAAATTGAAATTGAATAGAAATGAATTCGAATTGAAATTGAATTGAATTGAAAACGAACTGAAATTGAATTCAAAATCGATTTGAATTGAAATCAATTTGAAATGAATTTAAAACGAATTTGTAAGGGAAAATTCAATTTTGATTTGAATTTGAAAAAGAAGTTAAAATCATTTTGAAAACGATTTATATAATACGTTTTAAAAGAAAATCGAAGAAGTATATATTATATATATTATATATATAATATAATGGCCTGAATAGAACGCGCCGCGGCAGTTCGCGAATTTCGACCATTGACTTCGAACGGATATTACGGGAGATCCGACCGTCGGATTCTCCTAAAACCGGAACCGTTGGGTTCGTATCGAAAAGAGCTTTCTAACGGATATTAGAAATTTGAAATCTAACGGTTGGATTTGTAATTATGTCCAAATCATATTTGGAAAAGGTCGCTGTAAGTGCAGTTCGATGGCCGTTGATGGAAATCGACTGTACGGGCCTTGATAAAATTATTAAAAATAGTAATAATTTGTTAAAAATCATAAGAAATGATTTGGAAAGAATTGGGATGAAAAACTCCATATTTGGAAAGATAAAAATAGATTTTTATCGAAATGAACTAGTTTTGAACTAGAATAGTAATTAATTTATTTTTAAAAATAAATAAATTGGATTTGAAGTGGTTTTGAAAATAACCAGAATTTCCAATAATTATATTGGAATGGATTTGAATCGAAATTGTCTTCGGAATATTTTGATGTTGGATTCCGTGATGATACAGATGTTGTTATGGAAATTTGAAAGATATATATTTATATCGTTATTTCCAATACGACATTTGTTAGTCGTAGAATTTGACATTGAATATAAGCCGATATATTTTCTATTCAGAGCCTTGTATTTAATATCAAATGTGATTTTGGGTTTATCGTGAACAGTGTTTTAAATAACACTTGTTCTTTAACCTGATAATTAATGGAATGTGATTTTAGGTTTATCGTGAACCGTATTTTAAAATGACACTGATTCTTTAACCCAGTTAAAGATTAAAACTACGTGGAGTTTTAATGAATCTTTAATTAGATTGAAAAGATCGAGAATGGAGTATCACCAGTTTTACTCCAGGCGATAGTTAAATCTTTAATTAGATTTGAACGTTAAATGGTAATTGAATTTACCGATAACACCATGGTGTTAGATATGAAGTATGACCAGTTTTACTTCATGGGATGAATAGGTTGGGATTGGGAAATAAAATAAATGATTACTTAGGTGTGGTTCGCTAATCCCGACTAGTTTGAATTGATATTCAAAATGGAGATTAAAGAATAAATTTAAAGAATTTATCTTTGATAAAATTAATGGGAACCTTTCCCAAAATATAAGAACATTTGAATAAAAGAATATTCTGAATTGGAATGAAGCGTATGTTGTGTTTGTGTAACACTTGTTTATTATATACACGAGTCATTCAGAAAGACCGGGTTTACCCCATTCTGAATAACTGATTCGACGTGGTGTCGAGGATGAAGACGGTGGTCGAAGACCGGAGGTCTTCACGTTGTTTGGGTGATTACTGATGATCTTGATTGGGCCGTACACCCAAGAGGAGGGAATCAGTTAGTGGTCGTCCAGACGTACCTGGAGATCGATGGATATGCGGGGTACTAGGTGCCTCCAGTTTCGTTCAGACCCAGAACGAACTTGTAAATGGACTGTGTGTCTGACATTGGATTTTATTCTGTGTGATTGATTTCTATTAAATATATATCTGTTTGGCGGCGGAGAATTTATTCTCTTGCTTAACGCCCTTCTCTGAGACGTACGAGCTCGGGGGTTATATATCGATGGATATCAAACGCATGGAGTGAATTGCCTGCGTGGCATGCCTAAGTGGCAATTGATCAAGGCTTCTGTTGAAAAGCAAAGTCTTGTGGTGATGATCAAAGCACGGCCTTTGTGGCATAGCTTTGTGTAGCGTCGATTCGCGAGCCTCACACCCTGGTTGTGAACCAAAAACGGGAGAAGGATCCTGGGAGGGCATGCGTTTCCTTCTAGTTAGAAGTGGCGTCAGTGGTTTTACATGCCCTGACGAGTTTGACTTATGTGGTTGTTGCTGTTGCGAGGCGCCTCGGTTATATCGGTCGATCCGGGACCGATAGAGTCATTGGACTCATTTACGCCCCAAATGGCGGGGAAACGCAGTGTTCAGGCATTTTAATCCACATCGGTGGACCGGCCCTGTGGCTCCTAAGGGTCGATGCGTTTTGTCCTTGAGACATGGCTAGATTGTCTCGAATTCGGTAGAGGACTATCTTTTGCCTCGGTTCACAGACGGAAATCCAATTTCCAAATACGTGACATTTGCGATTCTATTTGTAGAGCCTAGTATTGGCGACATGATATATGGTACCCATGCCGCCTATGATTGATACTTATGATTTGAAGTTGTTTTATACACTATGCACTTATAATAGTATCAAATGATTTGTTTTAAACGTATCAAGCATTCTTGGCTATTATAAGGTAAAAACCCTATCCTCCAGCTTGCGTTGCATTGTGTGATGGGACCTGGGTCTTATAATAGCTTCATTTTTCTTTATTTAGCATTGCGCTGTTTGTTATATGCACTGGTATTCTTGGGAGGAAACCCGTTCCGTGTTATACGGCGTGGTCCCTTGATTTACCTAACTTTCAAATAAAGATTAATAACTGTTTTAGTTCTCACACCAGTCTCATGACTGACCTGGAGTTTATTGTTTTAACCTAAACTCTGGGTGCCCTTATTTTGACACGGGCAGCTGGTAGTTTTGGTTTTGCAGATTTATATTAACAGGATCCTGCTTTACAGCTGGAATGATATCTGGAAAGCTTTGTATCCGTATATCTCTTCTAGTTGTGTATTGTATTATTTTCCGCTGCTATGTAATGTATTTTAAATCTCTAATATTTCTGTGTAGTATTCATTTATACTCTGTATATTCCTGTAATCTGATGGAATCGTTGTAATATACAATGAAATGTTCTTCCGTCTACGTTCTGTTGTGGCTTGTTCTCGAACTATCTGCGCTTTCCTCACCAGGGAAGTTACGGGTTTTCACAGTTGGTATCAGAGCTTTGGTTTACAAAGCTCAGAGAACAAGACACATTAGAACCATACGAAAGAATTCATCAGATATTGGATTAGTAATATCCAAAGAGAATGACTCGTTAGAGATAGGATCAGTAGTATCCTAGAATGAGTGTGAAGAGTATATTTTTAAAGTTGAAAACAAGTTCTATTTTGAAAATTTAAATCAATTATTCGTATTTGATTATTTATTTTAAATTGATTTGGACAATCCGATATATAAAGATTTTGCATATGCGTCTTGCAAACGTGTATTCGAAGTTTTAATATACTGGATAGTTATAGAATCATACTCTAGTTGCCTAGGGATAATTCTGGTGACGGGGCACCATCGCCAGTATTTATTTTCGAGTTTCGAAAGTGAGATTTCTATATATTTCCAATTGACTGGTGTGAGAACCGAAACTAGATAGGGCTTATTGTTGTGATTTGGCATCAAAAATGAGATTTTTGACTACATATTAAAGTTATTAATTTGAAAAGCTAATCAACTAATTGATTGATGGTTGTGTTGTTTGATTATTGTTTGGTTAAATTAAATGTTGAATGTTTAGCCAAGTTGTATCAAATAGTGAATTGTATTGAAATTTGGTCGCATTTGCATGCATATACATGTACTTACATTGAATAGGTCATAGCAATGAGGCTAGAGCAGAGAATAAAAATTGTACATGTTTACCATAATTTACTGTTTTGTTTGGGTGATGATGATTTTATGAGCCGATTGGCTAGCCGCTTGGCTAGCCACTTGGCTTTTTCTTTTTCTTTTTGAGATCAGAAGGCCTGTATGGCAATTTCGGGATTTTCCCGTGCTCCCGGTGCAGGGGAGGTTATGGCGAAATTTTAGGGTGTTAGCCAAATTTTTGAAAAATTTGAAAAGTTCTTAGAAACTGAAAAGTTGAAGAACTTAAGCCATAATCAAAACAACGAAAGTTGAGTTGATTAATTAAAAACTTTCGGCTTCGTTCCTTTTCGGGGACGAAAAGTTTTAAGTGGGGGAGATTGTAATAACCCAGAAATCTGGGCCAATTTAAAATTTTTATTTTGGAAATTTTAGGGAATTTTGATTATTTAAAATGAATTATTTTAAATAATAACGACAAGAAATTTATTTTGAATAGAATTCGAACGTGTATATTATATAGATCGTCGTTAGAATATAGATATTTATTTTAAATTATAAAAGGAATTGAAAATGGCGTGGTAGTTCGATAATTCGATTTCAAAATTCAAATGAATGTACATGATTCAAAATAAATCGGATTTTAGTGAAACCAAAAATATTAGAATCTATTTGTGAATATCTTTCCAACGAATTTGAAAAATCAAAATTTCATAGCGGGGATCAAATGATATGTCCAGTTGAAAATTCAGAATAGTCGCTATGGAATTCATGCCCTTAAAAATGGAAATTTTGCAAACGACCTCGGATTTCGACGAAACCAGTATTGTCGGATCCGTGATGTCAAGTTATTGCTAGATTCCAAATTCCATAATTTTTCGAATCAATATGTGAGCGTGGCAAAGGAAAACACGTTTGACCAGTTTTAGTTGATTTTAATCGACTGGAAAATGGCCATTTTTTCAACGGTCTCAGAATTCGACGAAATTAGTTTTGTTAAGATCGTATCGTCAATACGAAGCTAGAAAATATTTTTCGGAAATTTTTCTAGTTAGTATATGGGCCCAGTAAATTGAGATGTGCGTTTAAAATTCAATATAATGATTTAAATGTAAATTTGACGAAAACTGGTCGAAACGCTCGAATCGGCCTACGTGGCATATCCCATTGTGTTCGAAATGGGGGTAATTAGCTAGGGGCGACAGTCATTAGGTCTCGTTTCGAGGTCAAACAAAAAGTCAACTTTTTGGAAATTATAAAATAATAAATATTTAAACTAATACCCTCTCTTCTCTCTCTCTCTTCATTTCAATCAGAAAATAAATAAATAAAAAAGAAGAAAGGGGATCGACGGAGGGGGGGATCCGCCGCCCCATCACCGCCGCCGCTCAGGGCGGGGCCGCTGCACTTCTTCCCCGACCTCCTCCTTCTTCCCCAACCTCCTCCTTCTTCCCTGACTTCCTCTTTCTACCGCGACCCCCTTCCTCCCTTCTGCGAAACCGAAACCCCCCCAGCTTCATCGATTAACGCACCACCTCCCCTCCGTCGAACCCCTCCTCCTGTGGCCAACCCGCCGCCTAGCCCCTCCTCCAATCAACGAAGACCCCCAAAAATCTGAACCCAACCGCAACCCTAACCCCTCCAACAGCCTGCATCGCAACCACCACCAGCGATGACCACCTCCCACGCGCCCCCACCACCTGCGACGGCGCAGGTAGCCCCCCTCTTCAGTTAAACACTGTAAGCTTTCTTTTTTTCTTTTTCTTTTTTTTCTATTTTGCTTTGTTTTTATTTAATAAAATCAGTTTGTTAACAAAGTATAAAAATACAATCTTTTATATTGTAGAAGTATAAAAATATAATCTTTTATATTGTAGAAGTATAAAAATGTGATTTTTATGGCAATGAAATAAAAATCCGATCTTTGTATATGAAGTAGATATATAAAAATATAATTTTTATATAAAATGAAGCATCGAAAATATATATGAAGATAAAGTAAAAATATGATTTTTATTTGTTAGAATGAAGCAATAAAAATATAATTTTTATTTGAACAGCGTGAAAAGACTGCATTGGAATTTCAGTCAAATCCAAACGATTCAGCAGTTCAAAAGCAAGGCACGGCGGAGTGGAACCCTCTATGAGAACTTCTCACCTTTTAATTTAATTTTCTAGTTGAAATATATACTAGGATGTAGACGGTGTTTAGTAGCACCCGACACCCGTCGTCCACAGACCATGGACGACTTGTATGCTTATTTGTTTGATTTTGATGTGTAGTTGATTGTGTGACGTGATGTGAAATGAACTAAAACATTTATATAGTTGAAATAAAATATTTTATATAGTGGAAAATATTTTATAGTTAAAAATAGAATTTTTTTACGTGTATATGAAATGAAATAAAAATAAACAAATTGGACGATTTGTTTATATACGCACATTTGACTGATATTGATTGGGACGATAAATTTTACACATCGCCCAACTGCACAAATAAAATCGGTGTTTGATTGTTTGAAACCCCACACGGGTATTGGGATGATATATGACGTACACTAATCCCGATAATTAGTTGTATGTCGGTCGATTGATTGACAGACTGTTGTAAGCGTTAAATATTTATATTCGATGCTTATACAGTGTAGAATGCACTTTGGATGATGGTTGATTATCCATCGTTGTTATTGTATACACGTGTTGTAGAAAATCCATATAATTAACATTATATGGTAATTGATTGGGCCTCATTCCATGTTTGAAATAGAATATTTGAAAATAGAAATATATGAAGCTGTGTTGAATAGATTGACGCCATTTTGACGTGAACGATATTTATATCGATTTTATTCATTTTATAATGAATATCGAAAGTGATTTCAAAATCTGATTTTTCGAAAAGAATTGGAATACGAATTGAAATTGAATAGAAATGAATTCGAATTGAAATTGAATAGAAATGAATTCGAATTGAAATTAAATAGAAATGAATTCGAATTGAAATTGAATAGAAATGAATTCGAATTGAAATTGAATAGAAATGAATTTGAATTGAATTTGAATAGAAATGAATTCGAATTGAAATTGAATTGAATTGAAAATGAACTGAAATTGAATTCAAAATCGATTTGAATTGAAATCAATTTGAAATGAATTTAAAACGAATTTGTAAGGGAAAATTCAATTTTGATTTGAATTTGAAAAAGAAGTTAAAATCGTTTTGAAAATGATTTATATAATACGTTTTAAAAGGAAATCGACGAAGTATATATTATATATATTATATATATAATATAATGGCCTAAATAGAACGCGCCGCGCCGCGGTAGTTCGCGAATTTCGACTATTGACTTCGAACGGATATTACGGGAGATCCGACCGTCGGATTCTCCTAAAACCGGAACCGTTGGGTTCGTATCGAAAAGAGCTTTCTAACGGATATTATAAATTTGAAATCTAACAGTTGGATTTGGAATTATGTCCAAATCAAATTTGGAAAAGGTCGCTGTAAGTGTAGTTCGATGGCCGTTGATGGAAATCAACAGTACGGGCCTTGATAAAATTATTAAAAATAGTAATTATTTGTGTAAAATTAGAAGAAATGGTTTGGGAAGAATTGGGATGAAAAACTCCATATTTGGAAAGATAAAAATAGATTTTTATCGAAATGAACTAGTTTTGAACTAGAATAGTAATTTATTTATTTTTAAAAATAAATAAATTGGATTTGAAGTGGTTTTGAAAATAACCAGAATTTCCAATAATTATATTGGAATGGATTTGAATCGAAATTGTCTTCGGAATATTTCGATGTTGGATTTCGTGATGATACAGATGTTGTTATGGAAATTTGAAAGATATATATTTATATCGTTATTTCCAATACGACATTTGTTAGTCGTAGAATTTGACATTGAATATAAGCCGATATATTTTCTATTCAGAGCCTTGTATTTAATATCAAATGTGATTTTGGGTTTATCGTGAACAGTGTTTTAAATAACTCTTGTTCTTTAACCCGATAATTAATGGAATGTGATTTTGGGTTTATCGTGAACCGTGTTGTAAAATGACACTAATTCTTTAACCCAGTTAAAGATTAAAACTAAGTGGAGTTTTAATGAATCTTTAATTAGATTGAAAAGATCGAGAATGGAGTATCACCAGTTTTACTCCAGGCGATAGTTAAATCTTTAATTAGATTTGAACGTGAAATGGTAATTGAATTTACCGATAACACCATGGTGTTAGATATGAAGTATGACCAGTTTTACTTCATGGGATGAATAGGTTGGGATTGGGAAATAAAATAAATGATTACTTAGGTGTGGTTCGCTAATCTCGACTAGTTTGAATTGATATTCAAAATGGAGATTAAAGAATAAATTTAAAGAATTTATCTTTGATAAAATTAATGGGAACCTTTCCCAAAATATAAGAATATTTGAATAAAAGAATATTCTGAATTGGAATGAAGCGTATGTTGTGTTTGTGTAACACTTGTTTATTATATACACGAGTTATTCAGAAAGACCGGGTTTACCCCATTCTGAATAACTGGTTCGACGTGGTGTCGAGGATGAAGACGGTGGTTGAAGACCAGAGGTCTTCACATTGTTTGGGTGATTACTGATGATCTTGATTGGGCCGTACACCCAAGAGGAGGGAATCAGTTAGTGGTCGTCCAGACGTACCTGGAGATCGATGGATATGCGGGGTACTAGGTGCCTCCGGTTTCGTTCAGACCCAGAACGAACTTGTAAATTGACTGTGTGTCTGACATTGGATTTTATTCTGTGTGATTGATTTCTATTAAATATATATCTGTTTGGCGGCAGAGAATTTATTCTCTTGCTTAACGCCCTTCTCTGAGACGTACGAGCTCAGGGGTTATATATCGATGGATATCAAACGCATGGAGTGAATTGCCTATGTGGCATGCCTAAGTGGCAATTGATCAAGGCTTCTGTTGAAAAGAAAAGTCTTGTGGTGATGATCAAAGCACGGCCTGTGTGGCATAGCTTTGTGTAGCGTGGATTCGCGAGCCTCACACCCCGGTTGTGAACCAAAAACGGGACAAGGATCCAGGGAGGGCATGCGTTTCCTTCTAGCTAGAAGTGGCGTCAGTGGTTTTACACGCCCTGACGAGTTTGACTTATGTGGTTGTTGCTGTTGCGAGGCGCCTTGGTTATATCGGTCGATCCGGGACCGATAGAGTCATTGGACTCATTTACGCCCCAAAGGGCGGGGAAACGCAGTGTTCAGGCATTTTAATCCACATCGGTGGACCGGCCCTGTGGCTCCTAAGGGTCGATGCGTTTTGTCCCTGAGACATGGGCTAGATTGTCTCGAATTCGGTAGAGGACTATCTTTTTCCTCGGTTCACAGACGGAAATCCAATTTCTAAATACGTGACATTTGCGATTCTATTTGTAGAACCTAGTATTGGCGACATGATATATGGTACCCATGCCGCCTATGATTGATACTTATGATTTGAAGTTGTTTTATACACTATGCACTTATAATAGTATCAAATGATTTGTTTTAAACGTATCAAGCATTCTTGGCTATTATAAGGTCAAAACCCTATCTTCCGGCTTGCGTTGCATTGTGTGATGGGACATGGGTCTTATAATAGCTTCATTTTTCTTTATTTAGCATTGCGCTATTTGTTTTATGCACTGGTATTCTTGGGAGGAAACCCGTTCCGTGTTATACGGCGTGGTCCCTTGATTTACCTAACTTTCAAATAAAGATTAATAACTGTTTTAGTTCTCACACCAGTCTCATGACTGACCTGGAGTTTATTGTTTTAACCTAAACCTGGGTGCCCTTATTTTGACACGGGCAGCTAGTAGTTTTGGTTTTGCAGATTTATATTCATAGGATCCTGGTTTACAGATGGAATGATATCCGGAAAGCTTTGTATCCATATATCTCTTCTAGTTGTGTATTGTATTATTTTCCGCTGCTATGTAATGTATTTTAAATCTCTGATATTTCTGTGTAGTATTCATTTATACTCTGTATATTCTTGTAATCTGATGGAATCGTTGTAATATACAATGAAATGTTCTTACGTCTGCGTTCTGTTGTGGCTTGTTCTCGAACTATCCGCGCTTTCCTCACCAGGGAAGTTATGGGTTTTCACATAGCATAATCCCTAGGTTGGACCTAGGTGGCATAAACCCTAAATCCGAGAAGCGTTCAATAAGTAGCATAATCCGTAGGTTGGACCTAGGTGGCATAAATCCTGGTTGAATCTAGGAAGCGCTCGATAGAAAACCCTAGATTAGATCTAGGTAATAAATAATAGATGTACACGTCAAAGCAACCTTAATTTCGGGGATTGGGATCACGTTATGATTTTATCATTTTATATTGATTACTAGTTAGGACACTAGTTAGGTGGTGCAGAGCAAATAGATATCATTTTAATGGTGTAGCAGAGAAACCTTGCGATGCTTGATAGAAATCTTACGAAACTATATTTAGTTCATCTTGAATGGGAACCTTGCAATGTTATACATGACAGAAATCCTATGATGTTATTCTTAGTTATCGTGCCTGTAGCTTATCTTTTCGTCATGCTTATGTTTACTTTCAGTTTATTCATGCCATATTATTTTCACCTGTTTTTATGCTGAAAGCCACTAGGACTTACTCAATCTTTATGACTGACCCGGTTTGTTTCGCCTCCTTTTCTTCCGTCCCCCCCCCCCCCCCCCCAGGTTCGCAGGGTGGAAATACAGCTTAGTTCGGATCTTACCAAGCTCCAAGGCTCTTTCATATGCTGCTTGGATCTCTCTTGGGTATGGCTTGCTTTACTTTATTGGGGAATACTACAATTTATTTTCATGCTTCTTTGTTTTTGAGAAAGACAGATATTTAGCTATGTAGTTGGGTATTGGAAGTTGATGAGATTTTATTGTAAAAAATTATCTTTAATAAATGATTTGAAGTACTTCCACTTTACTTTCCGCTGTTTTATATATGTCTGTCTTGTACTATTTCTGTTCCAATACCCATAATGCTCCATTGAAGTTAAGGCATTCCCTTTGTGAGTGACCTTAACAGATGTGGGGTGTTACATTTGGTATCAGAGCAGAAGGTTACCAGACTGGGCAAAAGCTTTTAAAAACTTTCTGAAATTATTTTCAAAACATTTACAAAGAAGCAATTTTCTAAAGAAAAGTTTTGTTTTATGAAAGGCATATTCCCCAAAGCCATATGCACTATCTTTTGATTCTCTCCTTGAATCTCTTCTCTCTTTCCTTTTCACCATAGTTTGTAGGCATGCGACACATGTCGGAGGGCAAAGTAGTGTCCAACCTCCATCTGTAGCCACAGTAGTTTTACTTGCGACTAATCTTATTTCAAGCTTTGTAGGGTTGACGTGCGATGGAAGTAGCTTTCGAGAAACTTTTCAACAAGCTATACAAGGATAGTAGGAACGACGATAAAGAACACAAGTCTAAGGATTAGAAACTTGTTGATATGGCTTAATCCACGAAGAGGAAAAAGGTGAAAGGAAAGAGGACAAAAAGAATAATAAAAACCCATGACAAGAGAGAATATCTTTAGTATGGTAAAAAGGGACATGTAATTAAGTATTATAGGACAAGGACAAGGGCAAGGAACAAGATCGTCGAGAGGGCAATTGTATGCTCTCACTACTAGCATACCTAAGAGAGGTGGTAACGTTTCTATTAAAGGTTTAGCTTTTCTTTTCTATCATCCCATTAGAACTTTGTTTTTGTACATCGCATCCTTTTAATTCTGCTTCGATAGTTGAGTCTTTGCACCTTAGTACTAGCATAGTAGAAGACCCCATTTTATTCTCAAATCCTATTAGGGAATCGGCTCATTTATTCATGACTTGTTTGGATTTGAGAATGTCTATGCTAAGTGTTGAGTTTAGAAGTAATGCTTATGTTTTTGGGCAATAGGTTGATTCTAGGGATGGTGTGGTTTTCCAAAAATAATACCATTCTCGAGTATGAAAAGAGGGTAGTTACACTCTTGACTTGCCCCGGTAATGCCCTTAAAGCCTAGTGCAACCCTTAGGGTTCTTCCATGCTTAGTTACCTAAAATCTCTTGATATATTTATTGATCCGCTCGAGTAGTGTTCGCCACCAAGGCGGATGGTTCATCATGCTTATGCATGAGTTATAGAAAATCACCTTAGTAAGTACACTTGGCAACATGGTTAGCATTTGTTTATTTTCAAGAGATAATTCATTTATGTGGAATACCTTCTAGTAAGTGAACGAGATCCGAGATTCACTAGTGAATTTTGGAGAGCTTGTATGAAACCATGAGTACGCAGTTATGTTTGGGCCGAATATACTAGAAGGAGAATAAGTGGAACAAGAGGCAACAGTGGAATGAGTTCCAACTCATATTTTGGAAGCAAGAATTAAGAAGCTACGAAATTATGAAGTTGAAGACGGACAAATCACAATGGAGTTAAGCTCAAGGAAATGCGACTTAGAAGATTGAAGACTAGCGCATCATATCTCTTTTTAAGAGTATATCCTTGATCCCTCTTTTCCTGTAGAGCTTACTTGCATGCTATCTTTTATGTATATCCTCTCGGTCCTATTCTCAATCTTATTTCTGTTGCAAACCCCATAAGGAGTAAGACTCATCTGGTCGTGATATATGTTGGGGTTTGAGGGTGTCCGTTAGGTTGACTAGACTTTTTGGGTTTTATAGGATATGGGTTGGTCTTAGGAAGGGATTTCTTGTGACCAAAAAGGAGTCCATCATGCTTAGCTTCCTAGAAACATATATATTAGTTGGTAACTTCTTTGGGTATCTGTCTGATATTGATTTCAGTCTTCGAGGCTGGTGCTTTGGGAGTTCTTCTCCAAATCAGTATATATGTGACATAGATTTCCAGTTTTGACATTGCCTAATGGGCACAAAGTTTTTACTTGCTTCTATCGTTCGACTATATCTTTAGGTAGGAACAATTGGGTGTAAACATGTGTTTGAGACATGTTATGGTTGATGGTTGCAAGTGGTTGCTAGTTGTTGCTCGTGGATGCATGAACACACATTAGGCACTAGATCGGCTCAGTCACATCTCATATTGCATATGCATGAGTGTTTATACTTGTTTATGGATGAAATTGGATGTGTTATCATATGGATGAAGCATATGGATGGATGTTTGTGCACACATATAGTGTTTATGTGACTAGGACTGTGACGACCCAAACTTCCATATAAAGGAAAGGCTGGATTGCTTTGAGAACAATACACAACAGAACACAAACTGAAGAACATTTTATTGCTGATTACAAACAATTACATAAGAGTACAAGAATGTAACAGAGTATGAATAATTATTACATAATAGAAATACATTAATATCAGAGTTTTAAATTACATTTAAATAGCAGCGGAAAAATAATACAAATATACAACTGAAAGGAATACACAGATATAGAGCTTTCCAAATACCGCTTCAGCTGTAAACCAGGATCCTGTAAATATATCTACAAAAAAATCTACTCAACTGCCCGTGTGGAAAATAAGGGCACCCGAGTTTGCCAGTGAAACAAACTACAGGTCAGTCATGGGACTGGTATGAGAAATCTTAACTTAACTATCTAATAATAAGGCTAATCACAGGACCGCGCCGCTAATGCGGAACGGATTTACTCCATTGGATTGCCAGTGCATAAATTAAAGTAAATCGTTAAACATCGCAATGCTTTTTAGAAAAATGAAACCATTATAAGACTCAAGTCCCATCACACAATGCAACGCAAACCGGAGGATAGAGTTTTACCTTATAATGGTTAAAAATGCTTGATACGATAAAACAGATTTGAAATTAGTGTGTATATATGGGTATATATATTTCAAAAACATTTCAATCATAATGTATCAATCATAGACGACATAGTACCCCATCCTACTATGTCGCCCTACTAGTTCTACAATCAAAACCGTAAGGTCGTATTGGAAATTGGGTTTCCATCAGGAGTGGAGGCTAGGGGCAAGCCCCTCTCCGATTCGATACACTCTAGCAAATGCCTCAGGATCCCCCGCAGTGAACCCTTGGATCTTCAGAGCCGGTCCCCGCCTATCGGAAGTGGATTAATTATGCCTGAACACAGGCTTCCCAGTCCCTTTGGACCTATAGTATGACCACTAACGACCTATAAAAAAAATCTGAGGTGCCTCAAAATCCATCATCCACATAAGTAAAATGTCAGCCAGTTTAAGCACTGACGCCACTCCTAGCTAGAAAGAAACGTGTGCACTCCCTGCAGTCCTAATCCCGTTTTTGACTCATACCGGGGTGTGAGGCTCGCGAAGTCATGATATACACTAAGTTATGCCATAATAGGCTATACTTTGATCATCAACCACAAGGCCTTGCTTTTTAACAAAAGCCTTGATCATTTACATCTTGGCGTGCCACATTGACAATTCACGCCATGCGATCAATCACTATTAATATATACCAGGGTGTTAAGTAGAGAATAAATCCTCCATCACCAAACAGACATACAATTACAGAAATCGATTTAATTCACATGGAACAAAATCCAATGTCAGACACGCATCCATTTACTAGCTTATGCTCTGGGTCTGAGCGAAAACCAAATCCAAACAATCAACAATAGTCCGGACGGCCACCACTGAAGCCCCTTCAAGGTAGCTACTCCAATCAAGGGTCTCTGTAGCAACACATCCATTCGATGTGAAAATCGTCGGTCTTCAACCACCGTCTTCATCTTCGACTCTTCATCGTCGTAGTAATTATTCGGAATGGGTTAAACCCGGTCTTCCCGAATAACTCACGTATTTTATAATTAAAAATCAATTGCTATACGTCCAACGCCTCATTCCAATTCAGAATATTCTTTTAAATAAAATATTCACATTATTTTATCAAAGATAAACTCTTTAAATTATTCTTAAATCTTACTTTTAAATATTTGTTAATAACCCAATTTTGTTTTGAATATCAAAAATCATTATTCAATGATTATTTAAATTTAAGAAATAAATCTGATCTTTAACTGGGTTAAAGAACTAGTGTCATTTTAAAACACAGTTCACGATAAACCCAAAATCGACTTCCATTAAATATGGAATCTTCATAGAAGTCAAATCAATATATAATCGTTATAAATTTCAAAGCCTCTTAAATTGCATATGTAGTATCGGTCTTCTTTTACAGAAGCTTATCTCGGTTATTATTAATTCGAATTCCATTAAATTTCAATTTAATATATTAAATTGGAAAACTTTACTTTTGGAAAATCCTCATTAAATCTTAATAAAAGATTTATAAATCCCAAATCATGTTTTCACTGTCAGTTGAGTTAAAGAACAAATGTCATTTAAAAACACAGTTCACAATAAACCCAGCTCACATTTCATCTTATTCCAATTACTAAATATAATTGAAAACTGTATAGTCTTTATTAAAAGATTTATTCTTTTCCTACTGGGTTTAAGAACAGTGTTATTTAAGACACTATTCACGACAAACCCAAAATCCAATATATTTAATTTAACATCAATTAAATATTAACAAATTGGAAAAAAACTTCATTAAATCTAAATTTAATGATCTATTCTAGTTAATAACTAGTTCATTTCAATAAAAAAATATTTTTCCAAAATATATTCTATTTCTAAAATATTTTCTTTTTCTAAGGATATTCTTCATTGGAATGTGACTCACTCATCAACCATACATTGCATATAATCAATAGTCATGATAAATAATTATCAAGCATCCAAATAACACCCAAAGTGGATTCCACACTAAATATTGGGACTAGTGTAGATCAAATATCATCCCAACACCCATGTGGGGTTTCATCCAACAATCAAATAATAAATTATTTGTGCACTTGGGTGATGTGTAAAAATTATCGACCCAATCACATAAACAAGTCGGATGACTTGTAAATGGAAGTGTTGTATTCAGTTTGAATATACTAACCATATATTTAACACATCAAACATTACAACATCACAGACATCTATTTCATTTTTTTTATTTTTTATTTTGTGTACAAATGACAATAAAAATCTTAACTTTTATTTCAATACTTTTTATTGTTAACAAACGACAATAAAATCTTAATTATTGACCAAAAAGTATATTTTTGGTCCCACTCATTTTGATGACAAAATGAGTATTTCACTTCACCTCTTTTAAAATGACAAAAATGTATCTTTCTAATTCATCCTTTTAATATGACAAAAATGATTTTATTTTAATTTACGCTTTCAAACAGAAATGAACTTTTTATTCTAATATTCATTTTCTAGCAAAATGTACTTTTTATTCTAACATAAATTATGTTTAACTCTAATTCATTTCAATGTAAACAAAATGCCAGTTTTGTCTAATTCATTTCAATGTAAACAGAATGAGTATTTTACTTCGCTCTTTTTAAATGATAAAAAGAATGTTTTTATTTCATTCTTTACATTTGACAAAAATGAATGCTTTTGTCATTCTTTTACCTTTGACCGAAAATGCATAATTTAGTCTAATCCTTTCAATGTACAAAATATGATAATTTTGTACAATATTTTCAATGCAGCAAAAAATATATGATAATATTGTATAATCTAGTCAATGCAACAAAAATGTGATAATTTTGTATAATTTTTTCAATGTTGCAAAATATGATAATTTTGTTTAATCTAGTAAATGCAACAAAATATGATTATTTTGTTTAATCTAGTCAATGCAACAAAATATGATTATTTTGTTTAATCTAGTCAATGCAACAAAACATGATTATTTTGTTTAATCTAGTCAATGCAACAAAATATGATTATTTTGTTTAATCTAGTCAATGCAACAAAATATGATTATTTTATACAGTCCTTATTAAATGACAAAAATGTGATTTCTACTTCATTCTTTTTAGTGTGACAAAAATTCCCATTTCTAATTCATTCTTTTATTATGTATAAAAATATACATTTCTGATTCATTCTTTTTAATGTATAAAGATACATATTTCTAATTCATTCTTTTTAATGTATAAAGATACACATTTCTAAATCATTCTTTTTAATGTATAAAAATGAATATTCTCATTCTATTCTATTCTATTCTCATTCTATTGTATTTGACAAAACTGAATCTATTTGACAAAAATGAACCTTTTGCTATTCTTTTACATTTGACAAAAATGAATATTTTCAATGTCCAAATATTCTAATCATTCATATTGATATAAAAGGAATATTTTTATGTCACATCATTTCTAACATTACACACTTATATAAAAAGAATAATTTATGCTAAATCAATTTTAACATTTTTACAAAAACAAATAAAAAGATAACTTTGTTTTTGTCGACAATTCTATTTCAACACAAACACATAAAAAGTGATATTTTTATCAACTCCACATTTTATAACTTAAAATGTTATTTTTATAAATCGTAACATTTTATAACAAAAACGTTATTTTTATCCAATCTTAACATTTATAACTTAAATGTTATTCTTATCAGTTCTTAACAAAATTGAGGTTTTAATGAACATAACATTCCTAAATAAAAGTAAATAACATCATGCTTATTTTTCCAATTCTAATATGAAAAAAAATATCCTATCAAATAAATAGATCAACAGACATCATCAAACAATTTTAAATCCAATCACGAACATTCAACAAAATATTACAGCACATATGTACCACCAAAATTATGATTAACAATTTTAATTATATAAATAAAGGACTAGAATTTCTCACATAGCTTTTAATGCAGATCTGAAATTTCCTGAATTTTCAACATGCTTGGTTTCAACTCTAGTCCGCTCCGTGTTGTAGATCTCATCTCTGTGATTCCAACACAATTCGTTTCGTTGCATTCTGATTAGATTTGATCGAGATATGAATTTATGAAGTTTGTTAACAATTTAAATAAAATAATTAAATTAATTAGATGAATTAAAAACCTTCTTATTCAACAGACTTGAAGGCCGTCGGTTTCAAATAGATGTTCCAAACTAGGTTTTACTTTTGTGATCGAATCCGCAAGTTTGACGACGATCAGTTCATGCCACGGTGAGGAGCTTCGTGCAGCGCGCCTGGGGGTGGTCCTCCGCTCAAACTCGGTGGTGCCCCTCGTCCCAGAAATCGAGGTGGGCGGCGCAACTTCAGGTTCAAAATCCGAGCAGGATCGGCTATAAGACCTTATCAAATCCACACAGAATTGAAGATCGGAGATTCCTCCTTCAACTTTATGTTGATTTCCTACTTTAATTCGCCATGGATTTTGTAAAATTACAGGATGAAATTCGAACTAATCTGTTCGTTCATACGAGATGGCGGCGGCTTGTTTAGGATTTAGGGTTGGGTACAGAATACGTTATACTGCATATTATATACGTATATTTTATATTAGTTAATTATCTAATTAAGAAAATAACCCGTTTACTTAAACGGACTTCAAATCCAGCCCAACAAAAGTTGTCCCTAGGAAAATACCCACGTTCCGGACGCAATGGGCTAGGTCCCGTCAGCCCAAACGATCATCTTAAGTCTGTTTTCTTTACTTTAATATTAAAATCATTTATTTAATTAATTCTTTCTTACATTTAAATTCACCGGGGTCACATACTACCTCTAAAAATTCCAAAAAAATTATTTCTAACTATGTTTTGACAATGCGGTCCTAACAAAGCTAATTTCGTCGAATTCCGAGACCGTTTGAAAAATGGCTATTTTTAAGTCGTTTAAATTTGATTGAAACTGACAAAACACGTTTTCTTTTGCCACGCTCACATATTAATTCGAAAAATTATGAAAATTGAAACCTAGAAATAATTTGACATTCCAGTTCCAACAAATGTGGTTTCGTCGAAAACCGAGGTCGTTTGCAAAATGGCTATTTTCAAGGCCAATATATTTAACTAAAATATATATAAATTATATAGCGACTTCTCTGAATTTTAAACTGGGCATAAATTTTGATTTATAAAACGAAATTTCGATTTTTCAGATTCGTTAGAAAGATATCGCTATAAAGATTCAAATATTTCTTGTTTTGTTCTATTCTGATTTATTTTGAATCCTGTACATTCAGTTAAAGTTTGAAATCGAATTTTCGAACTACCGCGCCATTTCAAACTCCTTTTATAATTAAATTAAATTTATTCGTTTTTACTTAAATTTTTAGTCATTCCTATTTAAAATAAATTATTTTAAATATTAAAATCCATTGAAATTTCTAAAATAAAAATTTTAAATTGGCCCCAAAATTCAGGGTCGTTACAATCGACCCACTTAAAATCTTTTCGTCCTTGAAAAGGAACGAAGCTAAAAGTCGTTTAATTTAACCAACTCAACTTTATTGGTTTCCATAATTTTGTTAGTTAAATTAATTATCATTTCTATACTTTTATTAGTTAAACTAATAATCAAACATCACAACCAACAATCAATTAGGTGATTAACTTTCTAAATATATATAACTTTTATATATAATCAAAAATCATATTTTTAGTGCAAATCATAGCAATGTGTACTGACTAAGTGTTGGTTCTCATACCAGTCAATGGAAATATATAGAAATTCCACTTTCGAAACTCGAACATAAATTCTGATGATGGTGCACCGATCATTAGAATCATCTCCGGGCGACTAGAGTGTGATTCTATATCCATCTAGTATATTAAAACTTCGAATATCCGTTAATTACTCGTATATTCGAAACCTTTATATACTCGATTGTCCACATTAAAATATAATAATATACTCAAATACGTATTTTTAAGATAAAATTTTCAAAACTAAATTTGTTTTCATTTTTATTTTTAAAGAAAATAATACTCTTCACACTCGTTCTAGGATACTATTGATCCCATCTCTAACGAGTTATTCTTATTGGATATTACTAATCCAATCTCTGATGAATTCTTTCGTTCGGTTCTAATGTGTCTTGTTCTCGAGCTCTATAACCCAAAGCTCTGATACCATATGTGACGGCCCAAACTTCCTTATAAAGGAAAGGTTGGATTGCTTTGAGAACAATACACATCAGAACACAAACTGAAGAACATTTTATTGCTGATTACAAACAATTACATCCGAGTACAAGAATGTAACAGAGTATGAATACTTATTACGTAATAGAAATACAATAATATCAGAGTTTTAAATTACATTTAAATAGCAGCGGAAAAATAATACAAATATACAACTGAAAGGAATACACAGATATAGAGCTTTCCGGATACCGCTTCAGTTGTAAACCAGGATCCTGTAAATATATCTGCAAAAAAAGCTACTCGACTACCCGTGTGGAAAATAAGGGCACCCGAGTTTCCCAATGAAACAAACTACAGGTCAGTCATGGGACTAGCATGAGAAATCTTAACTTAACTATCCAATAATAAGGCTAATCACAGGACCACGCCGCTAACGCGGAACGGGTTTACTCAATTGGATTGCCAGTGCATAAATTAAAGTAAATCGTTAAACAACGCAATGCTTTTTAGAAAAATGAAACCTGTAACGACCCGCATTGGCAGAGGTATTATAATTAATTTATTTAATTATTGAAATGGTGGTTTAGAGAATTTAAATGGTCGTGGAATTAAATAATGATGAATATTTAATTAAAATAATAATTAAATAATATATTTAATTCTGAAATAATCAGAATTGGCTGAAATGGCGATATGGTGTGAACTGGATCATCTGTGATATATAATTCAGTTCAGAATTGAATTAGAATGACGAATATATTTAAAAAACGTCAGTTAGAACGTATAATTATATTATAATTATAAACGAGCTTGAAATGGCGTGGCAGTTCGCGATTTGGCGATTTGAACTTCAATTGGATATTAAGGGTTCGTTTTAAATCGGATTTCTATGAAACAAGAAACGTGTGGAGCTGGTGAAGTATATTTTCTAGTGGAAGAGAAAAATCGAGATTTCGTCGTGTAGATTTTGATTTATAGCCAAATCAAATTTTAAAATAGTCGCTATAGAATCGTTTATCGACCGTAACGGTTTATTCGATATAACTAGTCACCGGTTTCGAATTTAGACAAGATTCTTTTGAGGCGTAGTGATAATTTAATTTTTAGAAATTTATGGTAATTTTTAATTAATTAAATAAGCAACTTTTTATTTGAAGTATTTTGCACCATGTAATCAACATTTTGGGATTTCACAATACTAATCGATCTACCGATATTATTATATTTTTTGGATCCTGGCACATTTGTCGTCACAACGATGTAGCTAATTCTGTCTATAGCAGTTGTATATCAATGGAATTTACGAAAATGGATACAAAAGAATATCTATGCCTATATAATAACTCTAACAAAAAGTTATAACATAAAACTAAAGTACACGTTCATCCTTCTCATTCCACCGGTTCTCTGTGGACTCAAAACATAGACGTGGCCCTAATAAAATCCTCACCAATAAATATCTAACCTATAAATATAGGTGAACAGAACCTATTCAGACCTCTCCATTTTTCTGTCTTCAACACAATAAAAGTAACCGCCACTTCATTTTAAATCTTCAAGTAAACAAATCGAAGAGAAATGAAGGGACCGGAAGTGTGAACATGATGTTGTGCGTGTTCAGAACTGTGAATGACAAGGGGGGTGCATGTACCGCATGGATCTTGGGTAAGATGGAAGCATGAGCGTGTGGGTACAGGTACATGTAAGGGGAATATGCGGTAGTGCATATATATGTCTGGCAGTGTATGGTGCATGGAGTTAGACTATGGGTTTTGGGCTGAGAAGTATAAATAAATAAATATATAAGTTTGTCAAAAGAAAAGGGCGGAAGTTCGATTCGGGAATCATGGAAATGGTTGGTTTCCCTGTCCGTATTTGTTGCCTGATAGTTGAAGAAGATGAGGAATGGGCTTTGGGAGCTTAACGTGAATAAGAACGTATAATTAAGGTAATGCTGAGAAACTCGTGATCTTCATGGGGATGTTATTTGGTGATTTGTCGGTGATGAAATGAAAGGTGCGGTGAGGAGTTTTGTACTGTTCGATGAAGAAGGTGATGAGCAGGGGAAACGTGGTTTAATAAGGTGATTAGGAAAGTATTAATTACTTAATTAATATTTAAGCTTTAATGAGGTGATTATGAATTTTTGAGGGCTAAAACGTTGGACTGATATTTTAAAAAAGGTTTGGAGGGTGGACTAAAGTGTTGTGGCGTGTTCTTGGTGATGGGAAAGTAGGAACCCGTGAAGGAGCTGGAAAAGTGCTGGAGACATGCTATTAAACGAGGAAGAAGGAGCAAAATGGGGTAGCAGATTTTAAGGCAGGGTTGTTGGGCCAAAAGGAATTTTAAAATGGTGAGGCCAATATACTTAGAGAAGGAGAAGAAAATATAATGGGCTGAACGGGGTCAGTATGAAGAATTGGGCCAGTTATAAGAGGTGTGGCCCATATTAATATAAATAAAGTTTTATTTAATTTAATATTGTATACAAACTTGTAAAGGTTGTATCTTGACCATACATTGTCAGTTTCACGAACGGTCAGATCTGACGGGATCGTATGGACGGTGGCTACAACATGGAGCTGACTGAGAGTGAATCCGAGCTCGCTACAATTTATTGTAAAATAAATTGTCCGTCTGAATCAAGCGATGGTTATCGTTATTAACGATGATCGTCCAATGTGAGTAAATCTCACTAACTCTGAACAGTTTATAATTTCATGTTGTATTTTTAGAACTGTTAGATATTGGCTGATTGACTATGTGTTGACTGTTTGTGTAACAACCCGGAATTTTGGGGCCAATTTAAAATTTTTATTTTTAGAATTTTAATGGGTTTTTAATATTTAAAATAATTTATTTTAAATAATAACGACAGAGAAAAAAAATTGTTTTTAATCAAAGTTAGAATTTTTATATTTATAAATTTATATTACGAGCCTGAAATGGCACGGTAATTTCAGAATTCGATTTTAAACTTTGTATAATAATGTGAATTTGAACAATGTTGGTATAAATATTAAAATTAATGTTTTGTGTCATAGGTTGTTAAAATATGAACTTAACTTGATTATTTAGAATTGATTCTAAATGGCTATATATGTGATAATGACAGTGTTTGATAATCTATTTAAAATGGAATGTGAAATTTATTGAATTAATAATATAAAATGGATTAACTAAATTTGAGATTTATTTTGTACTGATAATTTTAATCAATGGAATATGAATAATATAAATCATTTGATGTGAATTTATATTTGTTGTAAATTGAAATAACTTGCATTGATTGTAATGATAACTAAGTTTGGGTATATATTATTAAAGATAGAGATGTGGACTTTAATATTTAATTATATGAATTAAATGGCGTCAATGAATTTGTAATTAAAAACTTTAATGATTTAAACTTTTGAAAAATTTATAGTGAAAACTTAATTGAATGGTTAAGTATTGAAATTCAATCTATTATGTAAATTGTGACTTGTTTTGATTCCAAATAAATTTGTGATTTGTCTAAATTGATTGATGGTGAAACTTGGAATTGATATAATATATTCATTGAAAGTGGTTGTGTATGTATTTATAACTATAATAAAAATGGAATTTGGTAAATAATGAAAAATTGAAGTAACAATATATGAAATGGATAAACTAATTTTGAACTCCATTTATATACTGAAAATTTAGATTTGTGAATACAAGTAATATAAATCATTTTGGGTATATAATGAATCTCAACGTGTTATAAATGTTATAATCTCCATTGATTGTAGATATTGCTATAAATATGGTTAGTATGTATTTATTGAGAATTGGATATATATAATTTAACTTTAATGTTTTAATTATGTAATTCTATGATGAAAACTTAATTGAATTATTTAGGTAACGAAATTCAAGTTGTCATTACAATAATGACTTACATTGATCGCAATTAAAATATCGAGTTAGTCATTTTGATAAAATTTGGAAGTAGAAATTTAATATTAAATTACTTGTGTGAAATTGACTTGATTCATTTATAATTGTAATTCAAATTGAAAATCTATGACAATAATATAAAAATGGAAATTTTAATGTAAATGAAGAATTGATTTATTAAGTTATTAAGACTTAAAATAAATAAATTATTTTAAAGTTTATCGTTCAATTGAAATTTTGTTGAATAATTAAATGTGAATATTTATCATATAAGGAAAACGATTCATGTAAATAAAACAAATTATAGGATAGACTTGAACTCAAACTTATAACCTTTGGAACTAAATTCAAAATAAGTGTAGAATTAAGAATGAAAACGAAAAATGGAATGCTTTAATGGATAATTATACCTTTGAAATTGATTGCCTAAATACATGTTTAATTTTGTTCATACCCTAATACTTTCTTTCCCTATTTTGAATTTGGACATTGATAGTAATGTTCAGAATTTTATTAAAGATGAATTAGAAAGAATGAATGTATTACCATTTAATTAGCCATTAAAATTCCTTTCTATAAATGATCTAGAAGCGGTAATCTAATTTTTTCTCATTCCTCATATTCCTTACTGTCCAAAACAAGTCGTCCTCTCTTATCTCCCACTCTTCATAATTTCAGCTATTTTGAACTCGAACGACTTCTGAAAACCAATCCAGGTGAGAATTCTGATTAATTAAATTATTAAAAGTGTGAAATCATGATCTGTATTTTTGATCTGTGATGTGGTAGCGTAAAATATTCATTGTCATATGATTTGTGATGTTCTTATGCTGTGTTGATAATAGCCATGTTATCTAGATCTGTATAATTTTGATGTAATTATAAATAAAGTGCTCATCTTTATTCTTATTCCGTTCTATTAAAATTTAAATCTTAAATTTTGTATACAAAATAAATAGAAAAATCTTGTTTTGTTTATTTTTTTTTAAAATAAAAGACAACTTTTATGTGATTTTATTTTGTTAAAATAAAAAGACGACTTTTATGTAATTTTATTTTTGTTAAATAAAAAAAAACCATTTTCATGTAATATTTCTTGTCAAAATAAAAAGGACCATTTTTATGTAATTTTGTTTGTCACAAGTAAAAGGACAAAGTTAACATTATTTTGTTAATAAGTAAAAGGACAAAGTTAACATTATTTTGTCAATAAATAAAGGATAAACTTTTATGTCATTGTGTAAACATAAACAAAGGATAAATTTTCATGTTGATTTTGTTAACAAAGAAAAGAGACAATTTTTATGTGGTTTCTTTGTTAACAAAGAAAGGAAACAATCTTTTGGTAATTTTGTTAACATAGGAAAAAAAAGGGAAAACTTTTATGTTAATTTTGTTAACATAGTAAAAGAACAATTTTTGCACTCATTTTATTAGCAAAATAAAAGAACAAATTTTAGCGCTCATTTTGTTAACAGAAATATAAAGACAATTTTGGGTTCATTTTGTCAACACAAATAAAAGGACAATTTTCACCTTTGTCTTGTCTACAAATTAAAATACCCATTTCTATCTTTATTTTATAAATGCAAGTTAAATCTTTATTTATAAAACAAAATGTAAGTTTTTAAATCTTTATTTTATTTACAAATAAAAATAAAGATGATGCCTTTATTTTGATTCATCAAAGTTGCACCAAATCATATCTGTGTTAATATAGATGAGATGACACCCAAACCTACATCATTGTGTTAACTGTATTGTGACGACACCAATTTAGATGTTGTAACACCAATTCATATAGTTGTGTTAATATGGTTGTAGTGACACCCAAAGACTTCCCTATTATGTTAATGACACAAAAATTGGTATGGTTGTGTTAATATTGTTGTGGTGACTCCCAAACTTTCACTATTGAGAATTATGACACCGTTGTGTTAATTTGGTTGAAAGAAGAAGAAAAAAATTTCACTGTTATGTTATATGGTTGAGATAAACCAACTAAAGGCATTTGGGAATATAGTTTGATTCAATGTAAAAAAAATATATAAAAAAGGGGAAATTAACACTTTACATTTTCTTATGCAAAAGAAAAATAAAAGTAAAAATTTACATTTTCTAATGTAAATGTAAGTAAAGAATAAGATATGTACATTTTTCTATGTTAAAGAAAAAGAATAAGATATGTACATTTTTCTATGTTAAAGAAAAAGAATAAGATATGTACATTTTTCTATGTTAAAGAAAAAGAATAAAATATGTACATTTTTCTATGTTAAAGAAAAAGAATAAAATATGTACATTTTTCTAATGTAAAACAAAATAAAGAGTTACAATTTGTTAATGTAAAGAAAAAGAGTCATATTATTTCTCAGTGTAAAAGAAAGGTAACATTTACATTTTCTATGTAAAAGGTAAAATTAAAATATATTTATATTTTCTATGTAAATGTAAAATAAAAGAAAACATTTCCATTTTCTATGTAAAATACAAATAAAAAGAGAATTTTACATTTCAATGTAGAGAGAATAAAATGACATTTACAGTGTATACGTAAATAAATAAGAATTAGAAAAGAAAACATTTATTTACACTTATGTAAATAAATGAGAAAATCAGTATGCTTCACCCGAGGTTGGATTGAGTTGTGATGTAATCCTGCCCGGACCTGCCCGGCTGTCCAGTAATCACAACAATACCTATCCAATGTGAGAGGTTAAAGCATATATATTAATTTTCTAAATTTACATTTTATATATGTAAGTTACTTCAAAATATTTAGTGTAAATAAATAAAACATAGACAAAGGAAGACATATATATTTACATTAGGTAAATAAGAGATTAAATAAATTACATTTTTATATGTAATTAAAAGAATATATTTTACACTGTAAAGAAATTTACATTTATATGTAATTAAGATTATAAGAAATAAAATTACATTTTTATGTAATTAAGATTATAAGGAAGAAAATTACATTTATGTAATTAAGAATAAATAGAAAATAAAGAACAAATATGTGAATAAGAATTTATTTAAATTTTCTTATGTAAATAAAAAGAATAAAAATAATAATTATGTGAATAAGTATTTATTTACATTTTTCTTATGTAAATAAAAAGAATCAATTTGTAAATAGTAATTATTAACATTTTCTTATGTAAATAATAAAAAGAAAGGTTAGAAAAGAACTAACATAAGATATTCTTTTTATGTTAAAAGGGAATATTAGAAAAGAAGTAAAGAAATACAATTATTTACATTTGCTATGTAAATAGGAGTTGCAAAGGAAATTGAAACCATTTATTTACAAATAGTGTAAATAAATATGAATAAGAAATTAGATACATTTATTTACAATTAATGTAAATAAATATAACAAAAGTAAAAGTAAAACATTTATTTACATTTAGGTAAATAAGTAAGAAAAAGATAAGAATATATTTATTTACATTTAGGTAAATAAATAGGGTAAGAAAAAGAATGTAATTTATTTACATTTAGGGTAAATAAATTAAAACATAGAAAGATATAATTTATTTACATTTAGGTAAATAAAACAAAATATAGAAAAAAAAGTATAATTTATTTACATTTAGTGTAAACGAAACAGAGTTATATAAAGTGATATTTTTATCATCATTTTAGATGCGATAAAAAGAATAGACTTTTGAAATTGGAATAGTCAAACGATTTATATTTATATATATAAATATAAATTATAAATTAAACGGAACGCGCGCGGCAGTTCGCGTATCGGCAATCGTAACTTTAAACGGTTATACAGAGAGATCCGACCGTCGGATTTTCCCAAAACTGGAGCCGTTTGGACCGCTTTGGGAAGATCTTTCCAATGACATAAATTTCGCCAAAATCCAACGGTTAGATTTCAAAATATGTGTAAATCAAATTTGGTTGAAAACAACGCCAGGGTCGCCCATTTACCCGAAGCGTCGTTAAATTAATTTAGGCTATTTTTATATAAATAAAAACAGCGATATGTTGTTATCAAATATTAATAACGATATGAAATGTTTTCAAATTGTGTGTATATATATATATGCGAGAATCATTTGAGAAGACCGAGTTCAATCTCATTTCAAATGATTATACGACGTTTTAAACCTAAGAGTTGAAGACGACGATTGAAGACCGACGATCTTCACATCGAATGGGTAACTAGCGTTGAGGTCCTTGATTGATTTGCTCCCAAGACGGGGCTAAGATGGTAGTTATCCGGACGTAGTGTTGATTTGTACGGATTTGACTTTCGCTCAGACCCAGAGAATAAGTTTATAAATGGAATGTATGTCTGACGTTGTAGTCCTTTATACTACATTCGTTGATCTCTGTTAATACATATCTGCTTGGTGGTTAACACCCTTCTCTGAGACATATGAGCTTAGAGGTTATATATTGGTAGAAATCAATGGTATAGTATGGACTGACAATGTGGCATGCTAAGATGCATTGATCAAGGCTTTTGTTGAAAAGCAGGCCTTGTGGTTGATGATCAAAGCACGGCCTGTTTAGGCGTAGCTTTGTGTATAGCGTGACTTCGCGAGCCTCACACCCCGGTATGAGTCAAAAATGGGATACGGACTGCAGGGAGTGCACACGTTTCTTTCTAGCTAGAGTGATGTCAGGGACCTATCAGCGCTGACATTTTACTTATGTGGATGATGGATTTTGAGGCGCCTCGTGTTTTATAGGCCGTTGGTGGTCATATTATAGGTCCAAAGGGACCGGGAAGCGTGTGTTCAGGCATAACTAATCCACTGCCCATAGGCGGGGACCGGCCCTGAAGATCCAAGGGTGCACTGCAGGGGATCCTGAGGCATTTGCTAGAGTGTCTCGAATCGGAGAGGAGCTTGCCCCTAGCCTCGACTCATGATGGAAATCCAATTTCCAATACGACCTTGCGGTTTTGATTGTAGAACTAGTATTGGCGACATGATATATGGTACCCATGCCATCTAGGATTGATACTTATGATTGAAATGTTTTTATTTAAAACATATACACACTAGTAGTAATCCGTTTTACGTATTTAGCATCTTTTGACCATTATAAGGTAAAACCCTATCCTCTGGTGTGCGTTGCATTGTGTGATGGGACCTGGGTCTTATAATGGTTTCATTTTTCCAAAAAGACATTGCGTTATTTCTCGATTTACTTTGGTTTATGCACTGGCAACCCATAGGAGTAAACCCGTTCCGCGAAAGTGGCGTGGTCCTTGGATTTGTCTTATTAGTTATGTTAGTTTAGAATTCTCACACCAGTCCCATGACTGACTCGTAGTTTGTTTCACTTTGCAAACTCGGGTGCCCTCTTTTCCACACGGGCAGTCGAGTAGCTTTTTGCAAATATCTATTCTTTTAGCAGGATCCTGGATTGAAGCCTAAAGCTGTGTCCAGAGCTTAGTAGTCTTCCGCTGTTTACTGTATTTAATTTAATGTATTAAATCTTTTGTAGTTTATCTTCCGCTGTAATTTTATTTCAATGCACTCTGATATATTCTGTACTCTGATGTAACATTATTATAATGTAATAAAAGTCTGCTGTTATTGTTCTGATGTATTGTATTCCCAAAGTTAAAGTATTCGAAGATTTCCAACCTTTGGGTCAGATCTGTGTGGTTTATCGTCGATTCAAAGAGCGGGAATTTCCGGGTCTTTACAGGTGGTATCAGAGCTCTGGTTAGCTCAAATCTTTGGGGTACAACTCGTTAGAACTGAACAAAGACTCATCAGAGATTGGATTAGTAATATCCAATAAGAATACTCATTAGAGATAGGACCAGCAGTGTCCTAGAATGAGAAAACTCATTAGAGATGGGGTTAGTAATGCCCTAGGATGAGTTCAGAGTGATAAGCTTATAATTAACGTATTTTAATTATATATAATCTATTTTTGAAAATATGATTTTAAATATATAAAAGTATATATATATTTGATAAGTTAGTCAACAAATAAAATTAATAAAAGAAAATTAAAATTTGGTTAGATAATTAAACAACATTTAGCTACGTTCCTTTTCGAGGACGAAAAGATTTTAAGTGGGGGAGATTGTAACAACCCGGAATTTTGGGGCCAATTTAAAATTTTTATTTTTAGAATTTTAATGGGTTTTTAATATTTAAAATAATTTATTTTAAATAATAACGACAGAGAAAAAAAATTGTTTTTAATCAAAGTTAGAATTTTTATATTTATAAATTTATATTACGAGCCTGAAATGGCACGGTAATTTCAGAATTCGATTTTAAACTTTGTATAATAATGTGAATTTGAACAATGTTGGTATAAATATTAAAATTAATGTTTTGTGTCATAGGTTGTTAAAATATGAACTTAACTTGATTATTTAGAATTGATTCTAAATGGCTATATATGTGATAATGACAGTGTTTGATAATCTATTTAAAATGGAATGTGAAATTTATTGAATTAATAATATAAAATGGATTAACTAAATTTGAGATTTATTTTGTACTGATAATTTTAATCAATGGAATATGAATAATATAAATCATTTGATGTGAATTTATATTTGTTGTAAATTGAAATAACTTGCATTGATTGTAATGATAACTAAGTTTGGGTATATATTATTAAAGATAGAGATGCGGACTTTAATATTTAATTATATGAATTAAATGGCGTCAATGAATTTGTAATTAAAAACTTTAATGATTTAAACTTTTGAAAAATTTATAGTGAAAACTTAATTGAATGGTTAAGTATTGAAATTCAATCTATTATGTAAATTGTGACTTGTTTTGATTCCAAATAAATTTGTGATTTGTCTAAATTGATTGATGGTGAAACTTGGAATTGATATAATATATTCATTGAAAGTGGTTGTGTATGTATTTATAACTATAATAAAAATGGAATTTGGTAAATAATGAAAAATTGAAGTAACAATATATGAAATGGATAAACTAATTTTGAACTCCATTTATATACTGAAAATTTAGATTTGTGAATACAAGTAATATAAATCATTTTGGGTATATAATGAATCTCAATGTGTTATAAATGTTATAATCTCCATTGATTGTAGATATTGCTATAAATATGGTTAGTATGTATTTATTGAGAATTGGATATATATAATTTAACTTTAATGTTTTAATTATGTAATTCTATGATGAAAACTTAATTGAATTATTTAGGTAACGAAATTCAAGTTGTCATTACAATAATGACTTACATTGATCGCAATTAAAATATCGAGTTAGTCATTTTGATAAAATTTGGAAGTAGAAATTTAATATTAAATTACTTGTGTGAAATTGACTTGATTCATTTATAATTGTAATTCAAATTGAAAATCTATGACAATAATATAAAAATGGAAATTTTAATGTAAATGAAGAATTGATTTATTAAGTTATTAAGACTTAAAATAAATAAATTATTTTAAAGTTTATCGTTCAATTGAAATTTTGTTGAATAATTAAATGTGAATATTTATCATATAAGGAAAACGATTCATGTAAATAAAACAAATTATAGGATAGACTTGAACTCAAACTTATAACCTTTGGAACTAAATTCAAAATAAGTGTAGAATTAAGAATGAAAACGAAAAATGGAATGCTTTAATGGATAATTATACCTTTGAAATTGATTGCCTAAATACATGTTTAATTTTGTTCATACCCTAATACTTTCTTTCCCTATTTTGAATTTGGACATTGATAGTAATGTTCAGAATTTTATTAAAGATGAATTAGAAAGAATGAATGTATTACCATTTAATTAGCCATTAAAATTCCTTTCTATAAATGATCTAGAAGCGGTAATCTAATTTTTTCTCATTCCTCATATTCCTTACTGTCCAAAACAAGTCGTCCTCTCTTATCTCCCACTCTTCATAATTTCAGCTATTTTGAACTCGAACGACTTCTGAAAACCAATCCAGGTGAGAATTCTGATTAATTAAATTATTAAAAGTGTGAAATCATGATCTGTATTTTTGATCTGTGATGTGGTAGCGTAAAATATTCATTGTCATATGATTTGTGATGTTCTTATGCTGTGTTGATAATAGCCATGTTATCTAGATCTGTATAATTTTGATGTAATTATAAATAAAGTGCTCATCTTTATTCTTATTCCGTTCTATTAAAATTTAAATCTTAAATTTTGTATACAAAATAAATAGAAAAATCTTGTTTTGTTTATTTTTTTTTAAAATAAAAGACAACTTTTATGTGATTTTATTTTGTTAAAATAAAAAGACGACTTTTATGTAATTTTATTTTTGTTAAATAAAAAAAAAACCATTTTCATTTAATATTTCTTGTCAAAATAAATAGGACCATTTTTATGTAATTTTGTTTGTCACAAGTAAAAGGACAAAGTTAACATTATTTTGTTAATAAGTAAAAGGACAAAGTTAACATTATTTTGTCAATAAATAAAGGATAAACTTTTATGTCATTGTGTAAACATAAACAAAGGATAAATTTTCATGTTGATTTTGTTAACAAAGAAAAGAGACAATTTTTATGTGGTTTCTTTGTTAACAAAGAAAGGAAACAATTTTTATGGTAATTTTGTTAACATAGGAAAAAAAGGGAAAATTTTATGTTAATTTTGTTAACATAGTAAAAGAACAATTTTTGCGCTCATTTTATTAGTGTAACACCCCGCCTCCGCTAGGGTCACTCGCAAAGGAATGCACTAGCTTTAGAGGGGCATTATTGGTAAACATGCACAGAAATATCACAAGACAGAACATATAAAAATAGCGGAAGTAAAATCAAACTTTCATAACATGAATAAATAAGATCTAAAGCCTTTTACATCAGAGTACATCAAAACCTGTCTTGCAATAGTAAAGAAGCATAAAGACATTTTCATAAATTATTCCCCAAGTAAAAACAGTAAAGTAGCCATTAGCCAAGAAAAGTCCAAGCCATCCATGATGACCTTCAAGCAGAAGAAGTCCGAACTAAACAACAGTATTTCCTCCCTGTAACCTGGGGAGGGGGGGGGAAACGGAAGAAAAGAGGCGAAACAAAACGGGTCAGTCAAAAAGACTGAGTAAGCCCTATCTACTTGTGACGGCCTGGAATTTCGCTCGATCTGAATCAGTCGTTAAACCGATCTAGACCGTTCGAAACCCCTGAACGTTGAGAACAACACAAATCGGAACGCAAACAGAATAACATTTCATTGTATATTACAACAATGCATCATATTACAAGAATATACAGAGTATAAATGAATAAATATTACACAGAAATATCAGAGATTACAATAAATTACATAGCAGCGGAAAATAATACAAAGCACAACTGAAGGTGATATACGGATACAGAGCTTTCCGAATATCATTCCAGCTGTAAACCAGGATCCTGTGAATATAAATCTGCAAAACCAAAACTACTAGCTGCCCGTGCGGAAAGTAGGGGCACCCAGAGTTTAGGTTAAAACAATAAACTCCAGGTCAGTCATGTGACTGGTGTGAGAACTAAAACAGTTATTTGAAACTTTACTTTAAAAGAGAGTAATCCAAGGGACCACGCCGTATAACACGGAACGGGTTTCCTCCCAAGAATACCAGTGCATATAGAATAAACAACGCAATGCTTTTTCGAAAAATGAAGCTGTTATAAGACCCAGGTCCCATCACACAATGCAACGCAAGCCGGAGGATAGGGTTTTACCTAATGACAGCCAAACATGCTTGGTACGTTTAAAACAAATCATTTGATACTATAATAAGTGTATAGTGTCAAAACATTTCAATCATAAATATAAATCATAGACGGCATGAGTGCCCCATCCCACTATGTCGCCATACCAGGCTCTACAAATAAAACCGAAATACACGTATTGGAAATTGGATTCCATCATGAGTCGAGGTAAGGGGCAAGATCCTCTCCGCGTTCGAGACACTCTAGCAAATGCCTTCGGGTTACGCACTCTGGGCAACCCCGGATGCGGCTGGGCCGGTCCTCACTTACGTTATAGGATTAATTATGCCTGAACACACATTTCCCGGTCCTTACAGACCTATAATCGAGGCGCCTCATTCCAACAACCACAAAGGTGAAAAGTATATAAATGTCAGGGCTGGTAAGTCACTGACACCACCAAAGGTAGAAAGAAACGTCGTGCTCTCCCAGCGGTCCGTATCCCGTTTTTAACTCATACCGAGGTGTGAGGCTCGCGAATACACGTTATACACAAAGCTGCCACGTAGGCGTGCTTTGATCATCAACCACAAGACTTTGCTTTTCAACAGAAGCCTTGATCCTTGCATCTTAGCGTGCCACACAGGCAATTCATGCCATGCGACTGATGTCCATCGATATACAACCTCTGAGCTCGTACGTCTCAGAGAAGGGCGTTAAGCAAAAGAATAAATTCTCCGCCGCCAAACAGATGTATATTTAATAGAAATCAATCAACACAGAATAAAATCCAATGTCAGACACACAATCCATTTACAAGTCCGTTCTGGGTCTGAACGAAACCGGAGGCACTTTCCTCGCATATCCATCCATCTCCAAGTACGTCTGGACGACCACCAACTATTTCCATCCTCTTGGGTGTACAGCCCAATCAGGATCGTCAGTAATTATCCAAACGATGTGAAGACTTCCGGTCTTCGACCACCGTCTTCATCTTCGACTTATCGTCGAATCGGTTATTCAGAATGGGTGTAAACCCGACCTTTCCGAACAACCCGCGTATATTAAAAACAAATGTTACACAAACACAACATACGCCTCATTCCAATTCATTAGTCACTAACCGCAAATTAGCAAGAGAACAATTTCCTAAACATTAACCCCGAAGGCCGAAACCAACATCAGATCAATACCCAGGAAACCATTCTTCTTAGCCAACCTACAGCTAGTTTCTAAATTCCACATTCTTAGGGAAAGGTTCCCATTAATTTTATCCAAGATAAATCCTTTAAAATTTATCCTGTAATCTTCCTTTGGATGTCATTTAAAACCAAATTATGGTCTTTCCAACTAGTCGAGATTAGCGAATCGTAACGAAGTAATTATTTATTTTATTTCCCAATCCCAACCTATTCATCCCATGAAGCAAAACTGGTAATACTCCATATTTAACACCGTGGTGTTATCGGTAAAATTAATTACCATTTCACGTTCAAATCTAATTAAAGATTTAACTATCGCTTTGGAGCAAAACTGGTAATACTCCATTCCCGCTCATTTCTAAATTTGATAATTTAGATTATAGATTCACATTTCAATCTAATTGCAGATTCGTTAAAACTCCTTTTACTGGGTTAAAGAACTAGGTGTTATTTAAAACACAGTTCACGATAAACCCATTTCAAATTCAATCAAATATATTAGAAATTTGATTATTTAAAACCCCTTTTTAAATCTAATTCATTTATTTAAAAATAATTGGGTTTTAAATTTAGTTCAAAACTAGTTCATTTCGATAAAAACCCATTTTTATCATTTCAAATATGGAGTTTTTCATCCCAAATTTTCCCAAATCATTACTTATGATTTTACACAAATTATTGATATTTTTAATAATTTTATCAAGGCCCGTACAGTCGATTTCCAACAATGGCCATCGAACTGCACTTACAGCGACCTTTTTCAAATTTGATTTGGACGTATCTCCAAATCCAACCGTTAGATTTCAAATTTCCAATATTCGTTAGAAAGTTCTTTTCGATACGAACCCAACGGTTCCGGTTTTAGGAGAATCCGACGGTCGGATCTCCCGTAATGTCCGTTTGAAATAAATGGTCGAAATTCACGAACTGCCGCGGCGCGGCGCGTTCTATTCAGGCCATTATATTATATATATATAATATATATAATATATATTTCGTCGATTTCTATTTAAAACGAATTATATAACTAGTTTTGAATTCGTTTCAAAAACAATTTCAATCTTCATTTCAAATTCAAATCAAAGTTGAATTTTTCTTTATAAATTCGTTCTAAAATTCATTTCTATTTAATTCAAATTTCAATTCAATTTGAATCCATTTCAATTCGCTTTCAATTCAATTTGAATTCGTTTTCAATTCAACTCAATTTCAAAATCGTTTTCTATTCGATTCAATTCAAATTGGTTTTCTATTCGATTCAATTCATTTCGAAATCGTTTTATATTCAATTCATTTCGAAATCGTTTTATTTTCAATTCATTTCGAAATCGTTTTATTTTCAATTCATTTCGAAATCGTTTTATTTTCAATTCGAATTCAATTCGTTATATTTTCAATTCGAATTCGTTTTCTATTCAATTTGATTCACATTTCATTTCAAAATATGCGATTTCGAAATCACATTCCAATATTCATTTTAAAATGAATAAAATCGATATGAATATCGTTCACGTCTAAATGGCGTCAATCTAACCAACCCGGCTTCATATATTTCTATTTTCAAATATTCTATTCAACAAATGAATATTTATTTTTGTCAACACACGACTAATCTTAACGAATGAGTACTATCCACGTGTGACTATTTTTGTTATTTAATATATTTTATAAAAATTAAGGTATCTATCGTTTGATATTAAATCAGACTCCAACCGTAAATTAGTAAGAGAACGATTCCCTGAATGTTAACCCCGAAGGCCGAAACCAACATCAGATTAATATCCAGGAGACCACTCATCTTATCTATTTTCCAGTCAGTTTCTAATTTTATATATGATAAAGATGTAGGTTTTATTTTTAAAATATTTCGTTCAACACATGACTAATCTCAGCGGATGAGTACAGTCAACACATGAACCTTTACTTTATAATGATAGAGAAGTAAATTTTATTATTAAAATATTTCGTTCAACACATGACCAATCTCAACGAATGAGTACAGTCAACACATGAACCTTTATATTATATAATATTCTTAATCTTTTAAATTGGAATGAGGCCCAATCAATTACCATATAGCGTTAACCATATGGATTTCCATACAACACATGTATATAATAGCATTGAAAAATAATCAACCATCAACCAAAGTGCACCACACTGTATAAGCATCAAATATAGATATCTAACGCTTATAACAGCCTGTCAATCAATCGATCGACATATTTAATCAATCAGGATGAGTGAACTTCAAATTTCATCCCAACACCCGTGTGGGGTTTCAAACAATCAAACATAGATTTCATTTGTGCAGTTGGGCGATGTGTAAAATTTATCGACCCAATCAATGTCCTTTAAATAGGTGTACATAAACAAACCGTCCGGTTTGTTTATGAATATTTATTTATTCACATTCACGTTAAAAATTATATTTTTAACGATAAAACATTTTATTTTAACATATGAATATCTATTCAGTTCATTTATTCCATAAAATTGATATTTTTATTTTTCTAACATATTTTAGAAAATTTCGGCGGCATAACGGCACGATACTAGAAACGGGACAAGGCCTAGCCTTATCCCCGGTCTAGTGAAGGCCCACGCCATTCACACATCAATCAAATCAATTCATTTCACCAAACAATTCAATTTCAATCAAATAATCTAACTAATTTTTGCAATCAAACAAACAAGTCCATGGTCTGTTGACGATTGTGTCGGGTGCTACTAAGCACCGTCTGCATCCTAGTATATATATATAAATAGAAAAAGAAATTGAAAGGTGAGAAATTCTCACATATAGCTATCCAGCTCCACGACTCTTCATTGATAGAAATCTTCATCGCTATCGCATCTTCGTTGCTCGTAGCCACTACATATGTAAAAATCGAATTTTTATTATGCTATTCAATATATAAAAGTCGAATTTTTACGGCGATGTCATATAGATAAAATTCCATTTCTAAAATATAGATTTCGCCTTTTCAAAAATATAGATTTCGCCTTTATAAAAATATAGATTTCGCCTTTATAAAAATAAAGATTTCGCCTTTATAAAAATAAAGATTTCGCCTTTATAAAAATAAAGATTTCATCTTTATAAAAATCTCATTTTTATTTTTCTACACATATAAAGATGATATTTTTAATATTCCTATCCTGTAAAAATTATATTTTTAATCCTCTACCTAACCAAAAATCATATTTTTACATCTTCTACTTAATAAAGATTATATTTTTAATACTTTAAAAATATAAAAATCATACTTTTATTACTTTTACCTTATAAAAATCATGTCTTTATACTCCCTACATAATAAAGATCGAATTCTTATTATCTATATTATATAAAAATTATATTTTTATATCTTCCGTAAATTAAAAATCATATTTCTAATATCTCTATATAATTAAAAATTATATTTTTAATCTATTAATGTTTTGCTACTTATAACTCTGATTTTATAATAGGTCATATATATATAATCTGAATTTAGAAAATAAATACCGATTGAAAGAATTAAATAAAAATAACTAAGAAAACTTACATTGCAAATTAAGTGAAGGAGGGTCCAGCAGCCACCGGAGAGTGGCCAGAGGAGGGCGCAACACGCTGGTTCGGACGAGATGGTTGGAGGAAGCGGTCGGAGCAGAAAAAAGGGGGGCTTGGCGCTGGCCTGGGCGGGCTAGAGGAGGGCGTCGATGGGAGGGGCGCTTGCAGGCGATCAGGGTGGTCGGGATCTGGCGGCGCCTTCTGGTGGTTGCCGTCTTCAACTCGATGGGGGGGTTTGGGGATCGTCGCACAGCAGAGGAGGGAGGCGCGAGGCAGCAGGAGGTAGTGGAGGGGGGGGGGGGACGTCGGCGGCTCCGTCGAAGGGCTAGGGCAGCGCGATTTTTTTTTTCCTTTTTGTTTCGTTTTGAAAATGAACGGGGGGGGGTTGTTGATAAGGAGGAGAGGGTTTTTAAGGGAAATATATATATTATTTTATTTATTAAATTAATCCTAAAAAGCAACTTTTATTTTCGACCTCGAAACGAAACCCACTGCCTGTCGTCCATAGCGTATTACCCCCATTCTGAACACAATGGGATATGTATCGTAGGTTGATTTGATCGTTTCGATCAGTTTCCTTTGAATTTACATTTAAATCACTATATTGAATTTTAAACGTACATTTCAATTTACTGGGGTCGCATACGAACTCTAACAATTCTCGAAAAATATTTTCTAGCTTCGTATTGACGATACGGTCCTAACAAAACTAGTTTCGTCGAATTCTGAGACCGTTGGAAAAATGGCCAATTTCCAGTCGATTAAAATCAACTGAAACTGGTCAAACGCGTTTTCCTTTGCCACGCTCACATATTGATTCGTAAAATTATGAAATTTGAAACCTAGCAATAACTTAACATCACGGACCCAACAAAAGTGGTTTCGTCGAAATCCGAGGTCGTTTGCAAAATGTCTATTTTTAAGGGCCTGAATTCCATAGCGACTATTCAGAATTTTCAACTGGACATATCTTTTGATTCCCGCTATGAAATCTTGGTTTTTCGGATTCGTTGGAAAGATATCATCAATTAGATCCTAATGTTTTTGGTTTCACTAAAATCCGGATTGTTTTGCACCCGGTACATTCATTTGAAGTTTGAAATCGAATTATCGAACTACCGCGCCATTTTCAATTCTATTTATAATTATATATAAATATTTATATTCTAACGACGATGTGTATAATATATACTTTCGAATATATTCAAAATAAATTTCGCGTCGATTATATTTAAAATAATCTATTTTAAATATTCAAAATTCGCTAAAACTGCCAAAATAAAAATTTTAAACTGGCCCAGATTTTCCGGGTTATTACAATCTCCCCTACTTAAAACTTTTCGTCCCCGAAAAGGAACGAAGTCGAAAGTGGTTTGATTAATTAACTCTACGTTCGATCTGGTTTCCATTCTCCAACTTTTCAGTTCCTGTGAAATTAAAAATTTTCAAAAATTTGGCTAACACCCTAAATTTTCGAAAAATTTCGCCATAACCTCCCCTGCACCGGGAGCATCGGGGAATTTCAAATAGCTTCCCCGGTCCTTCTAATCTCAAAAAGAAAAAGAAAAAGCCAAGCGGCTAGCCAATAGGCTCATAAAATCATCATCACCCAAACAAAACAGTAAATTATGTAGTAAACATGTACCTATTTGTCGGGCAAACAAATTTTATTCTCTGCTCTAGCCTCCTTGCTATGACCTGTTCAATGTAAGTATATTGTAACAACCCGCAAATCCGAGCTATCTGAGTTGACTAAATACACCACACGTCCAACCCAAATAACACAGAAATACGAACCATTAATAGAAAGAAGTTAGAAGATGAGAAATAGGAAGAAAGAAATATTAGAATAGAAGAAAAACGAAGATCACAAACTCACAGCGGAACGAATAAAATATATTTCATAATATAACTCTTGAAATACAAATCAGTAACTTTGTATACATACCATCATCAGAGCACAACAGTCATTTCTGGAACAGTTATAAACACCTGTTTCCAGGTACAACATAGTACACAGCGGAATATATGATAGTCTATAGCTAACTGGTGAAGCCTCCTGCTTCCAGCTCCTCCAATCGAATCTGTGAAATCCCGACTACTTGACTGCCCGTACAAATTTGGGCACCCAAGAGTTTAGGGAAAACAAAACAAAATAAACTCTGGGTCAGTCATGGGACTGGTGTGAGTAAACTCCAACCACTTGTTTAACTTTAAAAATCCTTTCAAAAGAAAAGGTAATAGTAAGACCAGCCCACACATAAACACGGACGGTTTTTACCTTACTATAACCCAAAACACTTTGATACGAAAATCTAGTGATATTATAATAATGTCTACATCAAGTAAATAACCAAATAGCAGAACGCTTGCATCTCACGCTCCACATAAATATTTTAAAATCAAAAACCGCATGGCCCTTATTGGAGATTGGATTTCCAACATGACAAGGTATGGAACCACCTTCCGCTAGTGTATCTCTAGAGAGGAATACACTGGGTTCAACAAGAACATCTTGTAACCCGGCCCACACATGACCGACCACTCATTTCGCTTGAGTGTATCGAATGTATATCACCAACGGTTGGGATCAGCAACCGTCTCCCGACTGGGACAGCATCGAATAGAATAAGAAATTAAATGAACCTCTAGATAGGTGATTATACATCCTAATGGGTGCGACCCACATAGCCATGCTGCCTGCCCGATTTTTGTCCTTTCCCGGTTGTTGAGGCCCGAGGCTACGAATACTTACCATTCATTGATGACACCATCACTTTGAATGCCACATCGTCAAATCCGTTAATCACTAGTTAAGTTTGCACAAATATTCTGGATATTATGCTAAGGGATAAATCCGTTGCAACCATATATATTCATACAGACCAACCCATTTGATCATTGGAATTACTCTGTCAGACATTCGTCCATTTACGTTCGTTCTGGGATTGAACGAAACCGAAGGCACTATTTCTATAAATAGAAAAGCCCTTGCACTTCACTCCGTCTTCAATATATTCAGCATACTTGGTTCGCAACGCTTATGCCGATACGGAGTGGTTCTTCGGATAATAATCCAACCGGTCTCTCCATATTGACAACGTTGGTCAAAAACTTCGATAGTCTGTGATTTAACTATCGAATAAAACAAGTGTTCATCCAAACATATCAAACAAATCATTGGGCTCTTTAATTAATATTCCCTTAATTAAATCTCTTCTCTATTCCCTTATCAATATTTGTTAACCAAATATTTCAATAACCATATTGGTTTCTTATGCCATTTGGAAAACGTTTCCAAATATCAACTTCTTTTATTTTCTATATATTAGAAAATATCTTTATTTGCAATTGGAATCACTTATCTCTATCCCGACTATTTTAATTATACTCAGGAAATATTTACTGGTTATATTTCCAAAATTCCATCACTTGGGTTTAAAACGAATGTTGTGTAAAACATCGTTACAACAACCCAAAATATTTTATTCAACTAACTCTTTTTCAAACACTTCTCTTCGAGACTGGATCTTACTATTTATCCATTAAAAATGAAATCAATCAAGTTGGGGTAAAATTACCTCTCAGACCTTACTGAAAACATCCTCAACTTCAAAACGGCGAAACCACGTACCTCGAATAAACACACTATACAATCCAATTGTTCATTTTTAAAACATGTATAAAGTTCGCTTTCTACTTCTAATTTATAGATTTCCTTTTTTGTTTACAATATTCTATTTTTGATTTCGTTTCCTTATCGAATTCTATATATATCGATATATAGATTTCTAATTGTCAAATTTCTTAAAAATATTCTAACTTCTTAAATTCTCGGAAAAATTCGCCATAACCTCCCCTGTATCGGGAGCATCGGGAAATTTCAAATAGCATCCCGGTATCTTCTTATCTCAAAAGGAAAAAGAAAAAGCCAAGCGGCTTGCCGATACGGCGCATAAAATCTCATATATGAATTAAACATGTACCTTTTTATCGGGCACATACATTAAAAATCTTCATATACTTTATATACTTCATTCCATACCTGTCCAACACCTGTTCACCTGTTTTCCATTCAGTTTAACTCAATCCAATCGTTTGAATTCAGTTTCGCTCATTTATTCTTTAATTAGCTATTTTGCCTATTTCACTTCTTTGTTTGAACATAACACGTTCAAATAAAATGTTTAACTTGCTCACAACCAAATTGAATTTCAATTTCAATTCTAGTTTCCTTTTTGATTTCGAATATAAATTTTCAAATTGAATTTACTTATTCAAACCCCAATATTCATTCGAAATCTCATTAACTAATTTCTATTCAATTTAGTTAATTTTATTCAATAAATCAAAATCTGGTTTCTGTTTCAAAAATCATATTCATTTACACAACTTGAATTCACATATATCTTACAACTCAACTCTGAAATTTTCTAAATAGAAAATTCGGATTTTTCGCTTAAAAATCCTTTTATAACATTAAATAAACCATTATGGTTTTAAAACAATTCTGGCGCTGCTTTTCTGAAAATTTGATTTTGATATAACTCAAAATATATACGACGAAATCCAAATTTTTCTCCTTCATTAGAAAACTATTATCAAATCGGTCCTGACGTTTCTTGTTTCAAAGAATTCCGACTCCAATTGAGTTCTGTATGCTCAATTGAAGTTCGAGTCGTCAATTTTCGAACTGCAGCGCTGCGCAAGTTCGTTTTAATTATATTTATATATAAAAACTTTTAAACTTCGTTAAATGAATTCAACTCCCTTCTAATATATATATATATATATATATATATATATATATATATTCCAAATTCCATTTGAATCTTTACATTTCAAACTCCATAAGTTTAAATCCTGTATTCAAATCCCATTTGAAATCCTTTATTCGAATTCCATTTCAAATCCTTTATTCGAATCCCATTTCAAATCTTTTATTTAATTTCCACTTTAATTCAACTCCTTTTTGAATTTCTATATTTGAAATTCATACTTGAATTTAAATATCCAAACTCCATTTAAATTTCTATTTGAAATTCTAAATGTTTCAAATTCCATTTTTCTCTTATTTGAAACTCCCAATATTTCAAATTACATTTTCTTTTATTTGAAATTCCATTTTTGAATTTCCTTTATTCCAATCCCATTTGAATTCCTTTAAATTCAAATTTTATTTCAATTCCCTTGAATTCAAATTCTATTTCAAAACTATTTGGATTTCCTACTTTGAAATCCTATTTCAATCCTACTTTGAAATCCTTTTTTCAAAGTTTATTTCAAATTCTATTTTGAAATTCTATATTCAAATTTCTACTTGAATTTCTATATTCAATTCCCTGTTCAAATTTAATACTTGAATTTCTATTCAAATCTCTATTCAAATTTCATGTTTGAATTTCATTCAAATCTCTATTCAAATTTCACATTTGAATTCTTCTTTGAAATTCTATATTTCAAATTCTATTAAATTTTTCTTTGAAATTCTATATTTCAAATTCTATTCAATTTCTCTTTGAAATTTTATATTTCAAAGTCTGTTTTCTATTTGAACTCTTATATCCAATTTCTTTAAACAAGTCTCGACTTCAATTCCTTTTGAAATCGATATTTCTATTTTTCTTTTGAAGATAGATTCCTCATTCCAATTTCACACTTGTATTTCTATTTCTGAATTATCAAATGATAATTCTTTTCACTTCATTTGTAACTTCGCTATAAAAGAACTATTTATAAACTTCGTTTATAAAGAAACTACTTGTTTTATTTTTCAAAAACAAGTTTATATTTTTATTCCATTTAAAAATTTAAATTCTATTTAAAACTAGAATTTTTCCCTTTAAAATCTCAAATATCCTCCCACGATATTTTAAATACATTAACACTTAGCCCAGTGATATTTAAAACAATCAAACCATTCAAATTTCAATCATTTGATTTATAGCACGTCATATATGAATATATATGCAATCAAGCAAACAAACAGATAATATATTTTTGAGGAATCCTGTTGGATTCCTCCAACCTGTTTCCCTGCATCCACAGATGTTAGCACATAAATAATACCCATTCTGCTTCGTGGCAGAATATCGCGGTATAGAAGGTCATCCACTAATCATAGCGTGGGGCGTATAGGGTAATCATCCGCTAATGGTACCGCGGGCATCCGCTAATGAGACTGCGGGAATCCAACCAATCAATCAACCCAATATATATATATATATAGCCTAAATAACTAACATATATAAAACAACCAGAAAACATTCACACCAGCAACAAACAATTATTTTTAATGAAATAAAAATAATTCTAAAGGTGAGTGAGATTTACTCACCTTGAATTTCATTTTACTGAATATCCAATTTAATTTCCATATCATCGGCTACGAACTACTCGAGTTGAATATGCCTTGTACCTACGGTTGTTCGATTTAATTCATCGATTAATAATTATAAATATCGATTAACTCTTACTCATTTAAATTAACCTTTGACATAAATTATTCTAAGTAATTTATGTTTCGAAAAAAAACGTATACCTTTGCTGTCTTTAAACAAATCAAGTCTACGAGGCATGCTGAAAAATATCACTCGATCTACGTCTCCTAAGACAGCCCTAAAACATTGACTTATCCACTTTGGCATATCATCGAGCACCTTACTGACACTACACCTGGCAGCAAACCAACACCCCACATCAATAACCCTTCCACCGTCAGCATCCATTTCAACCCCACTAGCCAACATCTTTGCGATAACCACTACATCTGATCATCCCGTTCATTCAATTTCCGCAACCCTAGTTTATTCAGTCGAACTCCAGGCCATCATCAAGTCCATCGAGCTCTAGACCGAACCCCAAGCAAACCTCATCTTCCACTATCGCACCTCTATTTATCACAACGCATCAAATCCCATCCCCAAAATCAAATCGTGGTGACCTCCATCACCGTGGGTTCCAGCTTAAATTCAAAGTCGCCCCCTTCCGCAAGTCTCACAAACCTTCGACATTGGATCCCATCCGAACCATTGTTGCGCCGCCTCCATTCATTCGCGAGTGCCAGGGTGTTGCGAGGTGTTCTATCACAAATTCGATCACCTCTTCTTCCTTTTTTTTTTATAAATCGGAGGAATCGATTTCGCAAATGCCAGAAGAAAGGAACGGAAGGAATTGGTTTTTAGAATGGAAAGGAATACGGAAGGTAGGGTGGTTTATATAAGAGCGAAGGGTAGCAATTGTACCACAACCATTAAAATTATGCTCCCTAGATTTTGAAGTGGGAAGACAGAAATTTCAGCTCGAGGAGACAGAGGTACGAAGGCCCTTAAATTTTTGTTTGCTTGATAATGAAGGCCAGAGACAATTTTTACAGCTGAAATGAAAATATAGGTTTGCGCATTTTAGTTTTAGGGTGGCAAATAGGTTGACTGATGAGATTTTGAAGTGATTTAATTAATAACCAAAATATCTCGTGGTCCTCCACACTAAATTCTAAACCGCTATTTAACCGTAACGACAGATATTTCCACCGTGATTTGGTATCCTAGATTCAACGGAGTGGGTTCTAAAATTAAATTCGCCTATTTAAATTGACGATTAATAATAAGTTCAATTGACATACATTGATTTCAATAATTCATTGAAAATAAATAATTATCATCACTCTAATTTGATACAGAATTTATATCAATTGACTAAATTGTTTCAACTCAATTTTGACTCAACATTCAATTACTTAACATTCTTGTATTACGATAATTATATCGATAATTCAAAAATAATCGATTTAACTTATCAGCCCAATATTTAAAATAATATTAAATATTAAAATAAATCGACCAGAAAATCAGGATCGTTACATTCTTTCCCCCTTAAAATAAATTTCGTCCTCGAAATTGCTAAGGTAGGAAAAATGGTACAAACTTATTACTTTTCAAAACTCCTTTATGTTGAAACTCACCTCCTTATATTTCAACACATTTAATTCCACCAAAACTTTTGGTCTTCCTTTATTTAATTTGAATGATCTACGATCAATCCATTTATATCCAATCTATATTCCATTAAACCTATTCAAATCAATTCATTCACTTCGACCCATTTAACTTGTTTAAGTTAAATTTCAATTCCAAAATTCAAATCCCTGGGTTTTCTTTTCAAATTCTTTTGAAATCCCATATATTTATTTTCATTTCAAATTCAAAACATTGGAATTTTCAAACCACTTGTTTTCTTTCAAACAAATTTCCATCAAATTTTTTTTTTCTAAGGTAGCAATTCATCACTTAGAAACTCGGAAATGAACACTGATGATGTTGCAATCATCATCAGAATAATTTCCCGGCCACTGAAGTGAGTTCAGTGCCTTATTATTTCTAAATCCATCTAAAATGATTTTTATTCAAAAATCCCTTTCAAATAAAGCTATATTATTTCAATATACTTCAGAAAATATTTTCAAACTTCCCAGGATTTAAATTCCAAATTCTGGTTTGAATTTAATTTTAATTCATCTCATTTGTATATTTAATTCATATACAAATTCTATTTGGTTATATATAACCATTCCCATTTTTTTTTTCTTATTTTTTTTTTCAAATTTGATTATAACGATAACAATCAACACATCCAATAATTTCAGAAAATTATTAGTTATATATCAAAATAGAATTTTGGGTAAAATTATTTCATCTACCCATTTTAAAACTATATCGTGTTCAATCTTCTGTTCAAGTATTTAGAAACTCCTATTGACGTCGTGGCGTCCCACGATTCGATCAGAATTCATAATTCACTCAACAGACTAGTCAACACAATATAAAACAACTTTTATATCAAATAACAAATACGCTCTCTTGTATATATATATATACTCAACTCATTCTAGGGTACTACTGACCCTATCTCTAATGAGCACATGCCACACAAGCCTAAGTATTCGCTCAACCTAAGCTCTGATACCACTGTAACAACCCGCAAATCCGAGCTATCTGAGTTGACTAAATACACCACACGTCCAACCCAAATAACACAGAAATACGAACCATTAATAGAAAGAAGTTAGAAGATGAGAAATAGGAAGAAAGAAATATTAGAATAGAAGAAAAACGAAGATCAAAAACTCACAGCGGAACGAATAAAATATATTTCATAATATAACTCTTGAAATACAAATCAGTAGCTTTGTATACATACCATCATCAGAGCACAACAGTCATTTCTGAAACAGTTATAAACACCTGTTTCCAGATACAACATAGTACACAGCGGAATATATGATAGTCTATAGCTAACTGGTGAAGCCTCCTGCTTCCAGCTCCTCCAATCGAATCTGTGAAATCCCGACTACTTGACTGCCCGTACAAATTTGGGCACCCAAGAGTTTAGGGAAAACAAAACAAAATAAACTCTGGGTCAGTCATGGGACTGGTGTGAGTAAACTCCAACCACTTGTTTAACTTTAAAAATCCTTTCAAAAGAAAAGGTAATAGTAAGACCAGCCCACACATAAACACGGACGGTTTTTACCTTACTATAACCCAAAACACTTTGATACGAAAATCTAGTGATATTATAATAATGTCTACATCAAGTAAATAACCAAATAGCAGAACGCTTGCATCTCATGCTCCACATAAATATTTTAAAATCAAAAACCGCATGGCGCTTATTGGAGATTGGATTTCCAACATGACAAGGTATGGAACCACCTTCCGCTAGTGTATCTCTAGAGAGGAATACACTGGGTTCAACAAGAACATCTTGTAACCCGGCCCACACATGACCGACCACTCATTTCGCTTGAGTGTATCGAATGTATATCACCAACGGTTGGGATCAGCAACCGTCTCCCGACTGGGACAGCATCGAATAGAATAAGAAATTAAATGAACCTCTAGATAGGTGATTATACATCCTAATGGGTGCGACCCACATAGCCATGCTGCCTGCCCGATTTTTGTCCTTTCCCGGTTGTTGAGGCCCGAGGCTACGAATACTTACCATTCATTGATGACACCATCACTTTGAATGCCACATCGTCAAATCCGTTAATCACTAGTTAAGTTTGCACAAATATTATGGATATTATGCTAAGGGATAAATCCGTTGCAACCATATATATTGATACAGACCAACCCATTTGATCATTGGAATTACTCTGTCAGACATTCGTCCATTTACGTTCGTTCTGGGATTGAACGAAACCGAAGGCACTATTTCTATAAATAGAAAAGCCCTTGCACTTCACTCCGTCTTCAATATATTCAGCATACTTGGTTCGCAACGCTTATGCCGATACGGAGTGGTTCTTCGGATAATAATCCAACCGGTCTCTCCATATTGACAACGATGGTCAAAAACTTCGATAGTCTGTGATTTAACTATCGAATAAAACAAGTGTTCATCCAAACATATCAAACAAATCATTGGGCTCTTTAATTAATATTCCCTTAATTAAATCTCTTCTCTATTCCCTTATCAATATTTGTTAACCAAATATTTCAATAACCATATTGGTTTCTTATGCCATTTGGAAAACGTTTCCAAATATCAACTTCTTTTATTTTCTATATATTAGAAAATATCTTTATTTGCAATTGGAATCACTTATCTCTATCCCGACTATTTTAATTATACTCAGGAAATATTTACTGGTTATATTTCCAAAATTCCATCACTTGGGTTTAAAACGAATGTTGTGTAAAACATCGTTACAACAACCCAAAATATTTTATTCAACTAACTCTTTTTCAAACACTTCTCTTCGAGACTGGATCTTACTATTTATCCATTAAAAATGAAATCAATCAAGTTGGGGTAAAATTACCTCTCAGACCTTAACTGAAAACATCCTCAACTTCAAAACGGCGAAACCACGTACCTCGAATAAACACACTATACAATCCAATTGTTCATTTTTAAAACATGTATAAAGCTCGCTTTCTACTTCTAATTTATAGATTTCCCTTTTTGTTTACAATATTCTATTTTTGATTTCGTTTCCTTATCGAATTCTATATATATCGATATATAGATTTCTAATTGTCAAATTTCTTAAAAATATTCTAACTTCTTAAATTCTCGGAAAAATTCGCCATAACCTCCCCTGTATCGGGAGCATCGGGAAATTTCAAATAGCATCCCGGTATCTTCTTATCTCAAAAGGAAAAAGAAAAAGCCAAGCGGCTTGCCGATACGGCGCATAAAATCTCATATATGAATTAAACATGTACCTTTTTATCGGGCACATACATTAAAAATCTTCATATACTTTATATACTTCATTCCATACCTGTCCAACACCTGTTCACCTGTTTTCCATTCAATTTAACTCAACCCAATCGTTTGAATTCAGTTTCGCTCATTTATTCTTTAATTAGCTATTTTGCCTATTTCACTTCTTTGTTTGAACATAACACGTTCAAATAAAATGTTTAACTTGCTCACAACCAAATTGAATTTCAATTTCAATTCTAGTTTCCTTTTTGATTTCGAATATAAATTTTCAAATCGAATTTACTTATTCAAACCCCAATATTCATTCGAAATCTCATTAACTAATTTCTATTCAATTTAGTTAATTTTATTCAATAAATCAAAATCTGGTTTCTGTTTCAAAAATCATATTCATTTACACAACTTGAATTCACATATATCTTACAACTCAACTCTGAAATTTTCTAAATAGAAAATTCGGATTTTTCGCTTAAAAATCCTTTTATAACATTAAATAACCATTATGGTTTTAAAACGATTCTGGCGCTGCTTTTCTGAAAATTTGATTTTGATATAACTCAAAATATATACGACGAAATCCAGATTTTTCTCCTTCATTAGAAAACTATTATCAAATCGGTCCTGACGTTTCTTGTTTCAAAGAATTCCGACTCCAATTGAGTTCTGTATGCTCAATTGAAGTTCGAGTCGTCAATTTTCGAACTGCAGCGCTGCGCAAGTTCGTTTTAATTATATTTATATATAAAAACTTTTAAACTTCGTTAAATGAATTCAACTCCCTTCTAATATATATATATATATATATTCCAAATTCCATTTGAATCTTTACATTTCAAACTCCATAAGTTTAAATCCTGTATTCAAATCCCATTTGAAATCCTTTATTCGAATTCCATTTCAAATCCTTTATTCGAATCCCATTTCAAATCTTTTATTTAATTTCCACTTTAATTCAACTCCTTTTTGAATTTCTATATTTGAAATTCATACTTGAATTTAAATATCCAAACTCCATTTAAATTTCTATTTGAAATTCTAAATGTTTCAAATTCCATTTTTCTCTTATTTGAAACTCCCAATATTTCAAATTACATTTTCTTTTATTTGAAATTCCATTTTTTAATTTCCTTTATTCCAATCCCATTTGAATTCCTTTAAATTCAAATTTTATATCAATTCCCTTGAATTCAAATTCTATTTCAAAACTATTTGGATTTCCTACTTTGAAATCCTATTTCAATCCTACTTTGAAATCCTTTTTTCAAAGTTTATTTCAAATTCTATTTTGAAATTCTATATTCAAATTTCTACTTGAATTTCTATATTCAATTCCCTGTTCAAATTTAATACTTGAATTTCTATTCAAATCTCTATTCAAATTTCATGTTTGAATTTCATTCAAATCTCTATTCAAATTTCACATTTGAATTCTTCTTTGAAATTCTATATTTCAAATTCTATTAAATTTTTCTTTGAAATTCTATATTTCAAATTCTATTCAATTTCTCTTTGAAATTTTATATTTCAAAGTCTGTTTTCTATTTGAACTCTTATATCCAATTTCTTTAAACAAGTCTCGACTTCAATTCCTTTTGAAATCGATATTTCTATTTTTCTTTTGAAGATAGATTCCTCATTCCAATTTCACACTTGTATTTCTATTTCTGAATTATCAAATGATAATTCTTTTCACTTCATTTGTAACTTCGCTATAAAAGAACTATTTATAAACTTCGTTTATAAAGAAACTACTTGTTTTATTTTTCAAAAACAAGTTTATATTTTTATTCCATTTAAAAATTTAAATTCTATTTAAAACTAGAATTTTCCCCTTTAAAATCTCAAATATCCTCCCACGATATTTTAAATACATTAACACTTAGCCCAGTGATATTTAAAACAATCAAACCATTCAAATTTCAATCATTTGATTTATAGCACGTCATATATGAATATATATGCAATCAAGCAAACAAACAAACAGATAATATATTTTTGAGGAATCCTGTTGGATTCCTCCAACCTGTTTCCCTGCATCCACAGATGTTAGCACATAAATAATACCCATTCTGCTTCGTGGCAGAATATCGCGGTATAGAAGGTCATCCACTAATCATAGCGTGGGGCGTAGAGGGTAATCATCCGCTAATGGTACCGCGGGCATCCGCTAATGAGACTGCGGGAATCCAACCAATCAATCAACCCAATATATATATATAGCCTAAATAACTAACATATATAAAACAACCAGAAAACATTCACACCAGCAACAAACAATTATTTTTAATGAAATAAAAATAATTCTAAAGGTGAGTGAGATTTACTCACCTTGAATTTCGTTTTGCTGAATATCCAATTTAATTTCCATATCATCGGCTATGAACTACTCGAGTTGAATATGCCTTGTACCTACGGTTGTTCGATTTAATTCATCGATTAATAATTATAAATATCGATTAACTCTTACTCATTTAAATTAACCTTTGACATAAATTATTCTAAGTAATTTATGTTTCGAAAAAAAAGTATACCTTTGCTGTCTTTAAACAAATCAAGTCTACGAGGCATGCTGAAAAATATCACTCGATCTACGTCTCCTAAGACAGCCCTAAAACATTGACTTATCCACTTTGGCATATCATCGAGCACCTTACTGACACTCCACCTGGCAGCAAACCAACACCCCACATCAATAACCCTTCCACCGTCAGCATCCATTTCAACCCCACCAGCCAACATCTTTGCGATAACCACTACATCTGATCATCCCGTTCATTCAATTTCCGCAACCCTAGTTTATTCAGTCGAACTCCAGGCCATCATCAAGTCCATCGAGCTCTAGACCGAACCCCAAGCAAACCTCATCTTCCACTATCGCACCACTATTTATCACAACGCATCAAATCCCATCCCCAAAATCAAATCGCGGTGACCTCCATCACCGTGGGTTCCAGCTTAAATTCGAAGTGGCCCCCTTCCGCAAGTCTCACAAACCTTCGACATTGGATCCCATCTGAACCATTGTTGCGCCGCCTCCATTCATTCGCGAGTGCCAGGGTGTTGCGAGGTGTTCTATCACAAATTCGATCACCTCTTCTTCCTTTTTTTTTTTATAAATCGGAGGAATCGATTTCGCAAATGCCAGAAGAAAGGAACGGAAGGAATTGGTTTTTAGAATGGAAAGGAATACGGAAGGTAGGGTGGTTTATATAAGAGCGAAGGGTAGCAATTGTACCACAACCATTAAAATTATGCTCCCTAGATTTTGAAGTAGGAAGACAGAAATTTCAGCTCGAGGAGACAGAGGTACGAAGGCCTTTAAATTTTTGTTTGCTTGATAATGAAGGTCAGAGACAATTTTTACAGCTGAAATGAAAATATAGGTTTGCGCATTTTAGTTTTAGGGTGGCAAATAGGTTGACTGATGAGATTTTGAAGTGATTTAATTAATAACCAAAATATCTCGTGGTCCTCCACACTAAATTCTAAACCGCTATTTAACCGTAACGACAGATATTTCCACCGTGATTTGGTATCCTAGATTCAACGGAGTGGGTTCTAAAATTAAATTCGCCTATTTAAATTGACGATTAATAATAAGTTCAATTGACATACATTGATTTCAAACAGTTTAATTCATTGAAAATAAATAATTATCATCACTCTAATTTGATACAGAATTTATATCAATTGACTAAATTGTTTCAACTCAATTTTGACTCAACATTCAATTACTTAACATTCTTGTATTACGATAATTATATCGATAATTCAAAAATAATCGATTTAACTTATCAGCCCAATATTTAAAATAATATTAAATATTAAAATAAATCGACCAGAAAATCAGGGTCGTTACATATATGTATATGCAAGCAAATGCGACCAATTTTCAATATAGTTCAATATTTGGTTATATTAGGCATAATGGTTCAAAATTATCAAACAAATAAACAAACAACACAAACATCAATCAATTAGTGAATTAGAGTTTCAAATTCATAATTTTGATATATATACAAAAATCATGTTTTTGATGCCAATTCACAACAATGTGTTTTAGCTATACAAGTTTTGGTTCTCACACCAGTCTAATGGAAACATATAGATATCATACCTTCGAAACACGAACACAAATTCTGATGATGATATATCAATCATCAGAATCATCTTCGGGTGTCTAGAATGTGATTCCATATCTATCCAGTATATTAAAACTTCGAATATACGTTCATGACGCGTATATGCAAAACTTTTATATACTGAACTGTCCATATTCAAAATAAATAAATAATCAAATACGTTTAAAATGGTTTAAATTTTCAAAACAAAATTGTTTTCATTTGAAAAATATACTCTTCACACTCGTTCTAGGATACTACTGATCCTATCTATAACGAGTCATTCTAATTGGATATTACTAATCCAATATCTGATGAATCCTTTCGTATGGTTCTAATGTGTCTTGTCCTCGAGCTCTGTAAACCAAAGCTCTGATACCAAATGTGACGGCCTGGAATTTCGCTCGATCTGAATCAGTCGTTAAACCGATCTAGACCGTTCGAAACCCCTGAACGTTGAGAACAGGACAAATCGGAACGCAAACAGAAGAACATTTCATTGTATATTACAACAATGCATCAGATTACAAGAATATACAGAGTATAAATGAATAAATATTACACAGAAATATCAGAGATTACAATAAATTACATAGCAGCGGAAAATAATACAAAGCACAACTGAAGGTGATATACGGATACAGAGCTTTCCGAATATCATTCCAGCTGTAAACCAGGATCCTGTGAATATAAATCTGCAAAACCAAAACTACTAGCTGCCCGTGCGGAAAGTAGGGGCACCCAGAGTTTAGGTTAAAACAATAAACTCCAGGTCAGTCGTGTGACTGGTGTGAGAACTAAAACAGTTATATGAAACTTTACTTTAAAAGAGAGTAATCCAAGGGACCACGCCGTATAACACGGAACGGGTTTCCTCCCAAGAATACCAGTTAGGGCTGAGCATTATTTGGTTAAACCAAATAAACCAACCAAACCAATTTATTTTGGTCGGTTTGGTTTGGTTTTGGAATTAGATTGGTTTTAATCGGTTTGGAAAAAAAATCTTGTTTGGTTATCGGTTTAACCAAATTAACCGAACTTTAATTATATTTTCAAAATTAGCGATATTATAGTAAATATTTCAGCTTAATCTAATTATCTAAGTAAATTTTAATCATCACAATAGTATCATAATTACATCTGGGAATCATAAGAATCATTAATTATAATATTTTAATCATATATTTATATTTTATTTCAAAATATAATTTATATTATGAACATAAAGTCTAAAATATTTTTAGTTTGGTTAAATCGGATAACCAACCGAACCAACCAATCTTAAATTGGTTGGTTTGGTTTGGTTTCCATTTTTATCGGTTTTAGTTTGGTTTGACAATTTTTATAATTGGATAAACCAATCCAACCAAACGCTCACCCCTAATACCAGTGCATATAGAATAAACAACGCAATGCTTTTTCGAAAAATGAAGCTGTTATAAGACCCAGGTCCCATCACACAATGCAACGCAAGCCGGAGGATAGGGTTTTACCTTATGACAGCCAAACATGCTTGGTACGTTTAAAACAAATCATTTGATACTATAATAAGTGTATAGTGTCAAAACATTTCAATCATAAATATAAATCATAGACGGCATGAGTGCCCCATCCCACTATGTCGCCATACCAGGCTCTACAAATAAAACCGAAATACACGTATTGGAAATTGGATTCCGTCATGAGTCGAGGCAAGGGGCAAGATCCTCTCCGCGTTCGAGACACTCTAGCAAATGCCTTCGGGTTACGCACTCTGGGCAACCCCGGATGCGGCTGGGCCGGTCCTCACTTACGTTAGAGGATTAATTATGCCTGAACACACGTTTCCCGGTCCTTACAGACCTATAATCGAGGCGCCTCATTCCAACAACCACAAAGGTGAAAAGTATATAAATGTCAGGGCTGGTAAGTCACTGACACCACCAAAGCTAGAAAGAAACGTCGTGCTCTCCCTGCAGTCCATATCCCGTTTTTGACTCATACCGAGGTGTGAGGCTCGCGAATTCACGTTATACACAAAGCTGCCACGTAGACGTGCTATGATCATCAACCACAAGACTTTGCTTTTCAACAGAAGCCTTGATCCATGCAACTCAGCATGCCACACAGGCAATTCATGCCATGCGATTGATATCTATCGATATATAACCTCTAAGCTCGTATGTCTCAGAGAAGGGCGTTAAGCAAGAGAATAAATTCTCCGCCGCCAAACAGATATATATTTAACAGAAATCAATCAGCACAGAATAAAATCCAATGTCAGACACACAATCCATTTACAATTCCGTTCTGGGTCTGAACGAAACCGGAGGCACTTTCCTCGCATATCCATCCATCTCTAAGTACGTCTGGACGACCACCAACTATTTCCATCCTCTTGGGTGTACAGCCCAATCAGGATCGTCAGTAATTACCCAAACGATGTGAAGACTTCCGGTCTTCGACCACCGTCTTCATCTTCGACATATCGTCGAATGGGTTATTCAGAATGGGTGTAAACCCGGCCTTTCCGAACAACCCGCGTATATTAAAAACAAATGTTACACAAACACAACATACGCCTCATTCCAATTCATTAGTCACTAACCGCAAATTAGCAAGAGAACAATTTCCTAAACATTAACCCCGAAGGCAGAAACCAACATCAGATCAATACCCAGGAAACCATTCTTCTTAGCCAACCTACAGCTAGTTTCTAAATTCCACATTCTTAGGGAAAGGTTCCCATTAATTTTATCCAAGATAAATCCTTTAAAATTTATCCTGTAATCTTCCTTTGGATGTCATTTAAAACCAAATTATGGTCTTTCCAACTAGTCGAGATTAGCGAATCGTAACGAAGTAATTATTTATTTTATTTCCCAATCCCAACCTATTCATCCCATGAAGCAAAACTGGTAATACTCCATATTTAACACCGTGGTGTTATCGGTAAAATTAATTACCATTTCACGTTCAAATCCAATTAAAGATTTAACTATCGCTTTGGAGCAAAACTGGTAATACTCCATTCCCGCTCATTTCTAAATTTGATAATTTAGATTATAGATTCACATTTCAATCTAATTGCAGATTCGTTAAAACTCCTTTTACTGGGTTAAAGAACTAGGTGTTATTTAAAACACAGTTCACGATAAACCCATTTCAAATTCAATCAAATATATTAGAAATTTGATTATTTAAAACCCCTTTTTAAATCTAATTCATTTATTTAAAAATAATTGGGTTTTAAATTTAGTTCAAAACTAGTTCATTTCGATAAAAACCCATTTTTATCATTTCAAATATGGAATTTTTCATCCCAAATTTTCCCAAATCATTACTTATGATTTTACACAAATTATTGATATTTTTAATAATTTTATCAAGGCCCGTACAGTCGATTTCCAACAATGGCCATCGAACTGCACTTACAGCGACCTTTTTCAAATTTGATTTGGACGTATCTCCAAATCCAACCGTTAGATTTCAAATTTCCAATATTCGTTAGAAAGTTCTTTTCGATACGAACCCAACGGTTCCGGTTTTAGGAGAATCCGACGGTCGGATCTCCCGTAATGTCCGTTTGAAATAAATGGTCGAAATTCACGAACTGCCGCGGCGCGGCGCATTCTATTCAGGCCATTATATTATATATATATAATATATATAATATATATTTCGTCGATTTCTATTTAAAACGAATTATATAACTAGTTTTGAATTCGTTTCAAAAACAATTTCAATCTTCATTTCAAATTCAAATCAAAGTTGAATTTTTCTTTATAAATTCGTTCTAAAATTCATTTCTATTTAATTCAAATTTCAATTCAATTTGAATCCATTTCAATTCGCTTTCAATTCAATTTGAATTCGTTTTCAATTCAATTCAATTTCAAAGTCGTTTTCTATTCGATTCAATTCAAATTGGTTTTCTATTCGATTCAATTCATTTCGAAATCGTTTTATATTCAATTCATTTCGAAATCGTTTTATTTTCAATTCATTTCGAAATCGTTTTATTTTCAATTCATTTCGAAATCGTTTTATTTTCAATTCATTTCGAAATCGTTTTATTTTCAATTCGAATTCAATTCGTTATATTTTCAATTCGAATTCGTTTTCTATTCAATTTGATTCACATTTCATTTCAAAATATGCGATTTCAAAATCACATTCCAATATTCATTTTAAAATGAATAAAATCGATATGAATATCGTTCACGTCTAAATGGCGTCAATCTAACCAACCCGGCTTCATATATTTCTATTTTCAAATATTCTATTCAACAAATGAATATTTATTTTTGTCAACACACGACTAATCTCAACGAATGAGTACTTTCCACGTATGACTATTTTTGTTATTTAATATATTTTATAAAAATTAAGGTATCTATCGTTTGATATTAAATCAGACTCCAACCGTAAATTAGTAAGAGAACGATTCCCTGAATGTTAACCCCGAAGGCCGAAACCAACATCAGATTAATATCCAGGAGACCACTCATCTTATCTATTTTCCAGTCAGTTTCTAATTTTATATATGATAAAGATGTAGGTTTTATTTTTAAAATATTTCGTTCAACACATGACTAATCTCAGCGGATGAGTACAGTCAACACATGAACCTTTACTTTATAATGATAGAGAAGTAAATTTTATTATTAAAATATTTCGTTCAACACATGACCAATCTCAACGAATGAGTACAGTCAACACATGAACCTTTATATTATATAATATTCTTAATCTTTTAAATTGGAATGAGGCCCAATCAATTACCATATAGCGTTAACCATATGGATTTCCATACAACACATGTATATAATAGCATTGAAAAATAATCAACCATCAACCAAAGTGCACCACACTGTATAAGCATCAAATATAGATATCTAACGCTTATAACAGCCTGTCAATCAATCGATCGACATATTTAATCAATCAGGATGAGTGAACTTCAAATTTCATCCCAACACCCGTGTGGGGTTTCAAACAATCAAACATAGATTTCATTTGTGCAGTTGGGCGATGTGTAAAATTTATCGACCCAATCAATGTCCTTCAAATAGGTGTACATAAACAAACCGTCCGGTTTGTTTATGAATATTTATTTATTCACATTCACGTTAAAAATTATATTTTTAATGATAAAACATTTTATTTTAATATATGAATATCTATTCAGTTCATTTATTCCATAAAATTGATATTTTTATTTTTCTAACATATTTTAGAAAATTTCGGCGGCATAACGGCACGATACTAGAAACGGGACAAGGCCTAGCCTTATCCCCGGTCTAGTGAAGGCCCACGCCATTCACACATCAATCAAATCAATTCATTTCACCAAATAATTCAATTTCAATCAAATAATCTAACTAATTTTTGCAATCAAACAAACAAGTCCATGGTCTGTGGACGATTGTGTCGGGTGCTACTAAGCACCGTCTGCATCCTAGTATATATATATATAAATAGAAAAAGAAATTGAAAGGTGAGAAATTCTCACATATAGCTATCCAGCTCCACGACTCTTCATTGGTAGAAATCTTCATCGCTATCGCATCTTCGTTGCCCGTAGCCACTACATATGTAAAAATCGAATTTTTATTATGCTATTCAATATATAAAAGTCGAATTTTTACGGCGATGTCATATAGATAAAATTCCATTTCTAAAATATAGATTTCGCCTTTTCAAAAATATAGATTTCGCCTTTATAAAAATATAGATTTCGCCTTTATAAAAATAAAGATTTCGCCTTTATAAAAATAAAGATTTCGCCTTTATAAAAATAAAGATTTCGCCTTTATAAAAATAAAGATTTCATCTTTATAAAAATCTCATTTTTATTTTTCTACACATATAAAGATGATATTTTTAATATTCCTATCCTGTAAAAATTATATTTTTAATCCTCTACCTAACCAAAAATCATATTTTTACATCTTCTACTTAATAAAGATTATATTTTTAATACTTTAAAAATATAAAAATCATACTTTTATTACTTTTACCTTATAAAAATCATGTCTTTATACTCCCTACATAATAAAGATCGAATTCTTATTATCTATATTATATAAAAATTATATTTTTATATCTTCCGTAAATTAAAAATCATATTTCTAATATCTCTATATAATTAAAAATTATATTTTTAATCTATTAATGTTTTGCTACTTATAACTCTGATTTTATAATAGGTCATATATATATAAACTGAATTTAGAAAATAAATACCGATTGAAAGAATTAAATAAAAATAACTAAGAAAACTTACATTGCAAATTAAGTGAAGGAGGGTCCAGCAGCCACCGGAGAGTGGCCAGAGGAGGGCGCAACACGCTGGTTCGGACGAGATGGTTGGAGGAAGCGGTCGGAGCAGAAAAAAGGGGGGGCTTGGCGCTGGCCTGGGCGGGCTAGAGGAGGGCGTCGATGGGAGGGGCGCTTGCAGGCGATCGGGGTGGTCGGGATCTGGCGGCGCCTTCTGGTGGTTGCCGTCTTCAACTCGATGGGGGGGTTTGGGGATCGTCGCACAGCAGAGGAGGGAGGCGCGAGGCAGCAGGAGGTAGTGGAGGGGGGGGACATCGGCGGCTCCGTCGAAGGGCTAGGGCAGCGCGATTTTTTTTCCTTTTTGTTTCGTTTTGAAAATGAACGGGGGGGGTTTGCTGATAAGGAGGAGAGGGTTTTTAAGGGAAATATATATATTATTTTATTTATTAAATTAATCCTAAAAAGCAACTTTTATTTTCGACCTCGAAACGAAACCCACCGCCTGTCGTCCATAGCGTATTACCCCCATTCTAAACACAATGGGATATGTATCGTAGGTTGATTTGATCGTTTCGATCAGTTTCCTTTGAATTTACATTTAAATCACTATATTGGATTTTAAACGTACATTTCAATTTACTGGGGTCGCATACGAACTCTAAAAATTCTCGAAAAATATTTTCTAGCTTCGTATTGACGATACGGTCCTAACAAAACTAGTTTCGTCGAATTCTGAGACCGTTGGAAAAATGGCCAATTTCCAGTCGATTAAAATCAACTGAAACTGGTTAAACGCATTTTCCTTTGCCACGCTCACATATTGATTCGTAAAATTATGAAATTTGAAACCTAGCAATAACTTAACATCACGGACCCAACAAAAGTGGTTTCGTCGAAATCCGAGGTCGTTTGCAAAATGTCTATTTTTAAGGGCCTGAATTCCATAGCGACTATTCAGAATTTTCAACTGGACATATCTTTTGATTCCCGCTATGAAATCTTGGTTTTTCGGATTCGTTGGAAAGATATCATCAATTAGATCCTAATGTTTTTGGTTTCACTAAAATCCGGATTGTTTTGCACCCGGTACATTCATTTGAAGTTTGAAATCGAATTATCGAACTACCGCGCCATTTTCAATTCTATTTATAATTATATATAAATATTTATATTCTAACGACGATGTGTATAATATATACTTTCGAATATATTCAAAATAAATTTCGCGTCGATTATATTTAAAATAATCTATTTTAAATATTCAAAATTCGCTAAAACTGCCAAAATAAAAATTTTAAACTGGCCCAGATTTTCCGGGTTATTACACTACTATTAGCATAAAAACTAGTAAAGTTAACTGACATGAGAAACTGAGATGAACATAAGCATGATGACAAGATAGATAAGCTAAATCAAAATAACAGGATGAACTACTGAACTCAGATAAACTAAGGTGTCATGATAAATTACGATGTCAAGGTAAAACAAGGTATCACATCGTCAGGTTTCTATCAAGTATAATATCCCCAAGATATCTATCACGTATAACGTCCCATGATATCTATCCTGCATTTTAGCTCTGCACCTACTGTACTAGTATCCCCACCGTATCATGTGTTAACCAAGAATGACCCTCACTCAAAAGTCGTGTAATGGTCCATGTCAACCTAATATATCGCATATATAGGTTACTCAACTTGTATGATTTATTCCATGTAAATGTTCAGTCCCTTGCCGTAGACCATACGGGCTTTCCCATGAGATTCTACATTACTTTAACATAGTTCCATGATCCTTAAGATCGGTTTGGACTGTTACCCTAAACCTAGCTAGGGTCTTCCAACATGAATTATCGTTTGTACAACTAGGACTTATGCTACCTAGGGCCACTAGGGATTACGCTTACCTATTGCACGTTTTCGTATCTCGGTTTTGGTTCAACCACCCAGGGCCACTGGGATTTACGCTAACCGTCAACCGCGCCCCTTTTTCCCACGTATTCATCGTGAATCGTTTTCCATGACTGTATGCACATGTATCACATCGTGCCATCCGAGTCCTGTCACAGGGCAGATCGAGAAATACAGGACTCGGTCGGGAGCTTTCGATTTATCTGCCGATGCAGATGCTAAGGTCTGTTTTTCTATACGTGGCTATGGTCCCACGCGACCCCTCCCTCAACTAGTAAAAGACAAGACAAGATAAATCCTGTATTAGAACACACTACTGGCCAACCCACAATCCTAGCCTTACCGCAACCATAATTAGATAGCAATTATGGTCTATTGGGTGTTCTCTGCCTTTCCGTACGTACACGCTTGACCAAATATGGTAGGTAGTCTGACGAAATGCTATCTAGGGTACGACCGTGTATCGTCGACTATCCCCTATCCATCCCCGTCTTTAGGTCGCTCGCATAGCAACCAAGGCATACTCTTGGTTCTTCTAACGCAGACCTTAACCTCTCATGAGCCTAGTATAATCACCTGGCAGCTCATAGAGGGATACCAAGAATACCCTCACGTTCCCCGAAGCCGCTGCTTCGTTACCCAGTTCGCTGGAGCCTTTATCTAAATCAGATACTTGCTCCTACTCGTATACTTAAACGATGACCTACCGTATCAGGTTACTCATCTATCTATGAACTGGTCTAAATTTCCTTGACTAAGAACCATTACTTAGTTATTCCTCAACTAAGGTTTACCACTTAGCCTTATTCCCGTTATCCTTGTTAACTACGGTTATCCCCTATCCTCAGAACTAGGGTTTACATAATGGATTAAGTGTCACTTAAGTTCATGACTTAACCCGTCTACCAATCATGTCAAAATTGGCTAAGTATCCAAGTCCAAGACTTAACCCGTCTTCAAATCATGTCAAAATTGGCTAAGTATCCAAGTCCAAGACTTAACCCTACAAACCATGCTCACGTTGGTTAAGTATGTATTAAGCAATTCACGACTTAACCTCGTCCAATTATCATTCTAGATTGGTTAAGTATATATTAACTTGGCCCTATCAATTTACTCAGTCAAATCGGTCAAGTGTATTCAAGCGATTCGTGACTTAGCCTTATCATGTTTTCACGTTAGATCGGTTAAGTATAGGTTAACTTAACCTCAATAAATTCACGAGTTAGATTGGTTAAGTATAGGCCACTTAACCACATCAATTCATCATGTTTAGATTAGTTAAGTGTTTAACTTAACCCCATTAAACTACCAAGTGGGATTAATTAAGTCTAGGCTAACTTAACCCCATCCGATTTCCATGTTTAGACTAGTTGAGTCTAATCTTAACCCCATTCGTTAACCGTATTTTTCGGTTAAGCGTCATTAAGAAAACTTACTTAACCTTACCAAGTTATCGCGTTGGATTGATTAAGTGTTGGTTAACTTAACCCCATCCACTAGTCATATAAAAATGGTTAAGTGTCATTAGGCAAATCAAGTTACTTAACCTACCCAACCTTGTCATGTTTTGTTAAGTATCATTAGCCTAATCAAATTACTTAACCCATTTGTCCATGTCATATTTGGTTAAGAGTCATTAATCAAATTAACTTAACCCTATCATGTGGCATTAATTACTTAATGCACCTTCACCTCTCACATTAGACTTTGTTGTGGTTACTAGTTAAGCCGGTCGGTTCCGGGTAGCTTTACACCACAACTTGGTCTAACCTCGGGTTCAAGCACAACATGACCAACTTCTCACATTGGGTCCTATTGTTTGCAACTACTAGTTAGGCCGGTCGGTTCCGGGTAGTTTTACGTTGCAAACTCAACCCAACCTCGAGTTGGCCACACTTATATTATCTAAGTGTCATGTCCATCATGTTTCCCAAAACATGTTACAAGTTTTCAAGCATTTGGGTAGACCTAACTTAATAGGTAAATTCCCAAAGGGTAGACCTAACTTAATAGGTAAATTCCCAAGCTTATGTTTTTATGCATACTTACATGTCAACTTCCATGTTATATTTCAAGTCATGTTTTCAAGTTGTATTTTCATGTCATTAGAAATTACCCATAACATAACCCAACGCTTTTAAACTCGCATATACGTTCGCGACAACGTAATGGATTAAAAGAAGAGACTTGGCAAAGGCATGACAAAAATGGATATTAAGCCACAAGTTAATCATGGTGGCAAATGAGGCACAAATGTGTTCATTAACTTGCATGTTACATTCTTAAGCCTCAAAACATGCATAAACCCAAACTTGGCACATAAGCGAATCATGGTGACAAAAGATATGGAATGATGACTAGTAACTCGCATATATCATCATATAAGGGTTATGACTTCATATGCAAGTTGACATAAAGGTTATGAGGGTTCTCATGTTGCCTAATGCAACATTTCAACATAAAGGTTGTAGCTTTTAGCTCACAAGATCAAGATAATGACTTCATAAACTTGCATGACATGATAGCATGTATCATACTCAATGATCAAACCCAAACTTGCAACATGAACATTTAACTTCATAGTTAATATTTAAGAGTAGGGAAAGGGCTTACATTGCTATGAAGGCACAAAAGATATGACAAAGCCCTTATGCAATCAAATAGACCCAAAATGCAAGCTCTAACATAAAACCCTTGAGCCAAAATGATCAAAACCCTTGCTTTATGATGCAAAGATAGAAACTTGACTTGAATGCAAGCTAATGACACTCATACAAGCTTGAAAACACTTGTATGCATGGAAAATTTCTCATAGAAACCATTTAGAAATTTTATGAAGAGAGTGGAGGCCATGAGAGGTAAAATTTTGCCATAGTTTAGTTGCATGAATGAATAATGAGGATTTAGGATAGGTTAGGGTCTTATTTATAGATTAGGCAAGTGTTTTAGGCCATAGGATTAAACCTAGATTCAATCCAAGCCATCAAAGCATGTCTTGGGGAAGAAGTCAAGTGTAGGAACCATCTAGGGCCTTTAGATTAAAGATGAACCATGAGAACCATCCAAATGCAAAATCTGCATTTGAGCGAATCGGCCCACGGGTTGACAGCCAAACACCCTGGATTAACCCCTAGTCGACCCAGCGAGCTCGGGTCGACCTCAAAAATCGGCCGGTTCGGTTATTCCCCTCTCCCAATTCGTTGTTTTGAACATTTTTGCATATTTATTTATTTAATTTTCAATTATATATATATATATATATATATATATCAATATATATATATTTCTCTGCGCAACCCATTTCACTTAAGTAAGTATACTTTAATTTGGGAATTTTTCGTGAAACTTCGCGAGGCCATATCTTGGTCATACGGACTCCGATTCTCGAAAACTCAGACTCTATTTCGCGTATTTTTCCGAGATGAATGCAATGGCATAGCCGTTTTACTTGATTCAGAATTTAAAATTAAATTCTGCCTTGATTCTCGTCTTAACACGTTATCGAAAAATACAGGTTGTTACAATTAGCAAAATAAAAGAACAAATTTTAGCGCTCATTTTGTTAACAGAAATATAAAGACAATTTTGGGTTCATTTTGTCAACACAAATAAAATGACAATTTTCACCTTTGTCTTGTCTACAAATTAAAATACCCATTTCTATCTTTATTTTATAAATGCAAGTTAAATCTTTATTTATAAAACAAAATGTAAGTTTTTAAATCTTTATTTTATTTACAAATAAAAATAAAGATGATGCCTTTATTTTGATTCATCAAAGTTGCACCAAATCATATCTGTGTTAATATAGATGAGATGACACCCAAACCTACATCATTGTGTTAACTGTATTGTGACGACACCAATTTAGATGTTGTAACACCAATTCATATAGTTGTGTTAATATGGTTGTAGTGACACCCAAAGACTTCCCTATTATGTTAATGACACAAAAATTGGTATGGTTGTGTTAATATTGTTGTGGTGACTCCCAAACTTTCACTACTGAGAATTATGACACCGTTGTGTTAATTTGGTTGAAAGAAGAAGAAAAAAATTTCACTATTATGTTATATGGTTGAGATAAACCAAATAAAGGCATTTGGGAATATAGTTTGATTCAATGTAAAAAAAAAAAAAAAAAAGGGGAAATTAACACTTTACATTTTCTTATGCAAAAGAAAAATAAATGTAAAAATTTACATTTTCTAATGTAAATGTAAGTAAAGAATAAGATATGTACATTTTTCTATGTTAAAGAAAAAGAATAAGATATGTACATTTTTCTATGTTAAAGAAAAAGAATAAGATATGTACATTTTTCTATGTTAAAGAAAAAGAATAAGATATGTACATTTTTCTATGTTAAAGAAAAAGAATAAAATATGTACATTTTTCTATGTTAAAGAAAAAGAATAAAATATGTACATTTTTCTAATGTAAAACAAAATAAAGAGTTACAATTTGTTAATGTAAAGAAAAAGAGTCATATTATTTCTCAGTGTAAAAGAAAGGTAACATTTACATTTTCTATGTAAAAGGTAAAATTAAAATATATTTATATTTTCTATGTAAATGTAAAATAAAAGAAAACATTTCCATTTTCTACGTAAAATACAAATAAAAAGAGAATTTTACATTTTCAATGTAGAGAGAATAAAATGACATTTACAGTGTATACGTAAATAAATAAGAATTAGAAAAGAAAACATTTATTTACACTTATGTAAATAAATGAGAAAATCAGTATGCTTCACCCGAGGTTGGATTGAGTTGTGATGTAAACCTGCCCGGACCCGCCCGGCTGTCCAGTAATCACAACAATACCTATCTAATGTGAGAGGTTAAAGCATATATATTAATTTTCTAAATTTACATTTTATATATGTAAGTTACTTCAAAATATTTAGTGTAAATAAATAAAACATAGACAAAGGAAGACATATATATTTACGTTAGGTAAATAAGAGATTAAATAAATTACATTTTTATATGTAATTAAAAGAATATATTTTACACTGTAAAGAAATTTACATTTATATGTAATTAAGATTATAAGAAATAAAATTACATTTTTATGTAATTAAGATTATAAGGAAGAAAATTACATTTATGTAATTAAGAATAAATAGAAAATAAAGAACAAATATGTGAATAAGAATTTATTTAAATTTTCTTATGTAAATAAAAAGAATAAAAATAATAATTATGTGAATAAGTATTTATTTACATTTTTCTTATGTAAATAAAAAGAATCAATTTGTAAATAGTAATTATTAACATTTTCTTATGTAAATAATAAAAAGAAAGGTTAGAAAAGAACTAACATAAGATATTCTTTTTATGTTAAAAGGGAATATTAGAAAAGAAGTAAAGAAATACAATTATTTACATTTGCTATGTAAATAGGATTTGCAAAGGAAATTGAAACCATTTATTTACAAATAGTGTAAATAAATATGAATAAGAAATTAGATACATTTATTTACAATTAATGTAAATAAATATAACAAAAGTAAAAGTAAAACATTTATTTACATTTAGGTAAATAAGTAAGAAAAAGATAAGAATATATTTATTTACATTTAGGTAAATAAATAGGGTAAGAAAAAGAATGTAATTTATTTACATTTAGGGTAAATAAATTAAAACATAGAAAGATATAATTTATTTACATTTAGGTAAATAAAACAAAACATAGAAAAAAAGTATAATTTATTTACATTTAGTGTAAACGAAACAGAGTTATTAAAAGTGATATTTTTATCGTCATTTTAGATGCGATAAAAAGAATAGACTTTTGAAATTGGAATTGTCAAACGATTTATATTTATATATATAAATATAAATTATAAATTAAACGGAACGCGCGCGGTAGTTCGCGTATCGGCAATCGTAACTTTAAACGGTTATACAGAGAGATCCGACCGTCGGATTTTCCCAAAACTGGAGCCGTTTGGACCGCTTTGGGAAGATCTTTCCAATGACATAAATTTCGCCAAAATCCAACGGTTAGATTTCAAAATATGTGTAAATCAAATTTGGTTGAAAACAACGCCAGGGTCGCCCATTTACCAGAAGCGTCGTTAAATTAATTTAGGCTATTTTTATATAAATAAAAACAGCGATATGTTGTTATCAAATATTAATAACGATATGAAATGTTTTCAAATTATATATATATATATATATGCGTGAATCATTTGAGAAGACCGAGTTCAATCTCATTTCAAATGATTATACGACGTTTTAAATCTAAGAGTTGAAGACGGCGATTGAAGACCGACGATCTTCACATCGAATGGGTAACTAGCGTTGAGGTCCTTGATTGATTTGCTCCCAAGACAGGGCTAAGATGGTAGTTATCCGGACGTAGTGTTGATTTGTACGGATTTGACTTTCGCTCAGACCCAGAGCATAAGTTTATAAATGGAATGTATGTCTGACGTTGTAGTCCTTTATACTACATTCGTTGATCTCTGTTAATACATATCTGCTTGGTGGTTAACACCCTTCTCTGAGACATATGAGCTTAGAGGTTATATATTGGTAGAAATCAATGGTATAGTATGGACTGACAATGTGGCATGCTAAGATGCATTGATCAAGGCTTTTGTTGAAAAGCAGGCCTTGTGGTTGATGATCAAAGCACGGCCTGTTTAGGCGTAGCTTTGTGTATAGCGTGACTTCGCGAGCCTCACACCCCGGTATGAGTCAAAAATGGGATACGGACTGCAGGGAGTGCACACGTTTCTTTCTAGCTAGAGTGATGTCAGGGACCTACCAGCGCTGACATTTTACTTATGTGGATGATGGATTTTGAGGCACCTCGTGTTTTATAGGCCGTTGGTGGTCATATTATAGGTCCAAAGGGACCGGGAAGCGTGTGTTGAGGCATAACTAATCCACTGCCCATAGGCGGGGACCGGCCCTGAAGATCCAAGGGTGCACTGCGGGGGATCCTGAGGCATTTGCTAGAGTGTCTCGAATCGGAGAGGAGCTTGCCCCTAGCCTCGACTCATGATGGAAATCCAATTTCCAATACGACCTTGCGGTTTTGATTGTAGAACTAGTATTGGCGACATGATATATGGTACTCATGCCGTCTAGGATTGATACTTATGATTGTAATGTTTTTATTTAAAACATATACACGCTAGTAGTAATCAGTTTTACGTATTTAGCATCTTTTGACCATTATAAGGTAAAACCCTATCCTCTGGTGTGCGTTGCATTGTGTGATGGGACCTGGGTCTTATAATGGTTTCATTTTTCCAAAAAGACATTGCGTTATTTCTCGATTTACTTTGGTTTATGCACTGGCAATCCATACGAGCAAACCTGTTCCGCGAAAGTGGCGTGGTCCTTGGATTTGTCTTATTAGTTATGTTAGTTTAGAATTCTCACACCAGTCCCATGACTGACTCGTAGTTTGTTTCACTTTGCAAACTCGGGTGCCCTCTTTTCCACACGGGCAGTCGAGTAGCTTTTTGCAGATATCTATTCTTTTAGCAGGATCCTGGATCGAAGCCTAAAGCTGTGTCCAGAGCTTAGTAGTCTTCCGCTGTTTACTATATTTAATTTAATGTATTAAATCTTTTGTAGTTTATCTTCCGCCGTAATTTTATTTCAATGTACTCTGATATATTCTGTACTCTGATGTAACATTATTATAATGTAATAAAAGTCTGCTGTTATTGTTCTGATGTATTGTATTCCCAAAGTTAAAGTATTCGAAGATTTCCAACCTTTGGGTCAGACCTGTGTGGTTTATGGTCGATTCAAAGAGCGGGAATTTCCGGGTCTTTACAGTTTGATTGAACTGCTAGTCAGTTAGTTAAATTTCTATATTTGATTCTGTTTAACAGAATATATCATATGGAACTGGAAGTGATGTTGATTTTATACTGTATAACATCTGTGGATGCAGGGAGACAGGTTGGAGGAATCCGCCTGGATTCCTCAACATTTATTTACTGTTTTCATATATTGTGATATATGATGTGATGTATATTTTTTATGGATTATGTGTGTTAGAATGATGTTGATCATTGTTATTCGATATTTTAAATATCATAAAAGACCCTGGGATGTAAAAAGAATTATTTCAATGTATATTGAAATAAAAGGGTTTTTTTAAAGTCAATAGATTTTATAAAAAGGAAATATTTCGAAAGTAAATAAAAGGGGAAATGTTTATAAAACGAATAGAGTTTTATAAAAGGGAAATCATTTGTAAAGTGGACAACCGTTACTAAAAGTAAATCTTTATAAATGAATAGTTTAATCGAGTTAAAAGGAGTTAATCGATGTTAGTTTAATCGAAAGGAGTTAATCGATGTTAGTTTAATCGAAAGGAGTTAATCGATGTTAGTTTAATCGATTAGAGTTAAAGCAAATGAGTTAATCGAATATAGTTTATTCGATAATAGAATAAAGGAGTTAATCGAATATAGTTTATTCAAATAGAATAAAGGAGTTAATCGAATATAGTTTATTCAAATAGAATAAAGGAGTTAATCGAATATAGTTTATTCAAATAGAATAAAGGAGTTAATCGAATATATAGTTTATTCAAATAGAATTAAAGAGTTATCGAATATAGTTTATTCGATAGGAGTTAAGTGAATAGAGTTAGAGTTAAATCAAAAGAGTTAAGTGAATAGAATAAATTGAATAGAGTAATCGAATATAGTTATTCGAAAGAAATGTTAAGTAAGGAAGTTTGTTAAAGAATTAGAAGGGTGAACTTTGTCTATTTCAAGGTTAGAAACGTTGTTCAGTTAAGGTCTGAGAGGTAGTATTACCCCAACTTGATTGACTTCATTTTTAAATAAGGGATGGTTAAGGTTCGATAGAAAAGGATAGTTAAGGTTCGGCAGTAAAGGAAATGGTTTGAGTTGGCATCGCGATGGTTTGTTTAAAACATCTTTCTAAGTCCAGTGAAGAAGATTTGGAAATGTTTTCCAAATAAGAAACCAGAAATATTTTTCTAATAAAGAAAACAAGAATGGAAATGTTTTCCATTGTTAATAACGTATATTTTCCCAATTTAGAAAATAAGAAATATTGAATATAGGGAAACAGGAGATAAGTAAATTAATGAAATAAAGAGATAAATGTTGAATGATGTTTGATCGATATAAATTTCCATTTGGAAATAATATCGTTGTTTGCATACCTGTTTTTCTTCGATAGTTAAATCACAGACTATCGAAGTTTTGACCATTTTAACGTTGTTAATATGGAGAGACGGTTGGATTATTATCCAAAGAACCACTCTGTATTGGCATAAGCGTTGCGAATCATATATGACAAAGAAAATTGAAGACGGAGTTATGCAAGGGCTATCCTGTTTACAGAATAGTGCCTTCAGTTCATCCTGTTCCTGGATGATTTGTATGGACGGATGTCTGACAAAGTATTTCCAGACGATCACGTATATTGATTTCTCCAACCGTACCAAGAGTGGAAGCGGAGAAGGAAACTTATTTTAGCTAAAACATAATGTATGGTTGAGGACTTCAATCGGTGATTTGATGGATTTGACGATGTGGCATTCAAAGTGAATCTGATGTGATGATAAAGCATAGCTTCTAGCCTCACATACGGTAAATGACAGAAATCGGGCTGGCAGCATGGCTAAGTCGGTCGCACCGAAGTAGGGTGTATAATCACCTGATCTAGAGTTTCATTTACTTATAAAAATCTATTGTTGATGCTGTCCCATTCGGGAAACGGTTGCTGATCCCAACCGTTGGTGATATACATTCGATACACTCAAGCGAAATGAGTGGTCGGTTATGTGTGGTCGGGTTGCAAGATGTTTTTGTTGAACCCAGTGTATTCCACTCTAGAGGTACACAAGCGGAAGGTGGTTCCATACCTTGTCATAGTTGGAAATCCATTACCCAATACGTGCTTGCGGTTTTGATTGTATACTATATATGTAGAACGTGAGATGAAAGCGTTTCTGCTAGCTGATTATTATATTGTGTTGATAGACATTATTATAATATCAAAAAGGTTTTGATATAAAGATAATTTGGATTCTCATAAGGGAAAAACCCGTTCCGTTATACGACGTGATCTTATGAGATATCGTTTACTGCTTGAACTGTTTTTTAAACTGTTTTACTCACACCAGTCCCATGACTGACCCGAAGTTTATTTTTTTGTTTCCCTAAACTCTTGGGTGCCTAAATTTGTCTGGGCAATCAAGTAGTCGGGATTTATAGATATACTGGAAGAGCTAGGAGCAGGAGACTTCAGGATCATATAGCTATAGTTTATTTCCGCTGTGTTGTAAGTGCTGTACTTTGATAATGATATGTATATTCAAGTACAGATTTGTATTTCAAAGTTATGTTATGAAATATATTTATTCGTTCCGCTGTGAGATTCGTGCTACTCTGATGTTGTGTTCTTCTTCTTCTTCTACTCTAATTTTCTATCTTATCTCTCCTCGCCCTCTAATTTCTTTCATTAATTACCGGGATTTTGCGATGATTGGTTATTGACATCGAGTTTATGTCGATAACCAAAGTCGCTCAAAATCCGGGTCATTACAGTTGGTATCAGAGCAGAAGGTTAATTGATTATCTTGGCTCTGTGGCTGTAACGAAAAGGAATTTCGCTCGGTCCGAACCAGTCGCTAAACCAACCCAGACCGTTCGAAACGCCCTATCGTTTGAGAACACGACAAAACAGAACGCAGACGGAAGAACATTTCCTTTTATATTACAACAAATCATCAGATTACAAGAATATACAGAGTATAAATGAATATTACATAGAAATAACAGAGATTTAAATTACATTTAAATACATAGCAGCGGAAAATAATACAATACACAACTAGAATGAGATATACAGATACAAAGCTTTCCGGATATCGTTCCAGCTATAAACCAGGATCCTGTGAATATAAATCTGCAAAACCAAAACTACTAGCTGCCCGTGTCGAAAATAAGGGCACCCAGAGTTTAGGTTAAAACAATAAACTCCAGGTCAGTCATGTGACTGGTGTGAGAACTAAAACAGTTATTAATCTTTATTTTTAAAGTTAGGTAAATCAAGGGACCACGCCGTATAACACGGAACGGGTTTCCTCCAAAGAATACCAGTACATAAAACAAACAGCGCAATGCTAAATAAACAAAAATGAAGCTATTATAAGACCCAGTTCCCATCACACAATGCAACGCAAGCCGGAGGATAGGGTTTTTACCTTATAATAGCCAAGAATGCTTGATACATTTAAAACAAATCATTTGATACTATTATAAGTGCATAGTGTATAAAACAACTTCAAATCATAAGTATCAATCATAGACGGTATAAGCGCCCCATCCCACTATGTCGCCATACTAGGCTCTACAAATAAAACCGCAAATGTCACGTATTTGGAAATTGGGTTTCCATCTATGAACCGAGGCAAAAGATAGTCCTCAACCGATTCGAGACTCTCTAGCCCGAGCCTCAGGATCAGAACGCATCAACCCTTTAGATCGTCAGGGCCGGTCCACCAATGTGGATTATTATGCCTAAACACTACGCTTCCCCGCCCTTTGGGGCATAAATGAGCCAACAAATGACTCCATCGGACCCGGATAGTCCGATCAAACCGAGGCGCCTCGCAACAGCAACAACCACACAGGTGAAAAGTATATAAATGTCAGGGCTGGTAGGTCACTGACACCACCCTAGCTAGAAAGAAACGCATACCCTCCCTGATGTCCTCTCCCGTTTTTGGTTCACAACCGGGGTGTGAGGCTCGCGAATTCACGTTACACAAAGCTGTGCCACACAGGCTGTGCTTTGATCATCACCACAAGACTTTGCTTTTCAACAGAAGCCTCGATCAATTGCATCTTAGCATGCCACACAGGCAAACCACTCTATGCAACCGATATCAGTCACACAGAATGAAATCCAATGTCAGACACACAGTCCATTTACAAGTCCGTTCTGGGTCTGAACGTAACCGGAGGCACCTAGTACCCCACATATCCATCGATCTCCAAGTACGTTTGGACGATCACCAACTGTTTCCATCTTCTTGGGTGTACAGCCCAATCAAGATCATCAGTAATTACCCAAACGACGTGAAGACCTCCGGTCTTCGACCATCGTCTTCGTATTCGACTTATCGTCGTATCAGTTATTCAGAATGGGATAAACCTGGTCTTTCCGAATAACTCGCGTATATTTTAAATAAGTGTTACACAAACACAACATACGCCTCATTCCAATTCATCAGTCACTAACCGTAAATTAATCAAGAGAATAATTTCCCAAATATTAACCCTGAAGGCCGAAACCAACATCCGATCAATATCAAGAAAACCATTCTGCTTGGCTAACCGACAGTTAGTTTCTAAATTCCACATTCATAGGGAAATGTTCCCATTAATTTTATCCAAGATATATTCCTTGAATTTATTCTTTAATCATCTTTTGAATTTCGATTCAACTAGTCGGGATTAACGAACCTTACCGAAGTAATCATTTGTTTTAATTTTCCAATCCCAACCTATTCATCCCATGAAGTAAAACTGGTTATACTTCATATCTAACACCACGGTGTTATCGGTAAATTCAATTACCATTTCACGTTCAAATCTAATTAAAGATTTAACTATCGCCTGGAGCAAAACTGGTGATACTCCAGTCTCGATCTTTTCAATCTAATTAAAGATTCATTAAAACTCCACTTAGTTTTAATCGTTAACTGGGTTAAAGAATCGGTGTCATTTAAAACACGGTTCACGATAAACCCAAAATCACATTCCATTAATTATCGGGTTAAAGAACAAGTGTTATTTAAAACACCATTCACGATAAACCCAAAAATCAATACTAATTCGATTCCAATTAAATATCATTTAATTGGTACACTTCATTAAATCTAAAAAAAAGATTTAACCTTTTCTCAACTGGGTTCAAGAACAGTGTTAGTGAAGACACCGTTCACGACAAACCCAAATCACATTTGATATTCAATACAAGGCTCTGAATAGAAAATATATCGGCTTATATTTAATATCAAATTCTACGATTAACAAATGTCGTATTGGAAATAACGATATAAATATATATCTTTCAAATTTCCATAACAACATCTGTATAATCACGAATTCCAAGATCGAAATATTCTGAAGACAATTTTGATTCAAATCCACTCCAATGGAATCATTGGAAATTCTGGTTATTTTTAAAACCCTTTTTAAATTCAATTTATTTATTTAAAAATAAATAGAATTATAATTCTAGTTCAAAACTAGTTCATTTCGATAAAAATCTATTTTTATCTTTTCAAATATGGAGTTTTTCACCCCAATTCTTTCTAAATCATTTCTTATGATTTTACACAAATTATTACTATTTTTAATAATTTTATCAAGGCCCGTACAGTCGATTTCCATCAACGGCTATCGAACTGCACTTACAGCGACCTTTTTCAAATTTGATTTGGACATAATTCCAAATCCAACCGTTAGATTTCTAATTTCTAATATTCGTTAGAAAGCTCTTTTCGATACGAACCCAAGGGTTCCGGTTTTAGGAGAATCCGACGGTCGGATCTCCCGTAATGTCCGTTCGAAGTCAATGGTCGAAATTCGCGAACTGCCGCGGCGCGGCACGTTCTATTCAAGCCATTATATTATATATATAATATATATAATTTATTCTTCGTCGATTTCCTTTTAAAACGTGCTTTATAAATCGTTTTCAATTCATTTTCAAAATGGTTTCAACTTCATATCCAATTTCAAATCAAAATTGAATATTCCAATATAAATTCGTTTTAAATTCATTTCAAATCGATTTCAATTTGAATTCATTTATATTCAATTTCAATTCGAATTCATTTATATTCAATTTCAATTTGAATTCATTTATATTCAATTTCAATTCGTTTTAAATTCAATTCAAAACGATTTCAATCTAATTCGAATTTCAATTCCTTTCAGTTTAATTCGAATTTCATTTCAATTTAATTCGAATTTCAATTCCTTTCAAAATGTCAAATTTTGAAATCACTTTCGATATTCATTTTAAAATGAATAAAATCGATATAAATATCGTTCACGTCAAAATGGCATAAATCTAATTGACACGGCTTCATATGTTTCTATTTTCAAATATTCTATTTCAAATATTTCTATTTCAAATATTTTTATTTCAAATATTTCTATTTCAAATATTTGTATTTCAAATATTCCTATTTCAAATATTTTTATTTCAAATATTTTTATTTCAAATATTTCTATTTCAAATATTTTTATTTCAAATATTTCTATTTCGAAACTGGAATGAGGCCCAATCAATTACCATATAATGTTAATTATATGGATTTTCTACACAGTTGTATATATCAACAACGATGAATAATCAACCATCATCCAAAGTGCATTCTACACTGTATAAGCATCAAATATAAATATTCAACGCTTATAACAGCCTGTCGATCAATCGATCGACATACAACTAAACAATCGGGACTAGTGTACGTCAAATATCAACCCAATACCCGTGTGGGGTTTCAAGCAATCCAACACAGATTTTTATTTGTGTAGTTGGGCGATGTGTAAAATTTATCGTCCCAATCAATGTCCTTCAAATAGGTGTACATAAACAAACCGTCAGGTTTGTAAATGAATATTTATTTATTCATATTCACGTTAAAAATTATATTTTTAACGACCAAAATATTTTATTCATACCATGAATATTCTATTCGGATCATTTATTAAATAAAATGCTATCTTTATTTTTATAACTTGTTTTTAGAAAATTTCAGCGGCATAACGGCACGATACTAGAAATGGGACAAGGCCTAGCCTTATCCCCGGTCTAGTGAAGGCCCACGCCGTTCACACATCAGTCAAATCAATTTCATTCCACCAAACAATTCAATTTAAACCAAATAATCTAACCAACTACACAACCAAACAATTAAACAAACAAGCCATCCATGGTCTGTGGATGACGGGTGTCGGGTGCTACTAAACACCGTCTGCATCCTAGTATATATATATATAACTAGAAAAAGAATTTTGAGTGAGAAGTTCTCACGGATAGCTAATCCAACGCCACGACTCTTCTTAGGTAGAAATCTTCGTCGTTCTGCCTCTTGTCACTTTTCACTGCCCGTATTCTCTACATATATAAAAATCACATTTTTACTTCGTTATTCAATATATAAAAATCGAATTTTTACTTTGCTATTCAATATATAAAAATCGAATTTTTAATTCTTTAAAAACTGAAAATTTATCCTACGCTCCACATATATAAATTAGAATCTCTTTATAGAGTATTACATACAAAACTGAAACTTTATAATTTATACTACATAATCAAATCGAAACTTTATGTCTTATTGTCTAAATAAAAGTAGGAAATCATATAATATATAAAGCACTGATTTTTCTAATCATTTTGAAGTTTATTTTCATTGACTAAATAAAGAAGAATAATAAGTAAATAAAAATAAATAAATAAAAAGGGAAAGAAAGCATACTGTCGGAAATCAGAAGGGGGGGAAATTGGAGTGGGTGATGGGGAGGTGGAGGAGGCGGGCGCAGGCGGCGGGCGGTGGCCCTGGCCGATGGCGACGCGGCTCCAGGTGGGTGTGGGGTTTCTGGGGTCGCGCTCGATCTTGGAACGGGAGATGGAGGAGGAAGGGGTCATCGATGGAAAGGAGGGGGGCGGCGGGGAGGCGCTAAGGCCCTGGCGGTGGCGCGATGGCAAGCGCGGCGGCGGTTTTAGGGTTAGGTTTTTTTTATTTTTTATTTTCTATTTCGATTGTCAACGGCTGAGGAGATAAGGGGTTGAAGGAGATTATATATAAAATATATTTTATTATTTATTTAACCCTAAAAAGCAACTTTTATTTTCGAACTCGAAACGAGACCCACCGCCTGTCGTTCATAGCTAATTATCCCCATTCCGAACACAATGGGATATGTCACGTAGGCTGATTCGACCGTTTGAATCAGTTTCCGCTGAATTTAAAGTATAATTCTTTATATATTCAATTTAAACGCACATTTCAAATTACCAGGGCTACGTACTAGCTCGAAAAATTCCTGAAAAATAATTTCTAGCTTCGTATTGACCATACGGTCCTAACAAAACTAGTTTCGTCGAATTCTGAGACCGTTGGAAAAATGGCCATTTTCCTGTCGATTAAAATCAACTGAAACTGGTCAAACGCGTTTTCCTTTGCCACGCTCACATATTGATTCGAAAAATTATGAAATTTGAAACCTAGCAATAACTTTACATCACGGATCCAACAAAAGTGGTTTCGTCAAAATCCGAGGTCGTTTGCAAAATCTCCATTTTTAAGGGCTCGAATTCCATAGCGACTATTCAGGATTTTCAACTGGAGATATCTTTTGATCCCCGCTATGAAATTTTGATTTTTCGGATTCGTTGGAAAGATATTCACAATTAGATTCCAATGTTTTTGGTTTCACTAAAATCCGGATTATTTTGCACCCGGTACATTCAATTGAAGTTTGAAATCGAATTATCGAACTACCGCGCCATTTTCAATTCTATTATATAATTATATATAAATATTTATATACTAACGACGACGTATACAATGTATACGTCGAATTCTATTCAAAATAAATTTCTCGTCGATATTATTTAAAATAATTCATTTTAAATGTTCAGAATTCGCTAAAATTGTCGAAATAAAAATTTTAAACTGGCCCAGATTTTCGGGTTATTACAGTGGCGTGACTCGGTAGAGATGGGTTTAGTAATACCCTAGATTGAGTTGAGTGTATATATACGAGTGAGCGTATTTGTTATTGATATAAAAATTGTTTTATATTGTGGAGATTCATTGGTTGAGTTGTTTATGGGTTCTGGTCGATCAGTTTGATCCACTGTATCGGTAGGAGTTACTAAACACTCGAATACTGTGACGACCCCATTTCCCGTACTGACGGAGACAAGGGTAATCTTTGGAATATAACACAGAAACAGATAATAGCAGAACAGAAATAAATAAATACACCAGATAATGAACAATAGAATATACTGGATAAAAGTAATCATCAGAGTTACACAGTATACAGGATCTTACTTAGTACAAATACAGTTCAGCTATACATAAATGTCTACAGCGGAAACAAACAAAATATGTACAATAGGAGTTGAACAACATAAAAAGAGATAAATGATAGAATCCATCTACAGCTCCAGCTATCCAGAGAAAACCAGCTAAAACCTGAATACAAGGTTGCCCGTGTAGAAAAAGGGGCACCCGAGTTTGAAAGTGAAACAAACTACGAGTCAGTCATGGGACTGGTATGAGAAATCTACTCAACACATTTATAATATGGCTAATCACAGGACCACGCCACTTTTGTGGAACGGGTTTACTCCATTAGATTGTCAGTGCTTTAAAACAAATCATTCTTTTAAACATCGTAATGCTTTTTATAAAAATGAAGCCATTATAAGACTCAGTTCCCATCACACAATGCAACGCAAACCGGGGGATAGAGTTTTTACCTTATAACGGCCAAAATATGCTTGATACGAATAAAACAAAGGCATTTTATTTTATTGCTAGTGTTTATATGTTTTGAAAACAATTTCGAATCATAACTATCAATCATAGACGACATTAATGCCCCTTACCACTATGTCGCCATATATAGGTATACAATCAAAACCGCACGATGTCGTATTTGGAAATTGGATTTCCGTCATGAACCAAGGCAAAAGATAGTCGTTACCGAATTCGAGACGCTCTAGCCCGTGTCTCAGGCAAGTACTCAGTCAAGCCTTTGGATCGTCAGGGCCGGTCCACCGATGTGGATTAAAATTCCTGAACAATGCGTTTCCCCGCCCTATGGGGCGTAAGTGAGCCAACAAATGACTCCATCGGACCCGGATCGTCCGATCAAACCGAGGCGCCTCGCAACAGCAACAACCACATAAGTCAAACTCGTCAGGGCGTGTAAAACCACTGACGCCACTTCTAGATAGAAGGAAACGCATGTCCTCCCTGAGATCCTTCCTCCCGTTTCTGGTTCATACCGGGTGAGAGGCTCGCGATTTCACGTTATACATAAAGCTACGCCACACAGGCGGTGCTTTGATCATCACCACAAGGCTTTGCTTTTCAACAGAAGCCCTGATCATTTGCCACTTAGGCATGCCACACTAGAAATTCATGCCATGCGACTGATGTCCATTGATATACAACCTCTGAGCTCGTGCATTACAGAGAAGGGCGTTAAGCAAAAGAATAAATTCTCCGCCGCCAAACAGCTGTATATTTAACAGAGATCAATCAACACAGAGTAAAATCCAATGTCAGACACACAGTCCATTTACAAGTCCGTTCTGGGTCTGAACAAAACAGGAGGCACTAAATACCCCGCAAACAAATCAATCACCACGTACGTCTGGACGATCACCACTCATTATCCATATTTCGGGATGCCTCCCAATTAGGACCTCAGTTACCATCCAAACGAGGTGAAGATCTTCGGTCTTCGACCACCGTCTTCATCTTCGACTTTCAATCGTCGGTCAATTATTTGAAATGAGAATTAACTCGGCCTTTTCAAATAATTCACGTATATTTAGAATTTCAAATCAATTTATTTCAATGGTTAAATCATCCGACAACACCAATTTTGTTCTTTAATGTAATTTCCACACCAAACACATTCAACCATCAAATACCACATAAATCGAGAAAATTCAGATTATTTCCACTCCATATCGTTTATGATATTTTGTAACGATTTATCGCTATTTTTATTTATTTTAAAATAGCCAATTTATTCAAAACGACGCTTCGGGCCATAACGCGGCCGTGGCGCTGTTTTTCTTCAGATTTGATTTACAATTATATGAAAATCTAACCGTTCGATCTTCACAAAATTTACATCGTTAGAAAGATCTTTTCAAAACGAATCCAACGGTTCTGGTCTCGGGAAAATCCGACGGTCGGATCTCCCGGTACAATCGTTTGAAGTTTCGATTTCGAAATACGAACTGCAGCGTCGTTATTCGATTATATATAATTATATTTATATATAAATATAAATATAATCGATTCTGGCGGTGTTTTTCTTCAGATTTGAATTAAACATTCCAGACAATCAAATCGTTGGATTTTTACAAAGTTGGTGCCGTTGGAAAGATATTTCCAAAGCGAACCCAACGGTTGCGATTTCAGGAAAATCCGATGGTCGGATCTCCCGGTATAATCGTTTGAAATCACGGTTTCAAAATACGAACTGCAGCGTCGTTATTCGATATATTTTAACTCTATTTATATATATATATATATATATATATATATCGATTCTTCGATTTCAAAGCTATATTATTTTCATACATTTGATAAAAATGATATTTTTATCAAACTGTCTTCTATTTCAACACTTCACTATATTTGACAATTCATGTATATAATAAAAATGTGATTTTTATTGTAAAACAATTCTTTTCAAAACACTATTATTTTATATAGTTTATGTAGGTAATAAAAATAGGATTTTTATTATAAAACAATTTCTTTTAAAACGAGATCATTTTACAAATTTCATATAGATGATAAAAAGGTGATTTTTATTATAAAACAATTTATTTCAAAATGTGAATACCATTCAATGCATGAATTTCTATTCAACGAATGAATATCGATTCAACACATGAAGGTTTTCTATACAACGAATAAATATAGTTTCAGCAAATGAAAATAATTCAAACACATGAATATTATTCAAAATTTCGGCAGCATAACGGCAGGGTAGTTAAAACCGGGACCGTCCCTAGTACGGCTCCTCGCTCTACCTTAAAACCTCGCGGTTTTTGACAATGGGAATCATGCATCTAGTTCGCACGCAGGCGGCATGTATATATTTATTTCATTTCCACAAACTAATCCTAGGTGGTTTCAACCAAATATTTCTCAACCACAAATGGGTATTTTTCAACCACAATCAATCGATATCAACCACAAACAATCCCAATCAACCATTCGCTATCAATCAATTTTCACACCAATCACAACCAATAAATATCGTCCATGGTTTGTGGACGAGGGGCGTATATATATATTTATATATAGCAATTCACTTCTATTTCAACACATAAATAATTTTTACAACGCATATATAACTTATACATCGAATGTACAACTTATACCACGCTTATACATGAGGTGTACAACGCTTATATAACTCATACATCGACTATATAATTTATACATCGTCGTTTTCCATATCGTTTATAAATTAGAAATCTCACATTGGGTTCCACTCCACCAAAAATAGCAGAAGGCTCAGAAAAATATGCGGTCTCTTCCAGAAGGTAGAAGACGTCCACACGAGTCCACTGTCTCTTGTTTCACCGAATTTCGTCAAGAAACGAAAAAGATATGATTTTTACAAGGTTTACAACGGTTTAAAGGTGTTAAAATCATTTCAGAAAATAAAACCCGTACCTTTCAATAAATGTTCAAAACTAGGTTTGCAAATTTCTTTCAATCCATGCAACTATATGACGATCGGCCTGTGCCACCTCGAAGGGCTAGGAGAGGCGCACAGAACGAGGGCAACCTCGTCGAACTCGGTGGTCGGAGCTGGCGTTGGCGACGGCACAAAGTCGGCGACTTCGGGGCTTCTAATCTCGAAGGATACTCAATGAAAAAATCCAAACTTGCTATGGATTTGAAGATCTTGACTAGCTCTACAAAATCCTCAACAGGATGGAGGTCTAATTTTGAGCGGATTGAGAGCAATCGAGGAGAGAAGGGGTCGAGTTCATTTCCGCCGCGCGATCTGGAGTGTCGGGGAGAGAGAAGAAGATACGGGCCAATCATATTTTTTCTTTTATTTATATATTTTTAAAATTACGAAAATACCCCTTATCTCATACAAACTCTAATCCAGACCCAGCGACTGTCGTCCTTAGTGTTTTACCCCCATTCCGAACACAATGGGATATGTTTTGTAGGCCCATTCGACTGTTCAGTCAGTTTTCATTCAATTTAAAATATATAACATTCAATATTCGATTTGAACGTACATTTCAATTTGCTAGGGCCACAAACTGATTCGAAAAATTCCAGAAAAATAAATCTGACTATGTTTTGACGATACGGTCCCAACAAAACTAGTTTCGTCGAATTCTGAGACCGTTTGCAAAAAGGCCCATTTCTGGTCGATCCAATTTAACTGCAATTGATCAAAACACGTTTTCTTTTGCCATGCTCACATACTAGCTTCAAAAATTATGAAATTTGAAACCTAGCAATAACTTCACATCCCGGATCCAACAAAAGTGGTTTCGTCGAATTCCGAGGTCGTATGCAAAATGGCCAATTTCACGGGCTATATAAATTCCATAGCGACCTTTCTGAAAATTCATTTGGCCATAACTTTTGCTTTCCGCTATGAAAAATTGATTTTTCAGATTCGTTAGAAAGGTATTCACTAACAGGTTTAAATATTTTTAGTTTCACTCAAATCCGTTTTGTTTTGCACCCGGTATAGTCCGACACAGTTTGAATTCAAAATTTGAAACTACAGCGCCATTTCAGGCCTTGTTTATAATTAGAATTAATTATATTCGTTTTCAAACGTCGATTCAAACTCACTTTACATTGCTATTATTTAAAATATTTATTTTAAATATTTAAAATCCATTATTTTAGCCAATTAAAAAAATTTAAATTGGTTCAGATTTCTGGGTCGTTACAAATACGATGGGTCGGCACGATATGTTTTGAAAAGAGGGTAAATGAAAATAGTTTACCTAATGTATATTTTGATATATATTGGATATGTTGGTTGTTATTATAATCAAGTAAGATTATAAATTAAATGGTTATGTAAATAACCAATCAGAATTCATATAAGTGAAATACGTGAAATCAGATGAGTTAAATCTGAAATTTAAACTAGAAATGGAGTTAAAACTCTAGAGAATTGGATAAGTGTTTGTAAATGGATTTGGATTAAAAGTAAGGAAAATTTAAGATCCTGGGAGATTTTAAATTGTTTTACAAGCAGTGTGAATTATATTTTGAAATGAATTTCAAAGTGGAAATGTTTAAAAATGGTTTATAGTATTGAACTCACTTCGATCGCTGGAAAATAGATTCTGATGATGACAGCTACATCGTCAGTATTCCTTTTCGAGTTGTAAGTGACGAACTACTACCAGAGATACTGTTTTGAATTTGTTTTGGGAAAGACAAGTTGTGTTGAATTTCAAAATGGGATTTAAAATATAGAATTTGAATTTTTAAATAGATTTGAAATATTAACTTGTTTTAAAAGAAATAAAACGAGAAGTTCCTTTATAAACGAAGTTTATAAATAGTTCTTTTATAAACGAAGTTTATAAATGAAGTGAAGAGAATCATCATTGGATAATTCAGAAATAAAAATACAAGTGTGAAATTGAAAGGGAAATCTATTTTCCAAAGGTAGAAATATCGATTTCAAACAAAATTGAAATCGAGACTTATGTAAAGAATGAATAAAGAAAGTTTGAAAAGGAATTTGAATAAAGGAAGTTCAAACATAGAATGTAAATAAGAAAATTCAAAGGGGATTTGAATATAGAAATTCAAATGAAATTTGAATAAAGAAGAGTTAAATAATGGAAAATTGAATATAGAATTCATATAGAGTAATAATGAAATTTGAATATAGAATTCAAATAGTTTGAAATGAAATTTGAATATAGAATTCAAATAGAGCTGAAATGGGAATTGGAATATATAATTCAATGGAGTTTGAAAATATAGGATTTGAATATAGAAAGTGAAATGGAAATTGAATATAGAAATTCAAAGGGAGTTTGAATATATGAAATTCAATGAAATTGAAATAGAGTTTGAATATAGAAATTCAAATGGAATTCAAATATAGAATTTGAATATAGAAAACATAAAGGAATTCAAATATAGGATTTGAATATCGAAATTGAAAATGAAATTTGAATAAAGAAGATTTAAATAGAATTGAATTTGAAATTTGAATATAGAAGATTCAAATAGATTTGAAATGAAATTTAAATATAGAATTTGAATAAGAGAATTGAAAAAGAATTTGAATATAGGAAATTCAAATAGAATTGAAATGGAATTCAATTAGTTGATAAACAAGTTAAACTTATATTTGAACATGTATATTCAAATAAAAAGGTGAAATAGGTAAACCAGTAAATTAGCCATTAGTAAATGGATCTTGAATTGAAGTTGAACTTTAGATAAGTAAAGGGGACTGGTAAATTTATATTTGAAATCGAATATGAAACCTGAGTTTGAAAAAGTAGAATTTGATTAGTTTATAAGTAAGTTAAAATATATTTGGACATGTCATGTTCAAATATAAATGTGAAATAGACTAAAGAGTTAATTAACAAATTAATTAACGAATTGAGTTAAAACGATCAGGTATAGTTAAAATAGATTGGACAGGTATAAATATACATGAGATAGGTATGAATAAGGTATAAAGGTATATAAATAGAATGCTCGACGAAAAGGTATGTATTTAATTCACATATGAGATTTTATGCGCCGTATCGGCTAGCCGCTTAGCTTTTTCTTTTTCTTTTGGATTGGTGAGGGCCATGGGAGGCAATTAGAAATATCCCGATGCTCCTAGTATAAAGGAGGTTATGGCGAATTTTTCAGGGAATTTAAGGAGTTAGAAATTTTTTAAGATAATTTGATAGTTAGAAATAAACGTATCGATATATATAGAAGTCGATAAGGAAACGAACATAGAGATAGAATAGTATGAATCAAAAAGGAAGACTAAGAATAAAATCTAGTAAGAATAGAAAGAGGAAGCGTATACGTGTTTAAAAGTGAATAAGTAGTTGTATGATATTGATTATTCGAGTAAGTAGTGATATCTGTTTTGACGTTATAAATGTTATTCAGTCAAGGTATGAGAGGTAGTTATACCCCAACTTGATTGATTTCATTATTAACAAATAAATAGCAAGATTTCAGGCTCGAAGATCAATGTCGAATAAGAGTTAGTTGAATATAGTATTTGGGTTGTCGTAACGATGTTTTACACAACATCCGTTTTAACCCAAATAAGTGTAAGCTTGGAAATATAATAAAGAATATTTCCTAAGTGAAACACCCCACATCCGTTAGTGTCACTCGCAAAGGGAATGCACTAAGTTCTGTGGAGCATTTAGGGTAAAAGATGCAGATAAATTACAAGACAGACAGAAATTAAACAACGGAAAATAAAACTTTACTTTATTGATAGAATAGTTTGTACAATGATTTTTTTCAATATCAGAGTATCATCTGTCTTACAAAATAAAGAAGCATAAAACAACGTTTATATTCCCCAATTGTAGCAAGAGCCAGCCATAGCATCTGAAAAGAGAATCCAGCAAAACTTCGACAAATCTTCAAGCTGGGAAATTGTGACAATCCAACTTAACCTGAGCTATACTATTCCCTTCTTTACTACCTGGGGGGGGGGAGTGGAAACGGAAGAAAAGAAGACGAAAGAAAAACAGAGTCAGACATAAAGCCTGAGTAAGTTCAGTAACTTCTAGCATGTGAACATGGAAAAACAAAACGACATGAATTAACTGAATACAAGATAACACCATGATGATAGGGTCAGCAAGATTAGACAAGATAATCACAAGATATGCTAAGATAAGATAAACTGGATATGCTCTAATACTTTCGCCGCTTCGCTATTTCCTTGTTATACTGATTTCTATATCTCTGCACCACCTAACTAGTGTCCCAACTAGTAACGATAACGTGATCCCAATCCCTGTAGTTTCCGTTGCCTTCAGGCATACATTTATTATTTATTACCTAGATCTAATCTAGGGTTTTCTATCAAGTGCTTTCTAGATTCAACTAGAGTTTACGCTATCTGCTGAACGCTTCTCGGATTCAGGGTTTATGCCACCTAGTCCAACTAGGGATTATGCTACCTGTCGAACGATGCCCACAAGTCTAGGACACACTACCTAGAGTGGTATATGTTCCTATACTTCCCCACGCATGTATCGCGAATCGTTATCGCTTGTCTAGATGCACATGTCCTGTAATGTGCGGCCCGAGTCCTGTGGCAGGGCAAATCAAGAAACACAGAACTCGTTCGGGAGCTTTCACATATCTGCCAATGCAGATGCTAAGGTCTGTTTTTTATTCCAGTGGCTATGGTCCCACTCGACCCCTCCCTCAACTAATGAAAGGCACACCTTGAAAAATGAGAACTATACGCAGGCCCCCTATGCCCCCACTAACCTATTGCCATCCTCACCCATAACTAGATAGCAAGTATACGGTCTTTTGGAGTTCTCCGCCTTTCCGCTTCACGTATCTCGATTGACTCAAGATGGATGGTAGACGACGAGTTGCTATCACAGGGCTACCGGTTTCTCGCCGAATCACGCTGGTCCATCCTAGTCTTTAGGTTGCCATATTTTGCAACCAACGCATACCCTTGGTTCTTCTAATGCAGACCTTAACCTCTGTGAGCCCAGGAGGATCATCTGCAGCCTCACAGAGGGATACCAAGAGTACCCTCACGTCCCCTCGAAGCCTCGGGCTTCGTAATCCAATTCGTTGGAGCTTTCTTTTAATCAGACGGACGTTCGCTCCTTCCCGTGTTATACTAAGAATTACTACTTAGTTTTGCTAACTAAGGTTTACCACTTAGTTTTCAGAATCCTTGTTTTCTTAACTAAGGTTTACTACTTAGCTCCTTCTAACTAAGGTTTACTACTTAGTTCTCTTTCTCGTCAATTTGGATTGGTTAAGTGTCATTAGTCCATTCAAGCTAACTTAACCCTCTTCATTTATCCTGTTAAACTGGTTAAGTGTTATTAGTAATTCATGTTGACTTAACCCTACCACAAACCAAGTTATATTGGTTAAATATTTCTTAACCCTATCCATTCATCCTGTATTGGTTAAGTGCTTCTTTTTAACTTAACCTTGCCCACATGTTTTAACTAACATTTTATTAATGGTTAAGTGTTATCCCTTCGTGTTTTAGACTTAACCCTATTCCTTTATCACAATCTGATGGTTAAGTGTTCAAGTTTACTTAACCCTACGTTCTAGCCCAGCTAACATATCAAATTGGCTAAGTGTATTAAATTTTACTTAACCCCAACCTCTAGTCTAGTTAACATGTTAATTTGGCTAAGTGTATTAACTTTACTTAACCCCACCTTCTAGTCTAGTTAACATGTTAATTTGGCTAAGTGTATTAACTTTACTTAACCCTACCTTCTAGTCTAGTTAACATGTTAATTTGGATAAGTGTTTTCTTAGTTACTTATCCCCTACAAATCTTGTCTTGTTACAATGTTAGGTTTGGTTAAGTGTTCCTATGGACTTAACCCTCCCATTCTAGCTTAACTGTGTTAAGTTAGTTAAGTGTTCCTATGGACTTAACCCTCCCATTCTAGCTTAACTGTGGTGAGTGTCTGTATGAACCTAACCCTACCCATCGGTTTGGTTATCATGTTGAATTGGTTAAGTGTCTTAGTTAACTTAACCCTACCATTCTTGTTCTAGCTTTAACTAAATAAATTAAATCCGCTACCACTCACATTAGACAGATATTGTTGCGATTACTGGATGTGCCGGTTGGTTCCGGGCAGGTTTACATCGCAACTCAGTCTAACCTCGGGTTAGGCATATTCGTATTTTCTAAGTTCAAAGGGTTTTGATTAATTTTGAAATCAGGTTTTGAAAGTAACCATCCCGTCCGTCGGATCAGTTAGGGATAGCCAGGGAGAGCAGAAAACTTGTATTTTCCAAACCCAAGCCTAGACACTATCCTCTCTGTCACCCTAGAACTTTCTGGTGTGTTATTAAAGAGATGTCATTAATAAAACCTTTAATTTGCCTAAATTTACATTTTCTCATTTAGGACAAATTCTATAAGTAAACCATTCCTAATTTACTTATTTCCTAATCACTCCTTTAATGTAAATTGTCAACATTTATTCTTATGGCCCATTTTCCCCTTTATATCATATTTATGCTTTTTGGTATGTAAACTATACCAAATTAAGTGTCACTAACCATGATTTTTGCCAAACATGACAATTACTCGCAATTATGGCCAATTTCAAATTTACGCCAATATTCTTATTCTGCCAAATTAGCTAATCCAATTCTAATTTAACATTCTAATTACAGTTCATGTCAAACTAGACTTATTATTCTAGTTCACGATTCATGTAAATGCTAGATTTACAAGGTAATACCAGATTCAAATTACACATCCTATAATTCATGCCAAATTTATCCAATTTGCATTTTTATAAACATACCTTAATACATGTTCCCAATTTATGCCAATTTCCAAGTTTATAACTACGTTTTAGTAAATTTCATATTTTGACCAAATCGTATTCCCACCGTTCGTATAATCGTGATTCAATCTAGATTATAGATAAATCTAGCTTCGTAGAAAATAGGGAATGAACCAAAGATGCTACTAAAAAGATAGACATAATAACTGGCATAAAATGATAATTTACTAATTACAGACCTAACGAATTTCACTGAAATTGAACTAAAACATCGAAAGCCTATAGGTCTGAAAATCTTATGGCATAAAAAGGGTTAAGTAACGACGTAGGTTCAAGAACATGGGTAGACCTAACTTAATAGGTAAATTCCCAAGATCTAAAACCAAAGAAAACCAAGAATAGACAGAAAAGATAATCAGGTTTAGACCCAATTTCATAGTCACAAAACTCAAGCAACACTTTCCTAGTCATGAATCATAGGTGTTTAATCACAGTTGTCCTTGTTATGTCATAGGCAATAGTTTATGTTTCCTAATCAAAGGCATAGGCTTGTGTTCATAGTCAAGGAAATAATTCTCATAGTCATGAGTCACAGTCATAGGCAGTGTTCATAGTCATAGGCAATGTTCATAGTCAAAGAGGCATAAGGTTTTAAGGCCCATAGTTTCATAGTCACAGTCTCATTGGTCATCGAATCATAACAGTTCTTAATTAAGTCCAAAGATATAAGCACTGATTCGAATAGAAAGATTTGGCATATTCTTTTATTCCTTTAATTTCATGTCACGAATAGAGAAAACGTTCAAATCTAAAAAGTAACCGACTTACATTGATCGGTTTTTAGAATAGAAAGATGGTGTTGCTATGATTCGTGCGACGTTGCTCGAAACCGTTTGAGTTAGCCTTTGATTCTTATCTTGAAGCTTTAATCTTGATTCGAATCTCTTCTTGACAAACTTGAGCAGCATAACCTTGTCTTGGATTTTCGCATTATTTTATTTTAATTAGAATTAGAGCAGAGTATAGGCATAGAGAAGTTGTGAGGAGAAAATATGAGGCCTAGGGGTGTTTTTATAGTGTAGAAGTCAATTAATCTGGTCAGAATGGCTTCCGGATACAGAAAAACGAACCAAGCTGCAGATCTGGAAAAAGCGGGGAGGTCGACCCCCAGGTCGACTACCCAGTCGACCTGGGTGCCCCAGGTCAACTACCCAGTCGACCTGGGTCTTGGGCGGGAAAATTCCCGCCCAGCCTAATGTGGGTTCGATTTTTGAATTTTGAACTCGTTTCTGAACTGTTTTGAAATTTGAACTTCGCTAAAACTTCCGGAGGCCATATCCTCCTCATACGGACTCCGATTTACGCAAACTCGGACTCGTTTTCATGCAGAATTCTGAGATGAACGCAATGGCATAGCCCGTTTAACTTGGTTTTGATTTTAAATTTTAATTCTGCCTTGATTTGTGAATCCTAGTGTTACAGAATTACGGGGTGTTACATTCTCCCCCACATAAAAGGATTTCGTCCCCGAAATCTTCAGGTTAGGAAGAATGTGTCCTACCATCCAATCACCCATCTACTCAACCATTCAATCACAGGCATTCATTGTCCTTAAAAGATTTCTAATGCTTTCATGTTCATATGCATAGTGTGTGTATATGTCTTTATCTAGTGCAAAATCAGGCGGTCTACTGATTCAGTTGACCTCCTTAATGCGAATCATGTCAGTGCCATGCGTCCAATCATGTATGCAAGCATCCCTAGTTATGTAATGTGTGCATAGCCATCCATCCATATGCAACATCCGTATGATAACATATCCAGTTCAACTTACAAACAAATACATATCTGTAAATGCAATATGAAAGCGTCCGAACTGATCTAGTGCCTAATACGTATGTATATGCATTCACGAGAAGCCACTAGCAACCCCTCGCAACCATCAACCATAACATGTTTCAAATACATGTTTACATCCAAAAGAGTTTCTACCTAAGGATCGAAGATACGACCTAGAGGATATACTTTGGAAAGAGAGAAACAATTATGCGTAAAGCTCCTACAAAAAAAGAAATTAAGGATGCACCCTTAAGGAAAAGGGCATGTTGCTAGTATCTAGCCTTCTTGAGCTTTACTCCACTGTATCTTAACTAATTTAACTTCACGATTGTGAAGTTTCTGACCTCCATTTCCGAAATAAACAGATGTCAATCACGGTACCAAGTGTATGTACTAAGATGATTAGAGGTCTCCCTCTTATCCACCATGCCATAACTATAAGGGTCGAAAGGTTACTACGTGCTTTTTAGAGTGCCTGCCACAACTATTCATCTCTCACGCAAACCATCCTAGTCGAACTCGACTTTCCTCAAGTACAAGCCCCAAAGGACTAAACCAATATCAGACAAGCACCCAAGGAATATCTCCTCCGAATTTAGACGATCTACATGAGATGATATAAGCAAACTTGATAGCTATTCTCAAATCCCTAGTAACCAAAAAAATAAACTGGTCGGACCACCTATTGGATTTGAGACTCTAGTGGGATCTTCCTACTTATACAAGTAATATGGTGCAGAGACTCAACTATGGAAGTGGATATGAACAAATGCGAAGCGCTAAAACCAAAGAAAAGAGTACGAACAGCAAAACTAGACTCTTACAACAGAACTTTACTACCTTTCTCCTAGGTACGCTTGGTGGCGAAAGTAGGTACTTGCCCTTCTGGAAATCTTGTCCTTTGCCCTTAATTACATGCCCTATTATACCCTAGTAAAGGTACTTCCTCTTGTCTTAGGTTTTATAATTCCTTCCTTCTTTATGAGCTAAATCTACATCCCTGAATTCCACATCCTCTTCCGTGTGTAGTCATGTTGACAAATCTCTCGAAAGCTGCTTCCATCGTACAGAAAACCCTATAAGCTTGAAAGAAAACTAGCCGCAGGTGAAACTACTACGGTTATAGATGGAAGTCGGGCACTACTTCGCCCTTCGATGAGGTTACCTCCCAGAAAGCCAGGAGCCCCAGAGACTCAAGAAAGAAGGAGATAAGAATTCAAACAGAGGAAGAGAAGATAGTGCGTTTGGCTTTGGGGAATATGCCTTTAAATCAAATCTTTTCTCTTGAAAATGCTTCTTTTAAAACCGTTTTGAAAATAATTTTTCAAATTCTTTATCTGATCTGGTAACCTTCAGCTCTGATACCACGTGTAACACCCCACTTCCGTTAGTGTCACTCGCAAAGGGAATGCACTAAGTTCTGTGGAGCATTTAGGGTAAAAGATGCAGATAAATTACAAGACAGACAGAAATTAAACAGCGGAAAATAAAACTTTACTTTATTGATAGAATAGTTTGTACAATGATTTTTTTTCAATATCAGAGTATCATCTATCTTACAAAATAAAGAAGCATAAAACAACGTTTATATTCCCCAATTGTAGCAAGAGCCAGCCAAAGCATCTGAAAAGAGAATCCAGCAAAACTTCGACAAATCTTCAAGCTGGGAAAGAGTGAGAATCCAACTTAACCTGAGCTATACTATTCCCTTCTTTACTACCTGGGGGGGGGGGGAAACGGAAGAAAAGAAGACGAAAGAAAAACAGAGTCAGACATAAAGCCTGAGTAAGTTCAGTAACTTCTAGCATGTGAACATGGAAAAACAAAATGACATGAATTAACTGAATACAAGATAACACCATGATGATAGGGTCAGCAAGATTAGACAAGATAATCACAAGATATGCTAAGATAAGATAAACTAGATATGCTCTAATACTTTCGCCGTTTCGCCATTTCCTTGTTATACTGATTTCTATATCTCTGCACCACCTAACTAGTGTCCCAACTAGTAACGATAACGTGATCCCAATCCCTGTAGTTTCCGTTGCCTTCAGGCATACATTTATTATTTATTACCAAGATCTAATCTAGGGTTTTCTATCAAGTGCTTTCTAGATTCAACTAGAGTTTACGCTATCTGCTGAACGCTTCTCGGATTCAGGCTTTATGCCACCTAGTCCAACTAGGGATTATGCTACCTATCGAATGATGCCCCCAAGTCAAGGACACACTACCTAGAGTGGTATATGTTCCTATACTTCCCCACGCATGTATCACGAATCGTTATCGCTTGTCTAGATGTACAGGTCCTGTAATGTGTGGCCCGAGTCCTATGGCAGGGCAAATCAAGAAACACAGAACTCGGTCGGGAGCTTTCAGATATCTGCCGATGCAGATGCTAAGGTCTGTTTTTTATTCCAGTGGCTATGGTCCCACTCGACCCCTCCCTCAACTAATTAAAGGCACACCTTGAAAAATGAGAACTATACGCAGGCCCCCTATGCCCCTCTAACCTATGGCCATCCTCACCCATAACTAGATAGCAAGTATATGGTCTTTTGGAGTTCTCCGCCTTTCCGCTTCACGTATCTCGATTGACTCAAGATGGATGGTAGACGACGAGTTGCTATCACAAGGCTACCGGTTTCTCGCCGAATCACGCTGGTCCATCCTAGTCTTTAGGTTGCCATATTTTGCAACCAAGGCATACCCTTGGTTCTTCTAACGCAGACCTTAACCTCTGTGAGCCCAGGAGGATCATCTGCAGCCTAACAGAGGGATACCAAGAGTACCCTCACGTCCCCTCGAAGCCTCGGGCTTCGTAACCCAATTCGTTGGAGCTTTCTTTTAATCAGACGGATGTTCGCTCCTTCCCATGTTATACTAAGAATTACTGCTTAGTTTTGCTAACTAAGGTTTACCACTTAGTTTTCAGAATCGTTGTTTTCTTAACTAAGGTTTACTACTTAGGTCCTTCTAACTAAGGTTTACTACTTAGTTCTCTTTCTCGTCAATTTGGATTGGTTAAGTGTCATTAGTCCATTCAAGCTAACTTAACCCTCTTTATTTATCCTGTTAAACTGGTTAAGTGTTATCAGTAATTCATGTTGACTTAACCCTACCACAAACCAAGTTATATTGGTTATGTATTTCTTAACCCTATCCATTCATCCTGTATTGGTTAAGTGTTTCTTTTTAACTTAACCTTGCCCACCTGTTTTGACTAACATTTTATTAATGGTTAAGTGTTATCCCTTCGTGTTTTGGATTTAACCCTATTCCTTTATCACAATCTGATGGTTAAGTGTTCAAGTTTACTTAACCCTACGTTCTAGCCCAGCTAACATATCAAATTGGCTAAGTGTATTAAATTTTACTTAACCCCAACCTCTAGTCTAGTTAACATGTTAATTTGGCTAAGTGTATTAACTTTACTTAACCCCACCTTCTAGTCTAGTTAACATGTTAATTTGGCTAAATGTATTAACTTTACTTAACCCCACCTTCTAGTCTAGTTAACATGTTTATTTGGATAAGTGTTTTCTTAGTTACTTATCCCCTACAAATCTTGTCTTGTTACGATGTTAACTGGTTAAGTGTTCCTATGGACTTAACCCTCCCATTCTAGCTTAACTGTGTTAAGTTGGTTAAGTGTTCCTATGGACTTAACCCTCTCATTCTAGCTTAACTGTGTTGAGTGTCTATATGAACTTAACCCCACCCATCGGTATGGTTATCATGTTGAACTGGTTAAGTGTCTTAGTTAACTTAACCCTACCATTCTTGTTCTAGCTTTAACTAAATAAATTAAAGCTGCTACCACTCACATTAGACAGATATTGTTGCGATTACTGGATGTGCCGGTTGGTTCCGGGCAGGTTTACATCGCAACTCAGTCTAACCACGGGTTATGCATATTCGTGTTTTCTAAGTTCAAAGGGTTTTGATTAATTTTCAAATCAGGTTTTGAAAGTAACCATCCCGTCCGTCGGATCAGTTAGGGATAGCCAGGGAGAGCAGGAAACTTGTATTTTCCAAACCCAAGCCTAGACACTATCCTCTCTGTCACCCTAGAACTTTCTGGTGTGTTATTAAAGAGATGTCATTAATAAAACCTTTAATTTGTCTAAATTTACATTTTCTCATTTAGGACAAATTATATAAGTAAATCATTCCTAATTTACTTATTTCCTAATTACTCCTTTAATGTAAATTGTCAACATTTATTCTTACGGCCCATTTTCCCCTCTATATCATATTTATGCTTTTTGGTATGTAAACTATACCAAATTAAGTGTCACTAACCATGATTTTTGCCAAACATGACAATTACTCGCAATTATGGCCAATTTCAAATTTATGCCAATATTCTTATTCTGCCAAATTAGCTAATCCAATTCTAATTTATAATTCTAATTACAGTTCATGTCAAACTAAACTTATTATTCTAGTTCACGATTCATGTAAATGCTAGATTTACAAGTCAATACTAGATTCAAATTACACATCCTATAATTCATGCCAAATTTATCCAATTTGCATTTTTATAAACATGCCTTAATACATGTTCCCAATTTATGCCAATTTCCAAGTTTATAACTACATTTTAGTAAATTTCATATTTTGCCCAAATCGTATTCCCACCGTTCGTATAATCGTGATTCAATCTAGATTATAGATAAATCTAGCTTTGTAGAAAATAGGGAATGAACCAAAGATGCTATTAAAAAGATAGACATAATAACTGGCATAAAATGATAATTTACTAATTACAGACCTAACGAATTTCACTGAAATTGATCTAAAACATCGAAAGCCTATAGGTCTGAAAATCTTACGGCATAAAAAGGGTTGAAAAACGACGTAGGTTCAAGAACATGGGTAGACCTAACTTAATAGGTAAATTCCCAAGATATAAAACCAAAGAAAACCAAGAATAGACAGAATAGATAATCAGGTTTAGACCCAATTTCATAGTCACAAAACTTAAGCAACACTTTCCTAGTCATGAATCATAGGTGTTTAATCACAGTTGTCCTTGTTATGTCATAGGCAATAGTTTATGTTTCCTAATCAAAGTCATAGGCTTGTGTTCATAGTCAAGGAAATAATTCTCATAGTCATGAGTCACAATCATAGGCAGTGTGCATAGTCATAGGCAATGTTCATAGTCAAAGAGGCATAAGGTTTTAAGGTCCATAGTTTCATAGTCACAGTCTCATTGGTTATCGAATCATAACAGTTCTTAATTAAGTCCAAAGATATAAGCACTGATTCGAATAGAAAGATTTGGCATATTCTTTTATTCCTATAATTTCATGTCACGAATAGAGAAAACGTTCAAATCTAAAAAATAACTGACTTACATTAATCGGTTTTTAGAATAGAAAGATGGTGTTGCTATGATTCGTGCGACGTTGCTCGAAACCGTTTGAGTTAGCCTTTGATTCTTATCTTGAAGCTTTAATCTTGATTCGAATCTCTTCTTGACAAACTTGAGCAGCATAACCTTGTCTTGGATTTTCGTATTATTTTATTTTAATTAGAATTAGAGCAGAGTATAGGCATAGAGAAGTTGTGAGGAGAAAATATCAGGCCTAGGGGTGTTTTTATAGTGTAGAAATCAACGAATCTAGTCAGAATGGCGTCCGAATACAGAAAAACGAACCAGGCTGCAGATCTGGAAAAAGCGGGGAGGTCGACCCCCAGGTCGACTACCCAGTCAACCTGGGTCTTGGGCGGGAAAATTCCCGCCCAGCACAATCTGGGTCCGATTTTTGAATTTTGAACTCGTTTCTAAACTGTTTTGAAATTTGAACTTCGCTGAAACTTCCGGAGGCCATATCTTCCTCATACGAACTCCGATTTACGCAAACTCGGACTCGATTTCATGCAGAATTCCGAGATGAACGCAATGGCGCAGCCTGTTTCCCTTGATTTTGATTTTAAATTTTAATTCTGCCTTGCTTTGTGAATCCTAGTGTTACAGAATTACGGGGTGTTACACTAAGTATAGAAATAAACGAGATCGAAAAAGAGATAACTAATTGGAATATTTTCCAATTTATAAATTGCATATATTTTCTAAAGTTTAGAAAATAAAGGAAGGCGATATTCGGAAATGTTCTCCAAATAACATAAAAGGCCAATATGGTTATTGAAAATATTTGGTTAACAAATATTGATAAATAAATAGAGAAGTGATTTAACTAATGGAATATTAATTTAGGGCTCAGTGACATGTTCAAAAGGAAAATTTGATTTTTGAAAAGAGTAAACTGTTTAAAAACTCCTAGGGAAAGACTGTTTGAATTAAAAAAAATTAACAGAAATTTGTGAAACCAAAATTTAATTAAAGTAAAGCCAGTAAAGTGGTAACTGAGATTGAATTAGAATGATATCGAGACAAATTGGATTGTGAGATTCAAATTTGAAGTGTAATGGGATAATCAAGTTAAGAGTTGGGAATCGAGAAGAAACTCGAGTTGAAATGATATTTGGCTCAGATATAAGCGAATGGTTGTGTGGTAAGGATTAATTGATCAGGATTTGATTGGGGCAACATTGGTATATGCTGGGTTGATAGCATATGGAAGTGATAGAGTTGATATGCCCGACAAAAAGGTACAAGTTTATATTTCTATTGGATATAAGATTTATGAGCCAAATTGGCAAGCCGCTTGGCTGTTTGATTTTCTTTTGAGTTGGAGATGGCCCAGAGAGGCGAGTTGGAGTTTGACCTATTGACCAGTACAAAGGAGGTGCTGGCGAAATTTTTCGAAGAGTTAAGGCGTTAGAAAAATTTTATGATTTTTGAAAATTTTCATTGATAAGAATTAATTAATAATTTAATTGAAATTAAATTGGTCCAGTTGAAACTGAAGTTATGGAGTGAACAAATATGTTCTAACCAGTCGATAGGGTCGTCCCCTACCTTTTAGCAATTTCGAGGATGAAATTATTTTAAGTAGGAAAGATTGTAATGACCCGCATTGGCAGAGGTATTATAATTAATTTATTTAATTATTGAAATGGTGGTTTAGAGAATTTAAATGGTCATGGAATTAAATAATGATGAATATTTAATTAAAATAATAATTAAATAATATATTTAATTCTAAAATAATCAGAATTGGCTGAAATGGCGATATGGTGTGAACTGGATCATCTATGATATATAATTCAGTTCAAAATTGAATTAGAATGACGAATATATTTAAAAAATTCAGTTTGAACGTATAATTATATTATAATTATAAACGAGCTTGAAATGGCGCGGCAGTTCGCGATTTGGCGATTTGAACTTCAATTGGATATACAGGGTTCGTTTTAAATCGGATTTCTGTGAAACAAGAAATGTGTGGAGTTGGTGAAGTATATTTTCTAGTGGAAGAGAAAAATCGAGATTTCGTCGTGTAGATTTTGATTTATGGCCAAATCAAATTTTAAAATAGTCGCTACAAAATCGTTTATCGACCGTAACGGTTTATTCGATATAACTAGTCACCGGTTTCGAATTTAGACAAGATTCTTTTGAGGCGTAGTGATAATTTAATTTTTAAAAATTTAGGGTAATTTTTAATTAATTAAATAAGCAACTTTTTACTTGAAGTATTTTGCACCCTGTAATCAACATTTTGGGATTTCACAATACTAATCGATCTACCGATATTATTATATTTTTTGGATCCTGGCACATTTGTCGTCACAACGATGTAGCTAATTCTGTCTATAGCAGTTGTATATGAATGGAATTTATGAAAATGGATACAAAAGAATATATATGCCTATATAATAACTCTAACAAAAAGTTATAACATAAAACTAAAGTCCACATTCATCCTTCTCATTCCACCGGTTCTCTGTGGACTCAAAACATAGACGTGGCCCTAATAAAATCCTCACCAATAAATATCTAACCTATAAATATAGGTGAATAGAACCTATTCGGACCTCTCCATTTTTCTGTCTTCAACACAATAAAAGTAACCGCCACTTCATTTTAAATCTTTAAGTAAACAAATCGAAGAGAAATGAAGGGACCGGAAGTGTGAACATGATGTTGTGCGTGTTCAGAACTGTGAATGACAAGGGGGATGCATGTACCGCATGGATCTTGGGTAAGATGGAAGCATGAGCGTGTGGGTACAGGTACATGTAAGGGGAATATGCGGTAGTGCATATATATGTCTGGCAGTGTATAGTGCATTGGACTATGGGTTTTGGGCTGAGAAGTATAAATAAATAAATATATAAGTTTGTCAAAAGAAAAGGGCGGAAGTTCGATTCGGGAATCATGGAAATGGTTGGTTTCCCTGTTCGTATTTGTTGCCTGATAGTTGAAGAAGATGAGGAGTGGGCTTTGGGAGCTTAACGTGAATAAGAACGTATAATTAAGGTGATGCTGAGGAACTCGTGATCTTCATGGGGATGTTATTTGGTGATTTATCGGTGATGAAATGAAAGGTGCGGTGAGGAGTTTTGTACTGTTCGATGAAGAAGGTGACGAGCAGGGGAAACGTGGTTTAATAAGGTGATTAGGAAAGTATTAATTACTTAATTAATATTTAAGCGTTAATGAGGTGATTATGAAGTTTTGAGGGCTAAAACGTTGGACTGATATTTTAAAGAAGGTTTGGAGGGTGGACTAAAGTGTTGTGGCGTGTTCTTGGTGATGGGAAAGTAGGAACCCGTGAAGGAGCTGGAAATAGGGGTGAGCGTTTGGTTGGATTGGTTTATCCAATTATAAAAATTGTCAAACCAAACTAAAACCGATAAAAATGGAAACCAAACCAAACCAACCAATTTAAGATTGGTTGGTTCGGTTGGTTATCCGATTTAACCAAACTAAAAATATTTTAGACTTTATGTTCATAATATAAATTATATTTTGAAATAAAATATAAATATATGATTAAAATATTATAATTAATGATTCTTATGATTCCCAGATGTAATTATGATACTATTGTGATGATTAAAATTTACTTAGATAATTAGATTAAGCTGAAATATTTACTATAATATCGCTAATTTTGAAAATATAATTAAAGTTCGGTTAATTTGGTTAAACCGATAACCAAACAAGATTTTTTTTCCAAACCGATTAAAACCAATCTAATTCCAAAACCAAACCAAACCGACCAAAATAAATTGGTTTGGTTGGTTTATTTGGTTTAACCAAATAATGCTCAGCCCTAGCTGGAAAAGTGCTGGAGACATGCTATTAAACGAGGAAGAATGGGCAAAATGGGGTAGAAGATTTTAAGGCAGGGTTGTTGGGCCAAAAGGAATTTTAAAATGGTGAGGCCAATATACTTAGAGAAGAAGAAGAAAGTATAATGGGCTGAACGGGGTCAGTATGAAGAATTGGGCCGGTTATAAGAGGTGTGGCCCATATTAATATAAATAAAGTTTTATTTAATTTAATATTGTATACAAACTTGTAAAGGTTGTATCTTGACCATACATTGTCAGTTTCACGAACGGTCAGATCCGACGGGATCGTATGGATGGTGGCTACAACATGGAGCTGACTGAGAGTGAATCCGAGCTCGCTACAATTTATCGTAAAATAAATTGTCCATCTGAATCAAGCGATGGTTATCGTTATTAACGATGATCGTCCAATGTGAGTAAACTGAACAGTTTATAATTTAATGTTGTATTTTTAGAACTGTTAGATATTGGCTGATTGACTTTGTGTTGACTGTTTGATTGAACTGCTAGTCAGTTAGTTAAATTTCTATATTTGATTCTGTTAAACAGAATATATCATATGGAACTGGAAGTGATGTTGATTTTATATTGTATATCATCTGTGGATGCAGGGAGACAGGTTGGAGGAATCTGCCTAGATTCCTCAACAATTATTTACTATTTTCATATATTGTGATATATGATGTGATGTATATTTGTTATGGATTATGTGTGTTAGAATGATGTTGATCATTGTTATTCGATATTTTAAATATTATAAAAGACCCTGGGATGTAAAAAGAATTATTTCAATGTATATTGAAATAAAAGGGTTTTTTTTAAGTCAATAGATTTTACAAAAAGGAATATTTCGAAAGTAAATAAAAGGGGAAATGTTTATAAAACGAATAGAGTTTTATAAAAGGGAAATCATTTGTAAAGTGAAGAACCGTTACTAAAAGTAAATCTTTATAAATGAATAGTTTAATCGAGTTAAAAGGAGTTAATCGATGTTAATTTAATCAAAAGGAGTTAATCGATGTTAGTTTAATCGAAAGGAGTTAATCGATGTTAGTTTAATCGATTAGAGTTAAAGCAAATGAGTTAATCGAATATAGTTTTTTCGATAATAGAATAAAGGAGTTAATCGAATATAGTTTATTCAAATAGAATAAAGGAGTTAATCGAATATAGTTTATTCAAATAGAATAAAGGAGTTAATCGAATATAGTTTATTCAAATAGAATAAAGGAGTTAATCGAAAATATAGTTTATTCAAATAGAATTAAAGAGTTACCGAATATAGTTTATTCGATAGGAGTTAAGTGAATAGAGTTAGAGTTAGATCAAAAGAGTTAAGTGAATAGAATAAATTGAATAGAGTAATCGAATATAGTTATTCGAAAGAAAGGTTAAGTAAGGAAGTTTGTTAAAGAATTAGAAGGGTGAACTTTGTCTATTTCAAGGTTAGAAACGTTGTTCAGTAAAGGTCTGAGAGGTAGTATTACCCCCAACTTGATTGACTTCATTTTTAAATAAGGGATGGTTAAGGTTCGATAGAAAAGGATAGTTGAGGTTCAGCAGTAAAGGAAATGGTTTGAGTTGGCATCGCGATGGTTTGTTTAAAACATCTGTCTAAGTCCAATGAAGAAGATTTGGAAATGTTTTCCAAATAAGAAACTAGAAATGTTTTTCTAATAAAGAAAACAAGAATGGAAATGTTTTCCATTGTTAATAACGTATATTTTCCTAATTTAGAAAATAAGAAATATTGAATATAGGGAAACAGGAGATAAGTAAATTAATGAAATAAAGAGGTAAATGTTGAATGATGTTTGATCGATATAAATTTCCATTTGGAAATAATATCGTTGTTTGCGCACCTGTTTTTCTTCGATAGTTAAATGACAGACTATCGAAGTTTTGACCATTTTAACGTTGTTAATATGGAGAGACCGGTTGGATTATTATCCAAAGAACCACTCTGTATTGGCATAAGCGTTGCGAATCATATATGCCAAAGAAAATTGAAGACGTAGTTATGCAAGGGCTATCCTGTTCACAGAATAGTGCCTTCGGTTCATCCTGTTCCTGGATGACTTGTATGGACGGATGTCTGATAGAGTATTTCCAGATGATCACGTATATTGATTTCTCCAACCGTACCAAGAGTGGAAGCGGAGAAGGAAACTTCTTTTAGCTAAAACATAATGTATGGTTAAGGTCTTTAATCGGTGATTTGATGGATTTGATGATGTGGCATTCAAAGTGAATCTGATGTGATGATAAAGCATAGCTTCTAGCCTCACATCCGGTAAATGACAGAAATCGGGCAGGCAGCATGGCTAAGTCGGTCGCACCGAAGTAGGGTGTATAATCACCTGATCTAGAGTTTCATTTACTTCTAAAAATCTATTGTTGATGCTGTCCCATTCGGGAAACGGTTGCTGATCCCAACCGTTGGTGATATACATTCGATACACTCAAGCGAAATGAGTGGTCGGTCATGTGTGGCCGGGTTGCAAGATGTTTTTGTTGAACCCGGTGTATTCCTCTCTAGAGGTACACAAGCGGAAGGTGGTTCCATACCTTGTCATAGTTGGAAATCCATTACCCAATACCTGCTTGTGGTTTTGATTGTATACTATATATGTAGAACGTGAGATGAAAGCGTTTCTGCTAGCTGATTATCATATTGTGTTGATAGACATTATTATAATATCAAAAAGGTTTTGATATAAAGATAATTTGGATTCTCATACGGGAAAAACCCGTTCCGTTATACGGCGTGGTCTTATGAGATATCGTTTACTGCTTGAACTGTTTTTTAAACTGTTTTACTCACACCAGTCCTATGACTGACCCGGAGTTTATTTGTTTGTTTCCCTAAACTCTTAGGTGCCTAAATTTGTACGGGCAGTCAAGTAGTCGGGATTTACAGATATACTGGAAGAGCTAGGAGCAGGAGACTTCATGATCATATAGCTATAGTTTATTTCCGCTGTGTTGTAAGTGTTGTACTTTGATAATGATATGTATATTCAAGTACAGATTTGTATTTCAAAGTTATGTTATGAAATATATTTATTCATACCGCTGTGAGATTCGTGTTACTCTGATGTTGTGTTCTTCTTCTTCTATTCTAATTTTCTATCTTATATATCCTCGCCCTCTAATTTCTTTCATTAATTACCGGGATTTTGCGATGATTGGTTATCGACATCGAGTTTATGTCGATAACCAAAGTCGCTCAAAATCCAGGTCATTACAAAACCATTATAAGACTCAAGTCCCATCACACAATGCAACGCAAATCGGAGGATAGAGTTTTACATTATAATGGTCAAAAATGCTTGATACGATAAAACGGATTTGATATTAATGTGTGTATATATGGGTATATATATTTCAAAAACATTTCAATCATAATGCATCAATCATAGACGGCATAGTACCCCATCCTACTATGTCGCCCTACTAGTTCTACAATCAAAACCGCAAGGTCGTATTGGAAATTGGGTTTCCATCATGAGTCGAGGCTAGGGGCAAGATCCTCTCCGATTCGAGACACTCTAGCAAACGCCTCAGGATCCCCCGTAGTGAACCCTTGGATCTTCAGGGCCGGTCCCCGCCTATCGGCAGTGGATTAATTATTCCTGAACACACGCTTCCCGGTCCCTTTGGACCTATAGTATGACCACTAACGGCCTATGAAAAAAATCCGAGGCGCCTCAAAATCCATTATCCACATAAGTAAAATATCACCCAGTTTAAGCACTGACACCACTCCTAGCTAGAAAGAAACGTGTGCACTCCCTGCAGTCCTAATCTCGTTTTTGACTCATACCGGGGTGTGAGGCTCGCGAAGTCACGATATACACAAAGTTATGCCGTAATAGGCTATACTTTGATCATCAACCACAAGGCCTTGCTTTTCAACAAAAGCCTTGATCATTTGCATCTTGGCGTGCCACATTGACAATTCACGCCATGCGATCAATCACTATTAATATATACCAGGGTGTTAAGTAGAGAATAAATCCTCCACCACCAAACAGACATACATTAACAGAAATCAATTTAATTCACATGGAACGAAATCCAATGTCAGACATGCATCCATTTACTAGCTTATGCTCTGGGTCTGAGCGAAAACCAAATCCGAACAATCAACAATAGTCCGGACGGCCACCACTGAAGCCCCTTCAAGGTAGCTACTCCCATCAAGGGTCTCTGTAGCAACGCATCCATTTGATGTGAAGATCGTCGGTCTTCAACCACCGTCTTCATCTTCGACTCTTCATCGTCGTAGTAATTATTCGGAATGGGTTAAACCCGGTCTTCCCGAATAACTCACGTATTTTATAATTAAAAATCAAGTGTTATACGTCCAACGCCTCATTCCAATTCAGAATATTCTTTTAAATAAAATATTCACATTATTTTATCAAAGATAAACTCTTTAAATTATTCTTAAATCTTACTTTTAAAGATTTATTAAGAACCCAATTTGGTTTTGAATATCAAAAATCATTATTCAACGATTATTTAAATTTAAGAAATAAATCTGATCTTTAACTGGGTTAAAGAACTAGTGTCATTTTAAAACACCGTTCACGATAGACCCAAAATCGACTTCCATTAAGTATGGAATCTTCACAGAAGTCAAATCAATATATAATCGTTATAAATATCTGTATTCGACCAATAATATAAATGGAATAACGGCAAAGCCTCTTAAATTCCATATGTAGTATCGGTCTTCTTTTACAGAAGCTTATCTCAGTTATTATTAATTCGAATTCCATTAAATTTCAATTTAATATATTAAATTGGAAAACTTTACTTTTGGAAAATCCTCATTAAATCTTAATAAAAGATTTATAAATCCCAAATCATGTTTTCACTGTCAGTTGAGTTAAAGAACAAATGTCATTTAAAAACACAGTTCACAATAAACCCAACTCACATTTCATCTTATTCCAATTACTAAATATAATTGAAAACTGTAATAATCTTGATTAAAAGATTTATTCTTTTCCTACGGGATTTAAGAACAGTGTTATTTAAGACATTATTCACGACAAACCCAAAATCCAATATATTTAATTTAACATCAATTAAATTTTAACAAATTGGAAAAAAACTTCATTAAATCTAAATTTAATGATCTATTCTAGTTAATAACTAGTTCATTTCAATAAAAATATATTTTTCCAAAATATAATCTTTTTCTAAAATATTTTCTTTTTCTAAGGATATTCTTCATTGGAATGTGACTCACTCATCAACCATACATTGCATATAATCAATAGTCATGATAAATAATTATCAAGCATCCAAATAACACCCAAAGTGGATTCTACACTAAATATTGGGACTAGTGTAGATCAAATATCATCCCAACACCCGTGTGGGGTTTCATCCAACAATCAAATAATAAATTATTTGTGCACTTGGGCGATGTGTAAAAATTATCGAGCCAATCACATAAACAAGTCGGATGACTTGTAAATGGAAGTGTAGTATTCAGTTTGAATATACTAACCATATATTTAACACATCAAACATTACAACATCACAGACATCTATTTCAATTTATTTATTTTTTTGTGTACAAATGACAATAAAAATCTTAATTTTTATTTCAATACTTTTTAATGTTAACAAACGACAATAAAATCTTAATTATTGACCAAAAAGTATATTTTTGGTCCCACTCATTTTGATGACTAAATGAGTATTTCACTTCACCTCTTTTAAAATGACAAAAACGTATCTTTCGAATTCGTCCTTTTAATATGAAAAAAATGATTTTATTTTAATTTACGCTTTCAAAAAGAAATGTACTGTTTATTCTAATATTCATTTTCTAGCAAAATGTACTTTTTATTCTAACATAAATTATGTTTAATTCTAATTCATTTCAATGTAAACAAAATGCCAGTTTTTTCTAATTCATTTCAGTGCAAACAGAATGAGTATTTTACTTCGCTCTTTTTAAATGATAAAACGAATGTTTTTATTTCATTCTTTACATTTGACAAAACTGAATGCTTTTGTCATTCTTTTACCTTTGACCCAAAAATGCATAATTTAGTCTAATCCTTTCAATGTACAAAATATGATAATTTTGTATAATATTTTCAATGTAGCAAAAAAAATATGATAATTTTGTATGGTCTAGTTAATGCAACAAAAATATGATAATTTTGTATAATTTTTTCAATGTTGCAAAATATGATAATTTTGTTTAATCTAGTAAATGCAACAAAATATGATTATTTTGTTTAATCTAGTCAATGCAACAAAATATGATTATTTTGTTTAATCTAGACAATTCAACAAAATATGATTATTTTGTTTAATCTAGTCAATGCAACAAAATATGATTATTTTGTTTAATCTAGTCAATGCAACAAAATATGATTATTTTGTTTAATCTAGTCAATGCAACAAAATATGATTATTTTGTTTAATCTAGTTAATGCAACAAAATATGATTATTTTATACAGTCCTTATTAAATGACAAAAATGTGGTTTCTACTTCATTCTTTTTAGTGTGACAAAAATTCCAATTTCTAATTCATTCTTTTATTATGTATAAAATATACATTTCTGATTCATTCTTTTTAATGTATAAAGATACACATTTCTAATTCATTCTTTTTAATGTATAAAGATACACATTTCTAATTCATTCTTTTTAATGTATAAAAATATACATTTCTAATTCATTCTTTTTAATGTATAAAAATGAATTGTTTTCTGTTCTCATTCTATTGTAATTGACAAAACTGAATCTATTTGACAAAAATGAACCTTTTGCTATTTTTTTACATTTGAAAAAAATGAATATTTTCAATGTTTAAATATTCTAATCATTCATATTAACATAAAAGGAATATTTTTATGTCACATCATTTCTAACATTACACACTTATATAAAAAGAATAATTTATGCTAAATCAATTTTAACATTTTTACAAAAACAAATAAAAAGATAACTTTGTTTTTGTCGACAATTCTATTTCAACACAAACAAATAAAAAGTGATATTTTTATCAACTCCACATTTTATAACTTAAAATGTTATTTTTATAAATCGTAACATTTTATAACTAAAACGTTATTTTTATCCAATCTTAACATTTATAACTTAAATGTTATTCTTATCAGTTCTTAACAAAATTGAGGTTTTAATGAACATGACATTCCTCAATAAAAGTAAATAACATCATGCTTATTTTTCCAATTCTAATATGACAAAAATATCCCATCAAATAAACAGATCAACAGACATCATCAAACAATTTTAAATCCAATCATGAACATTCAACAAAATATTACAGCACATATGTCCCACCAAAATTATGATTAACAATTTTAATTATATAAATAAAGGACTAGAATTTCTCACATTGCTTTTAATGCAGATCTGAAATTTCCTGAATTTTCAACATGCTTGGTTTCAACTCTAGTCAGCTCCGTGTTGTAGATCTTATCTCTGTGATTCCAACACAATTCGTTTCGTTGAATTCTGATTAGATTTGATCGAGATATGAATTTATGAAGTTCGTTAACAATTTAAATAAAATAATTAAATTAATTAGATGAATTAAACACCTTCTTCTTCAACAGACTTGAAGGCCGTCGGTTTCAAATAGATGTTCTAAACTAGGTTTTACTTTTGCGATCGAATCCGCAAGTTTGACGACGATCAGTTCATGCCACGGTGAGGAGCTTCGTGCGGCGCGCCTGGGGGTGGTCCTCCACTCAAACTCGGTGGTGCCTCTCGTGTTCAAAATCCGAGCAGGATCGGCTATAAGACCTTATCAAATCCACACAGAATTGAAGATCGGAGATTCCTCCTTCAACTTTGCGTTGATTTCCTACTTTAATTCGCCATGGATTTTGTCAAATTAGAGGATGAAATTCGAACTAATCTGTTCGTTCATACGAGATGGCGGCGGCTTGTTTAGGATTTAGGGTTGGGTACAGAATATGGTATACTGCGTATTATATACGTATATTTTATATTAGTTAATTATCTAATTAAGAAAATAACCCGTTTACTTATACGGACTTCAAATCCAGCCTAACAAAAGTTGTCCCTAGGCAAATACCCACGTTCCGGACGCAATGGGCTAGGTCCCGTCAGCCCAAAAGATCGTCTTAAGTTTATTTTCTTTAATTTAATATTTAAATCATTTATTTAATTAATTCTATCTTACATTTAAATTCACCAGGGCCACATACTACCTCTAAAAATTCCAGAAAAATTATTTCTAGCTATGTTTTGACAATGCGGTCCTAACAAAACAAATTTCATCGAATTCCGAGACCGTTTAAAAAATGGCTATTTTTAAGTCTTTTAAATTTGACTAAAACTGATAAAACACGTTTTCTTTTACCACGCTCACATATTAATTCGAAAAATTATGAAAATTGAAACCTAGCAATAATTTGACATTCCGGTTCCAACAAAAGTGGTTTCGTTGAAAACCGAGGTCGTTTACAAAAGGCTATTTTCAAGGCCAATATATTTAATTAAAATATATATAAATTCTATAGCGGCTTTTCTGAATTTTAAACTGGGCATAACTTTTGATTTATAAAACGAAATTTCAGTTTTTCAGATTCGTTAGAAAGATATGGTTAAACAGATTTAAATATTTCTTGTTTCATTCTATTTTGATTTATTTTGAATCCTGTACATTCAGTTAATGTTTGAAATCGAATTTTCGAACTACCGCGCCATTTCAAACTCCTTTTATAATTAAATTAAATTTATTCGTTTTAACTTAAATTTTTAGTTGTTCCTATTTAAAATAAATTATTTTAAACATTAAAATACATTAAAATTTCTAAAATAAAATTTTTAAATTGGCCCCAAAATTCCGGGTCGTTACAAGGACTATTTGCATACATGTTGGACTCATTGCACTAAACATATTTTGCATTAAGTAGATCAATCAGGCCTGATATTTGCATTAGATAAGGAACATATACACACACTTTCTGCATATGTTCATACAGCAATAGGAATCTCTTAAGGACAGTGGATGCCTGTGATTGATGACTGAGTAGATGGATGATTGGATGGTAGGACACATTCTTCTTAACTTGAAGATTTCGGGGATGAAATCCTTAAAGGAGGGGAGAATGTGACAACCCGTATTTTTATAACATATTAAAACAAGAAATCAAGGCAGAATTAAATTTTAAAATATGAATCAGGAGAAATGGGTTACGCCATTGCGTTCGTCTCGAAATTTTACATGAAATAGAGTCCGAGTTTTCGAAAATCGGAGTTCGGATGAAGAAGTTATGGCCTGTACAAGTTTCAGCAGTTTTCAGGCAGCACTGGACAAGGGGGTCGACCATAGGGTCGACCTCCACCACCACCCCCCCCCCCCCCCCAGGTCGACCATAGGGTCGACCTACCCCCCAGGTCAACCATAGTGTCGACCTCCCCCCTTACAGGTCGACCTGGTCAGCCTGGTTTGACCCAGAACTCATTTTTGAAGCCTGAGACATGTTTTGACGATCCAGATTGATTCTAGGGTTAATCTAAGGGCCTAAACTAGTTGCTACACCTATAAAAACACCCTTAGACCTAACCTAATTCATATCAAATCATTCTTACACCATTATGCTGCTAAAATACCTCTTAAACCATGGCCGCCGTCTCCAAATCAAAGTACAAACATTCAAACTCAAATCAATCCAAAGAACAAGGCTTCTACACTGATTCAAGACAATAAATTAACAACGCCGCAACATTTTTACAGCAAGTTCAGTTCTTAATTCATTAGCCATGCTCTGTAAGTTCTAGTTGTTTTTAGATTTAAACATTTAATTATAATATGGCCATGGAATAAAGTGGAATTGGATTTAAGCATGTTTATCGATTCTGATCTATTTCTGTTGCACCTTTAATCTTGTGTATTGGGACTTGTCTATCTTTATGCTCATGACAAGTTTATGATCTATTCAGCAGTTTTCTTGATTCGTAATGACGTTATCATCAAGTTGTAATATTTATGCCTATGATGATGTTTTCCTCTGATCTCATTTTTATTCAATTTCTATCTCCCCCAATTTATTTTCTTTCATAAACCTTGGTCAATTTCGGACCTTGGCCTAAAATCGCGATTTGCGTACGATGTATATGGGGGGATTATGGGATTATTGCCTATATGACTATGATGTAATAATTGGCAACATGAAATTGGATATTATCATTGTATTTGCAAGTTTGGGCTTGATCTGTAAATTTAGGTATAATCTTGTTATGAAAAATTTGCACAAATATTATATACATGGAATTTGGCACAAATAGGATCTATGTAATGTAACATGAGATTTGGTATATATAACGTGTAAATAATTTAGCATAAACATGTATTATGAACTTGGGCAACTGACATGTATTGTAATAAACAGATTATAGTTTGGGATAACTACATCATGAATCATGATTTGGGTTTGTTGGGTATGAAACTTGATACATGTAATTTTGTCTAAGAACTTGATACGGTAAAATGGCATAAAAATTGGCATACATGTAAAATGGCATAAATTGAACATATGTAAATTTGTTACGAATTGGGCATATGTAAAATTTACATGTAATCCTGAACTTGGGCATATGTTAATTATGTAAAATTTGGAGTTGAAACATATATGATAATTTATGACTTAGTAGAGGTTTAAAATGAACACGCCTAAGTTGGGTTTTGGTTAGTTGGCATGTATTGTAAATAAAAGGCTATAACTTGGCATAACCTTATAGTGAATTTTGATAATAATTTGGGAATACATTTTGGGACAAAAACGTGAATTATGAACTTGATAATTGATATATAACTAGAAATATGAACGTGGTTGGAACATGAACATTCCTATATGTTAAACACATGAACTGATATTGGAGTTTTGGGTGGAATACGACCATTAATGAACCTTTGACACGTGGTTAGACTCAGTTTGTGGTGTAAATCTGCCCGGAACCGCCCGGCAAATCCAGTAGCCACAAAGTGCCAGTCTAATGTGAGAGGTCGAAAGCCACATTGTAGGCATAATGGTTTATGATACGAGGTTAGACCCAGTTTGTGGTGTAAATCTGCCTGGAACCGCCCGACAAATCCAGTGGCTACAAAGTGCACGGTCTAATGTGAGAGGTCATGATTCGTTCGTCATAACGAATGAATTAAGGAATACTAACCATAATAAGATGTGGGTATGGTTAGGGGGTTAGGTGGGATGACACGGAAATTTGACATGTAAATGTGGACCTAACCGGTATGAGTTAAGAACATGTAAAACTTATAAATGTAGGCTCAACCAACATAACTGTTAATCAGACCAATGGGTGGGTTAAGTAATATGACTAGACTAATGACACTTAACCAATATGATATGAATCGGTGGGTTAAGTAATGTGGCTAGGCTAATGACACTTAACCATTATAATATGACTGGTGGATGGGGTTAAGTTAATATGCACTTAACCAATATAACGTGATGCATGGTAAGGCTAAGTAACAACAGAGGGTAACACTTAACCGTCACAACATGATAAGTTGGTGGGCTAAGTCAATGTACACTTAACCAATATGACATGACATGCGGTGGGGTTATGTTAACACAAGGGAGAACACTTAGCCAGTATAACAAGGCTTGCGGTAGGGTTAAGTAACACAAGGAACAACACTTAACCGATATAACATGATGTGTCGTAGGGTTAAGTAAAACAAGAGAAAACACTTAACCAACTTAACGTAATGGACGGAGAGGGTTAAGTACATATCGGGTTGGTGGGTAATATTAGTAAATATAGGCCCACAAATTTAACCATTAATAAGCACGCTTGAATAGGTGGGTTAAGTACATCACGGGAAGGTGGGTAATATCTGTATATATAGGCCCACACACTTAACCAGTAGGAAACCCTGGTAACGGGGACCCATTTCAGCAGTAACCCAAATCAGGTATCAACGGTACCCTGAAACTAGGCAGGGTGGGGCACGATTACTGGACTGATTGTAAGCGGTCAAAGCGACGGCGGTGGGTGCAACAGTGTAGGTTCTAACGGAGTGCGGGCGTGCACACACTTCGGAGCAGACAAACAGGGCACTGGGGGCACCAGTAGTATAACATGTGCCTTCTAGAATTGCGTCAGGCCGCCACCATGGGTCTTGATACACCCCATGGTGGGACCAGCATAGGTATCTACAATCATTGGGGGCCGTATGACACACATAGGTAGCATAATCCCTAGGTTGGACCTAGGTGGCATAAACCCTAAATTCGAGAAGCGTTCAATAGGTAGCATAATCCCTAGGTTGGACCTAGGTGGCATAAATCCTGGTTGAATCTAGGAAGCGCTCGATAGAAGACCCTAGATTAGATCTAGGTAATAAATAATAGATGTACACGTGAAAGCAACCTTAATTTCGAGGATTGGGATCACATTATGATTTTATCATTTTATATTGATTACTAGTAGGGACACTAGTTAGGTTGTGCAGAGCAAATAGATATCATTTTAATGGTGAATCAGAGAAATCTTGCGATGCTTGATAGAAATCTTGCGAAACTATATTTAGTTCATCTTGAATGGAAACCTTGCAATGTTATACATGATAGAAATCCTATGATGTTATTCTTAGTTATCGTGCCTGTAGCTTATCTTGTCGTCATGCTTATGTTTACTTTCAGTTTATTCATGCCATATTATCTTCACCTGTTTTTATGCTGAAAGCCACTAGGACTTACTCAGTCTTTATGACTGACAGAGATTTGTTTTCCTCTTTTTCTTCCGTCCCCCCCCCCCCCGGTTCGCAGGGTGGAAATGCAGCTTAGTTCGGATCTTACCAAGCTCCAAGGCTCTTTCATATGATGCTTGGATATCTCTTGGCTATGGCTTGCTTGGCTTTATTGGGGAATACTACAATTTATTTTCATGCTTCTTTGTTTTTGAGCAAGACAGATATTTAGCTATGTAATTGGGTATTGGAAGTTGATGGGCTTTTATTGTAAACAATTATCTTTAATAAATGATTTGAAGTACTTCCACTTTACTTTCCGATGTTTTATACATGTCTGTCTTGTACTATTTCTGTTCCAGTACCCATGATGCTCCATTGAAGTTAAGGCATTCCCTTTGTGAGTGACCTTAACGGATGTGAGGTGTTACACAATGGCACCATACATGGTTAGCCAATCCATCCTAGAATCAAACCATAGCCCATAAAACCGAGCACATATGTGTCGCACTCGAACTCGATGCCTAACACAGATATTCTCAAACCCCGACAAATCATGGACAAATGAGTCGAACCACCAATGGGGTTTGAGACAACTACGGGATCCACTACCATACTAGTAATTAGGTGTAGAGACTCAACCATAGAACTAGATATAAATGAATGTGAAGTGCCAGAATCAAAAAGATTTCTAATAGGATGACTGGAAAGAGAAATCATACCTTCCATGGAAACCTTCCTACCTCTATCTGGAGCACTGATCGCGAAAGCATGCACCTGTCCTCTAGAATCTCATGCCCTTTGACCTTGTCCCTGTTTCTTCGGGCACTCCTTAGTAAAGTGTTCAACCTCTCGACAATTAAAGCAAGTATTCTTCCTTCTTTTGCAGTCCTTCACCAAGTGACCCTCTCGTCCGCAACTATGGCACTTCTTCTTATCCTTAGCCTAGTCATTTTTTCTGCCCTTCTTCTATTGTTGTTGTTGTTGCCCTTTCTTGGGCCATACTTTCTTGTTTTGTGATTCCTCAACTTTAGCTTCCTTCTTGTCGCTTTTGTCTTCCTCATGCATCAAGGTCATATCAACAAGCCATTCAAAAGTTGCTCCTATTGGAATATGGGACATAGATAACCCATGAAAAGGTTCATTCGGCCCTTTAACAAACCACAAAGCTTTCTTATGCAGAGTATCTACCAGTTCCAATCGAAACCTTGCTAGTTGGTTGAATTTGTTCACATATTCTTTAACAGTCATGTTTCCTTGTTTGAGTGCCAAGCACCTCTCCATTTGCAAGCTTTTCCCAGCTTGAGAAAGAAACTTCATTTCAAACCTCTATCTAAAATCATCCCAATTTTCCACCGGACTTCCCGCTTGCGTTACTTCCCACCAGAGCAAAGCTTTATCTTTCAATAGCCAAGCAACTAGCTGAATCTTCCTACGATCATCCACATCGAAAATTTCAAACATGTCCTCTATCTCCTTGAGCCAATTCCTTGACTCTACGAACGTCTCGGTTCCATGGAATGGCCTTCCTCCCATAGCACCAAAATCTTTGTAGATCTTAGAGAAGTTGTCTGCACGTGGAAGAAGAGGATGAGGAACGATGGGTGCAGCTGGGGAGGGACATCAGCTTGACCACCGACAGGCGTCGTGGCCTCTAGATACCTACAGAACCAGCCCGGTATCGTAATGCCCTCTGGAATATTAGGTTCGCCAGATATGCTGAAAAGAAAAGGAAGGAGATTCAAACGAAGGA